>JAPDPK010000042.1:3790000-4990000 GCA_031772115.1 Heritiera littoralis
GATTCATTTGATGACAGTAATGGACGGCCTACTTTTAAATTTTGTTCTTATAGTGTGCCTTTAGAACCATGTGAAGGAATGCAGTTTGCTGAATTAGAAGATGTAAAGGCTTGTTATAAGGCATATGCAAGACGAAAAGGTTTCAGTATACAAAAGAGTCATACTAGATTGTTTCACAAAGATAACCTTTTGATTATAATAGCTTACACTTGCTCCAAAGAAGGCTTTCGACAAAAAGATAGTCAGAAAAAGTATCCAAAAGGTGCAAAGCGTGCAGAAACAAGAATTGATTGCAAGGCAATTATGGGTTTAAAGAAACTGAAAGACAAATGGATAGTAAGTAAATTTATAGATAAACATAATCATGAGCTTCTTACACCTAGAAGGACAAGTTTTCTTCGGGGACATCAAAAAATAACAATAGTCAAAAAGAATCTTATTGATACATTGAATACAGTAGGTGTGGCTAATCGAAAAATTGTATCAGTTTAAAGTCAAGAATATGGTGGTCATTATAATGTTGGTTGTACTTTGGTCGATATCCAAAATTATATAAGGAATAAAAGAAAGAAGCTTCTTGAAGAAGGGGATGCACAGAGGATGTTAAGATATTCAAAGAATGTGAAATAAAAGTTCCTGGTTTTCTTTATGCAATTCAAGTTGATGAAAACAATTGCATAGGAAATTGTTTTTGGGTAGATGTAAGATTGATAGTGGCATACCAGTACTTTGGGGATATTGTCACTATTGATGCTACATATCTAATAAATCGGTATGGTATGCCTTTGTACCATTTACCGGTGTCAACCGTCATCATCAATCAATAATATTTGGATGCGCTTTATAATGAATGAAACAGTAAGAATCACAATTTTATAAAGTATTATTACATTAATTCAATATATTTTAAAGTCATGAGGAGTATGGGAAGATGATTTAAGGCTTTGTTTGGAGAAAGAATGAATTATGTAAATTTTGGAAAAAGTAAGTGATATTTATTGCAAAGGCTTAACTGATAAGCCTTATGAATATTTTAATATATTATTTAGTTTCATCTCTCAAGTGGTCGGCCAACCACTTTGTAGACAAAAAAAGAGAAAAAAAAATAAAATAAAGAAAACAAAGTCAAGGAAATGTAAGAAAGAAAGAAATGTGAGAAAGTTGGATATTTTAGAAGGTGAGAAGCTTTCTATTATTAAATTAATTTTTTTTCATTGGTCAACTTAAGTATTAAGTGACCGGCAGCCACATTTTCAGCCATTGAGAGCCAAAACAAAAGAGAAGAAATGTGAGAGCCTGGAAGAAAAGAGAAAGTCGTGAGTTACCCAAGCAGCAACCTGATTTTGTTGCCATTTTCCGTCCTACTTTCAGTCGGTTGTAGCCTTTCCTCCCTTCATGAAAGTTGTTCCAAATGCTCTCCTCTATAACATATCTGAATTGCAGCTCAAACGGAGTTCATTTGGCTGGTGAAAAGTTTGTTGGAAGCCATATAATTGTCAAGCTGCCCTGTTTTGGCTAGATTGAGAGAATCACTTTGTGGGGTAGAAACGATCAGGAAAATGACCTTTTCCTGAAATGTCCAAGAAGAAACAATTGAAGCCCTACCTCTTCTCGACCACATATCCAAAAAGCAACTCAAACGGACCACGTTTGATAGGGACAATCTGTTTTGGAAATTTCTGCTGCAAAGGGTAAGTAATGCTAGAAATTTCTGTTCTTTCTAAATTGGATATAGGTTGCATTTCTGATTTTTCTAAGCCTATTATAGTGTTAATGGTGTAAAACTGACCCTAAAGTAATGTTTTATGTCTTGGCAAAATTGGATTTCCATAAGGAAAGTGTAAGGAGACAAAGGTTTGTTGTTGATAGTGTAATTCATGTTAATGAACATCAGTTAAATGTAATGGAAGCTTTAAAGTGAAATTTGAACTTGTATATAGAAAGATAAACTTTAGGCCTAAGGAAGGGCAATGTAGTAAATTCACCTTTAAGGTGAAATGACACTGGGAAATGAGAAGTAGATGAGTACTAATGTGAATGGTGCAGTTGAAATGATCAAAAAGATCGTAAAGTGACTTTTGTCACATTACAGCTAAAGTGCAACTAAGAAAGAGTAATAAGTAGTTAGTGTTAAATGGCTATGTGTAAGTGTGGTAAATGGCATTGTTTATATATGCTTGTAGTGTTAACGATGCAGTTTGGTGATGTATAGTACATGGATTGCCAAGCTTGAGCAAACGAGCTTCATTTTTGCTTTCGCTAATTTTACTATACAAGCTACGAGCAGTAGCTTACAGAGTAAGTGCCCTACATAAGCTACAAGTAGTGATATATAGAATAAAAGAAAGGTTTATGAAATAAATGAATTGATTTGGATGTGAATTTTGTGATGTGTTCAATTGGGGATATAAATTGTTTCTCCTTGCAAGCTGGGAAATGACATATCCTAACCCCATCTTATTGCAGAAATTTTGAAAAATTGTGAAAGGTTGGATGTAGGTCTTTATGTCTATATCATGCTATTGCATCTTTATGCATAATTGGTTTTATGAGATTTAAGCTTACACGAAGTTTATACAAAACGCATGAAAGCTTTTACATCTCATTTGCATCATGTTTTGAAGTATGTGAATGATATGACTTTATGGCATATTCATATGATTTTTTTTGGATTGCTTGTACATCCTATTGATATGAGATTCAAAACATGAGATGATCTCTAGTTTATAGACTTTTACAGCATCCCATTGTACAATGAGACTAATAGAGCACTATGGAACATGCCTGAGTAGTTGATACTCTTATATGGGCAATATGAGGCTTGTTCGACATTGTTGTTGACAGGTTTAATTCTAGCTGATCATTAGGATTGGAGATGACGATAATCTATGGCCATAGGTAGCACCTTAGTTCCGGGGTAACAAGAACTGCTTGCTGATAGCTATAGTAGGCTAGGACTTTATTAGTTGAATTACTGGGTTTGCCTAACAAGAAATGTTTTATGAACATGGTATATGAGATTACATGAGATGTGATTGAACTTTACGAAGCAATTTTTTTTTATGAGAACTACATGGTTTGACAAAATCGACTTTGCATCGTTCTGTGTGCATGACACCAGTTTTACCATAAAGGCATTGTGATGAAACATTGCATATGAGTATGTGATTAGATGTAGGATTGTAGTTGTTATGTCAAGTGCCTAGGGAAATAAGGTACTTCAAAGTATCCTCCTATTCAATACCCTGAAAGCCCCTGACAGCATCACCGGAGTCCTAGACTAGAAATATGAACTTGTGATATTGAGTTACATGTGATATGAAGTTTAAATGAGTTATTAATATGTGATTTTATACGAAACACGAGTTGCATGCATTAGTGGTGCTATATCCTGTTTGTTACTATCTCTGCACTTGTGTAGTGGCTTACTGAGCTTTCCCCAAAGCTCACCCCTTTATTCTCCTCCATAGGTTAAGCCGAGATAGCAACATTTGATAAGAGCCGTATCTCGTTTTGACGTTTCAAGCTAGACGTCAGACTTCAATTCATAGCTTGGTATATAAGTTTACTATTCATATATACTTGGAGTTTAATGATTTTGTGCAGTAATGTAGTGTGAGATGTGATAAGTATGAATATGTGATTACTTTCAAAAATTGGATTAAAGCGGGATGTAAACGAGTGTTTGTTGAATGTTGATGTGAATAGTGTCAAGTATATAATTATTTTTGATTGAGAATTTTTTTTAACAACCTTCGAGTTATCTGAAAATTATGAAACTTTCCCAAATATTCCAGTAGACTGTATGAAAGTGTGATAGGCCATTTTAAGCCCAAGATATCGAGAAATGAATAGTATTTTGCTTTGTTGTTTGGATTGTGTTGTAGGAAGCTTATTGTAGTTAAGCGACAATGTTGCTAAAATTTAGTCTTGAGTGATTTTAAGTTATGAAATAAACTGGGACCTAAGGAAATCAATCTTAAACCGAGATCGGGTGAATAGTAACTCGAAGTTAAAGGAATAAGACTACTCGCTGCACAAACCGTAGTTAAAGTAAAAGGAAAAAGTTAGCCCCAAAATTCTTACTGTGACTATTCTGCTATTGAAAATGTCTCGTATTTCAAGGCATAACAGATTGGTATCAAGCAGGGTTTGTCTAGTCGAGTCATCTATAAAAAGGTCCTAAAGGTGTTTACATCCCATGTTACATCTCATAGTACTGTACATGTCTGACTATGAACTCAAAAAGTAGTAATGGATACTATTTTAATGCATACATGTGTTATTGTAATAGTGATACAACGTGGCAGAGGTAGATTGCCATGGGAGAGGTCAGAGATTTTCAGGCCACCTAAGACACCTCCACCCGCTCCTCCTCCAGCGCCACATCATCCATATAGTTTTGATACATAGAGACATCTGGCGCAATTAGAGCGTAATGTATCTGATATGGCTGCGAGTATGCGCGATCTAACAACGCTATCGATTCAATAGTTTAGAAGTACTAGTACACAGCCACTACCAGCTAGATCACTAGTTCATCATGCATCCAGTTCCCAAGATCCACCCAGTACCTCAACAATAGCCACATCTACCTTAGACAGTTCCTCCTCCACAGCCACAGCCTGCGACAGTTTCGATGTCTATACCTAGTGTTGATAGGCTTACGTAATTTCAAAAAATGAATCTGCCTGCGTTCAAAGGGGTTCAAGATCTAGAGGAGGCTGAGTATGGCTACTTGAGATAGACAAGGTCTTTGAGTACATGACTTGTGGGCATGAGGAAAGAGTTGCTCTAGCCACGTATATGTTCAAGGATGAGGCAGAGCATTGGTGGAGACCAGTGAAAGGGACATTGAGGGGACAAGACGCGTTTATCTCTTGGGATAAGTTTTTGGCCGCTTTTCACCTACATTATTTTCCAAAGAGTGTGAAACGGATGAAGCAATCAAAGTTTCTAAACTTGACCTAAGGGGGTATGACAGTGGGATAGTATGAGCCTTAGTTTATTATTCTGAGCTGCTATGATCCACTGATGGCTAAGGATGAGGAAAGAAAAGCTATTAAGTTTCTTGATGGTTTAAGACCAGCTATCAAGGGTCGATTGTCAGTCTTATGGATTTTGACCCACTCCGAGGCTATACAAAGAGCTTTGATGGTTGAGCAAGACTTTAATAAAGCACAAGCACAGTATGAGACCCAAGGTAAGGGTACAGGTTAGGACAAGAGGCAGGCTCAGGGTAAGGTACCATTTGATCAATCTAAGGGTAAAAAGAAAGATAAGAGGCAAAAGATAGATAAGCCTCAAGAAAAGGCTAATAAGTCTAATGGTGATCAGAAGTGTCCTAAATGTGGCAGGAATCATGGCACTAAACCATGTCGCTACGAGACTGGCATTTGTTTTAAGTGTGGGAAGAAAGGACACTTTATCAGAAATTGCCGAGAATGGAAGACTCCTGAGACTAGGACTGAGACACCAGCGGTAGAGAAAGCTGAGGCACCGACAAATAAGGGTAAGAGACAGGTAGCTCAGGGCAGAGTGTTCGCCTTAGATCAAGAAACAGCTAACGCTTCAGACTCTGTGATTATGGGTAAGCTTCTAATATCTAACTGTGAAGCTTTATGTTTAATAAACCTAGGCTCTACGCATTCATTTATTTCCCCTTTATTTGTTAACAGATTGAATGTAGAGCCAGAATTTGGGATGCATGTTACACATTAGCACACCATTGAAAGAATCCCATATGACTAAGTCAGTTGTAAGAAAGTACAAAGTCAAAGTGGGAGATAAAGAACTAAAGGCAGATTTAGTTTTGCTTAATATGTATGACATAGATGTATTTTTGGGTATGGATTGCTAGCAACCAACCATGCCAATGTAAATTATAGGGATAAAAGTGTAGTCTTTAATCTCCTAGAACGAGTTGTATTAAAATTTGATAAGTGAAATGAAATGAGAAGTATTTTTGGTATATGAAATCTGATATGGAATATTGTTATTTTGAATCAGTGTTGTCAATAGCTGCCATAGCAGCCGCTATAGCGGCATAGCATAGCGGGAAATTTAACTATCGCTATGACAACATATATAGTGTAGTGGTTTTGTAATAGCGGATAATAGCGGCCGCAATAATGGGTAGCGAGTAGCGGCTAATAACGTCGCTATTGAGTATATTTGGTGAAATGTCCATTTAACCATTTTTTCTTGATTTAATTTCAGCCAATGATTTTATTCTATCTAAGGGTATTTAAGTCTTTTAAGCCTTCTTTTTTTAAGATTAAAATTTTTTATGTCAGCTCATTTTTTATTGTACATAAATTTTTTTAAATGAACTTTTTTTATTAAATACTAAACTAAAAAGTAAAACCTTAAATTAAATTAAAAACCCTAAACTAAATGAAAGCCCATCGGCAAAATAAGTGTTGCAGTAGACTATCGAAGCACTTTCTCTGGCTAGAACTCTCGACAGCAGCAATCGACAGCAGTCAGCAACCTATCATCAAGAGTTTCAACAGTCAGCTCTTTACACATCGACACAGCCACTAAAATGTAAAAACCCATTGATAGCAGCCACTCTCAGAAGATTTTGGGGTTGAGCAGGAGGAAGTAGAAGCTAATTAATAGATTGTGATTCTTAGGAATTTCATTTGTGTTTATGCTTGTGTTTTATTATCTTATGTGACTTCATTTAGAGTTTTATAGTCTTATGTGACTTGGTAACTTGTTATTTGCAATGGATTTATTGGCTTGAGAACATTATTTGAGTGCTTTATGTAATTTTTATGAGCTATTATTGTCATTATTTTGTTTTCTATTAAATTAGATATATTTTTTGTAAAAAAAATTTATGGCCGCTGTTGTGTCAATAGCGGCCACTACACTATCCGCTACACATTCATAGCAGATTTTGGCCTCATCGCTATTGTCTGCTACTCACTATTGATAACATTGTTTTAAATGAAGGTTATCTAGCCTTTATGGAAGATACTGATAGGGCACATCCGAAGTTATCAGAGATCCCTGTAGTCAGGGAGTTTCCTAATGTATTTCTAGATGACTTACCGGGATTACCACCCGAGTGAGAGACTGAGTTCGCCATTGACCTATTACCTGGCACTCAGCCTATCTCGAAGCCCCATTATAGAATGGCATTAGTGGAATTAGAGGAGTTGAAGAAATAGTTGCAAGATTTCCTCGACAAGGGTTTTATTAGACCAAGTGTATCACTGTGAGGCACTCCAGTGTTATTTGTTCGTAAGAAAGACAGGAGTCTCCGATTGTGTATTGACTATAGATTATTGAACTGAGCTACAATGAAGAATAAATATCCTTTACCACGGATATATGACCTATTTGATCAGTTTCGAGGTGCACAGGTCTTTTCTAAGATCGATCTACGATCTGGGTATCATCAGTTGAGAATTAAAGGGGAAGATGTACCCAAAACAACATTTAGGACTTAATATAGACACCATGAGTTCCTAGTTATGCCATTCGGGTTAACCAATGCACCTGCTGCATTCATGAGCCTTATGAAAGAGGTATTTAAGCCTTATGTGGATCAGTTTGTGATTGTGTTCATTGATGATATCCTAGTCTATTCTAAATCTCGGGAACAACATGAGGAACATTTAAGAATAGTTCTTCTGACTCTCCGAGACAGACAACTCTATGCCAAGTTTAGTAAATGTGAGTTTTAGTAAGAACAGATTTCTTTTCTGGGTCACATTGTGACTAAGGATGGAGTATCAGTAGATCCAAAGTCGAGGCTATGTTGAGATGGGAAAGGCCAAGGATAATTATCGAGATTCACAGTTTTCTAGGACTAGCCGGGTATTATCGTAGATTTGTTGAATGCTTTCCAAAGATAGTTGCACCAATGACATGTCTCACATGTAGGAATGTCAAATTTGAGTGGACAAATGAGTGTGAAAGCAGTTTTGAGCAGCTAAAGCAGAAGTTGACATCAGCACCGATTTTTGACCATACAAGTGGCTTTGGGGGTTTTGTAGTGTACAGTGATGCTTCTTTCCATGGTTTGGGTTGTGTGCTGATGCAGTATGGCAAGGTAGTGGCCTACAGACCTAGGTAGCTAAAGGATCATGAGAAGAACTACCCCACCCACGATCTCAAGCTAGCCACAGTGGTGTTTGCACTTAAGGTATGGTGCCACTACTTATATGGTGAAAATTTTCAGATCTTCACTAACCACAAAAGCCTCAAGTATTTGTTTTCACAAAAAGAATTGAACATGAGACAACGTAGATGTTAGAGCTTCTTAAGGACTATGACTGCTAGATGTTGTATCATCCGAGAAAAACGAATGTAGTCGTTGATGCTTTGAGCAGAAAGAGCATTGGTCTAGTTTCGTACATGATGGTATAGAGTACAATTTGCTGGAGAAGTTCTCTGAGATGAGTCTAAGAGTAGAACCTTTAGTGGAT
The DNA here is from genome assembly GCA_031772115.1 of Heritiera littoralis. Lineage (NCBI taxonomy): Eukaryota > Viridiplantae > Streptophyta > Magnoliopsida > Malvales > Malvaceae > Heritiera > Heritiera littoralis. Next base: position 3,798,445 of record JAPDPK010000042.1, read on the forward strand.
TGTCTAATAGCTAGCTTTAGGATTGAATCGAATATTATAAAGTCGATCCGACAAGCATAAAGATAGGATCAGAGTTGGTGGAACTAGCTAGTCAGACTGAGCAAGAGCTCCGACCCGAGCATAAGGTTAGTAAGGATGGGATATTGAAGCATAAAGGCCGAGTATGTGTACCTAAAGATGATACCCTACAGGGACAAATTTTGGATGAGGCTCACAATTCCATATACACGATGCACCCAAGCAATACTAAGTGTACCAAAACCTGAATGGTGTCTATTGGTGGGCCAAGATGAAGAGAGATATTGCAGATTATGTGTCGAAATGTCTCACTTGTCAATAGATCAAGGTTGAGCATCAGACACCTGTGGGTTGCTTAGACCTTTATCAATACCGACATGGATATGGGAGCATATTACTATGGATTTTATTATGGGACTCCTTAGGACAAGAAGGGGTTATGATTCGATATGGGTCATAGTTGACAGATTGACCAAGTCTACTTACTTTCTACCTATGAGAGCTACAGATTCTTTGAGTTCTTTAGCGGAGCTATATGTACGAGAGGTAGTCAATTTGCATGCAGTTCCAGCGAGCATTGTATCAGACAGGGATTCTAGGTCTACCTCCTGCTTTTGGGAATAATTTTAGGAAGCCATAGGATCTAAATTGCAATTCAGCATAGCTTTTCATCCTCAGACAGATGGCAATTTGAGCGGACTATACAGACTTTAGAGGATATGTTGAGAGCATGTGCTATTGACTTTTTGGGCTTTTGAGACGAGCACCTAACTTTAGAAGAGTTTGCTTATAATAACAACTTCCACTCGAGTATCGGCATGGCTCTATATGAGGCGTTGTATGGTCGAAGATGTAGATCTCCTATTGCATGGGAAGAAGTAGGTAAGCGAAAGATTTTTGCTCCAGAACTAGTAAAGAAAGCTTTTGAAATGATCAGAATCATATGTGATAGATTGAAGACTGCACAAAGCCGTTAGAAGAGCTATGTTGACGTTTGGAGATGTCACTTATAGGTCCAAGTTGGGGACAAGGTATTTTTGAAAGTCTCTCCGTCCAAGGGTATCATGAGATTCGGACAGAAAGGGAAACTGAGTCCTCAATTCATCGATCTATTTGATATTCTAAAGAGAGTAGGTGATGTAGATATTGTTTGGTCTTATTGCCAGAGTTGGCAAGTGTGCACAACATCTTCCACATGTCAATACTGAGGAAATATCAGCTGGATCCTTCCCATATCATACAGTATGAACCACTTGAGTTACGGAAGGGTATGAGTTACATTGAGAAAACAATTCGGATATTGGACCATAAGGAAAATACTCTCATATCCAAGTCTATTCCTTTGGTTAAGGTTCTCTGATAGCATCGCATTTTAGAAGAAGCTACTTGGTAACTAGAGAGCCTGCTGCGAGATAACTACCCTCAGCTATTTGATCAGACTAAGTCAAATTTGGAGGACCGAATTCCTTAAGGTGGGGAGTAATGTAAGCATCATAATTTTATAAATCATTATTACATTAATTAGATATTTTAAAGTCATGAGGAGTATGGGAAAATAATTTAAGGCTTTGTTTGGAGAAAGAATGAATTATGGAAATTTTAGAAAAGTAAGTGATATTTATTATAAAAGCTTAAGTGATAAGCCTTATGAATATTTTAATATATTATTTATTTTCATCTCTCAAGTGGCCAGCCAACCACTTTGTAGACCAAGAAAAGTGAAACAAAATAAAATAAAGAAAACAAAGTCAAAGAAATGTAAGAAAGAATGAAATGTGAGAAAGTAGGATATTTTAGTGGAAAAGCTTGTGTGAGAAGCTTTCTATTATTAAATTATTTTTTTATTTGTCAACTTAAGTATTAACTGACTGGTAGCCACATTGTCAGTCATTGAAAGCCAAAACAAAAGAGAAGAAATGGGAGAGCTTGGAAGAAAAGAGAAAGTCGTGAGTTACCCAAGCAGCGACCAGATTTTGTTGCCATTTTTCATCCTACTTCGATTCAGTTTTAGCCTTTCCTCCCTCATAAAAGTTGTTCCAAATTCTCTCCTCTATAACATATCCAGTTTCAGCTCAAATGGAGTTCATTTGGCTGGTGAAAAGTTTGTTGGAAGCCATATCTGTCAAGTTGCCTTTTTTTGGCGAGATTAAGAGATTCACTTTGTGGGGCAGACACAATCAAGATAATGACCTTTTCTTGAAATGGCCAAGAAGGACCAATTGAATCCCTACCTCTTCTCTACCACATATCCAAAAATTAGCTCAAACGGACCACGTTTGGTAGGTGAAATCTATTTTGGAAATTTCTGCTACATAGGGTAAGTAATGCTGGAATTTTTTGTTCTTTCTAAACTGGATATAAGTTGCATTTTTTATTTTTCTAAGCCTATTTCTAGTGTTATAATGGTGTAAAACTGACCCTAATGTAGTGTTTTAAGTCTTGGCCAAATTGGGTTTCCAAAAGGAAAGTGTAAGGAGACAAAGGTGCTTTTGTTGTTGATAGTGCAATTCATGTTAATGAACATGAGTTAAATGTAATGGATGCTTTAAAGTGAAATTTGGACTTGCATATAGAAAGATAAACTTTAGGCCTAAGGAAGGGCAATGTTGTAAATTCACCTTTAAGGTGAAATGACACTAGTAAATGAGAAGTAGATGAGTACTAATGTGAATGGTGCAGTTGGAACGATCGTATAGTGACTTTTGTCACATTACAACTAAAGTGCAGCTAAGAAAGAGTAATAAGTAGTTAGTGTTAAATGGCTATGTGTAAGTGTAAGGTGGTAAATGACATTGTCTATATATGCTTTAGTGTTAACAACGCAGTTTGGTGCTGTACAATACGCGGATTGCCAAGCTTGAACGAACGAGTTTAATCTTCTTTCGGTAAGTTTACTATGCAAGCTACGAATGGTAGCTTATAGGGTAAGTGCCCTACATAAGCTACAAGTAGTAATATATAGAATAAATGGAAGGTTTATGAAGTAAATGAATTGATTCGGATGTGAATTTTGAGATGTGTTGCTATTGGGGATATAAATTGTTTCTCCTTGCAATTGGGAAATGACATATCCTAACCTCGTCTTATTGCAAAAATTTTGAAAAATTGTGAAAGGTTAGATGTAGGTCTCTATGTCTGCATCATGCTTTGCGTCTTAATGCATAATTGGTTTTATGAGATTTAAGCTTACACGAAGTTTATACAAAACGCATGAAAGCTTTTACATCTAGTTTGCATCATGTTTTAAAGTATGTGAATGATATGACTTTATGGCATATTCATATGAGCTTTTTTGGATTGAACATGCATTGCTTGTACATCTTATTGATATGAGACTTCAAAACATGAGATGATCTCTAGTTTATAGACTTTTACGGCATCCCATTGTACTATGAGACTAATAGAGCACTTTGGAACATGCCCGGGTAGTTGATACTCTTATATGGGCAATACGAGGCTTGTTTGACATTGTCGTTGACAGGTTCCAATTCTGGCTGATCACTAAGATTAGAGATGACGATGATCTATGGCTACAGGTAACACCTTAGTTCTGGGGTAACGAGGACTGCTTGCTAATAGCTACAGTAGGCTAGGACTTTATTAGTTAAATTATTGGGTTTGCCTAACGAGAAATGTTTTATGAAAATGGTATATGAGATTACATGATATGTGATTGAACTTTATGAAGCACTGTTTTTTTTTTTTGAGTACTACATGGTTTGACAAAACCGACTTTGCATCGTTTTGCATGCATGACATCGATTTTACCACGAAGGCATTGTGATGAAACATTGCATATGAGTATGTGATTGGATGTAGGATTGTAGTTGTGATGTCAAGTGCCCAGGGAAATAAGGTACTTCAAAGTATCCTTTCATTCAATACCTTGAAAGCCCCTGACAGTGTCATCGAAGTCCTTGACTAGAAATACGAACTTGTGATATTGAGTTACATGTGATATGAAGTTTAAATGAGTTATTGGTATGTGATTTTATACATGCATTAGTGGTGCTATATCCTGTTTGTTACTATCTCTGCACTTGTGTAGTGGCTTACTGAGTTTTCGCCAAAGCTCACCCCCTTCATTTTCCTCCACAGGTTAAGCCGAGATAGCAGCATTTGATTAGAGCCATATCTCGTTTTGACGTTTCAAGCTAGACGTCAAACTTTAGTTCATAGCTTGGTATATAAGTTTACTATTCATATGTCCTTGGAATTTGATGATTTTGTACAGTGATGTAGTGTGAGATGTGATAAGTATGAATACGTGATTACTTCAAAAATTGGGTTAAAGCGAGATGTAAAAAGTGTTTGTTGAATGTTGATGTGAATAGTGTCAAGTATATAATAATTTTTGATTGAGAATTTTTTTAATGACCTTTGGGTTATCCGAAAATTATGAAAATTTCCCAAATATTCCATTGGACTGTATAAGAGTACGATAGGCCATTTTGGGCCCAAGATATTGGGAAATGAATAGTATTTTGCTTTGTTATTTGGATTGTGTTGCAGGAGGTTTTTCGCAGTTAAGCAGAAATGCTGCCGAAATTTAGTCTTAAGTGATTTTAAGTTATGAAAGGAACTGGGACCTAAGGAAATCAACCTTAAACAGAGATTGATTGAATATTAACTCGAAATTAAAAGAGTAAGAATATTCGCTACACAAACCGTAGTTAAAGTAAAAGGAAAAAGTTAGCCCCAAAATCCGTACTTTCGCCATTTTGTTATTGAAAATGTCTCGTATTTCGAGGCATGACAGAAACTGTGAAATCTTACATTTGGTTGCTGACAACTTGGCTTGTAGTGATGCTTAGTTGTGCCCCTACTACAATTATCACTGATAATGACAAAGTTATGGGTAAGGCAATTGCATAGGTATTACCTAATACTACTCATAGATTATGCATGTAACATATTTTACAAAAACTTCCTAAACATTTGGCACATATTTATAATAAATATCCTTTGTTTCAAGATGAAGTACACCATTGCATTCATGATACAGTTACAATTGAAGAGTTTGAATTGGAATGAAATGAGATTATTTGTAAGTATGACTTGACAAAAAATAACTGGTTGCAAGATTTATATATCTGCCGTGAAAAGTGGGTTCTTGCATATTTAAGAACAACATTTTGTGCTGGAATGTCAATAGCACAACGAAGTGAGAGTATGAAGAAATTTTTTAAAGATTTTGTTCATTTTAGCACGCTAGTAATTGATTTTGTCTATCATTATGAGGAGGCTTTGAATGCATGATATGTTTAAGAGAAAGAAAAGGATGTGAAAACAATGAATTCCAAAGCAATTGTGAAGACATGTTACAATATTGAAGCTACAGCTGCAAGAATTTGCACTAGAAAAACGTTTATGAAATTCAGGATGAACTTTTGAAAATAGCCAAACATGGTGAAAATGCGGGTAAAAAAAATACATAGAGTAATACCTTTGGGGAAAAAAACACCAACTTATGAGGTAGCCTTCACAAAATCTACTAACCAAGCAATATCTTCATGCCACATGTTTGAGTTTCTTGGGATTTTATGCAAACATATACTTGCAGTGTTTGTGAATAAATCATTAATGCAGGCACTTGATCCACAATACGTCTTAGAGAGATGGACATTGAATGCTAAGATTGCAATTGTTGATGGAACTTTTGGATATCTTTTTAGAACTTTTCAAAAAGTTCATGAAGAACTTTTGTCTATGAATGATGGTGAAAATGATGCAATATCAGAGGACGGTTTTTTACAGAGCACAATTCAATCTCAAATTAATCCACTATTGACAAATATCACTCCCGCTCTTAAAGACCCATTGCATGTCCCAGCTAAAGGGAGGCCAAAATCCATGAGCCAAAAATATCCAAGTGAAAGCCATTTAGTAGGGAAACAAATATGTAGCATGTGCACAAAGCCTGGAAACACTAGGATTACATGTCCTATTAATAAACAATTATGGTATGTACCACATTTCTTTTAAGAATGTTTCGTTTTTGAATTTAATATGTTCAATCAAATTATATTAACTTTTTTTTTCTTTTTTTTTTAAGGTAGGATAAAAGTTTCACATTAACAATGACAATGCAGTTACATCTAATGAAATAAATAATCTTGAAGAGGTAAAATAATTAGGCAAACCTTGTTTTCATTTGTGCATTTGTTTTTTTTTATCCAATTTACGATGGATTAACATTTTTTATGTTGTATATAAACTTTATATAGGAATCCCATTCGACAATTTTGTCTCATTTGACACCATCAATGACTACATCTCAAAATTCCCTTCCTCAGTCATATACGATAAATTACACTGTTTGAAAATTTTATTTGTTTGAAAGAAACTCTTTAAATTAGTAAATATGTATTTTACCTTTTTTTTTTTTTCTATTTTGTTTAATTGTAGGATCTATTAAGAGAGCACCATTTGAATGCATATGACTTACGCTAATTCGTCCTAGCCAAATCAACTCTTAGTAAGATTTCTTTATTTTGGTTCTTTTTTATTTTCCTGTCGAATGGTCCTTATTTTGGATCTAAGAATTTAGTTAAATTTTTCTTATAACATCTTAATATAATGGTTTTTCATTCTTTTGCAATGTATATCTTTACACTTTTATGTTAGCTATCAATTCTTCTCAAACAAATTTAGCAATGAAATTAGAAATGCTATTTTCATTTTTTTTTTGCAATCAAAGAATGTTTTATTATGAGAAATACTAGAATCTACACAGTTTTTACACAAAGTAATAAAAATAAATAGCTAAGAGCTTATGAGGCATCAATATTGATACAAACTTAACTAACAATTCCAAAAAAAATCTATGGTAGAGCTAATAATCCATCTTTTGTCCATGTTGAAAACTAAGGAATAATGGTTTTTTTTTTTTTTTTTGCAAGCTGATGTTATAACTAATCAGTGACTCCAAAACAAGATTCTACCAAGCAACATAACAAGCACAAAAACAGCAAAATGAAGAACTCAAGCACCTACGCCTGTGTACTTGAACATCAAACTCAAGATGGAAGTCCAAAACATCACATTAATATAAAACAATGCAAATAACATGTCACATTTCTAATTTAGTTGTTTACAGCAGCTACAAGCAACAACAATTGACGCAGCAGCACAAGCGACAGCAAGAGCAGCATATGTATCCTCCCGCTCCTAGCTTTCAAATCATGTTGGTTTAGCACCAACCTTGCGCACGGTAGCACCTTTCCTGCTAGTGATTTTCGAAATAAGTTTCTTGTTGCCTTTATTCTTTTCCGGTGTCAACTTTACTGCCCCCTTATCGGTATCTAGAATATCCAATCTTTCAGGCTGTGCAGCGTCATGACAACACGAAGCACTGCCATTTCTCTGACAACAGCTTACAAGCTTAGCTTGAGACCTGCAGGCAGTTGTGTTCGCCTCGTTTGTGTTTGTGTTACCTCTTTAGTGTTTCCTATAATTAAAACAAAAAATTATTGATAAAATTATTAACCAAGCACATTCTAATCAAAATTATTAACAAAATTTAGCATCATTTCCTTTATCAGAACAAAAAATAAATAACTAAAACGTGTTTCACCTGTACATAATGCTAATAAAATAATAATAACAATGAAATCACAGTAAGACAATACAAACAAGTTGGACCATGATCAGTGCTTTTTTGAGATTGAAATGAGTTCTACAGGTAAAATATGTTACTTATTTTTATAATTTACTTCCATCTTGCCATCTTATTTGTAAGGAATGCAATTGGCTAGTATAACATTATTTTTATTAAATTTTGAATTGCTCACTAATATAACTCACATAGCATAAAGAAAAATACATAGAGTGCATTGAAACTCGTTGAAACATTTTTGTGACAATTGAGAATTTTCCACAATTTAATATGCTATTTGAAGTATGTAACATTGAGAATTTTCAAAAAATATGAGAGTTATAGAAGTAGTGGACTAAATGTGAGGATTTAAATTTTTGAGGATGATTTATTTAAATTGTTTGGAATTATGGGAAATCAAGATAATAAAAAAAATAAGTATAATAAGTGGGAGAATTAAACCCAAAATACCCATTTAATAGGAATCAAGTTTTTGGGGATTAAGGACTTATAAGAATTTTTTGGTTGGGAATATTTTGTTTAAATGTAGAAACTAAGGAAATTTAAATTAAGATTTATAACAAACCCATTGCAATGAAATAAAAGGCTTATCTAGTGGATTGAAGTGTTTCCATGGATTATAAGGGATTAGATTAGTTAAATTATTGCTAACTTGAGGAAATTCATTACATTAAATATCAAGGATGTAAATTAAGAAAAAGAATCTATATATATATATATATTAAACAAGTGTATATGTATCATTGAAAAGAAGAAAATAATTATAAAAGAAGGGCAAAATTAGGTTTTGGTGGGAAATATCCCAACAAAACCGATCTGCTAAAGGCAGACTTCTCACCCACTTTCTTTTTCTTTTTGGTTACAAATCAAAAGTAAAAACAGAGTATAAACTAAGACAATCGAAAAGCACAAGGATAAGCTACTCCTTGAGCATCAGCTATCAACAAACTTAGCAAAGATAGGGGCAGACTTGATAACAATTCAAAATCTCCCTTAAGATCACATGCCTCTTTCGCTAGCGCATCAGCACAGAAGTTTCCTTCATGAAGAACATGCTGTATTTTCTCTTGCTAAGAATGTTGAAGTAACAAGCAAATATCTCCAATGAGATTGCCTAAGGGATGAAGATTTATATCAGCTTTATAGATTAAGTCAATAGCAACTAGAGCATCAAGTTCACAAATCAGCTGATGGAATCCTTGCTGCCAAGCAAATAGCAAACCAAACTACAAAGCTTGCAGTTCTGCAATTGCATGGGTGTATCCACCCAGATGCATTTTGTATCCTAAAACCCATTGACCATAACTCAAATGAAACAAACCTCCCGCTCCTGACAAACTTGGGTTTCCTCGAGAAGCTCCATTCGTGTTTAGCTTGAGAAAACCATCTTGAGGGGGAAACCAACTTGTAAACTGAGAAACTTTAGAGTTCTGATGTTTCCTTGCACAAGTATTAAAAATCTCCTAAGCACCCATTTGTATGAATTCAGCCATCTTTTCAAGATTAAATTCCACCCCATCAGTTGTATCAAATATCGCTTTACATCTAGAGATCCAAAGCCTCTAAATCGTGGTTATAAATATACATTTCCATTGTTTAATGATCTCTTCCATCCCTTCCATCCCACTTGATGCTTTAAGATTATTTTCCATCTAGTCACTAAATGAGTCATTCAAAAATCATTCAAAAAATGAGCAAGCACCAACAATTTCCATACTGCCATAGCTCGTTTAAAATCCTGCAAAACATATAGCGTAGTTTCCTCTGCACGTTCACAAAAATTGCATGAAGCCGAGGAAGACAACCCTCTTTGATGGAGTAGTTGATTTGTCTTTATGCGCTCCTTATAAACCAACCAAATAAAGAATAACCATCTTTGGGACCCTAGTAATTTCCAGATCCAACTTATATTTCCCACACTCGCCATTGCCAGCTTTCCACAAATTGAAGCATTGGCTGATCTTGAAGAAAACATTCCATCTGATGTATGCTTCCATATCCACTTATCAATCATCATACCGACTTTGGACAAGGGATAGCCAAAAATTTTCATTGCCACCTCCTTTCGAAGAAGTTTTGAAATCATATCAATATTCCAACCCCTACTACTAAGCATGAGCTCACTAACCTTAGAAGACAGGTCAACATCTATTGGGAAACTATCCACTAGTTCAATAATTGGTTTTTTAGGCCAACAACCATCCAAAAAAGGGTATTGCTCCCATCTCCCACTCTTCTACACAAACCTTCTGAAAGGAAGTTTAGAGCACTTATAATCCCTTTTCAAGAAGAAGACCAACCTTGTTTTGGTTTCTTACTGAGATAAGCAAATTGTATTACATCTCCATGCCCCCTATATCTCGCTTTAAAGACTTGGACCCAGAGACTATTTGGCTCAATCACGAATCGCCAGGCCATTTTCTAAATAAGCGCAGTACTGTGATGAAACATACTGCGCAAACCCAATCCACCCTTTTTTTAAGGGGAGTACAAACCTCCTTCGAGCTAACCAACACCATTCCTTTCTTGTCTCCATATCCACCCCACAAAAATTGTCTATTAAGTTTATCCAGAGATTCCTTTATTCTTGCAGGTAATATCGTGGTCATCATATTATATGTTGGAATCGAGGATGTGATAGAGCGTATTAAAGTAGCTCTCCCTGCAATACTTAGAACTTTAGATTTCCATCCAGCTGGCCTTGCCGAGACCTTTTCAATAATATCACGATAAGTGTCTTTAGTCACATGACCATGAATCAATTGAACTCCTAGATACTTCCTAAGATTGCTAGTAAGGGGAATACTCAAAATAAAGCTAATACACCTGGCTCTTCCATAACTCACCTTAGGAGATATATAGACTTTAGATTTACGTACGCTAACCTTTGCCCCTGAAGAATCGCAAAAATAGTCCAGGATCTCCTTTATTTTGGTGGCCTAAGCAACTGTAGCTCTCTTAAATAAGAATATATCATCCGCAAAGAACAATTGGAAAATACTTGGCCCATTATCACTGTTCGTAATGTACAGTATTTCACACATTTCCACACTTTAATGTTGGTTGGGCTGTCTGCGATGCCCTTATTTACACACGTGTACTTAACAGTAACAGTTTATCAAGATAAATTTATTTAATTTATAGAATAGGAATATTTACATAATAGTAATTTCAAAATTTCTTTAACATTTACATCCCTTGTTTCTGATTACAACATAGTAGTACTGTACAAACTAGTCTGAACATATAAAAGGAAATGAATATACCACTAGGATCCACACAAAGTTGCCTCGGGTAACGAAAAGCGCAGTCGAAATCCTTGGATCGGTATATCAACCATCACTATAAATAATCTGTGGAAGTGGGAAAATAAAGGGTGAGCAAAATGTGCTCAGTAAGAAAATCGTATACAGAACTGATATTATGAAATCTATATGCATAAAAGCATTTATTTTCCTAACAGTGCACTACAGTCGATAAGGAAAGATACTATAGTCGGCTCGAGATCTGGATGAAGTATGGGAGGTATTTTAGAATACCTATCGTGTCCCGGAACCTAGAAGCAACTATAGGGAGTAGTTATTGGTCTTGAATAAATAATATTTAACAATATTTCAATAAATAATAATTTCAATAAATGGTATACAAAACCATTTAAATATAAACATTTTAAGAAATAATTTTAAATTCACTTTAAAATTTCACATTTCATACTTTGATAAGATTAAGTAAACAGTACGATAAGCAGTTCAATACGATAAACAATCCAATGACAACAACAGTTCAGTAAATAGTATGATAAACAGTTCAATAATAGTACGATTCAGTAAAACAATACAATAAACAGTAATAGTAATGGAGACCAGCAACACCCAGAATATATCATGCTATAATCCTCATACAGAACAATAACAGTAACACGTAAGACATATGGCCATAGTCTGTAGGTGTCCTCAATGTGCACAGATCAGGTGACAACTGGGATGCTGAAGATAGGATCAGTATCAATAGCACAGTAACATTAACACATGAGCATGATACAGGGCCTAGTAGTCTCAAAATGGTATATAAACAGTCACTTCATCTTTATGGAATTTAAATAAATAGATAAAATCTTTAGTCAATCCAAAAAGGTATAAAATCACACAGTGAACAGTGCAGTGAAAACAGTTTATAAAATATTCACACTTCAGTAATAATTTTCATAAATATTCTATTTCACTGTAAAACACTTATATAAACATCTTGAATGCCTTCATTTCAATGAAAATCAATTACATGAATATTTAAATATTGTTTTTCGATAAATTCATATTTTATGAAAATATTAAATATTTAATTTCCAAGGCTAGGAAATCACTCAATAACGCACTTAAAATGTTTCATGATATTTTAGAGAATTTTCTAAGAAATTTTAGTAGCATAATGGCTGCTATTGACATAGCCTCCCTGCACGTAAAACACTGTTCCAATCCAACCAAAAGCCACAATTTTGTACAATTCCAAAGCAATTGAGTACCAAAATATTCCCATAAAATTATTCTTATTGAAATCATACATTCATAATATCCCTACGACTTACACACTTTTCCCTTACCTGTCTAGCATTATCGACTTCCTCGATAGCATGACTCGTAATTTATTTCTCCTGGGCTACAAAGAAATTCACCAACAATATTTATTAACCTCAATTTATTTTTTTTAAACTATTTCCTTCAATAATTGTAGCCACATTATACACTAAAAATATTAAATCAGTATAAATTCTACCGGTGCAAAAACATAACTTCTCCGTTTTAAGTCCGATTTTAAATCTTATTGCACCAGTGGACTCCTCATAATTTTTATAGTATTATGGTATCCTAAACTGATCAAATGCTTCCCAAAATCATCCTCCCCTTAGCCATGGCCGAATGGTATCTATGGGGGATTTCTTGATTTTTCTACATTTTAGCCTTTCTTCCATGTGCATTCATGCCTAGCCATGTTCATTCATCATTCTGGCATCATCAAAATGCACGAAACTACATGGATACATGAAGGTTCAACCATGGCCGAATGCCGTAAGGGAGAAATTGATGACTTTCAATCAAAACCAATGCTAGATTCATGCTTAACAAGCCTAAATACATTATTTTCCAACCTTGGAATCAAAGGAATCCTCATGTATAAGAAGAGCTTACCTTGACTGAAACCCTTGGACTACCTTTCCTCTTGATTTTGTCACTTATTCAAGGAAGTATGGGTATGGGTAGATCGAGCTTGATGAGTAGAACAAGTTTGTAGAAATAATTTTGGTGAGATAAGGTGTTTTGATAAGGTTTAGAAAGCTTTTCTTTCTTTTCTTTATTTTCCTTTACTGGTGGTGTGGGAGTGAGGGGAGAAGATGATGAATAGTGGCCAGCTGATGTTGGGGGAGAAATTTAGAATAAGCTAGAAAGGGAAAAATTACAAAAATGCCCTTAGTTATGAGATTTTTGGACAAAAATGCCCTTAAGCTTTTGTAATTTTTATAACTATATAATTGCACTCCAAAATTCATATTTCATCACTAAAAATTCTTATTGGATGTAATTTGATGAATCATGGTGGTTTCATCGGGGTTCGATCTATCATGAAGGTAAAATTACGATATTACCCCTATCAGGTAAATCGCGTAAATTTCTGATTTAACCACCGATTCGATCTATCTATTGACATAGCCTAGGACTTATTTTTATGTAAAATATCATGCTATATTTACTTGGTCCAAATTCATTTTAGTTTGACCACAATTTATGAAAATGCCAGTAGGCTTTGTCTTTAATCATCATTTCCTAAATTGTTTGCTCACATCTCAAAAATAATATAATTAAGGTATTTTATTCTCAAAATTCTTACTTTAGGCTTATCATACCCTCCGGACACTGTTTGGTTAGTCTCACGTCTATCCAGGCACTGTAGAGCCAGTGGGACCCACGTTATTGATTCTTTTATAACTTGTGAAGTACACAGGAATCAAATGTCTAACTCATGTACAGTAATAGTATAAGTGGCTCTCCCATCCTCCCCACCTCTAGGAAATTTGATCCTCTAAATTTAATCGGACTAATCACTGAACAGCTCTAGGTACTTATCTCGTATCAGGCTTTCTAACTCCCACGTTGCCTCTTCTTCAGAGTGGTACTGCCAGAGCTCTTTCACTAATGGAATTGTCTTAGATCACAATACTTTATCCTTCTAGTCCAGAATTCTGATAAGTCTATCCATGTAACTCATATCTTCCCTGATCTCCAGTGGTTCGTATTGAATTATGTGAGATGGATCAGGATGATACTTTCTGAGCATCGAGACATGGAATACATTATGCACTCTTGATAACTCTGGTGGTAGTGCAAGTCGATATGCCACGTCTCCCACACGATCTAAGATCTTAAAGGGTTCAATGTATTGAGGACTCAATTTCCCTTTCTTATTGGATGTAATTTGATGAATCATGGTGGTTTCATCGGGGTTCGATCTATCGTGAAGGTGAAATTATGATATTAGCCCTATCGGGTAAATCACGTAAATTTTTTATTTAACCACCGATTCGATCTATCTATTGACATAGCCTAGGACTTATTTTTATGTAGAATATCATGCTATATTTACTTGGTCTGAATTCACTTTAGTTTGACCACAATTTACGAAAATGCCACCAAGCTATGTCTTTAATCGTCATTTCTTAAATTGTTTGCACACATCCTAAAAATAATATAATTAAGGTATTTTAGGCTCGAAATTCTTACCTTAGCCTTATCATACCCTCCAAACACTGTTTGGTTAGTCTCACGTCCATCCAGGCACTATAGAGCTAGTGGAGCCCATGTCATTGTTTCCTTTATAACTTGTGAAATACACAGGAATTGAATAGTGATCAAATGTCTAACTCATGTACAATAATAGTATAAATGGCTCTCACATCCTCCCCACTTTTTGGAAATTCGATCCTCTAAATTTAATCGGACTAATCATTTAACAACTCTAGGTACTTATCTAGCATCAGGCTTTCTAACTCCCACGTTACCTCCTTTTCAAAGTGGTACTGCCAGGGCACTTTCATTAATGGAATCGCCTTAGATCACAATATTTATCCTTTCGATCCAGAATCTGGATAGGTCTCTCCATGTAACTCATAGCTTCCCTGATCTCCAGTGGTTCATACTGAATTACATGATGGATCAGGATGATACTTTCTGAGCATCGAGACATGGAATACATTATGCACTCTTGATAACTTTGGCGGTAGTGCAAGTCGATATGCCACGTCTCTCACACGATCTAAGATCTCGAAGGGTTCAATGTATCGAGAACTTAATTTCCCTTTCTGCTGAATCTCATTATGCCCTTGGATGGTGAGACTTTAAGGAAATCGAATCTCCCACTAAAAACTCTAGCAGTCGATGCCTCGTGTCTGGATAACTCTTCTGCCGACTCTGAGAGGTTCTCAATCTCTCACAGATAATTTGTACATCTCGGGAAGCTTGCTCTACCAAATCAGGGCTAACAATTTTCAATCTCCCACTTCTTCCCATGTAACCGAAAACCTACACCTTCTGCCATATAAAGCCTCATATGGTGCCATTTCGATGCTAGCCTGATAGCTATTATTATATACGAATTCTGCTAGTGGTAAATGGTAATTCCAGGAGCCCTTAAAATCCAGTGCACATGCTCTTAACATATTCTTTAGCATTTGAATCACTCGCTAAGACTGACCATCAATCTGCGGATGAAAAGCGGTGCTGAAATTTAGTCGGGACCTCATAGCCTCTTGAAATCTTTCGCAAAAATGAGTTGTAAACTGGGAATCCCTATCAGAAGTGATGCTCACCGGAACACCATGCAATCTCACTATCTCCCGTACATAAAGATCGGCTAGGGTACTAAAGAATTAGTAGATTTGATAGGAAGAAAGTGGGTGGACTTCATCAATCTGTCCACAATCACCCATATAGCATCATGATTCCTCCAGGTTCTTGGTAATCCCATGATGAAGTCCATTGTGATATGCTCTAACTTCCATGTCGGAATCAGTAGAGGTGGTAATAGACTTGCAGGCTTCTGGTGCTCAATCTTTACCTGCTAGCATGTGAGACATCTAGCAACAAACTTCGCAATGTCTCCTTTCATCTTTGGCCACCAATATAGTCTCCGTAAGTTTTGGTACATCTTAGTACTACCTGGGTGCAAAGTGTACCTGGAGGTGTGGGCCTCTATCAAAATCAAATCCTTAAGCTGCTGATCGTCAGGAACACAAATCCTGCCTCTGAACCTCAGAATACCATCGGTGCCAATCCCAAAATCTGACTGTACTCCCATCTGTACCTGACTGGCAACCTCTATACAATAGGCATCAATCCTCTGAGCATCTTTGATTCTATCCATCAAATCCTGTTGGATTCTGAAACTAGCTATGAACCCATATCTTTCAGAGGAAATCACATTCAGACCGAGGCTCCAGAATTGTTCCAACAACTCGTGCTTCTTGACCATCATGTACGACACCATACCGATATGTTTCTAACTTAAGGCATCTGCCACCATATTGACTTTATCCGAGTGGCATAGGATCTCGTAGTCATAATCCTTTAATAAGTCCATCCATCTCTGCTATCTCATATTTAATTCCCGCTGTGAGAACAGATATTTCAGACTTTTATGATCTGTATATATATATGGAATTTCTCTCCATGGAGATAGTGCTGTCATATCTTCAATGCAAACAGCACGGCAGCTAATTCCAAATCGTGTGTCGGATAGTTCTTCTCATGCTCCTTTAGCTGTCTCGATTCGTAGGCAATCACTCTACCATTCTGCATAAGAACACACCCTAAACCCAATGCAGAAGCATCTGTATATACCGAGAATCCCCCTGATCCGTTAGGAAGGGCAAGTATGGGAGCAGTAGTTAGTCTCCGTTTCAACTCCTAAAATCTGCACTTACACACATCTGTCCACTCGAACTTAACATCTTTACGTGTGAGTAGCGTTAATGGAGCAGCTAGCTTGGAGAACCCCTCGACAAACAGGTGATAATATCCAACTAGACCCAAGAAACTCCGTATCTTGATCACTGTCCTAGGCCTCTCCCACTGTACAATGGCCTCTATGTTGGACGGATCAATAGACACCCCATCCTTAGATACCACGTGTCCCAGAAAAGTAATGTGATCTAGCTAGAATTCACACTTATTGAACTTAGCATATAACTTCTGGTTCCTAAAGGTCTACAGAACTATGTAAAGGTGCCATTCGTGCTCTTCTGGAGACTTAGAATACACCAAGATATCATCAATGAACACAATCACAAACTTGTCAAGATACGGCTTAAACACCTCATTCATCAAGCCCATAAATGCTACAGGGGCATTCGTTAGTCCAAAAGGCATCACCAAAAACTCATAATGCCGTATCGAGTCCGAATGCTGTCTTAGGAACATCCGACTCCCGAATCTTAAGCTGATGATAGCCCGATCAAAGATTTATCTTAGAAAACACCTGTGCACCCTTGAGTTTATCAAATAAGTCATCAATCCTAGGTAGGGGATACTTGTTCTTGATGGTAGCCTTGTTAAGCATCCGATAATTTATACACAACCAGGTTGCCATCCTTCTTCCGAACAAATAATACTGGTGCACCCCATGGAGACACACTGGGACAGATAAACCCCTTATCCAATAACTCCTAGAGTTGTTTCTTAAGCTCTTCTAACTATGTCAATGCCATCTGATATAAGGGCTTAGAGATGGCTCCGTATCGGGTACCAAGTCCATGGTGAACTCGATCTCTCGATCCGGCAGTAACACTAGTAAGTCCTCTGGAAATATATCCGAAAAATCCCTGACCACAGGAATCTCATGTAGCTCGGGACATTTCTTTTCTACATCCTCCACATAAGTGATAAAACCTTCAACACATTCACACAACACTTAAGCAATTTAGGAAACGTATCACTTTTATTATTTATCTAACAGTTTTACAATATAACATTTAGTATGACAGAAGGTAATAAACTTAGTAGAACAATCTAAGCTAACATAGTTTGTAGGTACCCAATCCATTCCTAAGATTACATCTAAATTATACATATTTAACAAAATTAGGTCAGCTGTCGTTTCCTTTTCTCCTACAGTCACTTTACAATTCCTATACACAACATCAGTAATTTGTGATTCTCTAAACGGAGTATTTATTTAGAGTATACCCTAAAGGCTCCGGATCTACTGGGATTCTGTTAGCACAAACAAGAGATACAAATGAATGAGTAGAATCAGGGTCAAACAATGTAAGTACAGAGATATCAAAAATATAAATTTACCTCTAATCACATCAGTGGAAGCATCAGTAGTCTCCTGATCTAACGCATACACCCATCCCTGAGTCACCTTCTTACCTTTTTTTGCAATGGTGGCCTGTCTCGACTGTGAGGGTGTAGCCTTCTCTGATTCACTCAGAATTGCTGGTGCTGGTATAGGTGGAATTGGGCTAGAACGGTACAAGTGGCTGACTCACAAAGCATCGAGCAATCTCTCACCAAATGTCCCATCTGCCCACATCTAACACAGGCCCTCGTCAACATGTAGTAGGGCCGTGTACTATGCGACCTTCCACAATTCACACATCTGGTCATGGTACTCTTCTGTGTCGAGGTGGAGCTAGTGGTAGGGGTTGTGGCAGCTGTTTGACAAATTGCCCTTCAAAAATTTGTATGCCCAAAGATCCAGCCTTCTTAGACTGCTTTCTACTTGATCTCTCCTCCAGACCTCTCTTAGCTTTACCTTTACCCTTTGCCATTCCCTTAGACCCAATATTAGAATGAAATTGCTCGTAGTCTTGCTCGCATAACTGTGCATGCCTCACCACCTCATCATAGGTACAGATATCGAGCAGAACTAGCTTAGTTCGGATAGAAGGTTTTAACCTGGTCATAAATTTGTCAATCTTATGCTGCTCATCTACCCTCGTCTGCGAATCAAATTTGCTGAGAGTGGTAAATCTCGATTCATACTGATCCACTGTCATGTTCCTTTGTACCAACTATAAAAACTCCTACTGCAACTTCTTCTGGGCTGTGTTGGGGATGTACTGTCAGCGAAAAGCCTTAATAAATATATCTCATGTCACCACCTGATGCTGGGCTAACAACACTGTCCGCATCGTTTATCGACTAGAACACTGCCAACCTAACCTTTTCTGTCTCAGAACACCTCATGTATTGGAATAGCTTCTCTATAGCATTTACCCACTGCTCTACCACCAGCGGATCCTTATCTCACTTAAATTTCGATGGATCCAACTTGTTGAACTGCTGTACCAAATTTACATCACAATAGGCCTCTACGTCTTAGGGTGGCTGTACTAGTGGTGGTGGTGGTACTGCATGTGGCTAAGGTGCCGGCTGTGGCTCGGAAGCTAGTTGAGGTGGGGGTGGTGCTACTACAAGAGTTGCAGAAGCTACTCTCTCTGTTTTCACCCAATCCGCAGCTCTATTAGCATGATACATGGTGATAAAATCCTCCAACATCCTCTCCATTTGAGACATCCGAGTATTAGGGCTCTCTGGCTGCGGAGGGTGAGCAAGACCTGGGGTAGGCTCTAGCACTAGTTCTGAGTATGAGGCTCAAGAGTTGGCTCTGCCCTACCTTGCTTCGACCCCTATTAGATCTCATTACCTTTCGCCTACTCATTTTTGGAGAACACAGACAGTTAAATCGATTTTTCATTAGCTGTTCATTTATATATTCGGACTATACAGTACTACAGGGGATGTTAACCACTTCACTTTTAACATAAAGACATCGACAGACATCAGACTAACCTCACTCTAATACCAATTAAACTGTCATAGTCCGTAATGTATAGTATTTCACACATTTCACACTTTAATGTTGGTTGGGCTATCTACGATACCTTTATTTATACACGTGCTTAACAGTTACAGTTTATCAAGATAAATTTATTTAATGTACAGAATAAGAATATTTGCATAACAATAATTTCAAAATTTCTTTAACATTTACATCCCCTGTTTATAATTACAACATAGTAGTACTGTACAAACTAGTCTGAACATATAAAAGGAATTGTATATACCTCCAGGATCCATACTAAGTTGCCTCAGTAACCAAAAGCGCAGCCGAAATTCTCGAATTGGTATATCAACCGTCACTGTAAATAATCTGTGGAGGTGGGCAAAATAAAGGGTTGAGCGAAACGTGCTCAGTAAGAGAATCGTATGCAGAATTGATATTAGAAATCTATATGCATAAAAGCATTTATTTTCCTAACAGTGCACTATAGTTGATAAGGAAAGATACTATAGTCGGCTAGGGATTCGGATGGAGTATGGGTGGTATATTAAAATAACTGTTGTGTCCCAAAACCTAAAAGCGACTATAGGGAGTAGTTATTGGTTTTGAATAAATAATATTTAACAATATTTCAATAAATAATAATTTCAATAAATAGTATATAAAACCATTTAAATATAAACATTTTAAGAAATAATTTTAAATTCTCTTTAAATTTCACATTTCATACTTTGATAAGATTAAGTAAACAGTACGGTAAGCAGTTCAATACATAAATAGTCCAATGACAATAACAGTTCAGTAAACAGTACGATAAACAGTTTCAGTAATAGTACGATTCAGTAAAACAGTACAGTAAACAGTAACAGTAATGGAGACCAAACAACACCCAGAATATGTCTTGCTATAATCCCTATAGGGAACAGTAACATGTGAGACATATGGCCATAGTCTGTAGGTGCCCTTAGTGTGCACTGATCAGGTGACAACTGGGATGCTGAAGATAGGATCAGTATCAATAGCACCGTAACAATAACATTAACACATGAGCATGATACGAGTCCTAGTAGTCTCAAAACGGTATATAAACAGTCTCTTCATGTTTATGGAATTTAAATAAATAGATAAAATTTTTAGTCAATCCAAAAAGGTATAAAATCACACAGTGAACAGTACACTGAAAACAGTTTATAAAATATTCACACTTCAGTAATAATTTTTATAAATATTCTATTTCACTTTAAAACACTTATATAAACATCTCAAATGCCTTCATTTCGATGTAAAAATTACATGAATATTTAAATATTGTTTTTTAGTAAATTCATATTTATGAAAATATTAAATATTTAATTTCCAAGGCTAGGAAATCACTCAATAATGCACTTAAAATTTCATGATATTTTAGAGTATTTTCTAAGAAATTTCAGTAGTATAACGGCTGTTATTGACCTAGCCTCCTTGCACGTAAAACACAGTTTCAATCCAGCCAAAAACCACAATTTTGCATAATTCCAAAGCAGTTGAGTGCCAAAATATTCTCATAAATTATTCTCATTGAAATTATGTATTCATAATATCCTTACGGCCTACACACTCATCCCTTACCTATTTAGCGTTATTGACTTCCTTAATAACACCACTTGTAATTTATTTCTCTCGAGCTGTAAAGAAATTCACAAACAATATTTATTAACCTCAATTTAATTCTTTTAAACTATTTCCTTCAATAATTGTAGCCACATTATACACTGAAAATATTAAATCAGTATAAATTCTACTGGTGCAAAAATATAACTTCTCCATTTTAAGTTCGATTTTAAATCTTATTGCACCGATGAACTCCTTATAATTTCTACATTATTATGGCATCCTAAACTCATTAAATGCTTCCCAAAATCCTCCTCCCCTTAGCCATGGCCGAATGGTATCTATGGGGGATTTCTTGATTTTTCTACATTTTAGCCTTTCTTTCATGTGCATTCATGCTTAGCCATGTTCCTTCATCATTTTGGCATCATCAGCATGCATGAAACTACATGGATACATGAATGTTCAACCATGGCCAAACGCTCTAAAAGAGAAATTAATGAGTTTCAAAGAAAACCAATTCTAGATTCATGCTTAAAAAGCTTAAATACATTATTTTCCAACCTTGGAATCAAAGGAATCCTCATGTATAAGAAGAGCTTACCTTGACCGAAACCTTTGGACTCCTTTTGCTCTTGACTTTGTCACTTAATAAAGGAAGTATGGGTATGGGTATATAGAGCTTGATGAGTAGAACAAGCTTGTAGAAATAATTTTGGTGAGATAAGGTAGTTTTGATGAGGTTTAGGAAGCTTTTCTTTCTTTTTTTTTTATTTTCCTTTAATCTTGGCATGGGAGTGAGGGGAGAAGATGATGAATAGTGGTTGATTGATGTTGGGGGAGAAATTTAGAATAATCTAGAAAGGGGTAAAATTACAAAAATACCCTTAGTTATGAGATTTTTGGACAAAAATGCCCTTAAGCTTCCGTAGTTTTTATAACTATATAATTACACTCTAGAAATTCATATTTCATCACCAAAAATTCTTATTAGATGTAATTTGATGAATCATGGTGGTTTCATCGAGGTTCGATCTACCGTGAAGGTGAAATTACGATATTACCCCTATCAGGTAAATCATGTAAATTTCTGATTTAACCACTGATTCGATCTATCTATTGACATAGCATGGGACTTACTTTTATGTAGAATATCTTTTTATATTTACTTGGTCCAAATTCATTTTAGTTTCACCACAATTTACGAAAATGCCAATGGTCTATGTCCTTCGTAATTTTCTAAATTGTTTGAACACATCCAAAAATAATATAATTAAGGTATTTTAGGCTCGAAATTCTTGCTTTAGGCTTATCATACCCTTCGGACACTGTTTGGTCAGTCTCACATCCATCCGGGCACTATAGAGCCAATGGGGCCCACGTCACTGTTTTCTTTATAACCTGTGAAATACACGGGAATTAAATAGTGATCAAATGTCTAACTCATGTATAGTAATAGTATAAGTGGCTCTCGCACCCATCCTTCACCATCTTCAAAGGCTTCCACACACCCTTATTAATAGCTTCTTCAATTAGGTGACCAAGTCTCTCTATACACAAAAGAAAGAGATATGGAGATAATGGATCTCCTTGTTGCGTCCACATTAAGGAGCGAAGGAATCAGTCTGTTCCCCATTCCAAAGGATAGACATATTAGTGCTAGAGACACAAAACATGATCAATTTAATCCATCTCAAAGGAAAACCAAAGGCCTTTAATGTTTCTTCCAAAAAATCCCATCTAACCCCATCATAAACCTTTTCAAGATTGATTTTAATTGCCATCAGCTCCTCTTTACGTTTCAATTTTCTAATCATATGAATTATCTACTGGGCAATTATAATGTTGTCAGAAGCTTGCCTACCTAGGATGAAACTAGTTTGCACAAGTGATGTCAAGTCATTTAGAAAAAGGTCGTAGCCTATTAACTAATACTTTGGTGATTAGTTTATAAGCCACACAGCAAAGACTAATAGGTCGAAAGTGCTTCATTGTTTCTGGGGTATCAACCTTGGGAATGAGAGAGACCAAAGTAGTGTTAAGATCTCTCGGGAAAGAGCCAGACTCCAAAGCATTCTGTACTAAATCAAATCTGAACCATGCATAACTTTCCAAAACTGTTGGAAAAAAGCTACTTGAAAACCATCTATTCTTGGAGCCGCACACCTTCATTTAGAAAAGAGCATTATAACCTCAGAAAGTGTCAAACTAGAATCCAAAGAAATCACTTGCTCCCTTTTCAAACACAAACTTGGGCAAGCAATAGCAAACCGACATCACTGTTAGAAATACTAAATATATTTCTATAAAATTAAATCGCCATATCTTTTAAAGCTTCCATATCCGAGACCCAATTACCGTCATCATCCTTCGACATGACAATCTTGTTTCACCTCCTTCGATAGGTAGTAGATAAATGGGAGAAGCACATATTCCTTTCCCCATCACCAGTCTAGCTAGCTCTCAATTTCTGGAACCAAAACAGCTCCTATTGAAAAAGGATTAAGTTATCCTCCTTCACCAATTGTTTTTCTAATCTCTGTAGTTGATGAGTCCATTGGTAGGCCATTTCACGTTAAGCTCCAGCAATACGTGCAAGCAATAATCTTTTATTCCTGAAAAGGTTTCCAAAAATAGTTTTATTCCACATCAACAAGTCATTTACTAGCTTCCCTGTCTTCTCAATAAAGGATCTTAAGTTTGATCACCAACTGCTAGCAACTATTTCTACCAAATTTGGTTTAGTAAGCCACATTGCTTGGAACCTAAAGGGTTTACTCCTATCGTGTACTTCTCTTTGACCTTTCTCCTGCAACAGTAATGGGTAACGGTCTGAATAAGTACATGGTAGATCTGTAATGACTACTTCTGGGAAAAGAAGATGCCAACTTGAAGAGGGAATGGCTTTATCTAATCTCTCCTGGATTCTAGCCAACCATGTCTTTTATTTGTCCACGTAAAACACCATACCTTGTAATCCAAGGTCCATAAGATTACATTTGTTCATCATTCATTGAATTGAGACACTCTGTTTTGAGAGATTCTACCAACCCCTGACTTTTCCAAACTATTAGATATTTCATTGAAATCCCCCATTAGTAGCCAAGGCATATTTACTGATGATGCAAAGTCCTCCACATGATTCCATAACATTCTCCTAGATTCCAGTGTAGGACTTGTATATATAGCCAGGAATAACCACATCGGAGAATTACTCTTATATACTACAACATGTATATATTGTGAATTAAAGGCCAATATATCAAGCTTTACAACACTTTTATCCGAACACAACCAAAGACCACCTACAAAGCCCACCGGATCAACAATGTGATAAGCTCTAAAACCAAGCTTTTTCACTATGCTCCTAGCGCTATCTTCTAAAACTTTCGGTTCCACTATCAACAGAATGCTAGGTTTATGCATTCTTATTAACTCTTCGATGTTATGTAGGAACATTTTATTTCCTACCCCTCTATTGTTCCATGACAGTATATTCATCAATACTAACATCCTTCTTTTATAGGATGATCAACTCCCTACGGTGAGCAGACATGAGCGACTTCTTTTCATCATTCAATTGGAAAATTTGATTTTCATGGACAGTCACCAAACCTAATTGCCTTTCAGGAACAATGGTTCCTTGAGAATTTGAATCTGGCAGCTTCCCAAGCTGATAGGTAAGGGCCATGATCTCTACAGGATGCTGCCTTTGAGAACCTGTTACAATCTCAGGAGCATTCCTAATGGATTCACCATGTATTAAACTTCGACCAACCACACGCAATTTGTCAACCTTGTCAACCGAGTCCTGCACTATGTTAAAACCTGTTGGGCTGTATTATTAACCCTTAACTTGAGTTGGTCTCCATTAGTTTTAAGGCCCAAATACAGCTCATCAAATCTGATTTCTTCATTTTGTCCAGCCTGTGAAGGATTCAAGCGATTTTGGCCCACCTTATTGCTGGTTACGTAGCCATTTTGCGTGGCAACTCCTACATTCTTGGCATGGTTATCTCTTTCCAAAACACTTGTACGTCAGTGTTTATCTCCGAAAGAATAGCAAATTGCGATCCTATGCTTGATTTCTTCCCATGTTTTTCGGTCTGATCCATCAC
The DNA here is from genome assembly GCA_031772115.1 of Heritiera littoralis. Taxonomy (NCBI): domain Eukaryota; kingdom Viridiplantae; phylum Streptophyta; class Magnoliopsida; order Malvales; family Malvaceae; genus Heritiera; species Heritiera littoralis. The sequence continues at coordinate 3,823,624 of JAPDPK010000042.1, forward strand.
CATTTTCCTTTTACACTTGTTTTGTGCAATCATCCATGGACTGTAATTCTCAGAGGACAAGGCAGGTTGTCTTCTTGCACTATTCTATTTGCATCATCATTTCCATTATCCTTCACTACTTCTACATCTGGTTTCCCTATTGTAACGAAAGGATAAACTCCGTTATGATTAATGCGACCACAAGAGAAGCATATCAAACTAAGCTCGTCATACTCAATTGTTTGCTAAAGCCCATCCAACAGGATTTTTTGAACTAATGGCTTGTTAAGATCAACTTTGACATAAACCCTTGCAAACTTCCCTCTAGTAGCAAATCTTATGTTAGAATCCACTTTCATAGCTAATCTAATGGTATTCCCCATTGCTAACAATAATTGCTCATCATAATACTCATAGGGATACCCGAGAATCTGACACAAACGGCTATCGAGTCAATGGATGCAGAGCTAGGTTGAAAATCTGGTTGCCATCTACAGATAGTTAATAGTGACCAAATATGATCCAAGGGCTCTTTTCCAATGCAAATTGCAAGTCATCCATATTATAGAATTTAACAAGGAAGAAACCTTTACCAAGGTCAATCAGTTCATATTCCCTTTTGGGTTCCACAACTTCCTGATTTTTCATCCAGGATTTTGAAACCTAATAAGTGCCCTAATAATTTTACAATCAAACAATCCCTCCATAGCTTTTGGATCTGTTGCCGATAATGCTCAGAAGTTGAAACACAAGGCCACGAATCTATTTGACAGATTGTAATATCATTCCCCTTACCTATTGTATCAAAGGCTTCTCCATCCATTGTATGCTTAGGATATTCCTGACATTTTGCTCCTAACACCATATCTTTGAAAGAAGGACATGCTACAATAAGGTCTTGCATTTTAGAATCATTTTGTTCACTAACCTCCTCTGATGAAGACACCTTAACCCTTTTTGTTGATCTTGTCAGCAAGTTTTTTTCTTCATTGGATTGGACAGAATGAGAGCTTTTCGAGAGAGAGTTTCCTGAGAGAGAGTTTTGTTCACTACCCAAGACTCTCAAGTTGTTGGCATTTCTCACCCACTTTCTATTAAACAAAACAAAGAAAAAATAAAGAAAAGAAAGAGAGCAAAGGCTACGGAGAGACCGAGAATGAAAGAGCGTGAGAAAGAAGATAGACTGAAGAAGAATGGAGGAAGGAGAAGCTACCAGGCAGGGGAGGTTTGATAGCAGGGACGAAAGCTAAATTTGGTGATTGAAACAGAGGGAAGACAAGGCTCTCAGGTGGCTTACTTGGGTTGTGTTGTGATTGAAATGAAGGCCCTAAAATAGAGGCGTCTCTACTAGCTGTTAAATGGTTTTCAGTAAGGATTTTAAGACTGATTGGTGACTAAAGAAGATTAAGTTGCACTAAGATCAAGGACCTCTCAGGGCTGGAGGAGAATAGAGGATTGAAAGGCTGAATGGCATCTGTTGAGGGCTGAATGGCATCTGTTGAGGGTGAAGAAGTTGTTGAGTTGGGGGGGGTTGATCAAGGTCTGAAGTAAGGCTGCCTGAACAGGGCTATAACAACGGCTTTCAAGCTTGACTAATAGGGCTTTATAGAGAGAGGTGAGTAAGGGGCTCGGTAGGGGAGGTGACACATGAGGCAACCAAAGTAGAGGTGATTCATGAGGTGTGACCTAAGGCCTTGGAATAGGGCTGTTCGGTGCTATTTCAATGCTTAGTTTAGGTGGTTTAAGGCTTGGTGTTTTGATAATTTTAGAAGGTAGGAAACAACTTGAATATTAGCTATATTGGTGGTTGTTTGGCTGGCATTTTTAGGCTAATTCAGAACTGATTTAAGGTTGGAGATAAAGAATGTTTTGGTGCTGATTTTCAGGGCCTATTTTGCATGAATATAGGAGTGATGAGAGTCAAACAAGGCTGAAAGGTAGGGAATTTCGAGATGCTTTTCAAGGTTGTTAAGGACCCATTTTTGGACTGAATAGCATGGCTATTAGGTGCTGAATTGAGATTGATTACTGGGGTTTAAAGTATAAGAATGGTGGTCATTTGAGGACTGGAAACCGGTGATGAGCATGATTGTAACGTGGGTTAGGGCTGTAAATTGGAATTGAAGTAAGGCCGTTTAGCTAGTACTTTGGAGGGCTAAAGTGTGAATTTTGTACTAATTTAAAGTAGTAATTAGTGCCCGATTACAAACTGAAAATCAAGCATTGTGCAATGTGAAAAGGGGCTGAGTATTAAGCTGCTGAGCAAGAGATTTTAGGGCTGTTTAGAAGCATATTCAGGCTTAAATAACAAGGGAACTTTGCTGGATTTTTTGGCTAAGTCTGGGAGGAAAATAAACTGAAGAACGGGGATGAAGAGGCTAGAAAGGATAGTGCAGGTTTACATGGTAGTTCAAGGCTGATTTTTTAACTATGTACAGTGGGCTCTAGGTTGAATTTTGAGAGCTACATTAGTGCTTATATGGATTGAAAGCCAAGGTTGAACAATGATTCCTTGGCTAAAATTAGTGGTTTAAAATGTGGCATTTTAAAGGGATAGAAGCTTATTGCCACTGAGGTTGGTTCGACGCTAGATAGGACTAAATTAATGCCAGTTTGAGGACTGTTTTGGGATGGTTGCTTAGCATTGAAAATGGTGATCTTTGAAGGCTAGTTTGAAGCATTTTGAGGCTGATTTTGGAGTTGTTGAGGTTGGCAATATAAGGCTGTTAAAGGGCTAAGTTTTGGGATTTAAGAACAAAGAGTGAAGGCTGGATTTGATGGCCTTTTATACATGTAAAGGCTGAGTAACAAGGGTTGTTCATAATGATCGGAATAGAGAGGAAATAGAAGAAAAAAAAAGGAAAAGAGGAAAAGAATTACATGTTTAGCTGAGCTAACATCAAAACTCGATGAGAGATACCGATTTAGATTTTATTAGAATTTTATCGAATTAATATTGAGTCGAATTGATTATGTTTGAATGTGTAGCACTATGCAAAGGTGACGAACGCAGGTTTAGCTTATCTCGAAGTGCGCATGTTAAGCTTGGATTCGATAAGACTTTTATATAAGTCTGCAGTAGAATTATATTGTGTAGGCTTTATAGAATCGATATATTGATTAATATCATGGATAATATGGGTTACCAAGTTGAAATTGAGATTTAATATCGATTTAGTCAAATCATTGTGGAATTATCGATGGTGGTAGATAGCAAGTGATGATTTAGAATTTAATAATTTCGGTTTCTTGATTGTGTAGTAGGAACATGATAATATAGATATTGCAAGAGTTCAATATTTAGATGATTTATCGTATTATTTTGTTTAATATACATGAGATGTTAAGAGGACTATGGTGGGGTCTAGTATCGGTATTGTGGTATGCAATTGATGGTTGTGATACTAAATTGTGGCAAATTTATGGCGTGTGTATGCTTGATCTTATTGAAATTCAGGTTGAGTCTCGATATAGTTTAATCATCGATGGATTTAAACAAATGAATGTTGAACTTGTGATTACGTAGTCTCAGTTATAACTTCGGAGTAGATAATGAATAAGAATATCAATATGTGCAAATTTTGGTATTTGATAATTATAGATTATTGATATATGCATTACATTATTTTGTATTTGGTGATTGTATAGAAATACAATACGTAAATATTCATGAGATACTAAGAAGACCCATACTGTTAGTGGGGGTCCTAGTATCAATATGTTGGATGACAGTGCAGGTTAAACGTACCTACATGAGTGTGGTACTGGGGATAATTATAGTTGTGTTGTTATAATGCTAGATTTTTATTTGATGGAAATTAATAACTAGATATTGTGAATAGCTACGAATTGTGAATGGGTTTACTGAGTCGAATCAAGGTCAAATTGATGATGATAGACCATATGTGATTGCATGGCCTTGTGATTGATTGAGATTTGAGGTTTCATGTAATGGGATTGCATTTACTTAGTGTTGCTCATATCACAATGTTTTAACTCATGGATTTCAATGTGCATGTCATATAACATGAGTTTTATTGAGATGTATTGATTTACATGCATATGTGGACATGATTGATTTTTATAAAAGTTCAGTATGAAGTAAGAAAGCATGGTGCATACATACATGTGTTTAAAATGGTTTCATGAACGAAATCTAGATGGTTTCATGTTTTCTTAAACGATTGATTCATTGATATTTTAGAACTTGATTTTGAGTTTATGGCATGCGCTTATACTAATCAATAAAGCATAAATGGAAATGCCTATGTGAGCGATGCTACTAGGCTTACATGCGAACTCAATAGACAAATAGTTTGACGAGGTATTTGGACTTGCCAACTTTGGATTTTGGCAAGGTTACATGCGGGCTTATTAAACGATGTTCTAATAAGGTTGTTACGTGTCAGACACATTCTAACATAATTCCAGATCCTCACTTGATCAACGAGATCGGAGTTTCTACCATGGCCATAAGTACTACCTTTGTTCCATTGGGCCCTATTTCATCCACTGATAGCTATAGTGGGAGCACTTTATTGATTTACTCATTTGGATGTATACATATTGATATTTTGATTGATTCTTGCCATATCTCTATTATATTGACATGACATGATTATGATTGTGTTTGATTTGAAATGGTGATTTAATAAATGGTTTATTGCATTTTGGACCTTGAGCCTGAGTATAGTCTCAGCCTTGGTGAGTTGAGCTTGATGCATTATGCATTCCAAACCTTGAGCTTAAGCGATACTTAAGCTTCAGTACATGTTTTGAAACCTATGATAACATTAGTGTTTTTAAATGGTTTTCATACTGTTTGAATATTGATTTATACACTGAAACTTATAACTATTGTGTTCTCTTATTCAGTATGTATAATAACAATTGTATAAGAATTTGAAAACATGACACGTGTGTTACATGGGTGGTGATGTCGAGACAAGTGATGTCATTGTGGATTGATATTAAATCAAGTCATAGTTAATGTGGATTAATATTGAACAGATGATGACTCATATATACTAATATTGGGTAATTGATTTGCATTGTGAATTGATGTTGGATAATTGATATATGTTGAGATTGATATTGGACTGTACAATGGAGTATTGTTGCTTTTATCCACAGGTGTCAAGAACGAGAATATTGAGGTATTTCAAAGAACCCTACTATCGATATCTTAAAATCTTAGCCACTTGGAGTCTTTTAGGACATGATATTAGTATAAGTATACATTGATTACAACCGAATTGTATTTATGGATTGTATTTTGAGGATTCATGCATTGCATGTAGAACAATATAAAACTACTTCTATATTTATATAATTGACTTACTAAGCTCTTACTCACTAAAATTTATTCAAACCTTTTCAGATTGAGCATAAAGTTGGGGAAATATTTCGGATCCGTTTGGAATACTTTTGTGGCCTAAGATATCATCCTAAGTCTCTGAGGAGACTTACTTGAGATTGATATTGGACTATACAATGGAGTATTGTTGCTTTTATCCACAGGTGTTAAGAACGGGAATATTGAGGTATTTCAAAGAACCCTACTATCGATATCTTAAAATCTTAGCCACTTGGAGTCTTTTAGGACATGATATTAGTATAAGTATACATTGATTACAACCGAATGGTATTTATGGATTGTATTTTGAGGATTCATGCATTGCATGTAGAACAGTATAAAACTACTTCTATATTTATATAATTGACTTACTAAGCTCTCGCTCACTAAAATTTATTCAAACCTTTTCAGATTGAGCATAAAGTTGGGGAAATATTTTAGATCCGTCTGGAATACTTTTGTGGCCTAAGATATCATCCCAACTCTCTGAGGAGACCTACTTGCTTATTTTGTATATGTGAGACCTGTTTCTACTATATTGTACGTTAATTATGTAATTAATTATTTAGTGAAATATAATATAATTTGTGATTTAAGTAAAATTTGTAATGTAGGCCCTACTTTAATTTTTATGGTTTTGATGGATACAAGAATGATAATACAATGTACAATGGGTGAAATAAATATAATATAATGATTTTGGGGTTTAAAAATAATTTTTACATTATTTGATGTTATTTTTTGAATTTTGGAAAACAAATTAGAAAATGACGATTACGTCTCGAGGGTATTTTCGTAAATTCAGCCCAAACTAAAATGAGTTGGGATGAAGTAAAAATATCATGATATTCTACATGAAAAGGAGAATAAGATAGTGTCAAGAGATTGATTTAAATGGTAGTTAAATCGAAAATTTTCGTTGGCGGTCCATTAAGGGTAAAACCGTAATTTCTCATTATCGATGCACCGTGTGTCAACGAAACCACTTCCAATCATTAAGATACATTCAATATGATTCTTTGGTGGTGGAAACCTAAATTTTGAAGTCCAATTACATGATTTTTACAATTTCGGAAGTTAAGGGCAAAATTGTCCATGTTTTACATAACTAGGGGCAAAATGGTAATTTTGCCCCTCTCTAGAAAGTTCAATAAGACAGCCCCTTATTCATCCCTTACCCAAGACCCCCACGACACCAAGAGAAGAAAAAGATAGAAAAAGAAAGAAAATCAAAGAAAACTATAGGAAAAATTTATTTTCTTACCAAACTTGCTTCTAGGAAAATTATGTACACGCTTTTCTCTCTCCATTGACACCAATATCTCATCAAATAAGGAAGAAACCAAGGAGAAAAGAAGGGCTATAGTGTTCGGCCAAAGGTAAGAATTTACAAAATATAAAGTTTCAATTTATTTCAAAGTTGTATATTGATTAATTCAAAGGTGTAGAATAAGATTCTAGGATTGGATTCAAATTATCTTGGCTAAATAAAAATCCATCACGAAAGGGGATTTTGGTGTGCTTAAGAACTCATGGAATCCATGTAAATCCTTGCATAAAAATGATGGAAAATGAGACAATGAACATAGATTTAGTGTTTGGTAGCATTAGATTTGTGAAAATCATGTAGCTTGGTACATGGAAGCATTCGGTCAAGGGGTTTTGGGTAGGATAAGATGCTGCATTTTATGGTTTTAATATGCCAAATTAATGTAGAAATTAAAAGAAGAAGACTAGTGAAATCGAATCTGAAATAAGAGCTAAAACGGAGAAGTTAAGTTTTACTAACAGTGTAATTTACACTGGTTAGGCATAGGCAGTATCCTATGTGGCTGCATTTAGTGAAAATTAATAGCTTAAAAATGAGAGAAAAATTAATGATAATTTTTGGTGGAATTATTTTGCAGTCGGGATAGAAGGATATCGAGTGGTGCTACCAAAAAAGTCGATATTACGAGATAGGTAAGGGAGAAGTGTGTAAGCGGTAGGGATATAATGAACTGCATGATTTTATGAAATTATTTGGGTGTTGAATTGCCTTGAAAATCATGCAAATTGTGGTATTACAGCTGGTTTATAAACTGTATTTTAAGTGCATGGAGTTAAGGAAATCACAGCTGTTATGATGCCGAAAATTTCTCAAAAATATTCAAAAATGGCATGAAATATTTAGATGCATAAATTGAGTGATTTATGGATTTTGGAATTTATTTCCATTATTTTTCCACAAATTGAAATTTTACCAAAAATATTAATTAAATATTCATGTTATTAAATTTTATCAAAGTGAGATTATAAATACGTTCTTTATAATATTTTATAGTAAAATTGAACGTTTATAAATTTTCTCACTAAAGCATGAATATTTTACCGACTGTTTTCACTGTACTGTTAAAATATGAATTTAAATAGCTTTTAGAATTTTATTAAATTTAATGATATTTGTTTAAATTCCTTAAATGTATTTTCTACTGTAAATAAATGATTTTGAGACTGTTAGGCCTCAATTATCATGTTCATTGTTATTGTACTATCACTATGGCTGATTGACTGGCCAAGTCATCAGTAGTCCCACAGTCTCCTGGCAAGTGTACTTTACGGACGTCCTATAGACAATGGCCATAAATCTTACTATATACTGTTACTGTTACTGTTTCCCTTCGAGGATAATTATAGCATGATTTATTTAAGGTGTTGCCTAGTCTCAACCTACTGTTAAATGATTACTGAACTGTGATTTACTGATTACTGTTTATTGAACTATACTGAAAAATATTGTTTACTGAACTGTGATTTATTGACTACTGTTTTATTGAATTGAAAATATTTATCATATTTTTTCTAAATTTGAAATAGTTACTGAACTGCTACTGCAAAGTGAAATTTTGAGTGTTCACTGTACTGAACTATTTACTTACTATTTACTGGAGAGTTTTATCGTACTGTTATTGAATCGTTTGGTATACTATTACCATTGTTCAAATTTTACTGTTTACTGTACTGTTTTACTATTGTCACTGTCACATGTTTTTAAAGTGTTACTGAAGTGATGAAATTAAATGGTTTATTACCATTTATTATTTATTGAAAACATTATTAAATTGTTTTATAACAATAATTTATTAAATACTCTCTACAGTCGCTCTAGGTTTCGGACAAAACAGGTATTTTAAAATACCTTCCATACGCTATCTAGATTTTCCAGTCGACTATAGTATCCATCCGTTTACTATACCTATTGAACCGTTAGGAAAATAAATATTTTCCAGCATATAGTTTTCGTTATATCAGTTTTGCATACGACTCATTTACTGAGCACGTTTCACTCACCCCTTTACTTTCCACTCCACATGATACTATATTTGGATAAAAGACATACCATCCCGAGATTATTGGCTGTGATTTTGGTCACCCGAGTCTGCATATTGTCGATCTTGGAGGTATTTTTATTTTCTTTTATATATTCAGAATTATTGTCAGTACTACTTAAATTGTAAAGTAGATACAGGGGATGTAAAGTGTTATGGAATATTGTAAAATTTCATATTCCAATTTTGTAAAGTAATTAAAGTTCATCGTTTATCACTGTTACTGTGTAAGTGTTAAAGGCATCGCAGACCGTCCAACCATCAAATATGTGTAAAATGTGTGATTTTTAGTACATTTGGACTATTACAGTATAGCATGATTCTTCTTGTACTTAACAATTATTTCAGGTTGTCTTTGATTCAGTACTGTAGATTGGGATGTAAACTAGGATTACAGAATGTTTTTATAAAATTTAGATGCTTTCATCTTGGTGGTACGGAATTGAGTTGTGGATATCTAGGATTGTAATGAGACTATGTTGTCTTTATAGGTAATAGATTGGAACCTTGAGCAATTAGCTCTAAATAACGAGTGTGAGATCTAATTCTACTGTACTGTATATGTACGGACATATAAATTTTAATTAATAAATAAATTATTTTTTTACATTTTTTCAAATATTAAATGAAAAGTTATGTGGGCCCCACTTAGATTTTAATGCCCAGATGATGATATAAGTGAGGAAATATATTTTAGAGGTTGAATTAAGGATTGAAAATTGTGAGAATAAAAATATCATGAGGCTTGAATGATCAATCGATAATGCTTCGATTATAATTTGTGATCGGAGTATCCAAATGATAAACCGTAAAATTTTTTGGAAAGCTAACTTAATTATATTTCCAAACATATAGGCCTCTTATTCTAGTTCTTTATGGATCAATACCAGAAATTTTGTAAATTTACCCCATGAGCAGTAGATTCTACCAGCCGACCTATCTATAAAAATTCACCCATAGCAGTTGGTAGCAAACTCCGATTAAGGTGATTCAAAATCCATTAGAAAGCTAATTTAAATATCTTTTTATCCATATAAGGCTCATATTTTAATTCATTATAGATTAACCACAAGAAATTCCTACATTCACGTCACATGTAGGGAATTTAGAATTGAGCAATCAGTAAAAAGCCAGACATAATTTTTGATAGGGAACTCCAATTGAGATGATTCAAATTGCGTTAGAAAGATAACTCGAAGATTTTTCCGGCCATATATTGCTTATATTTTTATACATTTTGAATTGATCTCGATGAATTTTTAAAGTTGTGTATAAGTGCAGTAAAGTAATTAAAAAAATGAGATTAATATTTTAAAGATGATATATACATATATATATATATATGTTTATACATATAAAATTGTAAATATATATTTATAAATATATGTTAATAGAAAATATATATTTATAATATATATAAAAAACATATTATTGCAGCAAGCTTCACGTGGGAGCTTGCTGCACTGGTAAATACTGAAAGCAGAAAAGAAAAGCATAAACAAGAGAAAAGAGAAGGAAAAGTGTTAGTGGGTCATGTGTCAATATACCATTGGTTGTTAAGTTAATAAAAGAAGATTGAACAAAGCTAAAATGTTCAGCATTTCCTTCTCACCTTGCCGACTTTCCTCTGCTACGCCGACCTTCCCTGCCCTGTTCTTCTTCTCGCCATCTTACTGCATGTTTCCCCTTTTTTCTTTAGCAAAGTCACCCCTTTTCTCTCCAAAACACTAATCTTCCTCTACAAAGTTTGTTCGTTACATTAAGAACGATTTAATTCCAGAAATTAAGAGCTGAATTGAAGAAAAATCATGACTGTTTTGGGCAGTAGCTGTTCGGTAAATTCAAGGTAGTTTGGCTTAATGATGTTTTCCAATTTCTTGCCATGGTAGCTGCTTGTGTTTGGTATGAATAATCTGTTTAAAACCTTGGATTGAACCAGAATCATGTGTGGTTTCCTTTAGTAGATTCAGCCATGAAAATTAAATAAGGAAACTTGTTGTGATCTTGATATATATTTGGGTAGGAAAATCTATTGGAAACAAGGAAAAATTTATTTAGAAATCTGTTGGAACTTAGTTTAAGATTGGAGTTAATGATGAGTTGTTGGCTGTGAAAACGGCGTGAATGTGGCTGCCATTCGGTCATGGCAAAAGTGAAATGATGATGATGAATTTGGATGCATTTAAGTTTGTATGACAAAATTCCTAAGTGAATAGAAGAAGAATGAAAAACATTAGGAAAGAGCAATAGGGCTGCCGGCCTTGGAAGAAGAATATTGAGTTGCCGGCAGTGAAAAAAGAAAAATGAAAAACTGAAAAATGCCAATGTAAATGAATAAATGAATATTTGGGCTAGTGTGAAATTGGTTAAAGCCCAATGTATGAACTTATTACGTAGAATTTCATAAGTCAATAATTAATAAATAAATACATGGATTCATTTGATGATTAATGAGATTGAAAGTGGAAGAAAATGAATAACTTTTTGAGATCAATTGTAGTACATTCCATAATTTGAAATATGGAATTGATGGTTGATGAATAAGAAATAATATTGTAATTTAATATACTATATAGTTAAGCAAAATAAAAAAAAATAAAAAAAAGGATGATAGAATTATTTGTAGAAGTGAATTTGGAAAAGAATGAGTTTTGGAGAACAAAGAGATACTTGATCAAGTATGCTCTACAAGTTGACCTTGTGAATTTTATGGTATGAGAATGAAATATATATATATATATATATATATATATATATATTTTATGGTAGTAGAACTGTTGGTGGAATTGTCTACAGCTCAAGAATTTCGGTATTCGTGTGGTGCAGTCGAGGAATTCGATATCGATAGACAGGTAAGGGATGCGTGTGTGAATTTGTAAGGATATCTGAATGCATGCTTTTCATGCTATGAGTTTTATAAGATTTACTGGATATTTAATTCCTCAAAATGCTAAAAAATTGGGGTTTTCTGGCTGTTGAGACTGTGTTTGAAAGTGTAGAAAGGCTAGGACTTTGGCAATCGTTATACTGCCGAAATTTACTAAAGATATTTTCAAAAATATTATTAAATATTTTAGTACATCATTGGTGTTTATCCTAGCCTCAAAAGTGATAAATTATTTATTTTTCATAAATGGTGGAATTATCGAAAAGTAGTGATTAAATATTCATGATACTGATTTCGGTAAAGGTTTTACTACTAAAAATTCATCCCACGTGTTTTATAGTGAAAGGTGTGATTGGTGAAGTGAAATGATGAATAGTGAATATTTTATAATTATTTTCAGTATGATAATCACTATTTTATTTATGATAATCCTTTATGGACAAAATAAATTCTATCACGTGTAATGATTTTCATAAAGGCTTTATCACTGTGTAAATATTATTTTGAGACTAAAATGTCGCTACATGTATTCTATAATTAGAAATGTGTTTGATGGAATTACTATTAATTTTGGAAAAATAAATATTTCTATTTTTACATAAAATATGAAACTACCGGAAATGTTTTCCAGTATCTTAAATCTAAAGTTTTGAAAGGAAAGCATGGAAATATGAGTGTATGTGTTTACGGTGAAATGAAGTGTTTATGAGATTTCCTACTACAATGTAATTATGTTATAACACTATTTTCAACATACAAGATACTGTGATTTATACCTTTATGGATTTTTTGAAAGATGTTATTGATTTTACTTAATTCTATAAAGGTAATGAGATTTCACATATACAGTTTTGAGATTGATAGGCCCCGTATCATATTGATATGTGACAGATTTAATAGTATCAAAGCAAGGTTGGCCTGATGTCTGTGGATGTCTTTAGCATAGAAAGTGTCGAAAATGGTTAACATCCCCTGTAGTACTGTATAGTCTAAATGTATAAATGAAACAAGTGACTGAAAATCGAGATTAAGTGTCGGAATTGTGTAAAAAGTTGGTGGATTAAAAGTATAAAAGGGGGTAGTAATCCGAGAATCCTAAGTAAAATGGGTGATCTTATAATCCTCATGAAGGGTTTTGTTCGACAAGGTACAAGGAGGAACTCGGTGAGGGCCCTACTAGGACTTCCTCTGTCCGAAGTCAAAATAAGACCCTAAAATGAGGACACTGAGGTGAAATGTAGATATTATCAGTGTAGAGACCTTAAGATCACCTTCTTGATGAAATTGAAGGGAGAGAGAAATAAATTTGGAAATGTCGAATGTGTCCTTACATTGAAACAACCCCTGATTAACAGTAAATGGATTGGATATTGAACTAAATGAAAGTAGGGAAGTGGATTATATAAAGAATGTTTCTTGTGATATTGTGATGGAGAAATTATAGTATAGCAGTCCCTATTATCAGCCTCACCTTTTTTCAGATGACAGGTGCGACTTGATGTGTATATAATGGGAGGTCGCAAGATAGTTGGCTTTGTTATGCATTTCTTAAGGCCGAAATGTATATTAATGGCGTATCTGGTTAGGGATTGTTTAATGATGTGAAAGGTGATATATCTACTGAATGAGATTGAGATTGTGATTTGTGCATTCGATAATTCAATACTGGCACTGTTAATTCTGGTTCTACATCTTTCTTTTATATCCTCTACATTTGAGTACTAATAGGATACTCGTAGAATCGTAGAATTTGAGGATATACCTTGTAGAAACTAGATACTATTCTAAATGTCACCAAATTGTGAAAAAGGGTGTATAGAAATTGTAGAATGGTTGTAAGAGAGAAAGAATATGACAGCTAACCTAAGCTTATCGAACCTATACGATTTCGGTGTAAGTCCAGAAAGGGACAGGTTAGCTGTAAATTTGTTAAACTGAATATTATATTTAATTTACCACTTGCTCTTACTTGAATGTGGTATTATGGAAAATTGTTAAATAAAGGAATCAGAGACGGAGGTGTGTTAAAGTTGTCTAAGAGTTATGTGCATGTGTTGTGAGAAATATTAGTTATGTGAAGGACATAGAAATGGAATGTCCAAAGTGGTGTAAGAGATGTGATTGGAAATTTCCAGATATATTTCTAGATGAACACCACCACTTATTCGGAATATCGAGTTCATTATTGACCCGATAACTAGTATGGAGATCAGATGCTATAATGCGAGATTGATGATTAACTGACAGTATTATCATCAAGTATAAATATGCACCTATTACAGGACTGATGATTACATTGATCCACTCAGGGGTGCATAAACATTTTACGAGATCAACCATTAATCGAGAAAGTATTATAAATTTTTGTGGTACAATTGAGTAGATAAATATTTTCCCCAGTGTTATGAGCCAATTGAATGAGGTATTTAAATCATACCTGGATTAATTGTAATGGTACTTCATGATGATATGCCAATATCTTTTAAGGCACCAAAAGAACATGAACAATATGATAGGTATATGGTCTTACAGACTCCCAAAAACTGGAAGTTGAATAATTAAGGTAAGTAAATATGAGCTATGAGTAAAATAACAAAACTTCTTAGTAACCGGATTTATTCCTTTTCTTAGTGCCTTAGTCGATATAGGTATTCTTTAAAATAGTGAGATAGTGTGTAGAGTCCCAGGGAACATTACTTATGATAAGGATTCCCATGTCGCACTCTAATTTGAGAAAGAAATTAGTGGACTATAGGAGTTCTAATACAGTTCCAGCACTGCTTCTTACCTGTAATTGATAGAGAAATTGAGCGTACTACTTAGATGCTTGTGAATACATGGAAGCGAGTGCTATGGATTCAAAAGCTCCTGGGACTACTATAAATTTGCTTCAAACTAATATCGACATGGTATTACATGAGATGTAAAATGGTGTATGATGTAGATTTCTAATGATATAGAATGAAATGAGAATTGAATATATATATATATATATATATATATATGAGGCGGCAGTAAAGTTATACTAATATCTAATGCCAACCTTGAGAATTCCTTATTAGGAATGTTGCATTTCAAATGCATGGTGGAAGAAATACTTAAGAAAGAAATGATACGAGGAATTGAGAACTTAAAGTACATAAACCAAGAATTTCAGTGATCGGTTTAAGAGAAATTCGGAGGACCGAATTTCTTAAGGGTGGGGAGAAAATGTGAGATTCAATTCTACTGTACTGTACATGTACGGACATGTAAATTTTAATTAATAAATAAATTATTTTTGTACATTTTTACAAATATTAAATGAAAAGTTATGTGGGCCCCACTTAGATTTTAGTGCCCAGATGATGATATGAGTGAGGAAATATATTTTGGAGGTTGAATTAAGGATTTGAAATTGTGAGAATAAAAATATCATGAGGCTTGAATGACCAATCGATAGTGTTTCAATTATAATTTTTGATCGGAATATCCAAATGATAAACCATAAAATTTTTTGGAAAGCTAACTTAATTATCTTTCCAAACATATAGGCCACTTATTCTAGTTCCTTATGGAACAATACCAAAAATTTTGTAAAGTTA
Source organism: Heritiera littoralis (assembly GCA_031772115.1). Taxonomy (NCBI): domain Eukaryota; kingdom Viridiplantae; phylum Streptophyta; class Magnoliopsida; order Malvales; family Malvaceae; genus Heritiera; species Heritiera littoralis. The sequence continues at coordinate 3,838,798 of JAPDPK010000042.1, forward strand.
CCCCATGAGCAGTAGATTCTACTAGCCGACCTATCTGTAAAGATTCACCCATAGTGGTTGGTAGAAAACTTCGATTAAGGTGATTCAAAATCCGTTAGAAAGCTCACTTAAATATCTTTTTATCTATATAAGGATCATATTTTAATTCATTATAGATTAACCACAAGAAATTCCTACATTCAAGTCACATGTAGGGAATTTAGAATTGAGCAATCAGTAAAGAGTTAGACATAATTTTTGATAGGGAACTCCAATTGAGGTGATTCAAATTGCGTTGAAAAGATAACTCGAAGACCTTTCCGGCCATGTATGGCTCATATTTTTATACATTTTGGATTAATCTCGGTGAATTTTTAAAGTTGGGTATAAGTGCAGTAAAGTAATTAAAAAAATAGATTAATGTTTTAAAGATGATATATATACATATATATGTTTATACATATAAAATTGTAAATATATATTTATAAATATATGTTAATAGAAGATATATATTTATAATATATATATATATATATATATACAAAAATATTATTGCAGCAAGCTTCACGTGGAAGCTTGCTGCACTGCTAAATACTCAAAGCAGAAAAGAAAAGCATAAACAAGAGAAAAGAGAAGGAAAAGTATTTGTGGGCCATGTGTCAATATACCATTGGTTGTTAAGTTAATAAAAGAATATTGAATAAAGCTAAAATTCTCAGCATTTCCTTCTCACGTTGCCGACTTTCCCCTGCTACGCGGACCTTCCCTGCCCTGTTCTTCTTCTGGCCATCTTACTGCATGTTTCCCCGTTTTTCTTTAGCAAAGTCACCCCTTTTCATCACCAAAACACTAATCTTCCTCCACAAGTTTGTTCTTTACCTTAAGAACGATTTAATTCCAGAAATTGAGGGCTGAATTCAAGAAAAATCATGATGTAAGCCAAATCAAGAGGCTTCAGGAATTATAGAAGAGAGGAGAAGAAGGAAAACAGAGGAAGAAGGATAGAAAGAAGAGAGGAAAACGAGAGGAATTTGTAAATTCTGTTCTTGATATTTCTTGTATCCACAATACTCAGGTTTTACAATTTATATATTGAGTAGCTAAAGATTATCTAAACAAAACGAATATATTGGTTGCATTTCAACTTCTTCATTTTGGCGTTTATCAATACCCTTCCCTTCAAAACATCCTTGTGCTCAAGGATGAAGATTTGTTCAAGGTCCTCTGTTTATGAGCTTGTTAAACCCCAGCTAGAGCTTCCATTCTTCTCTTTTCCTACACATCATTTGCTGCCTTAGTAAAGCTGTTGAATGCACCAGTAACCCGTGAAGCTCTAGTGAAGATATGATGACCTTTCGATAAAACAAATCCAACATTACTGATTGTTTGCATAGCAGCTATAGATGCAGATGTGGGCTTCTCATAAACCTTAAGCTTCCAATCTATTTCCCAAGCCTTAGCATTCATGATACTCAAGACATAGCCAACATAGACATAGACTTGAAAGCCATCATTAATCACAACATCGTAGATCATTTTGCCAAACTTGAATACTGCAAAACTTAAGCACCCATGAACTACAATTCCAAAGACAAAATCATCTGGACATACAAAACTTCTCTCCATCAGAGCAAGAGAGCTAATAACTTGTTCAGCTTCTATAGTGCATGTTGAACTCGTAGAACCAACCAAAACAATTGCATCAGGAAGAACATTTTTGCATTTGAAATACATCATTGCAAGAAACCCACACATCCTTCTGCTTTTTGTGCCCACAACTTCCATAACCACAAAGCCCCACGTGTAAACATAGCCATTCTTATCCATAGTAGCAACTTTATAGGGTGTTCAACATGCCACCTTGACAATAGTTTCCTCAGTAATTGGAGCTATAGTCTTAAGGCATGGTTGTGCTTCACAAACAAGCTTCATTGAGCTATAGTCTGTTCCATGCTCAAGCTGACCATATTGTTAAAGGCCTGCTATGTTATTCATCATGTCAAAATCTGTACTACAGCCAACTAACCCAATAGCAAGAACAATTCTTAGCAATTTTGACCAAAATCGCAGCATCCAATTCATGGCATCTGTCTTGACAATCTCTTGTTCAACAATTCCTTTAAGAATCTTCCTCAATGGTTTGAAATTCAACACTTTGGAATCGCCATCTTTCACATGCGTGCTTAATTTTATTGTGTGCATCTCAAGTGTAATTGAGTATGACCTTGCACTTTTAATCCTCCTTGACTTTCTATCATCAAGTTTTGTCATTTTCTGGATTACAAAGAACACAAGATCCCCATCTTGAATCAGCTTTTCATCTTTGACACCATCATAGTTGCTGAGGAGTATTATTATATTCATGTATGGGTCCTCTCTATCAATACCAAAAACAGTAAACTCAAGACCAATGTTACAAAGAACAGAACCAAAAAGGCTCCTTACTTCAGTCTAGATAAGGAAATTGGGAGGTTGGTGATTGTTGCCATAGTCAAACTCAAGGGTTTGTCCAAGATTTATATCAGTGAATACAATGGCGAAGACTTTAGAAAGTTGTTCTTTGGTCAAACTTACTGTTAAGGTCGAAATGACCATAGTTGAATATTGCTTGCCTATTAAATCCCCTTTTGCTGTAGCAAAGTTCTTCAATTCAATAAGTATTGTAGCAACACTCCTCCCAGAGGTACAAAACAGAAATACATGTCCAAAATTTTGCACCGGGTATTCGGATAAATCAGATAATGGCATATGCATCATCATGTAAATCTCTTACATACATTCAAGTAATTCAAATACTTTACATATACCATAAATTTTCTTTTAATCACATATACAGATATCTTTCAAAACGGATGGAGACTATTAACATTTCAACGGAATCATGCATTAGATAATATCCCATGAGGGTAGGTGTCGTATCCATGTAAGGGCCAGGAATCCTCCCTTAGCCAAACATATAATAGAGACAATTGGCCAATGTCGATAGACCACAGTGAACACTAGTCAGGTGACATCTGTGGCTCTGAGGACCGGACTAGGGTTCCTTAGTCAAGTACAGATACATATACTAAGGACTTGATCAGAGTCTCTCAGACAGATACAGTCTGCTGCTATCATATATTTTGATTTATCGAAATTTAATTTCTTTTAAATTCTCGATATTTCAAAAATATGAAAACGCATGGGGCAGTTGATTGGTCCCATATGGCAGTCGATTGGTCCTATATGGCAGTCGACTGGTTTTGAAACAGAATGTTTCTGAAAATAAGGCAGTCAACTGGTCCATATAGCAGTCAACTGGTTTGAAATAGAATACTTTCTGGAAAATAGCAGTCGACTGGCTTATATAGCAGTCGACTGGTTTACATTGGTTTTCGAAAAATCTACGCTTTGGTTGTCTCTAGGTAGTCGGCTGCTCCTTAAGGCAGTCGACTGCTCCTAGCAATTTGGTAACTAGGATTAAAACCCGAAATGTAACTTCCTACACTTCAATCAACTTTTGTTTCATCCCAAAACATATAAAACATGTGGACATAGTCACCCTACGTCCATTACATATATTCCTTACCTCAAATCGATATAATTCCAATAGCTTGTTTGCACCAATAAATTTCCTTTCACTTCTTCAAAGCTGCACTAACCATAGAAATCATCAACACTTGATCTTCATTCATTTTAACGCCACAAACATATTATACCCACAAAACACAACTCTAAATCATGGACATAATCAAATGAAATCACTTCTTCTCTTACCTTTGTTAGTCACCAAAATGACAGAAATCAGATCTCCTTAATTCCTTTGATTCAGCTTCTCATATTACACATATAACTAAAGCTAGTGATGAGGATCGACTTTCGTTAAATGAGCTTAACGATTCGATAACAGAACAGGGTTGTTCTACAAGGTGAGTATGGAAGAAACTTAAGAGAATTTGAGGGAGAGCAAAATGGCTGCCGACACTTAATGGTGAAGATGATGACAATGCCAAGTTTCATTTAATGCATAATTATCTCTTTAAATCATCATCTTTGACCATTTGACATTTGACCATTAATTAATTGGTCTTCTTTCTTCCATATGCCACATATATCATTTAATTACATTAAATTTCTGACATTTATTTTCTTATACTCTAAATATTCTCATAATCTAAAAATTCATTCCTTGGCCATTTGACTATCAATTCCATTATTCCTTCCATGTCCCATATATCATTTACATATCAAAATCTCATATTTATTTACTTATTCCAAATTGGAATGCTATACAATCATGGAAAATTACAGAAATTTGGGGATTTCACATATTTGGATCCACCATCCTCTCCAACCTCACATAAACCTTACTCAAAATTCGGTTCGTTTATTGACTTTGTGTAGGGATAATCAACGTCAAAACAATAATTAGAATCCACACACGCTAACACAAACTTAACCCTTCGGACTGTTTCTTTTGTGTGTTTTTAATTAGGATGATCTTATTTCCACATACATACACGACTTTTTCTATTCAAAATATTACTTAACTACATGTGAATAGGCAGATGGAACTCATATGCAAGTAAATGTGTTACATTAAGGAAGAAGAAGTGTATATTGATATAAACTAACCCTTTATTTCATTATCAATTGTGGGAACACAGAGAATAGAGCTCTACCAATAATTGATTTTTAAATATATTGTTGAGCACGAAGTAAAATAAATAATGGAAAACTATATAAAGATATAAATTGTCCAAGTTAATCTACATCTATACTGGTAATAATCAAATATGTGGTAGTTGGAGCAATATGCTTTTAAAATTCTTTAGACGTAGTAAACTAGGGGAGTTTTAAGTGCAACTCCATTGATTATTATATTAACCTATCCAACCCGCTAAATTTATTTGGAGACACTTTCTCATATATTTGATTGATTAATTGAAATTAATTTGTCAAGATACTGATTTTTTTTTGTTTGTTTGTGGATCTAGAATGTTATTGATGACTTAGAAGACAAAGAACAGATTAAGATACGAAGGTGAGTTTCTATTCTAATGTAAAAGTTTTTCTTTTTTAAGAAATTGGATCTCATAATATAAAATATACATAAGAAGTGATCCATTTATATTAGTGTAAAACTAATTGAATTTAACACATTTTTTTTTATAATTTCATGTAAGAAAATATTTTTACAAATCAATCGTTAAATTTAACAATCTAGTTGTATTTGTCATTCAAGTAAAGTTTCGAATCAATTCAAATGTTTCTATTATATCAATAAAAAATAGCATTGTATGTATACATACATTTTTTTAGAAGAATATGTATAAATACATTTTGAATATGACAAATAGAGTGTGCTACAGCGGTTTGATATCTTTTAAGAAATTGATAGAATCCAACTTATGCAATCATGGATAAAAGTTTTAGAAGAAACATAGTTTGCGCTACAAATTGACTGAAGTTTCTTCACGGATTTTAGTTGGCTAACCCTTTGCAAGAAACTTATTTAGTTCGATTGTCATTACCAGAAAATAAAAAGCCTCTACGTAGAATTAGTGCACAAAGCTTTAGGCACCTCGTTTCTTCATTTAATTAATTTCTTTGATTCATTAAACCAACTTGTTTTTGCAATTTGATTGTTGACTTTCATGTGTGATTATATAATAGTTGAGAGTTTAATTTAATTCAAGTCGTATTATATTTTTAATTGAAAACATAATAAATTAGTCATAGTGATTGCCCAATCAAGTGATCAGAAATACAGAGATTGAAAGAATTTAGTACGGTACGTAATTGAGGCTACAAATTCCATTATATTGTATCTATGTATATAAAATACATAGAACCATAAGCTGATGTAAGAAATCATGACAATATAAAATCATAAAACCAAATTAGATATTCATGAGAACATAGTAAATGCCCCACCCTTAATCAGGGGTATGAGTCGGAGAAATCAAAGAGCCTGGGAGAAACCAATAGGTAACTTCTAGTAGCAATAATGCTTTCTCTTATTACTTCAACAACAAGCAGGTACACCACTTTTGCATAAAGGAAATGGTATTGAAACTGCATGGCATGTAAATGGAGGCGCTGGAGACATAAAGAGATAAGATCACCATTAGACGAAGAGGGAGAGTGGAGGTTATTTGTAATATGGGGGAGGTGGGGGTGACTTGTAAACATATGGTGGAGGTGGAGGTGACTTGTACTCGTATGGAGGAGGTGGAGGTGACTTGTAAACATATGGTGGAGGTGAGGTGACTTGTACTCGTATGGAGGAGGTGGAGGTGATTTGTATGTTAATCATCATACATACTTAACATACTTCTAGACGAAATAAAACATGTTAAACAATCATAATGCGGAAGCAATTAGATTTAACCTCCAGCCATTGCACTCTGTAAGTTTGTTGTTGAAGCGATTCTTGAATCTGACAATCTTCTTTTGATCACCACCAGGCCTTCCAAGTACTCAAATGCTCACTAGATGGTGTATAACAGAGCAAGTGATGTTTGGAGACTGGATTGTCGCTCTCTGTTTTGAACTTGGAGCCTCTAAAATTTTGACCAACTCAATACAGTTCAAACCATCATAGAACTGTGTTTTTTATGGTCAAAGAATCAGTGAAATAATAAACCATTTATTTGCAATTGATTATCACAAGTTATATATGACAATAGCCAGATTTTGTCAACCTGTGATCAAGAGATATGCCAACATTCTCCTACTTGGTACATATATTTCACTCACAGAAGAAACAAATCACATGAATCATGGCTATAGTTCCTCTAATGGCGAGTATTATCTTCCATGTATTATTATGTAAAATGCCTCTAATCAACCCATTTTCACTTAATGAATAAACCCTATGTTTATTCTCGGTCCAAACAATAATGATATTTCTCAAATAAAACTAAAGTGTACACAAATCAAAATGAGAAACATCATATCATTAATAAGAGTTTCAATTACAATCACAATGTGGGACCAAGTCCCATCCTTTCTACATGATCCTTAAATTTAAACGGTGGCATGCCCTTAGTTAAAGGATCAACTAACATCAATTCAGTGCTAATGTGTTCAATGACCATTCTTTTATCTCTAACACGTTCTCTAATGGCTAAGTACTTAATGTTGATGTGCTTACTTCGACTTCCACTCTTATTGTTCTTAGCCATGAATACCGCAGTTGAATTGTCATAATATGTCCTCAATGGCTCAGATATGGAGTCAACAACTCTAAGTCCACCAATGAAACTCTTAAGCCATACACCATGTGAGGTAGCCTCAAAACAGGAAATGAACTTGGCCTCTATAGTGGAAGTGGCAGTCAGTGTTTGCTTAGCACTCTTCCAAGAAACAGCTCCATTGGCAAGCATGAAGATGTAACCGGATGTTGATTTTCGGGTATCAACACAGCCAGCAAAGTCTGAGTCTGTGTAGCCAATCACCTCCAACTCATCGGTTCGTCTATATATAAGCATGTAATCCTTGGTGCCTTGCAAATATCTAAGCACCTTTTTCGTAGCTCTCTAGTGGTCTATTCCTGGGTCACTTTGGTATCTACCTAACATTCTCACAACAAAAGCAATATCAAGCCTGGTACAGACCTGTGCATACATAATACTTCCAACAGCTGAGACATATGGAATATTCTTCATTTGTTCCCGCTCAAGATCATTTTTCGAGCACTGGTTCAAATTGAACCTGTCACCCTTCACAATGGGAGCTGGGCTTGGTGAACAATCTTTCATTCTAAATCTTTCTAAGACATTATTGATATAGGCTTCTTGTGGCAGACTTAATATCCCTCTATGTCTGTCTCTATGGATCTTAATGCCAATGACATAAGATGCATCGCCCATATCCTTCATATCAAACTTCTCAGAAAGAAATTGTTTCACCTTACGTAGCATCCCCTTATCATTGGTTGCAAGCAGAATATCATCTACATATAGCACAAGGAAACAAATCTTGCTCCCACTGACCTTTTGGTATATACATTGATCTATGATGTTCTCAACGAAACAAAATGATGACATGACTTCATGGAATTTTAGATACCATTAGCGGGAAGCTTGTTTCAACTTATATATGGATTTCTTTAGCTTACAGACCAAATGCTCACCATTACTAGAGGAAAAACCTTTAGGTTGTTTCATGTAAACCTCTTCCTCTATATCACCATTGAGAAATGCCGTTTTCACATCCATTTGTTGCAACTTTAAGTCAAAATGTACAACAAGCACCATTATGATGCAGAGAGAATTTTTCTTAGATCCAGGAGAGAAGGTCCCCTTGTAATTGATTCCCTCCTTTTGAGTGAATTCTTTAGCTACGAGTCTTGCCTTATAACGCTCAATGTTGCCTAATGAGTTAGTTTTGGTCTTAAAGACCCATTTAAAGCCTATAGCCCTGGCCCCATTAGGCAACTTGACAAGATCCCATACTCCATTAGATGCCATCGAATCCATCTTATCTGTCATAGCATCGAACCAAAGTTTTGATTCTTTGCTGTTCATAGCTTGTGAAAACGTCTCTAGATCATTAACGGGCCCAACATTGAAATTATATTCTTGTAGATACACAATATAATCACTAGGAATAGCTGATTTTCTTTCCTTAGTAGACCTTCTTAATGTTGGTTCAACATTCTCTGAAGGATCATGTTGTCCAACTGGTTGCTCATTCAATTCTGGTGTATCCAGAAGAGCCTCGTCTACTGGTAAGTTATCAACTACTTGTGGATCTTCAATGATTGGTTGTTCAATGTCCAACTGTACTGAAGGAACATTGTTCATGATAACTAATCCTTGACTCGAGGTAGAGGGTTGATCTCTCATAAAAACTAGGTCTTGAGATTGATCGCTCCCACTAACAAAGTCATTTTCAAGAAACTTGGCGTTCCTTGATTCCACAATTCTAGTGCTATGAGATGGACAATAGAATCTGTAGCCTTTGGACTGTTCAGCATATTCGATGAAATACCCACTTATGGTCCTAGGCTCCAGTTTCTTTTCTTATGGGTTGTAAACTCTTATCTTAGAAGGGCATCCCCAAACGCATATGATGCAAACTCAGTTTCCAACCTTTGAATAATTCGAAATGCGTATTTGGAATAGCCTTGGTTGGAACCCGATTCAATATATACGCTGTCATTTTAAAAGCTTTAATCCACAGAGACTTAGGCAACTTCAAGCTACTAGGCATACTGTGTACCATTTCCATCAAAGTTCGGTTCCTTTTTTCTACAACACCATTCTGATCTGGTGAACCAGGCATGGTATATTGGGCAACAATCCCATTTTCTTGAAGGAACTTCGCAAATGGTCCAGGTTCTTGTCCATCTTCAGTGTATCTATCGTAATAATCCCCACCTTTATCAGTTCTTAATATCTTTATGGGTTTTCTACATTGTTTCTCTACTTCAGCCTTAAAGATTTTAAAGGCGTCTAATGTTTCGTCCTTGTTATGAAGCATGTAGAGATACATAAACCTCAAGTAATCATCAATAAAGGTGATGAAGTACTTCTGACCATATGCATCAATGTATGGACAGCATATGTTAGAATGTATGATTTCTAATATGGTTGAACTCTTATTGGCACCTTTCTTAGACTTGTTGGTTTGCTTACCCTTAATGCAATCCACACAAGTGTCGAAATTAGTAAAATCAAGAGTACTAAGTATTCTATATTTACCAATCTCTTAATTCTATTTATGGAGATATGACCTAATCTCAAATGCCATAATGTGGAGGAATCCTAACAGCCTAAAAACAGAGATTAAATTTCTCGAGAAACTAGGAATATAAAAGGTTTTTTCCAATTGCAAAACAAAACCACTCCTAAGAACTAAAGTGCACATTCCAATGCCTTCAACATGCGAGCGCATCTTCTTTCCTGAATAGATGCTCTCCTCATTTCACATTGGCTTCCTAAGGTTTGTCATAGCTTGTAAAGAAGTTGAAATGTGAATTGTAGATCCAGAATCAATCCATCATGTGTTATGATTAACCTTAACCATATGTGATTCAAAACAAACATATGAGAGTGGATTGCCTTTCTTAGCGAGCCACTACTGAAGTTTGGCGTAGTCCTTCTTCATGTATCCCTTCTTTTTACAAAGAAACATTTGGACTCTTTCTTAATATCAGCTTGGGCAGGGATTTTCTCTTTTCCCTTGTTCTTGGCTTGATCTTTGTTCTTTCCTTGGCTTGCAAAAAATGCACTCTCACCCGATTCCATAAGCAACCTTCCCTCCTCTTGAACACACATGGTCATCAATTCATTGATGGTCCACTTATCCTTATGTGTGTTATAGGATATCTTGAATGGTCCGTACTACTTTGGTAGAGTGTTCAGTATATAGTGTATAAGGAAAGATTCAGACATCTCCACCTCTAGCTTCTTGAGTTGGGCCGCTATATCTCTCATGGCCATTATGTGCTTGCGCACTCCTTTCACACTAGTGAGCCTCATTGATGAGAACTTCATAATCACGGTGTTGGCCAACGCTTTGTCTGAAGTGACAAACTGATCATCTATGGCCTTCAGCAAAGTCCTAACATTGGTATGCTGTTCGACAGAACCATGTATCCCAGCAGATATCTTTGTCTTAATATACATGACACTAAGGTGATTGGATCGCTCCCAGCGTTCATGCAAAGCTACTTGAGTGGAAGTGCTGGTCTCAGTCAATACGGGCTCGTATTTCCTTATGGCATAGTCTATATCCATTCACCCTAATTGGAGGAGAACTCTCTCCTTCCAAAACTTGTAGTTCTATCCATCTAGTTCGGGAACTTCGAGGTTAATACTAGCTCGAGGAAACACTGCATATAGAACAACATGCTTATGTTTTTAGAATTTTTGACGCAAACTTAATTATGTCTACCAATGTAAACATATTTTATTAATCAATTACGAATCTTAGACATAAATCTTGCCTGTGGGCTAAAGTTCTAATTCTAATAGATTCATATCATAATGATAAAATTATCAAATTATATCATTTCCTAATCCCTGTGGGTAAATTAAGAAACTAATTTGATATTTTATCCTAATTAGTTATAAAATTATAATAAAAATTCTTGTGGGATAAAATTTATCATAACCTTATAACTAATCACAATTTATGTCTAATACCATTATGTGATTCTGACAAATATAATTTTGTTTAACTAAGGTTGCTGTAGCTAAGCCCTAATTAAACAAATTATGGATCACTTAGACATATTGTCAAAAATTTTAAGTTTATTCAAATTTTAAAATTGCAATCAACACAAGGCAATTTAATTCCTAATAATATGAATAAACTCTGTTACATGTGCTTAAATCAATCACAGTATATAAATAACAAAAATTATACACAATCATAATAAGCACACACAGTATCCAAATTCAAATTCTATAAATTTTCACAATTCATTTATGAACTATTTGTCAAATTTTAAATTACATATAAATTCATAAATGATAATTCACACAATTCATGAAAATTTTAATATTAAAAATTATGCCAAAATGACCTTCTAAAATTTTTTTTTTTGAAATTTTCAGGCGAGTTTGTATGGTGAATGGTGATCTAGTCTTAAGGCAAACGAACGTGCTCGCCATTTCACCTTAACCGAATGGCGAATTGAGTGCTCGCCATTTCGCCTTTAGTTGAATGGTGAACTGTGTGCCTGCCTTTCGCCTTGACTGAATGGCGAACGGCGTGCCCCATTCGCTCTTAACCGAATGACGAACTGCGTGCCCGCCATTTCACCTTTAGCCGAGTGGCGAATGGACACAAGTCTTTCCCCTTATGGCGAACAGTACTCGCATTTCCTTTATAGCGAACGGTGATCAAGGAATTAAAAACTTAATGGTGAACGCACCCCCGCCTTTCTTTTATGGCGAACAGTGGCCACTTTTCCTTTATATGGCGAACAGCGATCAAGGAAGCAAACTTGATGGCGAACGTGCCCACCTTTTCCTTTATGGCGAACGGTGATCTACATCGTTTGTCGCTTCCTTCTTCGCAAAAAATACCTTCTTCTTCGCCCGAACGCCTGGTTTTCAACCCAATTTGCCACCTGTTTGAAAAACAACTTTCCTTGCTTCGATTTGAGTGGTTCTTGATCCCAAATCAATCAGAAGGAAACGAAAACAGGCTTTTTGAATTTGGTTTTGGCTGAAAATGTCTTAAAACATAATTCCAATTTTCCAGATATCCTTGGTTTTGGCCTCACTATAACCAAAACTTACAGAAACAGAAGCAGACAATTTTGGCAGATTAACAACTTACAGAGTATATATCTTAACGTAAGACAGAGGTTAATAATGCTCTGATGCCAAATGTTAATCATCATACATACTTAACATGCTTCTAAATGATATAAAACATGTTAAACAATCATAAGGCAAAAGCAACAGATCTAACCTCCAGCCATTACACTCTGTAAGTTTGTTGTTAAAGCGATTCCTGAATCTGACAATCTTCTTTTGATCACCACCAGGCCTTCCAAGCACTCGAATACTCACTAGATGGTATATAATAGAGCAGGTGATGCTCGGGGACCATATTGTTGCTCTCTGTTTTGAACTTGGAGCCTCTAAAATTCTGACCAACTCAATACAGTTCAAATAATCATAAAACTGTGTTTTTTATGGTTAGAGAATTAGTGAAATAATTGACCATTTATTTGGTATTGATTATCACAGGTTATATATGGCAATAGTCAGATTTTGTCAACTTGTGATCAAGAGATATGCCAACATTGTAAACATATGGTGGAGGTGGAGGTGACTTGTAAACATATGGTGGAGGTGGAGGTGACTTGTACTCGTATGGAGGTGACTTGTAAACATATATGAAACTTTCAACCTCTAATCGGCCAAATAATTTCTATCCATATGCTCTCAACCTTATATTATGTATTTAGGATTAGATGTGATATACCACTTGCTCTTGCTAGACTTTTGTATATCAACCTTGAAGCAGTCAAAATAGAAAATTGAACTTGAACCATTCTCCACAAACTTATGCGATTAAAATATCTAGAGCGCTTTAAAATTTTAATTTTGGATAATCTTACAAAATCAACATGCGCCCTAAGCAATAATATGTATTTATTTATAGATTAATATCTTATACATCGTTAGTGGAGTTTTTTGACTCCACAAACTAGGTTAGAATGATGACACATATCATTTAAAAATATTAAAAATATATAAAATAAATAAAATAAGATATGTGTCATTTTCTTAGCCCCGCTTGTAGAGTCAAAAAACGCCACTGATGGTGTATTGGATAATTATCCTTTATTTGTTTATTTATTTATTTTTTTGTTCATCACAAAACCATAGTTAGAAATATTCAGCTCTACATCTTTAATTGGAGTCCATTTTTGTTTTATAAGCCAAATCAAATTTTCTAGTTTATTATTATGAGAAAAATCAAGATTTCTATCCCTTTAGACTTTGTCAATCGTATGGGTTTATAAAAATCACTAGTTAAGAGTGTAAATTTTGCAAACACACCATTTCATAAGTTGACTTGGCTTACAAAAATCATTTTAAAGAAAATTAATTTAGTGTTTAGATCAATTTCTATTAGGCTAGAACATGGAGACTTTTTCTCATTGTGTTGTGAGCAAATATCAATAAGTTCATGTAAGATTAATAATTTTGTAAATCAACCGTCAGATTTAACAATCTATCGTCAGATTTAACAATCTACTTATATCTATTACACATGTAAATCTTTTAGGTGATTCGATATTTTTATCATGTTAATCGAGAGTAGCATTTTCCAAAATATATTAATTGTTGAAATTTTATTATTATAAAATAAATACTTAAAAATTTTTGTTTGAATGAGACCAAACATTGTTCTTAGTTTAAATAGGTGATCAATCAAACCTTAGGCTTGAATGGTTGGTAGCGACTCCTTGATTTTAAGTCTAAAATATTAGGCTTTAGGACTTAGCATGTTATGACAACTCATACGTATATAAGATGGATCTACTTAAACAGGTAAAACTAATTGTGCTTTACATAATTTTATATCTTTTTGTACAATTTATTTTTTTTCATTTAACTATTGAATTTTGTGTGTTCAATTCAAGTAAATCATGCATGTCAAATTTTAAGTTAATCGAAACTTTTAAGTATTTATTTTATAATAATTAAATTTCAACCATTAATATACACTAAAAAAATGCTATTCTCGATTAACATGATAAAAATATTGAATCAACTAAAAAATTGTGTATAATAGATATGACTAGGTTGTTAAACCTCAAAGTTGATTTACAACAATATTTGTGAGACCTAGTAATTTAGAATACTGTTTAATTATATTTATATAATTGAGAATTATGGAATAATTATAATTAATAAATATTTGATTTTATCTTAGGTTATAAGGTTAAATAGTAAGTGGGCCCCACCGATTCCCGGAGGTCCAAATGTGACATCCTCGTCACTCACAAATATCAACTAACTTTTTTTTCACATAACGTTTGCTTAGACTCATTCGTCAATGTTATCCTTCCTTCTTCTTATGCTTTATACTTTATCACCTATAACGTGATATAAATTTTCCACATGAATTTAAATTTTCATATATTCACATAAGTCAAATACATCAAGATCTCACATAACTTACATAACCTACATCCCCAAAATTCTTAATATACATTTATGTAATATTGTACTGCACTATAGCCGAAATACATATCAAATAAGTATACCTTCAAGGAAAGAATGGGAAGCGTGCCTCGAAGGAATATAAAATCTCCAAAAGTAAGCTCCGCTAGCTGGAGCGGGAATCACTTCAAATAATCAATATGAAAAATTATTGTAAAGAATTGAGTTTACGCTCAGTAAGAAACATATGTAAAAGAGCGTATTATGCCTCTATATGTAATTTTCCTGCTTGGCTCTATAATGTCATGTAAAATCATTATAAAGCATATGTCAAGTAATTTCTTCAAATACCATATACACGTAAAGTCAAATAAGTCAAATACTTTCAATTTCTTTCACGTAAATTCTCATGTACAAATACAAATACTTCAAATACAAGTAACTTCATATACTTCCAAATAAGTGGGAGAAAATTAACTTCCAATAGAATCATGCACCAAGTAATTCTCATAAGGATACAACAAATATATCTCGTAAGGGATAATCTCGTGAGAGATCTCATAAGGGATACCACAAATATATCCCATAAGGGATAATCCCGAGAGATGTCAAATAAGTGGTGTACCCACGCATGGGCCAGGGGTCCTCTCCAAAGCCGAATACAAATAAGAGACATATGGCCATTGTCTATAGACCACAGTGAACACTAGTCAGGTGACATCTGTGGCATTGAGGATCGGACTAAGGTTCCCCAACCAAGTACAAATACAAGTAATATGCATGATCGTTAAAGGAATCCATGGTCTCCAAAACCTTTGTCATATAGCTTTTAGCAAATATAATTATTCTTTCTTGAAATAGGCATTAAGGCCTCTTTTTTCAAATAGGGCAGTCGGCTGCTATAACATATACCCCTTTATTGAATTTCTTGTCTTTTAAAATTCAAATATTTTATTTTTTTGAAAACACATAGAGCAGTCGACTGGTCCCATATAGCAGTCGACTAGTTTTGAAACAGAATGCTTCCTGAAAAATAGCAGTCGTTTGACTTATATAGCAGTCGACTGGTTTGAGTCAGTTTTCGGGAAATCTTCGTTTTGGTTGTCTCTAGGCAGTCAGCTGCTACTTAAGGCAGTCGACTGCTCCTAGCATTTTGGTAACTAGGAGTAAAACCTGAAATTTAACCTTCCTACACTTAAACCAACTAGTACTTCTTTCCAAAACACTTAAAAACATGTGGACATAGTCACCCTACGTTCATTACATAAATTCCTTACCTCGATTCACTTCCGAAATGCAAATTACTTGGTTGCACCAATTCTTTTCCTTCATTTCTTCAAAGCTGTAAGCATCGTCATAACTCAAACCTTTAGAAACTTTATAAGTATACTATACCAACTCAACTTAACTCCAAATCATAGATAGAATTCAAAGAATCAACTTTTATCCTTACCTTTGTCGATAGCCAAAATAACAGTAACTTTCGATCTCCTTAATCTCTTTGATTCAGCTCTTCATATTATAGCTATGAGTAGAGCTAGTGATGAGGATCGTTTTTCGTTAAAGGAGCTTAATGATTGACGACAAGATCTTAGGGTTTGTCAAGGTGAGTGGAAATGGAAACTTAGGAAATTTGGAAGGGAACGAGAGGAATGGCTTGGAAGGTTGCTGTCGACTTGGAGAGGGAAGAGATGACAAGGCCAATTTCATTTAATGCATGCTAATCTCTTTCACAAATCAGCCATTGACCCCTTTGACCCATTTAATTATCTTCTTCCCTTTATCATATCAGCCACATGTCATTTAATTACCAAAATTTCTTATATTTATTTTCCTTATACTCCAATTATTTTCCTAATATCAAAATTAACTTCTTGACCATTTGACTTTCAATCTCATTATTCCACCTATGTCCCATATATCATTTATGTATCCAAATCTCATATTTATTTAATCATTCCAATTTGAAATACTATACAAATATGGGAATTTACATGAAATTAGGGGATTTCACACCAAATGAAGGTGGAACTTAGAGGATTCGATATTTGAAGTCGAAAAATATTATGATAAGAATCTTAGCCTCAAACGCAATTATTTTTTCATGTTTTGTAAAATGTGCAACAATTTGAAAAATGACGGTTTAGTCTATAAGCAGTCGAAATTTTCAGAAATAACGGTCAAACTAAAAGGACTTTTGACCTACTGTCTATACCAAATAATTGCTCATGAAATATAGTTTTAGAATATCTAGATAGATGGAAGAAACTAGATGTAAAGACACAAATTTACGCGATTTTACGGTTATGTGTATTTCGGTAATTTCGCCTAAATCGATAATCGAACCCTAACAAAAGCTTCACCAAACATTAGAGAAAGCTAAATAGAGTTTAATTATGATTAAATAAAATATTTTGGAGGTTAGACAGACAGTTTTCAACAAAATCAAACTTTAGGGGCAAAATTGAAAGAAATCTTTAAGTATAGGGGCAAAATGGTAATTTTTCCCATAAAATATCATTTTTATCAGCATTTCCAGTAGATGCCTTGTTATTTTCTGCTGGAATCAGACCTCTCACTAAAACCTCCATATCCATGAGCTTGCAAGAATAAAAATCTTCATAAACTTAAGGAAAATCAACCCAAAACCGAAAAATCCCTTAACAAAAACTGCCTATATTTTAGTGCTTTTCCTCTTGGTATCGATATCTTCATCTAAAGTGGCCAAAATCAGATCTTAAGCTCTCCCATACCATTCGGCCAAGGTAAGGTGTTTATGAAAACTTGAGTTTTTCATGGTTTTCTTACTAATTACCATGTGATTAAGTTGTTCCCATGCTTCCTTTAGCTTAATTCATGCATGAATAATGTAATGGGCACATGAGGGTTTCGCCACCATCTCTTCTTCATGGATGAAGTATGTTTTGATGAGAATATGATGTAGAAAATAATGTAGGAATTAAGAAAAACATGAAATCAAGCTTGGTTTAGCTAAATTGAGAGAAAATCAACATGGAGGAAGAAGACCATTTTGCCATGGCTAGGGAGAGTAGATTTTGATGCCATTTAATGTGTAATCCATGTAGAAGTGGTGTAGGAAATTGATAGAATAAATTTGGAATAGGTATGAGGCTTAAATTGAAGAAAATAAAAATGTATGGAAGAAAGAGTAATTTGGCCAAGCTAAGGGGAGGAAGAAATCATGCCCATTTCAATGTAATTTAGGTCCTAAAATAATATATAAATTATTCTGAAAATTTAGGCGCGATCGGAATCGAAATTGGAGTTATGTAGCAAAAGTTACAATTTTGCACCGGTAGAAATTAAACTACATCTAGAGAATTTTACAGACAATTCATGAGCATTTAAATTATTAAATATTCTTTCAATTAGAATATAGCAAATTTATCAAGTTTGAATAATGATCTGCAGCCTCGAGGTCAGAAACTGCTACTCGTGCTAGCGAGCCTAATACCGAGATATTAAGAGGTAAGAGATATTTGTATGAAGCGTAGGGATACTTTGTTTGCATGATTTTGATAAAAATCGTCTTCTGTGGTGGTTGAATTTGATGTCTTGAATTGATATTGAATCTGGAAAGTTGTGGTGTTAAAGTTGTTTTCGTGCAGGAGGGTTAGGCTAGACTATACCGTTATGCTGTCGAAATTTTCTAAAAATAGCCTAAATCCCATTAAACTATTATCTAGCATGATAAATGAAATAAAAGAAATAAATTTTAGAACTTAGAATATTTAAGTTCCTAAATATGGTTTTAAGTGAATTAAATCACAAATTCAATATTTAAAAATTCATGTTATTGAATTTTGCGTACGTAAGAGTACTTACGTGTTTTTATAACTCATTTACAGATAAATAGAATATTCTTAAAACTGAAATATTGAATTATGAATATTTTATGAATTTTTATTTTGAACTGCTTATATTTCTAAAATTATGCTTTTATGGACTGATTGAAGATTTAGATTTTTTGAATTTATGTCCATAAACAATTATGACATGTTTTACATGGTTTTTAGAGACTGTGGCCCCGTAGCTACTTGCATTACATGCATTTCTGTTCCGTTTTGATTGCTGTTGACTCTAGCCCAATCTTCTAGCTCCCACAAGTGTCACCTGGCTAGTGTACACACAGTGGTACCCTGACTATGCCATTCATCTACTATAGTGCATGTGTCTATTGGGTGTAGCCTAGTCTCCACTAAAATTTATACTGGGGGTGGTAAATCCCTGGTTAACTTAGATCCAAGCACTCCCAGTTTTGATATATTTCTGATTTTGAATTATCAGTATTTTATGCTTTTTGATATGGATGATATGTTTTATAAATATATTTATTTGACTTATCTGTTTGAGATTGCTATAAATATGGTTTGTAATGTTTACAGAGAAATTGTTTAATTCCTGATGTAAATATATCATATTTTTCAAGATATTGAATTTATATTTGAATTTGTGATTTAATTAAATCAAATGAATTCCCTGTAGTGGACTTGGATACCAAGACACGAAAGGTACTTCAAAGTACTTTCCATACTTATCTGGTTACCCAATTCACTATAGTATCCTTTCTATTAGATCGTGCCTATTTAATTTACGTATTTTGAATTCATGATTATCGTATAAATATCCGTTTATTTAAATTGCATATATGATACATTGTATCAACTTTAGTATAGATATTCCTTACCGAGCACGTTAGCTCACCCTTTATTTGCACTCTCAGATTATTTGTAGTGAGTTCGGGTTTGCTTTCCAGGAGGACCTGATTTTCGGTATTCCTCAGGCAATTTCTCCGATTCGTCAAGGTATACTTGGTTTATTTTATGTATTCAGATTTTTGTACAGTGCTACTTTTATATGCCTTTTACTTGAGATGTAAATTTCTTTTGTAAATGAATTTCTATAAAGTCCGAATCTTGGGTTTGTATAAAAAAACAAAAGAATTCCATTTTGAATATAAATTGACACTGCAAACGAGCCCAACCTATGTGATTTGAATATGTGAAATCAGTAAAATATATGGTATTTCAGGACGTTACAATATTAATCTTAAATGAACTCATTGATACTTACTCGCACCAGAATGAGAAGAAGTCTCCTTAATCTAGAATGATAGAAATTGATTTAAACACTAAATTAATATTCTTTAAAATGATTTTTGTAAGCCAAGTCAACTTATGAAATGGTGTGTTTGCAAAATTTACACTCTTAAGTAGTGAATTTTATAAACCCATATGACTGACAAAGTCTAAAGGGATAGAAATCTTGATTTTTCTCATAACAATAAACCGGAAAATTTGATTTGGCTTATAAAACAAAAATGGACTCCAATTAAAGATGTAGAGCTGAACATTTCTAGCTATGGTTTTGCAGTGAATAAAACAAATTCAAAAATAAATAAATAAATAATGGATAATTATTCTATATACCGTTAATGGAGTTTTTTAACTCTATAAGCGAGGATAAGATGACAACACGTCTTATTTTATTTATTTTATATTTTTTTTAATATTTTTAAAAGATACGTGTCATCATCTTAACTTCACTTGTGAAATCAAAAAACTTCACTCATGGTGTATAAGATATTAATCCATAAATAAAGACATATTTCTGCTTAGGGCATAGGTTGATTTTGTAAGATTATCCAAAATTTAAATTTTAAAGCGCTCTAGAATTTTTAATCGCATAAGTTTGTGGAGAATGGTTCAAGTTCAATTTTCTATTTTGACTGCTTCCAGGTTGATATACAAAAGTCTAGCAAGAGCAAGTGGTATGTCACATCTAATCCTAAATAAATAATTTAAGGTTGAGAGCATATGGACAGAAATTATTTGGCCGATTAGAGGTTGAAAGTTTCATATGTTCCATTTTAAAATTCTTTCCGATACTAGAGAGCTTACTATATAAACTGCAAGACGCTCATTATAGTTCACAAAATAGAAATAAAAAGTCCTTGATTTGTAAGGCATAGAAGTGCAAAGAAGTGGGAGTATTAGTGCAATCTTCTGCCCAAAATGGCCAGGGTATGGCAATACCTAGCCTATGCCTTGGCGATGTGCTTGATAATCAATAATGTAGCTGCTGACGATGAGCCACCATATTACTATAAGTCGCCTCCTCCTCCTCCATACATGTACAAGTCGCCTCCTCCTCCTCCATACATGTACAAGTCACCTCCTCCACCTCCATATGTAGCTGTCAAATATGAGCCTTCCTATGAACCACCTCCGTATATGTACGAGTCACTACCACCTCCTCCATACATATACAAGTCGCCTCCTCCACCTCCATATGTTTACGAGTCACCTCCACCTCCTCCATACATGTACAAGTCACCTCCACCTCCCCCGTATAAAAAGTAACCTCCACTCCCCTCTTCGTCTAATGGTGTCCTTGTCTCTTTAAGTCTACAGCACCTCCATTTACATGCCATGTTGTTTCAATACCATTTCCTTTATGTGAAAGTGATGTACCTGCTTGTTGTTGGAGTAATAAGAGAAAACATTGTTGCTGCTGGAAGTTATCTATTGGTTTCTTCCAAGCTCTTTGATTTCTCCGACTCATACCCCTGATTGAGGGTAGGGCGTTTACTATGTTTTCATGAATATTTAATTTGGTTTTATGATTTTATGTTGTCATGCTTTCTTACATCAGCTTATGGTTATATGTATTATATATACATAGATACAATATAATGGAATTTGTAGTCTCAATTACGTACCGTACTAAATTGTTTCAATCTCTGTATTTCTAATCACTTGATTGGGCAATCACTATGACTAATTTATTATGTTTTCATTTAAAAATATAATACGACTTGAATTAAATTAAACTCTCAACTATCATATAATCACACACGAACGTCAACAATCAAATTGCAAAAACAAGTTGGTTTATCGAATCAAAGAAATTAATTAAATGAAGAAATGAGGTGCCTAAAGCTTTGTGCACTAATTCTAGGTAGAGGCTTTTTATTTTCTAGTAATGACAAATAAACTAAAAACGTTTCTCGCAAAGGGTTAGCCAACAAAAATCTGTGAAGAAACTTGAGTCAATTTGTAGCGCAAACTATGTTTCTTCTAAAATTTATATCCATGATTGCATAAGCTGGATTCTATCAATTTCATAAAAGATATCAAACCGCTAAAGCACACTCTATTTGTCATATTCAAAATGTATGTATATATACAATGCTATTTTTTATTGATATAATTGAAACTTTTTGAATCGATTCGAAACTTTACTTGCATGACGAGTACAACTAAATTATTAAATTTAACAATTGATTTGTAAAAATATTATCTTACATGAAGTTATAAAAATGTATTAAATTAAGTTAGTTTTACAATGATTTAAGTGGGTCACTCCTTTTGTATATTTTATATTATGGGATCTAATTTCTTAGAAAAGAAAAACTTTACATTAGAATAGAAATCCATATTCGAATCTTAATTTGTTATTTGTCTTCTAAGTCATCAATAGCATTCAAGATCCATACACAAACAAAAAAAAAATCACTATCTTGACAAATTAATTTCAATTAATCAATCAAATATATGAGAAAGTGTCTCAAAACAAACCTTCTCCAATTAAATTTAGCACATTGCTCAATGGAGTTGCACCTAAAACTCCCCCAGTTTACTACTCTTATGAATTTTAAAAGCACATTGCTCCAACTACTACATATTTGATTATTACCAGTGAAGATGAATTTTCGTCTTTATATGGTTTTCCATTATTTATTTTACTTTGTTCTCAGCAAGATATTTAAAAATCAATTATTGGTAGCGCTCTATTCCATGTGTTCCCACAATTGATAATGAAATTGTGATAATCACAAATTTTATACTTTTAGTATGTAAATAAAAGTATTATTGGAAGTAAATTAAGGATTGGAAATTTTAAGAATCAAAAAATCATAATAGTTAAATGAGTAATATGGATTGGGATTTTAAGAATTTTGATTGGAAAAGGATTTATAGGATTTAAACTCTTTTGTTGAGTACTTGACAGGAAATTTCATGATCAATTGGTAGTGTTTTAATTATAATTTTTGATTGAAGAATCCAAATGATAATCTGTAAAATTATTTGAAAAGCTAACTTAATTATCTTTCCAACCATATAAGACTTGCATTCTAGTTCCTTATGGATCAATACCAAAAATTTCGTGAAGTTACCCTATATGCAGTAGATATTGCCAACCGACCTATCTATAAAGATTCACCCATAGTGGTTGGTAAAAAAACTCCGATTAAGGTGATTCAAAATCCGTTGGAAAGCTAACTTAATTATCTTTTCAGCCATATAAGTCTCATTTTTAAATTCATTGTGTATCAATAGCAATAAATTCCTAAAATTACATCACATGCAAAGAATTTCAAAAATGATCAGCAATTGGTAAAGAATTGGGCATAATTTTTTGTAGAGAACTCCGATTTAGGTGATTCAAATTGCGTTGAAAAGTTAACTCAAAGAACTTTTCAACTATATATTGCTCATATTTTTATTCATTGTGGATTGATTGATCTTGGAGAATTTTTAAAATTGGTTATAAATACAATGAAACAATTAGAAATGTGAGTTAAAGTAATAGAAAGTGAATTGAGAATTTAAAGTATAACATGAAATTTAACAATGCAAAATCAATTTAATTTTATTCATTTAAGATAATTAAATTTTAACCATGTAAACTAAATTAAATCACAACCAAATAAATTAGATATAATTATCAGCGAGTAAAAACACATACCCAAATGAAATTGTATATATTTTTAAATGAAAAAATTTTGGACTAATAGAAACATAGCTAAGGGAGATTTTTGCACGAAAAATCATGCACATGCAAAGGCAAGGTCGGCTTATACATTAGAGAACGGGAAAAATATCCCGACTTCTCTCAAGCTTCCATTGGCTAGAATTTTCAATTGAATTTAATGGAAATTCAAGTGATTATATTAAACTATCTACCTAATTTCTCATTGGCCTAAAGAAACAACACCACATTCCTTTCTAAGTATAAAGAATAGGCTGAAGCAAACAGCCAAGAAAGAAAATGGAAGCCTACGTGTTTGACCAAGAAAATCACCACCAAATCAAATTGTAATTGATTGGAATTTAGGAAATTCATAAATAAATATTTATAGATAACATCAAGTGATAAAATCACCTTTTAATTGTGTTGTTGCCCAAAACAACAATGATTCGTTGTTGATGTCGATTCTCGATCTTCGTGTTAGTCTGTCTCCAAGAATTCTGCAAGAAAGAAAACCATCAGGGGGCGCAGGGGTTTTTCCCTGCGCACGCACTCCGATGCTTAAGTCAGACAGGGTTTTGGCAGGGTTTCAGTAGGCAAATAAAGCTTAGGGTTTAAGAATGATACCTGTGACCTATTTATAGGAGTTGTTTTGCGCGTAATTACCTTTAAGCCCCACAGCTAAAATAATAACCCAGTGGATCATTTATGGGCCTTCTGAGTCCTCTTTCCTCTTGGGCTTAGATTATCATTTTGCTCAATGACTTCAACTTGACTTATAGAAAAGCCCAGCAATCTTTAACCTGACCCACATCAATTGCTCTCCACTCTTTTGCAGGGTTTATCATATGAAAGAGTATATAAAGAATGGGCTTTTCAAATTCTTTTGCTACCCTCTTTCTGGGATTATCACAAGAGTTTTTTCATCTTCATTTGAGGGCTCAACTAGTGGACTTCATAATTATTTGTAACAGAAACGACATCGTGTCATCATTTCTTTTATTAAGTGCCTTTTTCAAGACACTACCGGGATATGTTTTTCTCCTCTGAGCTAAATGTTTCTCAAGTGGAATATGTCAACCTTCTTTTTGAATTTTAAGGTCTTAGTGGACAGAAACTAAGAGCTATAAAGAGAAGTTGTAAGATTGCAAAGCCACCAAAGCCTTCTATTAGCCATGAGGAAGAAAACCAAATCTAAGTTAAAGTCATGAGGGCGCATCGTCAAGAAGTGCCACAAGAGGATGCATATGTTCTTATCTGGTTTCATTAGATGCGATTTGTACTTGGCATGTGAAGGAAACCGAAACAACACGCAGCGGAATTTAAATCATTCGGCCTCCACCAAGATCGATTCGGAGAGTTGCCTGATTAGGGATTCGAGATTTTACCTGACGTTTTCTCTGAATTTTCTGTCGTTGGTCGAGTCACAAGCAGCAACTTTTCGTTCCTGCCTCTACAGTATCCACACGAACGGATCTCACGACTCTTGAACGTCTCACGATCAGAAGCCTTAAAGAGCTTTTTAATTCCTTATAACCGAATTGCTAGCTTCGATTAAAAAAAATGTTTTTTGTTTTCTGTTTTTAAAAGTGCGGCCATGTTTTTTGGAAAAACATCCTTTTTATAGGCAGTAAATTTTACCCTAAAATTTACTGCCAAACAGAACTCTAATCCTACTTAGAATAGGATTAGATATATTCTTAATCCAATTCAGAATAGGATTAGATATATCCTTAATCCAATTCAGAATAGGATTAATTAAGCTCCTCATTGATCCGTTCTAAGTGTGCGACCCAATAGGTTCTCAAAACAATGGCAATGACAAAATTGTCACAGGCAATGAGCGGTATCTAGCAACACATCATTGCTACCCATGTAACGAGAATGTCAATGACTCGACATAACCTTACTCGTGATAGATGTTACCGTGTAGTTTAATCCCTTTATCCTATGATGTCTTGATTAGACACAAGTCATGGAATGTGTCACACTTGTATAGTCTAATCAGCGTTTCTTGATTCCTGAGTAGACTAATTAAACAAATAAAATCAATATCTCATATTGACTTATTCGAGCACGGCCATGCATTTCTTAGTCTCACTCTATCAAAGGGCCCAAGACATCACTCTTGTTATATAAGAGGGATAAATCCTATCTTGATCACTCAACATCCCTCTACATAGATCAAGGCATACCCAATTACTACCTTTATAGTCCATCCTGTTACGGATGACATCTAGCAGCATTAAAGTATGCAATTCTCTATGTTGGGATCTCTGATGATCTCAAGTCAAAGGATCACATACACCATCATCACTATGAGAATCGCTTATGACATTCATATAACAATCCATGTAGCGTTCTCATGGAGGGTCGATCCAGTACATAGTTCTCTAACATGTACCTATGTAATGACTTGATATCCTATATCCATGACAATGGTCATCAGTCAACCACATACTAGTCTTATCGTATCATTGTTATCCTTGTTCACAATAATACTTGACTAGGGATATTTTAAGAATAGTGTGTTATTACTATTCTAAGGACATTATTATATAAGATTATATTACGCAGTTATAAGACAAATATAATAATGAACTATGATAAATAAAATGTCATGATACATAAAAAAATGCCAAAGTCAATCATCTAATGAATGGTTCTAAGGGCATAATCCAACAATCTCCCACTTGCACTAAGACCATTCACTCATGTATCTAATACCTAGTGACCTAGTGTGACGATCATGTCTCTGCTGCGTCAAAGGCTTCGTCAGTGGGTCGGCGATGTTATCGTCAGTTGGTACTTTGCATATCCTCACATCTCCTCTCTCGATGATATCTCGAATGAGATGGAAGCGCCGTAGTATATGTTTGGATCGTTGGTGAGATCTAGGTTCCTTAGCTTGTGCGATGGCTCCATTGTTGTCACAATAGAGCTCAATCGGATCTACAATGCTAGGAACAACTTCAAGCTCAGTAATGAACTTCCTGATCCAAACAGCCTCCTTAGCAGCTTCAGAGGCAGCTATATACTCAGCCTCTGTTGTAGAATCGGCCACTGTCGCCTGCTTTGAACTCTTCCAGCTCACCAGCACCACCATTAAGGCAAAACACATAACCAGACTGCGATCTATAGTCATCTTTATCAGTTTGGAAGCTAGCATCAGTGTAACCTGTTACAATGAGCTCTTCCTCACCTCCATATATCAAGAATGTATCCTTAGTCTTTCTCAAGTACTTAAGAATATTCTTGACAGTGATCCAGTGACGTTCACCAGGATCAACTTGATATCTACTCGTCATGCTCAAGGCATACGAGACATCGGGACGTGTGCATAACATGGCATACATAATGGATCCAATAGCAGATGCATATGGAACTTTACTCATACGTTCTCTCTCTTCTTGTGTTGTAGGACACTGTTCTTTTGAGAGAGAAATGCCATGTGTCATAGGCAAGAATCCTTTCTTGGAATCCTGCATGCTAAACCTCTTTAGCACTTTATCTATGTATGCACTTTGACTTAGGCCAATTAATTTCCTTGATCTATCTCTATAGATCTTTATACCCAGTATATAGGAAGCTTCGCCCAAGTCCTTCATTGAAAAGCAATTCCCTAACCAAGTCTTTACAGACTGAAGGGTAGGGATGTCATTCCCAATGAGTAGTATGTCATCTACATACAACACCAGGAAGACAATAGTGCTCCCACTGACCTTCTTGTAGACACAAGGTTCATCTTCATTCTTGATGAAACCAAACTCTTTGATTGCATCATCAAAACGAAGATTCCAACTTCGAGAAGCTTGCTTTAGTCCATAAATAGAACGTTGCAGCTTACAAACCTTTCCAGCATTTTTTGGATCAACAAAACCCTCAGGTTGTGTCATGTACACATCCTCGAGTAGCTTTCCATTAAGAAAAGCAGTCTTGACGTCCATTTGCCAGATTTCATGATCATGGTATGCAGCTATCGCAAGCAAGATCCTAATGGATTTGATCATCGCGACTGGTGAAAAAGTTTCATCATAGTCAATACCATGAATTTGTTTAAAACCTTTAGCAACCAATCGCCCTTTATAGGTATGAACATTTCCTTCCATGTCAGTTTTCTTCTTAAAAACCCATTTACACCCTATAGGTTTTACCCTTTCGGGTAAGTCAACCAAGGTCCAAACTTGGTTGGCATACATGGATTCCATCTCAGATCTCATGGCTTCAAGCCATTTCTCAGAGTCTGGCCCTGTAATAGCCTCTTGATAGGTAGTAGGCTCATCTTGGTCCATGAGCAATACATCACCGTTCTGAGTCATTAGAAATCCATATTTCTGTGGCTCACGATGTGTTCTAACTGATCTACGCAAGGCTTGTGTCTCTTGAGCAGGCGGTTGCTCCACAACAGCTTGTGGTTCTGGTTCCACAACAACTTGTGGTGCTTGCTCAGGCTCCATCTCAACATCGGGTGCGCTATCTTGTAGCTCTTGAATTTCTTCAAGTTCTACTTTTCTCCCACTAGTTCTTCTATAAATGAATTCTCTTTCTAGAAAGACACCTGTTCTAGCTACAAACACTTTGCGCTCAGTGGGATTGTAAAAATAATATCCTTTAGTTTGTTTAGGATATCCCACAAAATAGCACTTATCAGATTTAGGTGCAAGTTTGTTAGAGACTTGACGTCTTACATAAGCCTCACAACCCCAAATCTTCATAAAAGACATACTGGGACGTTTACCAGTCCATATCTCATATGGTGTCTTTGGAACCGATTTAGATGGAACACGGTTCAGTGTAAAAGCAGCTGTTTCTAATGCATGTCCCCAAAAGGATTCTGGAAGATCTGTATGACTCATCATTGATCGAACCATATCTAATAAAGTTCGGTTTCTCCTTTCAGATACACCATTCCATTGTGGTGTATTTGGAGGAGTGAGTTGTGAGACAATCCCACACTCTTTAAGATAGTCAAGCAATTCTTGGCTTAAGTATTCACCACCTCGATCTGATCGAAGTGCCTTAATGCTCTTGCCAAGTTGGTTTTGTACTTCATTCTTGAATTCTTTGAACTTTTCAAAAGATTCTGACTTGTGTTTCATAAGAAACACATAGCCATATCTACTGAAATCATCAGTAAATGTAATAAAGTACATAAACCCACCTCTGGCCTGTGTGTTTAAAGGTCCACATACATCTGTATGTACTAAGCCCAATAAATCACTTGCCCTTTCACTATGTCCTTTGAAAGGGGCTTTAGTCATCTTACCCATCAAACAAGATTCACATGTCTCATACGATTCAAAATCAAGTGAGTCCAAAAGTCCATCTTTATGGAGTTTGGAAATGCGATTCTCATTTATGTGTCCTAAGCGACAATGCCAGAGATATGTTGGATTTTGATCATTAGATTTAATCCTTTTAGCATTTATGTTATAAATAGGCATATCAAGATTTAGAATGTAAAGACCATTAATTAGTTGTGCACTACCATAAAAGATATCATTTAAATAAATGGAGCAACAGTTGTCCTTTATTATAAATGAAAAACCCTTCTTGTCCAAACAAGAAATAGAAATAATGTTTTTAGTGATGGAAGGCACATAATAACAATCATCTAATTCTAAAACAAGCCCTGTGGGCAATGTCAAAATATAAGTTCCTACAGCTAATGCAGCAACCCTTGCTCCATTTCCCACTCGTAGGTCGACCTCGCCCTTAGTCAATGATCTACTCCTTTTGAATTCCTGCACATTTACACAAATGTGAGAACCACATCCAGTATCTAATACCCATGATGAAGAAGTAGATAGATTAACTTCTATAACATAAATACCTGAAGTGGAAGTCTCACTTCCTCTCTTCTTCTTTAGTTCTTCCAAGTATTTGTTGCAATTCCTCTTCCAATGTCCGGTCTCACCGCAATGGAAGCATTTCCCTTCTTTGGCAACCCCACCTTTAGGCTTCAGTGCAGTATCATTGGGCTTGAACTTGCCATTGGTTTTATTACCCTTTTTCTTGCCCTTTGCATTAGCCCTGCCCTTAGCTTTCTTAACTATTAAGACATCTTTGGGCTTGGCCTTTTTCATGTTGGATTCAGCTGTTTTCAACATGCTAAGTAACTGTGGCAGAGTCTTGTCAATTTCATTCATGTTGTAATTAACAACAAACTGACTGTAGCTGCCTGGCAACGATTGCAGAATCACATCAGTGGCCAACTCTTGGCCCAAAGGAAATCCCAATCTTTCAAGGTTTTCAGTGTACCCAATCATCTTGAGCACATGAGTACCAACGGGAGTCCCCTCTGCCATCCTACACTGAAACAATGCCTTAGAGACATTGTACCTTTCTTGCCTAGCTTCCTCTTCATAGAGTTGCTTGAGATGCTCGATCATATCGAACGCATCCATTTCCTCATGTTGCTTTTGAAGCTCAGGATTCATGGAGGCAAGCATAAGGCAACTAACATCCAATGCATCATCTTGATGCTTCTTATAAGCATCTCTTTCTGCCCTTGGAGCATTAGAGGGTGGTTCCTCAGGTAAGGGAATTTCAAGGACATACAACTTCTTTTCATGCTTGAGGACTATCCTCAGGTTCCTGTACCAATCCAGGAAGTTTGTCCCATTCAACTTGTCCTTCTCAAGGACAGATCGCAGTGAAAGTGTGTTATTTGTGTTTGATGCCATGGTAATCTACAACAAAAAATATGCAAAATATAAGTATCATGAATGCATTCATTTAATTAAATATTTATTAAATGATGCTCCCACTATTTTTATCGAATCAACAACCCTCACTATTAATTCGGAAAAATTATCACATAATTTCTCTAGTGGGCCAAGATCCATATTTCACCTTATCTAGAGTTAGCTTTGGCTAATCGCCCAAGATTTGGCTATTTAGGTAGGCAACACTTACCAATTACATCTCATGTAACTCTTGGATAGTTGGGTGAACAACACTTGTTCTAATTCATCTCATGAATGGAAGCCCAACTTTATGCCTCTAAATTCCCAATCCTATTGATGAAATTTAGTTAAGTCAACCCAATTTATAGCCTTTGGATATCACTATTATCCCATCGCGTCTTACTAAGATAGATATGATATTTTGCTTTGGCAAACATAACAAAATCGATTCTAGTCTTGACGAGTGCTATTCATTGGTAGGCATCTATTATTGACTTAATTTAATTTGAGGGATTTTCTTAGTTTATTGAATAAGATCTCACCAATTTTACTTTTTTTTTTTAAATTATCATATGATTTTCATATCATAAACGTACAAAATAAACCATGCATCTCATGCAATTAAGCAATAAAATAAACGTGACATAGTTATAGCCCAAACTAAATGGATTTCCCAAGCCAATGAGAAACCCTAAGGGTTAACCTACGGGTAATAGCATCTTCTCCAAGTGCCTCTTTGGTCATCCTTTGCATGGTTGTCAGCTCCAATTACATAGTTTAAGAGAAACCTCGAGTTACATTCGAGGGGAGTAAGATGAGAAAAGAATGTACAACAAGAATTTCAAGAACAAGGCACGACACGCAGGTCGTATTTATTAAAATTTACAACCACCAAAATACAATCATATTGGGCTAGGGCTATAACTATGCACCATGCTCAAACAACAACCACCGTGTTATACAAACAAGTGTAATGCAATTTTTAATTTTTAGTTTTATTAATGAGGCACATTTGAAACGAATTATAACCCTGACTGCGGGGGTTTGGGGCGGAGCCCCCGAAAAAAAAAAAGGTCAACAGTATTGACATTGCCAACGCCCCTTATCCGGAAGTGTCCTAATCTTATTAGGATGTTCCAGCCAGTATCTCATACTGACTATAATTTTAGTCGCATTAGAACTCTTATCTAAAAGTGTTTCAATCTTTATACACTTTCGACATTATTCTGTTTCTTCCATAACGTTTATGCAGAACAGAAACCGCCATTAATAATTCGCATCACAGATTATACATAACGTTTATGCAGAACAGAAACGCCATTAATAATTCGCATCACAGATTATACATAACGTTTATGCAAAACAGAAACGCCATTATTAATTCGCATCACAGATTATATCTCACATATAAGTTGAATCGAAATTGATATACATCATATATATATTTTCAACAATTCGATTTCTAGCCTCTGAATATATCATATACATTCTAATCCGTATTAATCTCATTAAAACGATTGCATGTAATCATAAACAGAAAGTAACCAGAGATCATGCTTTTATCAAAACAAATCAGGGACTCCGAACCTGGCTCGGATACCAGTGAAGGAAACCGAAACAACACGCAGCGGAATTTAAATCATTCGGCCTCCACCAAGATCGATTCGGAGAGTTGCCTGATTAGGGATTCGAGATTTTACCTGACGTTTTCTCTGAATTTTCTGTCGTTGGTCGAGTCACAAGCAGCAACTTTTCGTTCCTGCCTCTACAGTATCCACACGAACGGATCTCACGACTCTTGAACGTCTCACGATCAGAAGCCTTAAAGAGCTTTTTAATTCCTTATAACCGAATTGCTAGCTTCGATTAAAAAAAAATGTTTTTTGTTTTCTGTTTTTAAAAGTGCGGCCATGTTTTTTGGAAAAACATCCTTTTTATAGGTAGTAAATTTTACCCTAAAATTTACTGCCAAACAGAACTCTAATCCTACTTAGAATAGGATTAGATATATTCTTAATCCAATTCAGAATAGGATTAGATATATCCTTAATCCAATTCAGAATAGGATTAATTAAGCTCCTCATTGATCCGTTCTAAGTGTGCGACCCAATAGGTTCTCAAAACAATGGCAATGACAAAATTGTCACAGGCAATGAGCGGTATCTAGCAACACATCATTGCTACCCATGTAACGAGAATGTCAATGACTCGACATAACCTTACTCGTGATAGATGTTACCGTGTAGTTTAATCCCTTTATCCTATGATGTCTTGATTAGACACAAGTCATGGAATGTGTCACACTTGTATAGTCTAATCAGCGTTTCTTGATTCCTGAGTAGACTAATTAAACAAATAAAATCAATATCTCATATTGACTTATTCGAGCACGGCCATGCATTTCTTAGTCTCACTCTATCAAAGGGCCCAAGACATCACTCTTGTTATATAAGAGGGATAAATCCTATCTTGATCACTCAACATCCCTCTACATAGATCAAGGCATACCCAATTACTACCTTTATAGTCCATCCTGTTACGGATGACATCTAGCAGCATTAAAGTATGCAATTCTCTATGTTGGGATCTCTGATGATCTCAAGTCAAAGGATCACATACACCATCATCACTATGAGAATCGCTTATGACATTCATATAACAATCCATGTAGCGTTCTCATGGAGGGTCGATCCAGTACATAGTTCTCTAACATGTACCTATGTAATGACTTGATATCCTATATCCATGACAATGGTCATCAGTCAACCACATACTAGTCTTATCGTATCATTGTTATCCTTGTTCACAATAA
Source organism: Heritiera littoralis (assembly GCA_031772115.1). Taxonomy (NCBI): domain Eukaryota; kingdom Viridiplantae; phylum Streptophyta; class Magnoliopsida; order Malvales; family Malvaceae; genus Heritiera; species Heritiera littoralis. Next base: position 3,871,680 of record JAPDPK010000042.1, read on the forward strand.
TACTTGACTAGGATATTTTAAGAATAGTGTGTTATTACTATTCTAAGGACATTATTATATAAGATTATATTACGCAGTTATAAGACAAATATAATAATGAACTATGATAAATAAAATGTCATGATACATAAAAAAATGCCAAAGTCAATCATCTAATGAATGGTTCTAAGGGCATAATCCAACAGCATGCTCCTAATTGGTTGAAGCTTGATCCATATGCTGAGAATTTGGAACCTTTTCTAAGGATAGATACTTATAAAGATCTATCTGATCTTACCAACCCTTAGGAGCCTTTTCTTTGACTCGAGATGGTCGAGGCAAAGACTGTTTAGATAATCCAGAGACTAATTTTCCTAAGGATAAAGCTCTTGATATTATAGCGCCTCAGGACGCATATGCCTGGGTGCCTGTTAATTTCGATACTCCTTTTGATGCAAAAGTTAATCTAGAGTGCTCCCCAGTTTTTTGTGAAAGAGCTTAGTCTTTTACAAACTCATCAACACATTTACAGAGACAACTACACATTTACCTTGCACTAATCTATAATAATCAGACTTTTTTCGCGTACTTTTGGCTTCAAGCCCATGTGTTGCTCATCTCGTGCATTTTTTGCTTAGAGACTTTTATTTGATTCATGACTTACCTCGCGCATTTTCACTTCAAGCCCATGTGTTGCCCATCTTGCGCATTTTTCGCGTAGGGACTTTATAAAATTGATAAGACTATAACATTGTTTTTATATCCGGAATGCCAATATAAAACGTTAAATGCACTTTGTCAATCAATTGTGGCACATATCCAATGATAAAATTGTAACGTACCTCGTACCATACCTCACAGCAGCCTGCATGCTGTGTGCTCCCCAAGTTTTTCTTTGCGACTTTTTGTGTCCAAAGAAGAACTTTTACTGGAGTATTAGTCCTGTCTTGCGTACTATCCGCTTAAGGACTTGTTAGAATATAATATGTTAAATGTAATCTGATAAAATTGTAACGTACCTCGTTTAGGGACTTATTTTTGCCCGTCTCACACCTCCTGTGCTTAGGGACTTTTGATTTGCCCGTCTCGTGCATTTTTCGCTTAGGAATTTTGATTTGCTTGGTTGTATCTTCTCGCTTAGGGTCTTATTTTTGCCCGTCTCACGTATTTTTCGCTTAGGGACTTATTTGTGCCCGTCTCCTGTATTCTTCTTGCTTAGGGTCTTATTTTTGCCCGTCTCGCGCATTTTTCGCTTAAAGACTTATTTGTGCCTATCTCACGTATTCTTCTCGCTTAGGGTCTTATTTTTGCCCGTCTCGCTCATTTTTTGCTTAGGGACTTATTTGTGCCCGTCTCTCGTCTTCTTCTCGCTTAGGGTCTTATTTTTGCCTTCTCGCGCATTTTTCGCTTAGGGACTTATTTGTGCCCGTCTTGCATCTCTTTGGCCAGCTTTCATTTTTTCTTCTTCTATTCCTGCAATATGTCTATCAAACATGGAGGATTATTATAGTACAGATAAAAATAACTGGCCTTTCGTTTCATAATGTAGTATTTTCAATTAAATGGAGTAAGTAACAATATAATTGCAGCAAATGTTAAAATAATAATAGCAAATGTTTACCACCAGTACCATTTCAAGTTTTTGTTTGCTATCAACCATGGATTGTGCACTAAGTCGTGCATCGGTACCAGCAATTTACCTTCATGAGCTTGCCACAAGTTGTTTTCGATCAAACCAAGCTCTCCCAGGCTTGCTGCCTTGCACGACAGTGGCTAGTGCCTACCTCGGACACCTGCCTAATTCAATCACAATTGTTAGAGTGGACAAAAAAAATCGAAAACATCGTATGAGAGTATCTCAAATCTGGTTACCACCCGTATGTCCCTGCTTGAGTGTGTTTGCAATTTCCGTTGTGCCAAGCACTCACTTGTATTGATACTCAAGAATGCTATGTATAGGGGCTTACAAGGGAGACACAGCCTTGATCTCGACACCTTAAGCTGGCACATCCTTGTCTTGCTTAAAGGACTCACGAAGCTGACACACCCTTTATATAGATAAACCCTCTTTCACATGTGTGGTTGTCAATATGCCAAGTGTGTGGCTCTTAAGCCACTTCTAGATGGTTGCTAGAGCAATTCTTGAAAGCTTCTATGTCAGACGATCGACAGATTGGCCGAAGGAAGCTTTTGGACATTCTGTCGGATTAGTGCGCGCACCAGGTCTAGAAGATTCTAGATCAATCCGCCCAGATCCCGCACTTGGGTGTGCGTCTGGATTGTTAAATGTGCTTGCCAAAGTTTTTCTAATGGGCGAACCAGTAGTTTGGATTCCGTGCTTGCCAGCGTTGCTAGCCATTGCCGAAAGGCATGACTAGGGTGTTCTTTGCTTGCCTGCATTGTGCTAACAGGGGAATCTTGCCTATGGGTGCTGTGTTCACCTAATTTTCTTCGCTGTCATTTTATCAAAGTAGGGAGCTTGTCGCGTACGAGAGCCCCTATCACATTTAAGGCCTGTCATGCGTGGGAGCTCCCCTGTCGCCCAAGGACGGTAGCGTGTGGGAGCCCTTGTCTCGCTGAAGGCCTATCGCATGCGAGAGCCCATGTCTCGCTTAAGGCCTGTCACGTGCGAGAGCTCCTCTCTCGCCAAAGGCCTGTCGCGTGCGGGAGTTCTTGTCTTGTACAAGGCCTGTCGCCCTTCTTGGCTTTGAAGTTCAATTTGACAATGAAGAAGATAAGGTTGCCCATGTTCGAGTCGTGTCGCATGCTTGTAGTTGTGCAAATTACTCTATCACGTGGCCTTGAGCTAGCTCAGGATAGAGTGCCTGTTGCATGCTTGTAGTCACGCAAATTTGTAGTGTAGCAAGCACCTTTCGAGCGAACTCTTTGTTCAGTCGCATGACGTCTTACATGCAACTGACTATTCAAAAGAGTGGCATCTTTGTGAGATCTTAAATAGTGGTCCCCCTTTCTCGCCATTTTGGTTGTCGCACGCGTGAGCCACCTCTCATAGAAAGAGTCTGCCACGTGGAACCTTGTCGCCAAAATTTGTTCTACCTCGCTAAAGGTCCTACCGCGTGAGAACCGTGCTCGCCCATCACTATACTAGGTGAGCTCGGGTGTGGTAGACAAGCCCATCGCATGCGGGAACCCCTCTCTCGCCAAAGGTCTGTCGCGTGCGGGAGACCTATCTCACCCAAGGCCTGTCGCGCGTGAGAGCTCTTCTTTCACCACTACGCAAGACAGAATGTGATAACCGTAAACTTTCCATTTATTGGAAATTATAAATATTGAAAATAAATATTAGAGAAAATAAATCAGAGGAAATAAATAAAATTTGTGAGAACGGGATATTGGTTAAAATCCCGAGAATTGAGGAAGTGAAAGAATCGGGAAATTCGTGTAATGGAAATTAAATTGGAAGTGAAAATAAAAATAATAGAGGAAAAATTAATTTGGATAAATTAAAATCCAAATTAAATAAGGAAAATGAGAAATGAAAATAAAGTATGTTTATATAATTACAAATTATATAAATGTATTTTATACAAATACATATGTATTTAAAATAATATATAGTATATTTTAATATACGTTGGTATATATATGGAAATATATATTATTTCATAAATTTAAATAATACATATGTATATAAACATAATATTTTATGTGTATATATAATTATATAAATACATATAGAAGAAAGGTAAATGTGATTTTATATTAAAGTTTATATGTATATATGTTGTATTATAACATTTATATAATTTGTACATGTAAATGTTATTTAATTTAAAGTATATAAATATACATATATATATATACTAGATATATGTTTTGTAATATACAATATATATAATTTATATATAATATATATTGTATTACATTATATATGAAATAATATATGTATAATATATAGTATATATTATACACTATCAATATTTTATAGTATATTATATACTAAAAAGGGAAAGGAAATAAAACCAAAAGAGGAAAGAAACAAAAAGAAGGAAAATCGGGGAAGGACCCGATTCTTCCCAGCCAAAGGGCCGACAGCAGCGGAGCTGCCACCGGCCAGAGAAAGGAAAGAAGCTATCGGCGGCGTGAAGAAACGGAAACAGAAACAAAGGAAAACGAAGGAAACCGGGAAGAAAGGGAAAAATGGCAGACGGTGGTACTGGCCGATCTAGCCACCGCCCCTACCCTCGAAGCATCGCCGGAGGCAGAGGAAGAGGATGGATGCCATCGAAGGCGCGGTGAACGGCGGAGGAAGGTCGACGAAGGAGGAGAAGAAACCGAAGGTAAACCGAGTAGATCCTCCGTCGTGTCGCCGATCCAAGCCGAGCTGAGGCCACTGGCATGTTTGTCTCAACGCCGGCCAGCTGCTGAGCCACCGAGCCGTCGGAGAACCGACCGCCGACGAGGAACCGACAAGGAATGGAACTAGACCGGTCTGAGCGGGAAAGGAAGAGGAAAAAAGAAAAGAAAAAGAAAAGAAAGAGGAAAAAGAAAAAGAAAAAGAAAAAGAAAAAGAAAAAGACAGAGAAAGAGAAAGAAAAGAAAAAGAAAAAAAGAAAAGAGGAAAAAGGAGAATTTTGGGAATTCGGAGAATCCCGAATATTCGACAACCCGGAAATTTACGGAAATTCGGTAAGAAATTCTCGAAATTTAAATTTTAGAAAAATTTAATAAATTATGGAAAAAATTCTAAAATTTAGAATTTTTATTTCCCGAAATTATTCTCAACGATCGGGATGAGGAATCGGGAGAGATGGAGTGCGGGCGCGACCGTTAAGAGGAAGCCATCGACCTGGAAAAGGTAAGGGATGCATGTGCAGCACTGTAAGGATATTCAGTCTGCATGTTTTAATTTCGAAATATTTTATGGAAATATTTTATGAAATTATTATGATGAATGATTGGTTGGAAATTTGGTATGAAGTATTGGCTGGAAATTATAAACTGTATTTTTCGTGCAGGAGGCTAGACAATCGGCAGCCGTTATACTGCCGAAAAATTATCGAAAATTACTGAAAATCATAATAAATGATTTTATGTCATGAGAAATGATTTTTAACCACGAAAATTGAGAAAATGAATATTTTCATAAAAACATGAATAAAATGAAAGTGATTTTAAAATATTCATGTTTTCGAGTATGGTGATAATGAAATCACCGAAAATTCTCTTCGAGAATGGTGATAATGAAATCACTGAAAATTCTCTTCCAGGATGGTGATAATGAAATCACTGAAAATTCTCTTGATATGTAAATTACACGTAATATGAGATAAAAAATGAAAAGAAATAAAGTGAATATTTTTATATATAATTCTTAAATATTCATTAAATGGTTTTATAACCTTTATGGTTTTCAATTATGAAATTATATTTTTATAAATTCCATAAAGGTTTATTGATTATGAAAAATACTGTTTTCAGACTAGTAGGCATCCTATCATGCTGATGTATGATACGTGATATGCTTAGTCCCGGTCGACGCATGATCAGTGATCCATCGAGGATAATATAGATTACGGTCATAGATTTGACATGTTTATTTCTTTGCCCTCCGGGGTCTATAGCATGATACGATTGATGATTGTCTTAGACTCTATATATAATGCGTGACAGGTGAAAAGATTATGTTTTATATGATATGAGAAGAAAATCAATTGATTTATAGTATTTTTACAAAATGCTCATTACGGTACTGATTATAGTACTGTGAGATGATTTTTATAAGACATGTGATACGAACATGTAGTATGCTTTCAAAAAGGAAGAAGTGATAAATCTAATATTCTTACCATGATTTTAAATGGAATATTAGATTATACGTGCTACACGTGTGTTGATGAACCATTGAAAACACAAGCCACGAAGGCCAATCCAAGTAAAGACTCGATCTTTGTACCGTGTGAGCCACCTCTAGAAGACTCAAGGGACCTACGTGCTACATAGACTCTTCGAAAACTATGGGAGCCACCTCTAGAATCCTTTGAGCACTAAGTGCTACACGAGTTCTGATGAGATAGTAGAAAGTATAAGGCATAAAGGCCAATCCGCCTAAAGACTCGATCTTTGTACCGTGTGAGCCACCTCTAGAAGACTCAAGGGACCTACGTGCTACATAGACTCTTCGGAAACTATGGGAGCCACCTCTAGAATCCTTTGAGCACTAAGTGCTACACGAGTTCTGATGAGATAGTGGAAAGTATAAGGCATAAAGGCCAATCCGAGTAAAGACTCGATATTTGTACTGTGTGAGCCACCTCTAGAAGACTCAAGGGACCTACGTGCTACATAGACTCTTCGGAAACTATGGGAGCCACCTCTAGAATCCTTTGAGCACTAAGTGCTACACGAGTTCTGATGAAATAGTAGAATGTATAAGGCATGAAGGCTAATCCGCGTAAAGACTCGATCTTTGTACCATGTGAGCCACCCCTAGAAGACTCAAGGGACCTACGTGCTACATAGACTCTTCGAAAACTATGGGAGCCACCTCTAGAATCCTTTGAGCACTAAGTGCTACACGAGTTCTGATGAGATAGTGGAAAGTATAAGGCATAAAGGTCAATCCGAGTAAAGACTCGATCTTTGTACTGTGTGAGCCACCTCTAGAAGACTCAAGGGACCTACGTGCTACATAGATTCTTCGGAACTATGGGAGCCACCTCTAGAATCCTTTGGGCACTAAGTGCTACACGCGTTCTGATGAAATAGTGGAAAATATATGCCATAAAGGCCAATCTGAGTAAAGGCTCGATCTTTGTACCGTGTGAGCCACCTCTAGAGAACTCAAGGGACCTAAGTGCTACATAGAATCTTCAGAAACATGGGAGCCACCTCTAGAATCCTTTGAGAGCTAAGTGCTACACGTGTTTTGATGAAATATGAGGAATCATAGGTTATTGTGACAATAAATAAATGATTGTGATTCATGAATGTGACAAATGTCAGTAGAGGGAATGGATCTTATACATAAGACAGAGAACGTGTATGGTCATTGAATTATGCTTATATATGCCATACAAACATGTGCTATTTGAATGTTTGTTCTCTTTCACACTTAACTCTATTGCTAGTTAGGATGGATGTCATAACTGAATCAGTGAATTGGGGCTTACGCCTAAAGTGATTAAGTGATCGGTCATTTTGAACTATTTTCAGTGAGTTAAGCTATATGCTTGAAGTTTATTGATTTTCGTTTTGTGAATGGATTGATTTATAATCTTGCATAGTAACCGATTTATCGACGTGTATAGTGACTAATCTAACGAAGTGCTTGCTGCTTTGCTAATGTGATAAGTGGAATAGATTTTAATATTTTTAATATGATTTTAAATTGAATATTAGACTATATGTGACATAATATGTGATATGTTTTCCAAAAAGGAAAGAGGAGGAAAATAAATCTAATATTCTTATTTTAATTTTTAAATTGAATAATAGATTTAAATGATTTATATGTTATACGAAAAGGAATTAATAGCCTATTTTGCTATTTAAAGTACTATACATTGTACAAAAAAATATGAAATGAGTTTAAATAAAAATGATGATGATTTAACTAATATTCTTTATAAAGAATATATGAATATTAGTTACTTTATTTAAATGCTTTATTTCATAAAAGCATTATTTTGAAAAGAATATGAAAATGATATGAAATAAAAAGGAAAATGATTTAAATTTCATGTGAAAAGAAATTTATTACTCTCTACAGTTGCTTCTAGATTTCGGAACAAGATAGGTATTTCAAAATACCTACCTTACTCCATCCGGATCCCTAGCCGACTCTAGTATCCTTCCTACATGCGAGCCTAGAGCCCATAGGAAAAAAATATGAAAAGATTTTCAGCATATAGATAGCTGAGTATCAAGTGAGGCATATAATTCCTTTACTGAGCCGTGGTTTTGCTCACCCCTTAATTTTAAACATTTCAGGTTTTTGATGATTGTTAGATCAGTTGATTGTGGATCACGGCTGTACGTAAAGGAAAATGTGACAAACCGACTGATTTATTTGAGGTACGATCATTTAATTTTTGTATTTAGACATGTCTACAGTACTACTTATCTAATTAATTAAGATAGGGGATATGTATAATATAAACAATGTTACATAAAATTGTTTAACAGTTAGTACAAGTGAAGTATCACAGACAGCCTAACCAGTTAAGTTGTGTAAAATAAGGTGGAAAATGTGGTAACGGGTCGTTACAGATTTAATGGTATCAGAGCTGGTTGGCCTGATGTTTGTGGATACTTTTGGAAGGAAAAATGTTAAACATCTCCGGTAGTACTGTGTCGTCTGAATACATAGAGAAAATAAATGATTATAAATTGAGTAAAATGATTTAAAGGGAGTGAGAGGCTTAGAAATTACCGAAAAATTAGTGATTCTAATAATCTAAATGAAGGCCTGTTCGGTAAGGAACCGAAAGGACTCGATGAGGGCCCCACCAGTACTTTTCTGTCCAAACCGAACTAAGACCTGAAAGTTATAGTATAAAGGAGGGGAATGAAATATCATCATTAAATAGACTTTAAGATCATCGATTGAGGGTAATTTGAAGAGAGATAAAATTTTTGGCCAAAAATGACCAAAATACCCTTGACTCCAATATTTTACAAGGAGTTAAAATAAACCAACAGAGGTTGTAATTGATTGATCTGACAGAGAAATTGATGATATAAAGCTGAATTACAAGCAAAATCCAATTGTGAATTTTAGTGAACTTCTCTATCGAAATCGAATGAGATCTAAATTACTGGTATAAGTATAAAAAAGGATACTATGAACATATAGATGATCAGTTCATTGATTTAAATGTATATTGAGGAGATAGAAATAAATGTTGAAATGACCAAAATGCCCCTATGTTGGGCGATGTTCGGAATAGTGTTAAAACCGAGCTGAATTGGAATCCATTTATAGAAATGGAGTTATTAATGGCACAGAGGATGTCATATGGATATAGCGATCCCTATTAGTGATTCCGCTGACACTTAGATTTTAGACGCAACTATGAGTGACCTAGTGAACAGGCTGGACCTCATGATAAAACCTTGAGAGGTAACCCAGTGAATGAGATGGGCATTCTCAAAGAGTATAGTACACATATGTAAAGGCGGACGACGGACAGGCTGGGGCCTCATATGATGCGATCCAAAAAGTGTAGTGGAATGTCATCAGATGATTGGCCCGGTTATTGACTGTAAGGGCCGAAAATTAAGAGTGTATTGAACGGGATCATTGAATACTATGAAAAGTGAAATGATTACAGGAATTGACTGATGAGGTGAATAGTACAGATAATGAAATACATACTAGTGTGGTTACTTATGGTTTTATACATTTTTACTACTTTGAGCTATCAAGCAGATAATCTTATATAGAACCGACATATCTTGAAATATGTGCTACAAAATGAGGTACTGTGTGGAGTACTGTGAATTGGAGAATAATTATAAGAACAGTGAAGTGATAAAAAGAAGTGATAGCTAACCTAAGTTCTTCAGGACCCTTGAGACAGAACTGTGATGGGCGACCCAATGATGGGCGACCCATAGTGGATCATGTGTTGTGAGATACAGGCGAACTATGTTATCGCCGACTCACTAGTAAGGGTAAACCTGGGGCGAAAGGATCACCTAGGGGGTGCTCGCCGACGGCCGATACGAACGGGCGAGGCTCTTACAATTATCTCAATGGTAACTCGAGTGTAAGAAACTAGGTACGTAACAGTGCCAAGGTTCAAACCTCGTGGAGAATATACTCAAGGGAATTAAGCCTGAATTCATTAAATGGAAATGATTTTAAAGTGAATAACTGAATTGAAACGGGTAGCTGTAAAGTGTGTTGATAACCATTGTACTTGATACAGCTTACTAGAATGAGATTCGTAATGCTGTAAAGTATGACTAGGTAATGAAATCAAGGTAGAGTATGTATCAAAATGATTTCAATATCGAATGTCTCTGCCTTGAGAATACACAGTGTAAAAGAAAGGACACAAGGATGAAATGTCCAAGATGATAAGAAATGTATGATTAAAGAAAGTATCAGATTTGATTTCCGATAGAACTTCCAGAGTTATATAAATTAGAGGAATCGAGATAACATTGACTCGATTTTGAATATGAAGTTACATTCTAAGCTTATATCGGAGGATATAGAAAGAATCCTAAAAGCTTAAAATATATATATATAAAATTAAAAAAATAATAATAAAAAAATAATAATAATAACTCTGGAAAATGTGTGAATAATGAAATTCATAAAGGTCTGGATGACGAAAATACAGATAATGAAAAATCGATAATAATGAAATTATCTGTATAAGTGTAAATGAGAGAAATACAAATGATATTGAGATGTAAATGAATTAAAAAGGATGTATTAATTTCCTTATCATTAATAAAGTTCTGGTGAAGAACAAGTATTCATCTACATGAAAATAGACGCTTTATTGATCTAATTAGAGATATGTGAGGAGTTAATAAGAGTAGCCTCAGTATAAAGCGTCCTTAGATAAAAGATTGAAGATTGGTGTCCATAAGATGATGATTTGAACTCGTAGTGAATTTTATGAGTTCCTATTGAAGTTACAAGGGTAATGAGTTGCCTTGTGAAGTATATAAGCCTAAAGAATGAGGCATCCTTACATGAGTAAATTGATGAAATATTGATAGAGTCTAAAGTATAAATGGAACATGAGCAGTATTGTGATATGATCCTTAAACTCTTAAAGATTGTGGAATTGTGCTAAGATTAGCAACTAAGAGATTTGGCTAGATGGTATCTCCTCTTGAGACATATGATCTCGAGACGACAAGATGACAGTGAACCTGTATATGATATAAAGATAATGATTAAGATACGAAAGTAATGAGTCTAGCTAAATACTACTGCCAGCCTATAAAAGAGTGATGAGATTAGCTGCTCTATAGATGAGACCTAATTAAAGAAATTAAAGTCGATAGATGGATAAGTGTAAAGAAAAGATGGTATGCAAGATTTTAAAAGATCTTAGCAGTATAGTACCATACCAATCGAAAAAAAAATATGAAGAGATAAAAGTGGAAATATGAAAATGAAAATGAAGGTGGAATAAGGAAATAAATTGCATGATGAGAAGGGAACATCAATATGAAACAGTTCCCGAAGGTAAGACTGAAGGTGATTTGTGTTGGTTATCGCATAACTGTGGCAAGATGTAAAATCAAGCCAACTTTGATAAGCGCAATAAATGATACTCAAAGGAGTAAGATAATTGATATGTTTATTGCCAGTATATAAATAGGAAATGTTTGTACATATAACCACCTCAACATGATAGAAATGGTAGAACTGTATAGATGATGTGATGACTAAATGGATGATTGGAGGATTCAATTGGAGAATCTAAATTATGAAAATAGATTTAAAGACCATACTACATGAAGAGAATATGATAGTCTCATGAATTATGATTGTAAGAGATGATCTATAGTAAAGTCGGCAAATGAGATGCAGTCTTGGTGGAATAAGTGTGAAAATGAATATTGTAGACAATAAAGAGTCCAAAAGAGAAATGATGATATGGAAGTGATTAAAGACTGATGATCTAAATAGAATCACTTTCCATTATCAGACTTCTAGATTCTCTAGTGCCTTAGTCGAAGTTTAAGTGTTAAACGGTGTGAATGTGTATGTACAATTCCGGTGAGCCTTACATGTGATGGGAGTCTCTGAGTTGCCATATGCTAATGAGAGATAGCAAAAGGCTTTGAGATCCCAAGTGTATTGATAGCACTGCTCCATACTGATATATATATATATGAGCGTTAGATGTAAACGCTCCATGATATTGAGAGAGCGTGTGCATGAGATGTGAAAGCTACTGGGACACTTACATATAATTGATTGACATGAGTACATGATAGTACCAAATTATGTCGACTCGGCACTAAGTGAGAAGAATGGATGATGAACAACATAGATTAGCTGTAATATGAAAAATATTACGTGTGGACTCTTATATGAAAAGAGTAAAAGTGAATAACTCCCGATTTGAGAAATGAACTTACAGAAGTATAGACATATATGATGTAAGACAGCATGTAGTGGTCTAAAGTACTCTTGATGTTGAAAGTGTACTGGCAGTATTACTTGGAGGATGAACTAGAGGTCAGAAGTCGTAAGTATACAGCATGTACCACCTTTAGACTAAAGTTAAATTTGGAGGATCGAATTTCTTAAGGTAGGGAGGATGTGATAACCGTAAATTTTCCATTTATTAGAAATTATAAATATTTAAAATAAATATTAGAGAAAATAAATCAGAGGAAATAAATAAAATTTGCGAGAACGGGATATTGATGAAAATCCCGAGAATTGAGGAAGTGAAAGAATAGGGAAATTCGTGTAAACGAAATTAAATTGGAAGTGAAAATAAAAATAATAGAGAGAGGAAAAATTAATTTGGATAAATTAAAATCCAAATTAAATAAGAAAAATGAGAAATGAAAATAAAGTATGTTTATATAATTACAAATTATATAAATGTATTTTTTACAAATACATATGAATTTAAAATACTATATAGTATATTTTAATATACGTTGGTATATATATGGAAATATATATTATTTTATAAATTTAAATAATACATATGTATATAAACATAATATTTTGTGTATATATAATTATATAAATACATATAGAAGAAAGGTAAATGTGATTTTATATTAAAGTTTAAGGAAATAAAACCAAAAGAGGAAAGAAACAAAATGAAGGAAAATCGGGGAACGACCCGATCCTTCCCAGCCAAAGGGACGACGGCGATAGAGCTGCCACCGTCGGTGAGGGAGGAAGGAGAAGGGCGAGATGCCACCAGCCAGAGAAAGGAAAGAAGCTGTCGACGGCGTGAAGAAACGTAAAACAGAAACGAAGGAAAACGAAGGAAACCGGGAAGAAAGGGAAAAATGGCAGATGGCGGTACCGGCCGATCTAGGCACCGCCACTACCATTGAAGCACCGTCAGAGGCAGAGGAAGAGGATGGATGCCACCGGAGGCGCGGTGAATGGCGGAGGAAGGCCAATGGAGGAGGAGAAGAAACCAAAGGTAAACCGAGTAGATCCGCCGTCGTGCCACCCATCCAGGCCGATCTGAGGCCACCGACAAGTTTGTCTCAACGCCGGCCAGGTGCTGAGCCACCGAGCCGCCGGAGAATCGGCCGCCGGCAAGGAACTGGCGAGGAAGGGAATTGGACCGGTCTGACAGGGAAAGGAAGAGGAAAAAGAAAAAGAAAAAGAAAAAGAAAAAGAAAAAGAAAAAGAAAAAGAAAAAGAAAGAGAAAGAAAAGAAAAGGAAAGAAAGAAAAAAAGAAAAGAGGAAAAAGGAGAATTTCGGGAATTCGGAGATTCCCGGAAATTCGACAATCTGAAAATTTACAGAAATTCGGTAAGAAATTCCCGGAAATTAAATTTCAGAAAAATTTAATAAATTATTGAAAAAATTCTAAAATTTAGAATTTTTATTTCCAGAAATTATTCTTAGCGATCGGGATGAGGAATCGGGAGAGATGGAGTGCGGGCGCGACAGATAAGAGGAAACCGCCGACCTGGAAAAGGTAAGGGATGCATGTGTAGCACTGTAAGGATATTCAGTCTGCATGTTTTAATTTTGAAATATTTTATGAAAATATTTTATGAAATTATTATGATGAATGATTGGTTGGAAATTTGGTATGAAGCACTGGCTGGAAATTATAAACTGTATTTTTCGTGCAGGAGGCTAGCCAATCGGCAGCCGTTATACTGTCGAAAAATTATCAAAAATTACTGAAAATCATAATAAATGATTTTATGTCACGAGAAATTATTTTTAACCACGAAAATTGAAAAAATGAATATTTTCATAAAAACATGAATAAAATGAAAGTGATTTTAAAATATTCATGTTTTTGAGTATGGTGATAATGAAATCACCGAAAATTCTCTTCGAGAATGGTGATAATGAAATCACCGAAAATTCTCTTGATATGTAAATTACACGTAATACGAGATAAGAAATGAAAAGAAATAAAGTGAATATTTTTATATATAATTCTTAAATATTCATTAAATGGTTTTATAACCTTTATGGTTTTAAATTATGAAATTATATTTTTATAAATTCCATAAAGGTTTATTGATGATGAAAAATATTGTTTTCAGACTAGTAGGCATCCTATCATGCTGATGTATGATATGTGATATGTTTAGTCCTGGTCGACACGTGATCAGTGATCTACCGAGGACAATATAGATTACGGTCATAGATTTGACATGTTTATTTCTTTGCCTTTCGGGGTCTATAGCATGATACGATTGATGATTGTCTTAGACGCTATATATAATACGTGACAGGTGAAAAGATTATGTTTTATATGATATGAGAAGAAAATCAATTGATTTATAGTATTTTTACAAAATGCTCATTACGGTACTGATTGTAGTACTGTGAGATGATTTTTATAAGACATGTGATACGAACATGTAGTATGCTTTCAAAAAGGAAGAAGTGATAAATCTAATATTCTTACCATGATTCTAAATGGAATATTAGATTATATGTGCTACACGTGTGTCGATGAACCATTGAAAACATAAGCCACGAAGGCCAATCCGAGTAAAGACTCGATCTTTGTACCGTGTAAGCCACCTCTGGAAGACTCAAGGGACCTACGTGCTACATAGACTCTTCGGAAACTATGGGAGCCACCTCTAGAATCCTTTGAGCACTAAGTGCTACACGAGTTCTGATGAGATAGTAGAAAGTATAAGGCATAAAGGCCAATCCGCGTAAAGACTTGATCTTTATACCGTGTGAGCCACCTCTAGAAGACTCAAGGGACCTACGTGCTACATAGACTCTTCGGAAACTATGGGAGCCACCTCTAGAATCCTTTGAGCACTAAGTGCTACGCGAGTTCTGATGAGATAGTGGAAAGTATAAGGCATAAAGGCCAATCCGAGTAAAGAATCGATCTTTGTACCGTGTGAGCCACCTCTAGAAGACTCAAAGGACCTACGTGCTACATAGATTCTTCGGAAACTATGGGAGCCACCTCTAGAATCCTTTGAGCACTAAGTGCTACACGCGTTCTGATGAGATAGTGGAAAGTATATGGCATAAAGGCAATCTGAGTAAAGACTCGATCTTTGTACCGTGTGAGCCACCTCTAAAGAACTCAAAGGACCTAAGTGCTACATAGAATCTTCAGAAACTATGGGAGCCACCTCTAGAATCCTTTGAGAGCTAAGTGCTACAGGTGTTTTGATGAAATATGAGGAATCATAGGTTATTGTGACAATAAATAAATGATTGTGATTCATGAATGTGACAAATGTCAGTAGAGGGAATGGATCTTATACATAAGACAGAGAATGTGCGTGATCATTGAATTATGCTTATATATGCCATACAAACATGTGCTATTTGAATGTTTGTCCTCTTTCACACTTAACTCCATTGCTAGTTAGGATGGATGTCGTAACTGAATCAGTGAATTGGGGCTTACGCCTAAAGTGATTAAGTGATCGGTTATTTTGAACTGTTTTTAGTGAGTTAAGCTATATGCTTGAAGTTTATTGATTTTCGTTTTGTGAATGGATTGATTTATAATCTTGCATAGTAACCAATTTATCGACATGTATAGTGACTAATCTACCGAAGTGCTTGCTGCTTTGCTAATGTGATAAGTGGAATAGATTTTAGTAGTTTTACTATGATTTTAAATTGAATATTAGACTATATGTGACATGAATATGTGATATGTTTTCCAAAAAGGAAAGAGGAGCAAAATAAATCTAATATTCTTATTTTAATTTTTAAATTGAATAATAGATTTAAATGATTTATATATTATACGAAAAGGAATTAATAGCTTATTTTGCTATTTAAAGTACTGTACTAATTATGATTGTACAGAAAAATATGAAATGGGTTTAAATAAGAATGATGATGATTTAACTAATATTCTTTTCAAAGAATATATGAATATTTGTTACTTTATTTAAATGCTTTATTTCATAAAAGCATTATTTTGAAAAGAATATGAAAATGATATGAAATAAAAAGGAAAATGATTTAAATTTCATGTGAAAAGAAATTTATTACTCTCTACAGTTGCTTCTAGATTCCGAAATAAGATAGGTATTTCAAAATACCTACCTTACTCCATCCGGATCCCTAGCCGACTGTAGTATCCTTCGTACATGCGAGCCTAAAGCCCATAGGAAAAAAATATGAAAAGATTTTCAGCATATAGATAGCTGAGTATCAAGTGAGGCATATAATTCCCTTACTGAGTCGTGGTTTTGCTCACCCCTTAATTTTAAACATTTCAGGTTTTTGATGATTGTGAGATCAGTTGATTGTGGATCACGGCTGTACATAAAGGACAATGTGACAGACCGACTGATTTATTTTAGGTACGATCATTTATTTTCTGTATTTAGACATGTCTACAGTACTACTTATCTAATTAATTAAGATAGGGGATGTGTATAATATAAACAATGTTATGTAAAATTGTTTAACAGTTAGTACAAGTGAAGTATCACAGACAGCCTAACCGGTTAAGTTGTGTAAAATAAGGTGAAAAATGTGGTAACGGGTTGTTACACAGAACATGGCACTCTCTTGCCACTTAAGCACAGCACTCTCCCGCCATTACGTGCGATAGAACCTGCACTCTCTCGCCACTTACGTGCGACAGAACATGGCCATCTCTCGCTCCTGTATGCATAATATAATATATATATATATTTTTGTAATATGCAATCAGCTTTGTAATAAATGTTCTGTCCATGGATTGATTGCTTCCATCATCTCGCCACTTACGTGCGACAGAACATGGCCTTCTCTCGCCCCTTATTAGATATTCTAGCCCTCCTATATTTCTCCTTAGACGTCAGATTGGACTTGGCATGATCCAACAGACGTAGCATGTCTCTTCCGCATGTAAAGGCTCAGGTATTAAATTTAACTTGCTTTTCCTGACTGGGTGCGTACTGCGATCAGCTTATGTGATCCAACTGCTTTGTTATTGATGGCAGGTTACATATTTTAACCAAAAATAACACTTAAGTATCCTCTTGCTTTAATCTTTCGACAGTTATAGGAACATCGCTGCCTCTGATTTGAAGTTGCTCGTATGCGGTTGATTTTCCAGCAAATCTCAGGCAGGTGATTTCAGTGAACATCAAAATTCCTGAGAGTATCCAACTAAATTGCAAATTGGCTAATGCTCTTGCCCTTGCATCTGCTTCATGTGAGTTACAAGCTACTGCTCCACGCATTCGGTCACTACTGCTTTCAGCCAGCTGCATAATACATCCTTTTGGAACGAACACAGGAGTCCATAGCATAAATCCCATGTTTATAAACCAACAACCCTGGAATACACAGAAACCGAAAGAAGAAGTGCCCAAGAAAAATTAGTTGGTAGAAACGTTACAGCTAAAGCTGCCAGAAGAGAGACAAACACTATAAGCTGCAAGAGCCAGTGGTAATGGCCTTCAAGTCAACATGGTCAGCTGAATGGAAATGGAGCAAGAAAAGCTCCTGACCAAAAATAGAGGCCACAAGAATTCCTGGAACAGCTGATAGAATCTCAGATGACTGAGTTAGTTCAGCAGAAAGAGTGAAACCAAAACCTTAATGCAAATTTTGCAGAGCCTTTGAGACGATAGTCTCTAATATTGTTGATGGTGTGCCATAGGCCAAGAAGGGTAAGTGCCAAACCCGGCACCAAATGTCTTACTAACGTGCCCATGAAAGCTTCTGTTTTTTTTTTTATGTATGGAGGTTGTCTATCTGTTTCGATCCCAACTAAAACTTAAATACCAGAAGTGACTGTAGATATATCGTGTCAAAAGTTCATATGTTGGCAACAATATAACGATCACAATTTCATCATTGCTGTTTGTTGTTGTCTCATGGAAACTTTGATTTGGCAGGTTCCTTGTAAACTCATGCAGATTTCATGTCTAATTGAATTGACAATGCATTGTCTCACATTCCGTGCACATTATGGAATGGCCAGCAGTGCATTTTCCAAGCAACTAATGTCGTGACAGTCTCGTTTACCAATTTCTGCATGAGAAAATGACAGCTCCTATAATGCAGTATTAGTTAGTAGTGATAGTATTCCAAGCAATCAACTTGCAGCAAATACGTTTAGGAGGTGATCGCGTAGGCTCTTCACTGCCTGTTTGGATACTCTATTAGGGAGTAGAGTCGTAGTCCTATTTTCAATTGCCCTGACCTCCTTCAGATCTAATGCCTCTGCCTGCAGTGTAGTCCAACATTATCTGTAAATGACTTCTAGATGCTTGCTCTTAATTTAACTAAGGCAAGCAATTTTGGAGAACTCAGCATGGTCCATGAGCAGGGAATTTTCCTTCACTTTTGGTTTCATTTTTTAGCTCTGAAAGTTTTGGCATCAGTAAAACCCATGTGCCATTGTCCGTGTCAAAGAAGAAGCCATGTAAAGACGAGACCTGTGTTGATTATTTATGTTCCAACAACAGAGTAATAAAGTGCTCGCCACGACTCGCTCGAGTTGATCTCCTAAAAAAAAAACCTACCTTTCCTTCCTCTAAAGTTTTCTTATTTTATATTTCACCAGAAGAATTATAGTAATTCTTAGCGTGCTGTTTATTCTTTGGCAGAGTTGGAACTCCAACGCTTGATCTTGTTTGTATCTCTAAAGCTTTTTCTTATTTTGCTTTTTCAATTTGTCTTACTCAATTGGTTTTTCTCTGCTTTAGCTGGGCATTTGTGCTTTGAATATTCCCATGCCATCAATGTCGAATTCATTGTGACGTCAAATCATCCATGCAAAGGAAAAATGATACAATGTTTCAAACATTAAAAAGCTAATAAATAAATCATTAGGAGTACTCCTCTCGCCAAGGATCTGTCTGGCACGAGAGATATCTCTCGCCCAGTGCTAACAGGAGGAAGTCTCTCGCCAAGGCCTGTCTGCGCGAGAGCTAGCCTCTCGCCCAGTGCTGTCTCTCGCCTAATGCTGTCGCCCACTCCTTTATACTCTGTCGCCAAAGATGTTTCAAGCGACAAGCAAGTAAGGCTGTCACCAGTAGTATGTACTCTATCGCCAATAATCTTTCATACGGTAGGGTTGTCGCTAGTTGCATGCACTATATCGCCAATAGGCTTGTTGCGGGCGAGAGCCAGTCTATCGCCCAACGCCAAGGTTTGTCGCACGCTGGGGCCACTCTCTCGCCCAAGCCTATCAAGCGCGAGAGCCATTCTTTAATTAATGGCGTCAATTCTAATTCATAAAAATGTGTCTAGAGCATTAATTATCAAACTAATATTAATATTATCAAAGCTCTCATCATTAAAAACAATATTAATATTATAAAAGCTCTCATCATTAAAAGCAATATTAATATTAATATTAAAAACTAATATTAATATTATAAAAGCTCTCATCATTAATTATCAATTTAATGGCGTGATAAAAGCTCTCATCATGTCAAGAGCAAAAGCTCTCGTCATGTGCAGAGCACCTGGGGCCCTTCTTTAATTGAAATAGTGGGACACTTTTTAAATTGATGCGTCATGTGAGTTGAGAATGTCAGGTGGCAACTGTTACCAAGCATGTTGGGCGCGAGCTAGAGCCTCTCTGTCACCCAAGCATGTCGGGCGAGAGAGCCAGTCTCTCGCCCAATGCTTGTCTCTTGCGGGAGCCTATCTCTCGTCTAGGCTTGTTGCGTGAATTGCTCCATCGACTGCACCTTGCGCGCAAGAGAATATCTGTCGCATGAAACCTTTCCTGCGACAGACCGTTTGTCGCGTGTATATAATTTTTTATTATTATTATTTTTATATTAAGGCGAGAGACACTTTCTCACCCAAAAGGCTCTCGCACGCAGGACCTATCTTTCGTAGGTAATAGGTCTCTCGTAGCTTGTCGTAGACTTTTTTACTTGGCTTTTTTGTTTGTTTCCCACAGACGGCGCCAATTGTTGTTGCCCAAAACAACAATGATTCGTTGCTGACATTGATTCTTGATCTTCATGTTAGTCTGTCTCTAAGAATTCTGCAAGAAAGAAAACCTTCAGGGGTGCAAGGGTTTTCCCCTATGCGCGCACTCCGATGCTTAAGTTAGACAGGGTTTTGACAGGGTTTCAGTAGGCAAATAGAGCTTAGGGTTTAAGAATGATACCTGTGACCTATTTATAGGAGTTGTTTTGCGCGTAATTACCTTTAAGCCCCACAACTAAAATAATAACCCAGTGAATCATTTATGGGCCTTCTGAGTCCTCTTTCCTCTTGGGCTTAGATTATCATTTTGCTCAATGGTCTTCAACTTGACTTATAGAAAAGTGTAGTAATCTTTGACCTGACCCACATCAAATTGGTTAATAAAATAACCTACAGAGACTTCAAAATGGTCAGCGAACACACGGTTGAAGACAGAGCTAAGCAGGGGAGCCTAAAACAGTGCAAAACGTAGAAGAAATAGCTCACGTTACTCTATTTCTGTTGGCTGTAATTTCTGAAATTTTTTAATATATAATGTGAAGATAAAATTAACCTATCGATTTACATTTTTTTGACTTGATAAAACACTTGAAGAAGGCTCTAAATATATAGAATCATTCGGCTGAAGCAGGGCAGTGAAACAAAGGCAGAAAAACATGAGGAAAGAGGAGAAAAGAGAGGGAAGAAGAATGAATTGTATAAAGGACGTGCTTTCACTTCACGCATCATACTAGTGCATAAGCATGTATTTTTACTAACATTTGAGATCCAAATACGATTTTGAAAGTCATATCGTTATATGTTCATAAGATATGCATTGAAATGTTTTATGCATGAGTTACATGAAATGTTTTAATAGCCATGCACACTGATGTTTTAAACTTGTCTTGAATCATATTCTTCAACTTGTTTTCAAATAAATAAGTGCTTTGATAATATGTATTAAACCGGGTTTTAATGCACAAAAGAGATTTTATTGCATGGCTTATTTAAAGAAGTATTGTTTTAAGACAATAAAAAGGCTCCCAAACCACTCATACTAGGATGTACGCAGTATGTTTGCATATACCGACAAATACCCTGCTTGAACGGTACGAAGTAGGTAGAACAATGGCGATGTTGCCTAACAAGGTCATCTCAAACTGAAAACGTTGTCAGGCATAGGGTTGGACATGTACTTCAGTGTTGATGGATGTAACATCCCAAAGCTACTGTATATCATAATACTTACTCATAACTTACACTTAATTACCGGTTGGGCTGTCTGTGATGCTAAACAACTTCTACTGCTTTATTAAAAATTGGTACTTTTACTTCACGTACTAATATGTAAATATGAATTATTAGGGTCTTTTCCTTAAGATGTATATACATTCCCTTCTATTTAAAGTAGTACTGTACAACTTTACTGAATATATAAAAGAATACCACATACCTTCAATATCAAATCTCAGGAAGGTAAGTCTCTTAGTCCAAATCAGTTATATGTAGAGTGAAAAATAAGGAGTGAGCGACAACGTGCTCAGTAAGGAAGTTGTATGCTGCGTTATAAATAGAAAAACTATATTCTCAAAGCCACTTAATTATCCTAACGATCAAATCCATTAGGAAAACAATGAATATAGTTAACATTAAACAGGATTTAATAGGTCCTTTCAGAAATCATATGATTGAGACTAGGCAACAATTTAAATCATGCAAGGAACACAAGTCATCCGCTTTTGGGGTGCACCCGTAGGCCATCGCCCCTCACGGCTATCTCAACTAGATGTATAGCCATAATCTATAGATGGTCCTCGGGTCCACTCGCCAAGTGACCTCGAGACCGCTGATGACTTGGCGGGTCCATCAGCCCTGTGACGCCCTAAAGTGCGCCCATAGGTCCATCGACCCGAGCCACCGCCCCAGGCAGGTCACGCAACTACATAAATAACAATGCATGAACTCATGGCCTAACGTCTCAAAATCAAGTTATATATTATGTTATTATATCCACAAAATGATCTGATTTCCAAAAGGTCTTATAAAACAGTAAAACAGCCTGCAATCTCAACATTTTCTGTGTGAGAAAGATATGGGTTATACTGGCTCGCTCATGGCTAGTTTGCCCATAGTCAGCTCACCAATAGTCAACTCGCCCATTGGTCAACTTGCCCAATGGTCAACTCACCCAATAGTCAACTGGCCCAATAATCAAGCCTCCTCAAAAAGTTTATATTTTCTATTTTCCACATATTAGACTATATTTTTCGTTTAAGAAAATAGACTTTAAACCTTTTCACCATGGTCAGCTCGCCCATCACGGCTCGCCCATGACTAGCTCAACAAGACGGCGAATTAGTATTCGCCCGCCACTTTGTATTTCAAAACAAAGTTTGGCTCATCAATTAATAGCTCACCCGTCTTTAATTTAAGGCAAGGGTCGCCCGCCCAAACAACATAAAAAAAAAGTTCGCCCAACTTTGGGTTGCCCGGATTTCTCTTTAAAACAAGGGCACTCGCCCAGATTCTCATAAAAATTCTTAGCTTAATACTTTATTGAAGGTTAGGATCGCCCGCCTTAACCAATTAGCCCAAGAAACAACATATGGCGGCTTTGTAGCTCGCCCAAGATCAAAACACTTTATTTAAACCAATGCATGTCAGAAAACAAAACCATTAGTAATATTTTCTTAACACTTTTACTCCACAGGACATGCATTCACTTCACATACTACTTCCTTACCTGATCTCACGAAGTCTTGCTTCGCCTCGCTTCCTGCTCGCCAATAGCAATTCCCAATTCCCCGGCTGCAAATAATTGATGAAACTATTAATATTTTCTTTTCTAACAATTTTCCTAAAACTATTTTCAATTACTTTGGCGAGATAATAGCTCGCCCAACTGAGCTCGCCCAGAGTTACTCTCTATTCATCTATTTGGGAGCTCGCTCAACATTCAGCTGGCCGGACTTACATTTTCTTAGATGTAAGAGTTCGCCCAATTTTACTCGCCCAATGCCTTATACATGTGAGTTCGCCATACGGCTTTCTACTCAGAGATGGGCTCGCCCATGTATTAAGCTAGTGTTGGGCGACTTCTTTATTTACTACTCACCTTATTGGTGATCATCAGCATTTCTCCTGGGCGATCATTATTGTCGCCGTTCTCGCCTTTTGGCGATCATTGGTCCTTGCCCACCCGAACAATCATTCTGACTATCCCACAGTATTGGCGAACTCACATAACAATTCCTCAAACTCGCCCTATCCTTTGGGCGAGTACTCACCCATTTTGACTAGCAGCTTTCTAGTCGCCCCTCATGTTTCCTTACTCATTCTTGGTTATTTTTCCATCTAGTTTCTTATATATTCAACAATATTTAACTGCAACCAGGCTATATCTATGTTTATTACATTATAAAACATAGAAATCTATCATTAAATATCAAGAGAACTATAAAACTATGAAACTCACCTTTACTAAGTTGCTCTTCCAACAACAGAATGCTTTCTTGCCTTTCTTAGCTTTACTTGTCTTGTTCCTTAGCTCTTCAACACTGTAGAAGAGTTTGGCTAGCTAAAAGATAAAGTTTTATTGCTCATATACGAGAGAAACAGAAGAACTAAGTATGAGTTTGCAGTGGAATGGAATGAGAGAAAGACTTTGAAGAAGATGAAGTTTGCTAAATGGGCTCTCCTCATGTATTCCTTCTTATATAATCACTTAAATCTCCTCAAAGTCTCCTGCAAGTTCCTATCCTGTTTTCTTTCATCATTACCTTGTCTTATAACTCATTAATTGGTGAAGAAAAATAACCGTTCAAGGGCATGGCGTGGTGAAATTTTCTACAGCCCATTAAATGTTGAAGAAATTTCCAGCCAAAAGGAACGAGTTGCAGTAAAAAAAAGAACGGGGTGAAAGAAGTCTCTGCACGTTTTGACTACAATTTCTCTTTTTATTCTTCTTCTTTCCCACGCCAATGCCAGCCACAATTATCAACTTTGTCTTATCTCATTTAATGCTTCCACATTTCAACCAATAAGGTTCCTTTTTGCATTTCTTTTCAACCAAATGCATATACACCATATTATACATCATAACTTAAAATGAAAAGTGGAAATTCATATTCAATTGTTTTCTTTAATTTTACTAAAACAATTTATTTCCACCATCATTCATGTACAAATATGGTATATAGTATAATAAAATTCGGGTCTTACATTTCTCCCCACCTTAAGAAATTTGGTCCTCCAAATTTAACTTGGACCTGTCACTGAAAAAGCTCTGGATACCTCTCATGCATAAGGCTCTCTAACTCCCAAGTAGCCTCCTCCTCGTTATGATACTGCCAGAGCACTTTAACTAAAGGAATCGTTTTTGATCGCAATACCTTTTCCTTCCTATCCAGGATCCGTATTGGTTTCTCAACGTAACTCATATCCTCTCTGATCTCCAGTGGCTCGTGTCGAATCACGTGAGAAGGATCTGGATGGTACTTTCTCAATATCGAGACATGGAACACGTTATGCACTCCTGACAACTCTGGTGGAAGTGCTAACTGATATGCCCCATCTCCTACGCGATCTAAGATCTCATAAGGCCCAATGTATCGAGGACTCAACTTTCCTCTCTTCCCGAATCTCATTATACCCTTGGACGGTGAAACCTTTAAAAACACATAATCACCCGCTACAAACTCCAATGGTCGGCGTCTAGTATCTACATAACTCTTCTGCTGACTCTGAGCCGTTCTGAGCCTCTCACAAATCATCCGTACATCATGAGAAGCCTGCTCGACCAAATCGGAGCTAACAATTTACGGTCTCCAACTTCTTCCCATTCTATCGGGGATCTGCATCGTCTGCCATACAAGGCCTCATACGGTGCCATGCCGATACTCTATGAAAACTATTATTATAAGCAAACTCTTCCAGGGGTAAGTGATCATCCCATGAGCCTCTAAAATCCATTGCACACGCTCTCAACATATCCTCGAGCGTCTGTATAGTACGCTCGGACTGTCCATCAGTCTGTGGATGAAAAGCGGTGCTAAAACTCAACTGGGATCCCATAGCCTCCTGAAATCTCTCCAAAAAATGAGAGGTGAAGCGAGAGTCCCTATCAGAGGTAATACTCACTGGAACACCATGTAGCCTCACTATCTCCCTGACATACAAATCGGCCAAGGCATTAACTGAATCTGTAGATCTCATGGCTAAGAAATGAGCAGACTTAGTCAATCTGTCGACTATCACCCAAATAGCATCATACCCCTTCCGAGTTCGTGGTAATCCCATAATAAAATCCATAGTTACATGCTCCCATTTCCATATAGGAATCAATAATGGTCGAAGCATACCTGCCAACTTCTGATGCTCAATTTTAATCTGTTGGCTGTTAAACATCTAGTAACAAAATCTGCGATGTCCTTTTTCATCTTAGGCCACCAATACACTCTCCGGAGATTTTGGTACATCTTGGTACTACCCGGATGTAATGTATACCTAGAGGTATGTGCCTATGATAAAATCAAGTCTCTAAGCTGTTGATCACTGGGAACACATATCCGACCTCTAAACCTCAATATCTCATCGGTGCCAATCTCAAAATCCAACTCACCTCCCAATTGAATCTGACTGGCAATCCCAATGCAATAATCATCACTCCTCTGAGCTTCCTTAATTCGATTCATCAAATCTAGCTCTATACAGAAACTAGCTGTAAATCCATACTGGTCAGAGGAAACAACTGTCAGACTGAGGTTAGAGAACTGCTCTATCAACTCATGCTCCCTGATCATCATATACGATACCATGCCAACATGCTTACGGCTCAATGCATCAGCTACTACATTAGCTTTACCTGGGTGATACAAAATCTCACAATCATAATCTTTTAATAGTTCCATCCACCGTCTCTGCCTCAAATTCAACTCTTTCTGTGAGAATATATACTTCAGACTCTTATGGTCTGTATATATCTGAAATTTCTCCCCGTACAAGTAATGTCGCCATATCTTCAGTGCAAACACTATCGCGGCTAACTCCAAATCATGTGTCGGGTAATTCCTCTCATGGTCCTTCAACTGTCGAGAACCATAGGCTATAACCCGACCATGCTGCATGAGCACACACCCTAAACCTTGAGAGGATGCATCAGTATACACCATAAATCCACCTGATCCGCTAGGAAGGGCTAATACGGGGGCACTAGTCAATCTCCTCTTAAGCTCGAGAAAACTACGCTTACATGCATCATTCCATTCGAACTGTACATCCTTACGTGTGAGTCGTGTCAATGGAGCAGTAAGTCTAGAAAATCCTTCCACAAATCTGCAATAGTATCCGGCAAGACCTAAAAAACTCCGTATCTCGGTAACCGTGTTAGGCCTTTCCCACAGAACAATAGCCTCTATCTTGGACGGATCAACTGACACCCCGTCCCTCGACACTACATGTTCGAGAAATATAATATGGTTAAGCCAAAACTCGCATTTACTAAGCTTAGCATACAACTTTCGCTCTCTGAGGGTCTGTAAAACAATCTGCAAATGCTACTCGTGCTCCTCTGGAGTCTTAGAATAAATCAGAATGTCATCTATAAATACTATGACAAATTTATCCAAAAATAGATGAAATACCTCATTCATCAAACTCATAAAAGCTGCAGGGGCATTTGTCAACCCAAAAGGCATCACTAGGAACTCATAGTGGCCATAGCGAGTCCGAAAGGCTGTCTTATGCACATCCGACTCCTTAATTTTCAACTGGTGATAGCCTGATCGGAGGTCTATCTTGGAAAACACCTGTGCACCCCTGAGCTGATCAAACAAATCATCAATCCGAGGTAGTGGATACTTATTCTTAACGGTAGCCCGATTCAACATCCGATAATCTATACACAACCGGAGACTACCATCCTTCTTCCGAACAAATAATACTGGAGCTCCCCACGGTGACACACTGGGACGTATAAATCCCTTATCTAGTAACTCCTGGAGCTGCTTCTTGAGCTCATCTAACTCTGTCAGTGCCATCCGATATGGGGGTCTAGAAATTGGCTCCGTACTGGGTACCAACTCGATCGTAAACTCCGTCTCTCGATCCGGTGGTAACCCTGGTAAATCATCTGGGAATACATCCGAGAAGTCCTTGACCACAAGGATCTCTTGGATCTTGGGATGTTTCTTCTCTACATCCTCCACACTAGCAATATATCCTTCATAAACATTCATACACAACCACAATTTCAGTACACATGTCATCTCATAACATAAATTCACATACTTTTTATTAATTTACAATAATTTTACAATGTACTTTTCGGGATGAGAGAAGGTAATAAACTTAGTTTTACAATCCAAACTAACATGGTTTGCAGCTAACCAATCCATACCTAAAATGATATCAAAATCATATATATCCAACAAAATTAGGTTAGCTCTCATAACCTTCTCTCCTATAGTCAACGTACAATTCCGATATACAACATCCGTTCTCTGAAAATCATTAAAAGGAGTTTTCACTTGTAATGTATACTCTAACAACTCCGGCTCTACTGGGGTCCTGTTAGCATATATAGGCGATAAGAATGAATGGGTAGAACCCGGATCAATTAAGGCAATTACGGGAGTATCAAAAAGATAAACCTTACCTTTGATCACATCGATAGAGGCGTCGGCAGTCTCCTGATCCAAGGCATACACCCGACCCTGAGTCACAACCTTTTTACCCTTCTCTGCGGCTGTCTCCCGCCTAGGTTGTGAGGGTGTTGCTTTCTCTGGCTCACGTTGAGTTGTCGGGGCCACTATCTGAGGTGCTGCAGGAGGAATAGTAGAAGCAGTCGATTCTCTGAGCATCGGGCAATTCTTGATAAAGTGCCCCGTCTGTCCATATCTAAAACATGCCCCAGATATTAAAGGACAAGGGTGTGACCCATGCGACCTTCCACAATGTCTACATAAGGGCGCAACACTTCTTTGACTAGTGGTGGGGCCACTAGTAGGAGTAGAAACTGCTGGTCTATCAAATCTGCCCTCTGAAATCTTTATGCCCGTAGATCTAGTCCTCTTAGACTGCTCTCTACCTGGTCTGTCCTCCATAAATCTCTTTGCCTTTCCCTTTGTTTTGCCTTTACTCTTGCTACTGAAATCGAGCTGGAACTGCTCATAGTCCCGCTCACATAGCTGAGCCCGTTTAACTATCTCATCATAAGTCTATATATCAAATGGGGCTAGCTTCACTCTGATAGATGGCCTCAAACCAGCCCTAAACCTCGAAATCTTACATCTGGTATTCGCACTAGTTTGAGGATCAAAACGGCTCAATGTTATAAATTTGGCCTCATACTCGGCCACTGACATACCACTCTGCACTAAATCCATAAATTCCTGCTGTAATTTTTCCTGAGTAGTGTCAGGAATATACTGCCTCCGAAAGGCATCAACAAAAATATCCCAGGACAATTCCTGATGCTGAGCAAATAAGACGGTCTGAGTGGCCTTCCACCAATGTCTCGCATCATCTGCCAACTGAAACACTGCTAGGCCTACCTTCTCCGTCTCTGAACATCTCATAATCTTAAGTAATCTTTCTATTTCGATAATCCACTGCTCTGCCGCCAATGGATCCCTAGTACCTTTAAACTTAGGTGGATCCAATTTCTTAAATGATTTCACCAATGCCACATTACAGTAAGACTCCACATTTCGAGGAGGCTGAATCAATGGTTGTGGTGGAGCTACCTGTGGCTGAGGTGCTGGTGATGGAATAGGCTAAAGCTCGGGTATATCCGGTGCCGGCTGTGGTGGTACTGGCACCTCTACCAGAGCTGCGGGAGCTGCAGCTCTCTCTCTCTGCCCTATCAGCGGCCTATCTGCCTGGTACATAGCCATAAAATCGGCTACCAACCTCTCTACTTGGTTCACACGAGCGTCAATGCTCTCTAACTGTAGAGGGCGTACAGGTCTTAGGGCAGGTTCCGGTGTCCGTGGTTCCAGAGTCAGTGCCGCCCTACCTCGGCCTATGCCTCTCACTGAGCGCATCCTCCTTCTTCCACTCATATCTGTACCACAGAAATCATTTATCATTTATCATCAATACATCAATTATATATTCAAATTGTACAGTACTATAGGGAATGTATACCATTTACCTTAAGCATCACTAAACATCCGACCAACCCTGCTCTGATACCATTTAATCTGTAACATCCCAAAGCTACTACATATCAAGATACTTACTAATAACTTACACTTAATTACCAGTTGGGCTGTCTGTGATGCTAAACAACTTCTACTGCTTTATTAAAAATTGGTACTTTTACTTCACGTACTAATATGTAAATATGAATTATTAGGGTCTTTTCCTTAAGATGTATATACATTCCCTTCTATTTAAAGTAGTACTGTACAACTTTACTGAATATATAAAAGAATACCACATACCTTCGATATCAAATCTCAGGAAGGTAAGTCTCTTAGTCCAAATCAGTTATCTATGGAGTGAAAAATAAGGAGTGAGCGACAACATGCTCAGTAAGGAAAGTGTATGCTGCGTTTTAAATAAAAAAACTATATTCTCAAATCCACTTAATTATCCTAAGATCAAATCCATTAGGAAAACAATGAATATAGTTAACATTAAATAGTATTTAATAGGTCCTTTCAGAAATCATATGATTGAGACTAGGCAACAATTTAAATCATGCAAGGAACACAAGTCATCCGCTTTTGGGGTGCACCCGTAGGCCATCGCCCCTCACGACTATCTCAACTAGATGTATGGCCATAATCTATAAATGGTCCTCGGGTCCACTCGCCAAGTGACCTCGAGACCGCTGATGACTTGGTGGGTCCATCAGCCCTGTGACGCCCTGAAGTGCGCCCATAGGTTCATCGACCCGAGCCACCGCCCCAGGCAGGTCACGCAACTATATAAATAACAATGCATGAACTCATGGCCTAACGTCTCAAAATCAAGTTATATATTATGTTATTATTTCCACAAAATGATCTGATTTCCAAAAGGTCTTATAAAACAGTAAAACAGCCCGCAATCTCAACATTTTCCGTGTGAGAAAGGCATGGGTTATACTAGCTCGCTCATGGCTAGTTCGCCCATAGTCAGCTCGCCAATAGTCAACTCGCCCATTGGTCAACTCACCCAATAGTCAACTCGTCCAATAATCAATCCTCCTCAAAAAGTTTATATTTTCTATTTTCCACATATTAGACTATCTTATTTTTCGTTTAAGAAAATAGACTTTAAACCTTTTCGCCATGGTCAGCTCGCCCATCACGGCTCGCCCATCACTAGCTCAACATGGCGGCGAATTAGTATTCGCCCACCAGTTTGCATTTCAAAACAAAGTTTGGCTCATCAATTAATAGCTCGCCCGCCTTTAATTTAAGGCAAGGGTCGCCCGCCCAAACAACATAAAAAAAAGTTCGCCCAACTTTGGGGTTGCCCGGATTTCTCTTTAAAACAAGGGCACTCGCCCAGATTCTCATAAAAATTCTTAGCTTAATACTTTATTGAAGGTTAGGATCGCCCACCCTAACCAGTTCGCCCAAGAAACAACATATGGCGGCTTTGTAGCTCGCCCAAGATCAAAACACTTTATTTAAACCAATGCATGTCAGAAAACAAAACCATTACTAATATTTTCTTAACAGTTTTACTCCACAGGACATGCATTCACTTCACATACTACTTCCTTACCTGATCTCACGAAGTCTTGCTTCGCCTCGCTTCCTGCTCGCCAATAGCAATTCCCAATTCCCGGCTGCAAATAATTGATGAAACTATTAATATTTTCTTTTCTAACAATTTTCCTAAAACTATTTTCAATTATTTTGGCGAGATAATAGCTCGCCCAACTGAGCTCGCCCAGAGTTACTCTCTATTCATCTATTTGGGAGCTCGCCCAACATTCAGCTCGCCGGACTTACATTTTCTTAGATGTAAGAGTTCGCCCAATTTTACTCGCCCAATGCCTTATACATGTGAGCTCGCCATACGACTTTCTACTCAGAGATGGGTATAAGCTAGTGTTGGGCGACCTCTTTATTTACTACTCGCCTTATTGGAGATCATCAACATTTCTCCTGGGCGATCATTATTGTCGCCGTTCTCGCCTTTTGGCGATCATTGGTCCTTGCCCACCCGAACAATCATTCTGACTATCCCACAGTATTGGCGAACTCACATAACAATTCCTCAATCTCGCCCTATCCTTTGGGCGAGTACTCACCCATTTTGACTAGCAGCTTTCTAGTCGCCCCTCATGTTTCCTTACTCATTCTTGGTTATTTTTCCATCTAGTTTCTTATATATTCAACAATATTTAATTGCAACCAGGCTATATCTATGTTTATTACATTGTAAAACATTGAAATCTATCATTAAATATCAAGAGAACTATAAAACTATGAAACTCACCTTTACTAAGTTGCTCTTCCAACAACAGAATGCTTTCTTGCCTTTCTTAGTTTTACTTCTCTTGTTCCTTAGCTCTTCAACACTGTAGAAGAGTTTGGCTAGCTAAAAGATAAAGTTTTATTGCTCATATACGAGAGAAACAAAAGAACTAAGTATGAGTTTGCAGTGGAACAGAATGAGAGAAAGACTTTGAAGAAGATGAAGTTTGCTAAATGGGTTCTCCTCATGTATTCCTTCTTATAGAATCACTTAAATCTCCTCAAAGTCTCTTGCAAGTTCCTATCCTGTTTTCTTTCATCATTACCTTGTCTTATAACTCATTAATTGGTGAAGAAAAATAACCGTTCAAGGGCATGGCGTGGTGAAATTTTCTACAGCCTATTAAATGTTGAAGAAATTTCCAGCCAAAAGGAACGGCTTGCAGTCAAAAAAAAGAACGGGGTGAAAGAAGTCTCTGCACGTTTTGACTACAATTTCTCTTTTTATTCTTCTTCTTTCCCACGCCAATGCCAGCCACAATTATCAACTTTGTCTTATCTCATTTAATGCTTCCACATTTCAGCCAATAAGGTTCCTTTTTGCATTTCTTTTCAACCAAATGCATATACACCATATTATACATCATAACTTAAAATGAAAAGTGGAAATTCATATTCAATTGTTTTCTTTAATTTTACTAAAACAATTTATTTCCACCATCATTCATGTACAAATATGGTATATAGTGTAATAAAATTTGGGTCTTACAATGGATCCGACACTAAAGTAAGTCCATGATGATAGATAATTTCACGAGAATCGCATAGTGGGTGTTAACCATGACTAGCTACCATGAATCGACGTTTTTAATGAACAATAGGAAAGATGCCTGGTCTCCTAAATAACAAACACAAATTTATGATTGTTTTAGATATTTGGAGAAAGCATATGATAAAGTGCCTAGGGAGGTACTAGGATGGTCCTTAATGAAGAAAAAAGTTTCTTTGAAATATATTGAACTAATTAAGGACATTTATGGAGATGCAGGGACACATGTGAGGGCATGTGGGGAGCAAACAAGTGAGTTTTCTATCATAGTGAAATTACACCAAGGGTCAGCATTAAGTCCATTTTTATTTGCGATAGTTATGGACAAACTGACAAAATCCATCCAAGATAAAGTACCTTGGTGTATGATGTTTGTAGATGATATTGTCTTATGTGCTGAGAATAGAGTGGAGATCAAGGCAAAATTGGAATTATGGAGACAGATGTTAGAATCAAGAGGGTTCAAACTAAGCAAAGTGAAGACTAAATACAATGAGTGTAAATTTAGATCAAATCAAGTGGAAGAGTATAATGTAGTGACGTTAGGTGGGTGGCGTTACCTAAGTTGGACTATTTTCGATACCTGAGGTTGATAGTACAGATGGATGGATAGATTAATGGTGATATGACCCATAAGATCTAGATTGGATGGAGTAAGTGAAGAAGTGCTATAGGTATGTTGTGTGATAAAGGAATTTCTATTTGTTTGAAAAGTAAGTTTTATAGGATAGTTGTAGACACAATATTTTATCTGGGTCATCTTGAAGTTATTCAATAATTTGGACATAAAGGCTAGTCAAATCGAAATGTAATTAGACTTTAGTAAATGGACTTAAATTGGAATCAAGCTATAATTGAAATTGGGTTTTGAATGATGAGCTTAAAACTCGCTAGACTTAAAGGTTTAATGATTTGCCCATTATTTTCTTTTTAGTCATCTTTGATTTATTTATTATTATTTTTAATGATTTGCCCATTATCTCAGAAAAATTTCACAAAATTAGGGAGAAAAATTCAGAAAATAATAAGCGGCAATTAGAGCAAGCAATAGGAAAAAAAAAGACCATCATCTTCATTGTCGAGTGGCCTTTGCCTTGCATCACCATCATCATTGTCATCCCTCTCTTGCATTACCTCTACTGTCACCATAACACTAAGCTGCATCTCCTTGCCCAACACTATCATTGTCTCAAAACTACACCATCAACCCTACCAATACCAAACCAACACCAACCGCCCTGTCACCAAATCACAGCCTTCATTATCAGCCCAAGCCAACCACACAGCAGCCTGCCATGACCGCCTTCTGTCTTCTAAAATCGCATTATCATCTTCCCTGTTCGTTCCCTGTTCAAACCACCATCTTCATCACCACTGCACTAGCCACGGCTCTAGAAAGCAGTCTGTTCGCTACTGCTTCGCTTCTCTGGTTGCATTGCCTGTCTTCTTGCACTGTTGTCGTCCCAGCTGCACTGCCTCTGCTAAGGCAAGTGGAAGAAGGTTGATGTGTACGTGAAAAGGGGACTTTCCTGCTTGTCGCTGTTGCCTTCTTTTGTCGGTGCACAGTGCTGGTCGTCTAATGGCTGTGATTTGAGTTGAACTTCAAGAGGGAGAAGAAACAAGAGTATAGGCAATGACTGAAGGAAACCGAAACAAACACGCAGCGGAATTTAAATCATTCGGCCTCCACCAGGATCGATTCGGAGAGTTGCCTGATTAGGGTTTCGAGATTTTACCTAACGTTTTCTCTGATTTTCTGTCGTTGGTCGAGTCACAAGCAACAACTTTTTGTTCCTGCCTCTATGGTATCCACACGAACGGATCTCACGACTCTTGAACGTCTCACGATTAGAAGCCTTAAAGAGCGTTTTTTATTTTAACCGAATTGCTAGCTTCGATTAAAAGAATATTTTGTTTTTGTTTGAAAGAAGCTCTAAAACCACAGAGAACAGGTTTCTCTTTTCTGTTTAATTGTGCGGCTCAGTTTTAGAAAACACAAAACATCCTTTTATAGTCAGTAAATTTTACTCTAAAATTTACTGTCAAACAGAACTCTAATCCTACTTAGAATAGGATTAGTTATATCCTTAATCCAATTCAGAATAGGATTAGTTATATCCTTAATCCAATTCAGAATAGGATTAATTAAGCTCCTCATTGATCCGTTCTAAGTGTGCGACCCAATAGGTTCTCAAAACAATGGCAATGACAAAATTGTCACAGGCAATGAGCGGTATCTAGCAACACATCATTGCTACCCATGTAACGAGAATGTCAATGACTCGACATAACCATACTCGTGATAGATGTTACCGTGTAGTCTAATCCCTTTATCCTTTGATGTCTTGATTAGACACAAGTCATGGAATGTGTCACACTTGTATAGTCTAATCAGCGTTTCTTGATTCCTGAGTAGACTAATTAAACAAATAAAATCAATATCTCATATTGACTTATTCGAGCACGGCCATGCATTTCTTAGTCTGTGAAATCCCCAATTTTCTGTAATTTTCCTATGCTTGTACAGTTTTTCAACTTGGATTAATGGAATAAATATGAATTTCTGAATTTATAAATGATGCATGGGACATAGAGGGAATTAAAGAAATTGAGGGTCAAATAGTCAAATGTCAAAGAGTCAAAAAGGGGGAATTTATGGCTGAGATGAGCATGCATTAAAGGGGGCATTAAATGCCATAGCATGACTCATCATCATCATCATCTCTTGCACCCCACGACACAGCCCATCTTCCTCTCCCTCTCATTGCTTCCATTTTTCCTATAAGTGTCCAAGCTTCTCACCTTGACAAACCACCATTTTAGGTCATCGATTCGTTAAGCTCCTCTAAAGAAAAACGATCCTTATCGATAGCTTAACCTATGCCTTTAATAGGAAAGGCTAGATCCAAGTGATTGAAGAGATCTTAAAATCGTAAAATTTGGTGAATAGCAAAGGTAAGAGAAGATATGGTTTATGTTGATAATTTTGATGGTTTGAGATTGTATGAAGTTGATATAGTAGATTTATTGAGCTTTTAATTGTCATGATGTTTACAGCTTGAAGAAGTGAAAAAGGACGTGTAGATTGGCTACCAAGCTTGTGGATTAATCTTGATTGAGGTAAGGAATTTATGTAACGGATGTAGGGTGACTATGTCCGCATGTTTTATCATGTTTGGATGTGATTTGGAGAGAAGTACCAGCTGTTTCTTTGCAGGAAAATGACAATTTCGGACTTGTCTCCTAGTACCAATTAGGCTAGGGGCAGCCGACTGCCATAAAGGGAAGTCGACTGCCTAGAGACATCAAAAACGCCGTTTTTCGAAAACCGACTCAAACCAGTCGACTGCCAAGGGAGCCAGTCGACTGCCATTTTTCCAGAAGCATTCTGTTTCAAAACCAGTCGACTGCCAAGGGGGCCAGTCGACTGCTAATTCTCGGGAAACATTCTGTTTCAAAACCAGCCGACTGCCATTTGGGGCCAGTCGACTGCCCTATTTATATTTTGAAAAATATAATAATTGAATTTCAAAAAGGGAAAGAAATTCAATAAGGCAAAACATGGGGTAGCAGTCGACTGCCATATATGACCAGTCGACTGCCTATTTGAAAGAAAGGTTTTGAGAACCTGTTTTAAGGAAGGACATTCATACTTGTTTAAAACCTATATGAATAAGGTTTTGGAGACTATGAATCTCTCAAAAGAGCATGCACATTATTTGTTACTTGTATTTGACTGAGGAGCTCTAGTCCAGCCCTCAAACCCACGGTACGGCACCTGACTAGTGAAACTGTGGGTTATAGACAATGGCCATGAGTCTCTTATTTGATTCGGCTTTGGGGAGGATCCCTGGCCCATACGTGGGTACGCCATTTATTTGATATCTCTCAGGATTATCCCTTACGGGATATATTTGACGTATCCTCTTGAGATTTTTATATTGGATTATCCCTTATGGGATATATTTGCTGTATCCATTATCTCTTTGGATTATCCCTATGGGATATATTTGCTGTATCCATTATCTCTCTGGATTATCCCTATGGGATATATTTGCTGTATCCATGATGAGAATTACTTGGTGCATGAATCTGTTGGATATAAATTGTCTCCCATCTATTTGAAAATATTTGTATTTGCCTACTTGATTTCAAGTGATTTGAGATCCGTGGAAATATTTGAAAGCATGATTTACTTGTATTTGATATTTGCGAAAGAAATATAAGCACTATGCTTTATAATGATTTTACATGACATTATAGAGCCAAGCAGGAAAACTGCATATAGTGATATAGTACACTCTTTTACATAAGTTTCTTACTGAGCATAAACTCACTCCTTTACAACTATTCTTCATACAGATTACTTGAAGTAATTCCGCTCCGGATAGAGGAGCATCATTTGGGATTTTGAGATACCTTCGGGGCACGCTTCCTACTTATCCCGTGAAGGTATATTTAGTCGGCCGTTACTTCGGCTAATGTATAGTACGATACTACAGTTTTGTATATGTGGGGGAATTAGGTTGTCTGAATATTTGAGATCCTGATGTACATGACACATGTTTATAAATGAAAAATTTTATGCATGTGAAAATAGATATTATACTCTGATAAAAAAAAAGAAAAAAAAATTGCCTAAAGCATAACAGATCTGTGACGTCCTCGTCACTAACCAAATAACAACATAAAAAAAAAAAAAAAAACAAATAAATCGACTAGTTTATCCGATGCCAACCTACTTTACTGTTATGCTTTAGGCAATTTTTTTTTCTTTTTCCTTTTTTTTTATCAGAGTATAATATCTATTTTCACATGCATAAAATTTTTCATTTATAAACATGTGTCATGTACATCAGGATCTCAAATATTCAGACAACCTAATTCCCCCACATATACAAAACTGTAGTATTGTACTGTACATTAGCCGAAGTAACGGCCGACTAAATATACCTTCACGGGATAAGTAGGAAGCGTGCCCCGAAGGTATCTCAAAATCCCAAATGATGCTCCTCTATCCGGAGCGGAATTACTTCAAGTAATCTGTATGAAGAATAGTTGTAAAGGAGTGAGTTTACGCTCAGTAAGAAACTTATGTAAAAGAGTGTACTATATCACTATATGCAGTTTTCCTGCTTGGCTCTATAATGTCATGTAAAATCATTATAAAGCATAGTGCTTATATTTCTTTCGCAAATATCAAATACAAGTAAATCATGCTTTCAAATATTTCCACGGATCTCAAATCACGTGAAATCAAGTAGGCAAATACAAATATTTTCAAATAGATGGAAGACAATTTATATCCAACAGATTCATGCACTAAGTAATTCTCATCATGGATACAGCAAATATATCCCATAGGGATAATCCAAAGAGATAATGGATACAGCAAATATATCCCATAAGGGATAATCCAATATAAAAATCTCAAGAGGATACCGCAAATATATCCCGTAAGGGATAATCCTGAGAGATATCAAATAAATGGCGTACCCACATATGGGCCAGGGATCCTCCCCAAAGCCGAATCAAATAAGAGACTCATGGCCATTGTCTATAGCCTACAGTTTCACTAGTCAGGTGCCGTACCGTGGGTCTGAGGGCTGGACTAGAGCTCCTCAGTCAAATACAAGTAACAAATAATGTGCATGCTCTTTTGAGAGATTTATAGTCTCCAAAACCTTATTCATATAGGTTTTAAACAAGTATGAATGTCCTTCCTTAAAACAGGTTCTCAAAACCTTTCTTTCAAATAGGCAGTCGACTGGTCATATATGGCAGTCGACTGCTACCCCATGTTTTGCCTTATTGAATTTCTTTCCCTTTTTGAAATTCAATTATTATATTTTTAAAAATATAAATAGGGCAATCGACTGGCCCCAAATGGCAGTCGGCTGGTTTTGAAACAGAATGTTTCCCGAGAATTAGCAGTCGACTGGCCCCCTTGGCAGTCGGCTGGTTTTGAAACAGAATGCTTCTGGAAAAATGGCAGTCGACTGGCTCCCTTGGCAGTCGACTGGTTTGAGTCGGTTTTCGAAAAACGGCGTTTTTGATGTCTCTAGGCAGTCGACTTCTCTTTATGGCAGTCGGCTGCCCCTAGCCTAATTGGTACTAGGAGACAAGTCCGAAATTGTCATTTTCCTGCAAAGAAACAGCTGGTACTTCTCTCCAAATCACATCCAAACATGATAAAACATGCGGACATAGTCACCCTACGTCCGTTACATAAATTCCTTACCTCAATCAATTAATCCACAAGCTTGGTAGCCAATCTACACTCCTTTTTCACTTCTTCAAGCTGTAAACATCATGACAATTAAAAGCTCAATAAATCTACTATATCAACTTCATACAATCTCAAACCATCAAAATTATCAACATAAACCATATCTTCTCTTACCTTTGCTATTCACCAAATTTTACGATTTTAAGATCTCTTCAATCACTTGGATCTAGCCTTTCATATTAAAGGCATAGGTTAAGCTATCGATAAGGATCGTTTTTCTTTAGAGGAGCTTAACGAATCGATGACCTGAAATGGTGGTTTGTCAAGGTGAGAAGCTTGGACACTTAGAGGAAAAATGGAAGCAACGAGAGGGAGAGGAAGATGGGCTGTGTCGTGGGGTGCAAGAGATGATGATGAGTCATGCTATGGCATTTAATGCCCCCTTTAATGCATGCTCATCTCAGCCATAAATTCCCCCTTTTTGACTCTTTGACATTTGACTATTTGACCCTCAATTTCTTTAATTCCCTCTATGTCCCATGCATCATTTATAAATTCAGAAATTCATATTTATTCCATTAATCCAAGTTGAAAAAACTGTACAAGCATAGGAAAATTACAGAAAATTGGGGATTTCACATTCTCCCCACCTTAGAGAATTTGGTCCTCCAAATTCAAGTAAGGTTGTGTCTTAAACAATTCCGGATATCTCTCTCTCATCAAGTTCTCTAGTTCCCAAGTAGCTTCTTCTGTAGTATGGTGTTGCCAGAGAACTTTAACCAATGGAATCGTCTTTGATCTCAACACCTTATCTTTCCTATCCAAAATCCGAATCGGTTTCTCCACATAACTCATGTCTTCTCGAATCTCCAAGGTTTCATATTCAATGACATGAGATGGATCCGGATTATACTTCCGAAGCATTAATACATGAAAGACATTGTGTACTCCCGATAACTCCGGAGGTAGTGCCAACCTATAGGCCACATCTCCAACACGATCTAGGATCTCAAATGGTCCGATGTAGCGAGGACTTAACTTACCTCGTCGGCCAAATCTCATAATCCCTTTGGATGGAGAGACTTTCAAAAACACATAGTCTCCAACCAAAAACTCAAGTGGCCTCCGTCGAACATCTGCATAGCTCTTTTGTCGACTCTGAGCTGTCTTAAGTCTTTGACAAATCAGTTTAACATTCTCAGAGGCTTGCTCGACTAAATCTGGAGCCAACAACTTGCGCTCGCCCACTTCTTCCCACCCAATCGGTGATCGACACCGTCTTCCATACAAAGCCTCGTATGGTGCCATCCCGATGCTTGCATGATAGCTATTATTATAAGCAAACTCAGCCAATGGCAGATGGTCGTCCCATGAGCCTTTAAAATCCAAAGCACAAGCTCTCAACATATCCTCGAGC
Source organism: Heritiera littoralis (assembly GCA_031772115.1). Taxonomy (NCBI): domain Eukaryota; kingdom Viridiplantae; phylum Streptophyta; class Magnoliopsida; order Malvales; family Malvaceae; genus Heritiera; species Heritiera littoralis. The sequence goes on from JAPDPK010000042.1 coordinate 3,911,593, forward strand.
GTCTGAATAGTGCGCTCGGACTGCCCATCAGTCTGTGGATGAAAAGCTGTGCTAAAATTTAGCTGAGATCCCATGGCTTCCTGAAAATGTTCCCAAAAGTGGGAAGTAAACCTGGAATCTCTATCCGATGTGATGCTCACTGGAACACCGTGTAGTCTGACGACTTCTCTCACGTATAAGTCTGCCAAAGTGCTAAGTGTATCTGTAGACTTCATAGGTAGGAAGTGAGCTGACTTCGTCAATCTATCCACTATCACCCAAATACCATCATGATTCCTCTTGGTTCTGGGCAATCCCATAATAAAGTCCATCGTAATGTGTTCCCACTTCCACATAGGTATAGGTAGAGGGTGTAGTAATCCCGCTGGTTTTTGGTGCTCTACCTTAACCTGTTGACATGTAAGACATTTCGCCACAAAATCAGCTATGTCTTTCTTCATGCCCTTCCACCAATACACCTTGCGAAGATTATGATACATCTTCGTGTTCCCCGGGTGTAATGTGTACTTAGCGAATGTGCTTCCGTCAAAATTAGCTTTCTCAATTCATTATCCTCTGGAACACATATACGGTTATTAAACCTTAAAATTTCATCCTCACCCATATGGAATTCTGAGGTTATACCCGATAGAATTTCCTCTATAGCCTCAATACACTGAACATCCTCTCTCTGAGCAACCCGGATTCTGTCCATCAATTTTGGCTCAATTCTCAAGCTAGCCATCACACCAAATTGCTCAAGAGATGTAACACTTAAACTAAGGCTTGCAAACTGTTCAAGTAACTCATATTCTCTTATCATCATATAAGCCACTATACTTACATGTTTACGGCTCAGAGCATCTGCCACCACATTAGCTTTCCCTGGGTGGTACATGATCTCACAATCATAGTCCTTCAGAAGCTCTAGCCATCTTCTTTGCCTCATATTCAATTCCTTCTGGGAGAAAAGTATTTCAGACTTTTATGATCCGTAAAAATCTGAAATTTCTCACCATACAAGTAATGTCTCCATATTTTCAGGGCAAATACTACTGCAGCTAACTCCAAATCATGAGTCGGGTAGTTCTTCTCATGGTCTTTCAGTTGTCGAGAACCATAGGCTACTACCTTACCATGCTGCATTAACACACATCCCAAACCTTGCCCTGAGGCATCACTATATACTGTAAATCCTCCTGAACCACTAGGAATGGTGAGGACAGGTGCAGTCGTTAACCTACGCTTCAACTCTTGGAAACTTTGCTCACAAGCTTCATTCCATTCATATCTCACCTCCTTGCGCGTCAGTCTCGTCAATGGAGCAGCTAACTTTGAGAAACCCTCTACAAATCTTCTATAGTAGCCAGCTAAACCCAAGAAACTCCTAATCTCCGTTACCGTCTTCGGTCTTCCCCATTGGAGCACCGCTTCAATCTTTGATGGATCAACTGAGACTCCATCTTTACTGATCACATGACCTAAAAAGGAGATATTATCAAGCCAAAACTCACATTTACTTAGCTTGGCATACAGTCCTCGATCTCTGAGGGCAAAACAATCCTCAAATGCTGCTCATGTTCTTCCCATGACCTCGAGTACACCAAGATGTCATCGATGAAGACAATGACAAACTGGTCTAGGTATTGCTTAAACACGTCATTCATCAAGTTCATGAAAGCTGCGGGTGCATTGGTCAGTCCAAACGGCATCACCAAGAACTCGTAGTGACCATACCGTGTTCTGAATGCAGTTTTAGGGATATCTTCATCTCTGATCTTCAATTGATGATATCCCGACCTCAAGTCTATCTTGGAAAAGACTTGTGCACCCTTGAGCTGATCCAAGAGGTCGTCTATCTGGGAAGAGGATACTTGTTCTTGATGGTCACCTTATTCAACCATCGGTAGTCAATGCACAATCGCATACTACCATCTTTCTTCCGAACAAATAGCACAGGAGCACCCCAAGGGGATACGCTGGGTCGTATGAATCCCTTGTCTAGTAACTCCTGAAGCTGCTTCTTTCAGTTCTTCCAATTCTACCAACGCCATCCGATAGGGAGATCTCGAAATGGGCTCCGTCCCCGGCACCAAATCGATAGTGAACTCCACTTCTCTATCCGGAGGAAGTCCTGGAAGATCATCCGGAAATACTCGAAAATTCCTTAACTACTGGAATTTCGTGAAGTGTGGGACGTTTCTGATCTACGTCCACCACGTGTGCTACAAACCCTTCACATCCAAATATGTTCTATCAATTAAATCTCAATTAAACCAAACAAGTAATTATGCTTTTGCATTACATATTTGCAAAATTTACAACATAGCTTACGGAGAGGAGAAAATCACACTCTTAGCATGACAATCTATCATCACATGATTCTCAGCTAACCAATCCATTCCTAATATAACATCAAATCCAGACATATTTAATAGGATTAGGTCAGCTATTGACTTTTTTCTCCTATCCGTAGCTTACAATTACGATACACTATGTCCGTCATTTGGGATTCCCTAAATGGAGTAATTATTTGTAGCAATCCTCCTAACTGCTCAGGCTCAACATTTAATCTCCTAGTAGCCATAGGGGAAATAAAAGAGTGCGTAGAGCCTGGATCAAATAAAGCAAGGACATATGTATCATTAAGTTAAATCTTACCCTGAATCATCTTTGGTGAAGCATCAACGGAATCCTTGTCAATAGCAAATACCCGTCCCTGAGTCACTGGCGCCTTTCCTTTCTCTGCCGCTGTGGCCTTACGCTGGGGTTGTGTGGTCTTAGATTGTGGTTAAGGGGTCCTTTCTGACTCTTCAGGTGCCCTCTGATTTATCTTGGGACAATCTTTAATTCTGTGTCCCTGTTCACCACACCAATAGCACGCCCCACTCGCCAACCGGCAAGGCTGTGCTCCATGAAATTTCCCGCATTGCACACACCTCGGCATCATACTCCTCGGTGAGCTAGCGGTACTACCAACCGGATGTTGGGATCTTTCATCACCTATTTTGATCCCGGTGGATCTAGGAGTTCCTACATCATAATCACCATATAACCATTAAATGAAGACAATTTATTTTCTTATAATAAACTTGCTTACCTATTGAGGCTTTATCATAAGGCCTATTCCTCCTAGATGGATATCTATCCCTCGAGGCCTTCTCATCTGACTTCCGCTTCATAGGTTCTTTACCCTTATTCCTTGCTCGGAAGTCTGCCTGATGAAACTCATAGTCCTGCTCACATAGTTGAGCCTTACGGACTGCCTCTCCATAGGTAGTGATGTCCAACGGGTATAGCTTAGACCTAATGGAAGGTCTCAATCCCTCCATGAATCTGTAGGTCTTATGATCCTCTCTTCTCAGTACCTCAGGATCAAATCTGCTCAGTGTGATGAACTTCGACTCATATTGGCTAACCGTCATACTCCCCTGAGTCAAGTTCAAAAACTCAACCTGTAATCTCCTCTGAGCAGTACGTGGGACATACTGTTCATTAAAAGCTTCTACGAATCTATCCCACGTTACTTCAGTATGTTTAGCCTCTAATACTGTCTGCGTAGCCTGCCACCATGGTTCGGCCTCATCCACCAGCAAGTAAGCGCCAATCCTACTTTTTCTTTCTCTGTACAAGCTATGTACCCAAATGCCTTGGTAACCGCTTTCATCCAATTTTCTGCGGCCAATGGGTCACTGTCCCCTTGAACTTTGGCGGATCCAGCTTCTTAAACTCCTTTATTAATGCCACACTGCAGTAAGCTGTAGGATCTCGCCTCTCATTAATGGGACTGGTGGGGGTTGTACCACCGGAGTAGGAGGTACTGTAGGGGTAACTGTCGGTGCACTAGCGGCCACGTCCGGAAATTTAGCCATAAACTGGGTGAACATGGCGGCCATGTTTTCCATATGTTTCTCCATTTTAGCTAGCCTCGTATTCGGGCTATGCGGTGGAGATGGAGGAGAAGACTGTGTTGGGGGCGGTTCATCACGACCCCGTCCTCGTCCTCGTCTAGTACCCCTCCTTCGAGTACTCATTCTGTTAAGATCATGATCAAATAACATCATTTAGTATAACCTTGAGCCGTTATACTCCTCAAAATCAAGTAAGCTAGTACAGTACATTGGGGAATTACTCTAATTCTAACTAATTGACATCGATAAACTTCAGTCGAATCAGCTCTGATACCAATCTGTGACGTCCTCGTCACTAACCAAATAACAACTAACTTTTACTTCAATTAACAAATAAATCGACTAGTTTATCCGATGCAACCTACTTTACTTTATGCTTTAGGCATTTTTTATCAGAGTATAATATCTATTTCACATGCATAAAATTTTTCATTTATAAACATGTGTCATGTACATCAGGATCTCAAATATTCAGACAACCTAATTCCCCCCATATACAAAACTGTAGTATCGTACTGTACATTAGCCGAAGTAACGGCCGACTAAATATACCTTCACGGGATAAGTAGGAAGCGTGCCCCGAAGGTATCTCAAAATCCCAAATGATGCTCCTCTATCCGGAGCGGAATTACTTCAAGTAATCTGTATGAAAATAGTTGTAAAGGAGTGAGTTTACGCTCAGTAAGAAACTTATGTAAAAGAGCGTACTATATCACTATATGCAGTTTTCCTGCTTGGCTCTATAATGTCATGTAAAATCATTATAAAGCATAGTGCTTATATTTCTTTTGCAAATATCAAATACAAGTAAATCATGCTTTCAAATATTTCCACGGATCTCAAATCACGTGAAATCAAGTAGGCAAATACAAATATTTTCAAATAGATGGGAGACAATTTATATCCAACAGATTCATGCACCAAGTAATTCTCATCATGGATACAGCAAATATATCCCATAGGGATAATCCAGAGAGATAATGGATACAGCAAATATATCCCATAGGGATAATCCAAAGAGATAATGGATACAGCAAATATATCCCATAAGGGATAATCCAATATAAAAATCTCAAGAGGATACCGCAAATATATCCCGTAAGGGATAATCCTGAGAGATATCAAATAAATGGCGTACCCACGTATGGGCCAGGGATCCTCCCCAAAGCCGAATCAAATAAGAGACTCATGGCCATTGTCTATAGCCCACAGTTTCACTAGTCAGGTGCCGTACCGTGGGTCTGAGGGCTGGACTAGAGCTCCTCAGTCAAATACAAGTAACAAATAATGTGCATGCTCTTTTGAGAGATTCATAGTCTCCAAAACCTTATTCATATAGGTTTTAAACAAGTATGAATGTCCTTCCTTAAAACAGGTTCTCAAAACCTTTCTTTCAAATAGGCAGTCGACTGGTCATATATGGCAGTCGACTGCTACCCCATGTTTTACCTTATTGAATTTCTTTCCCTTTTTGAAATTCAATTATTATATTTTTCAAAATATAAATAGGGCAGTCGACTGGCCCCAAATGGCAGTCGGCTGGTTTTGAAACAGAATGTTTCCCGAGAATTAGCAGTCGACTGGCCCCCTTGGCAGTCGACTGGTTTGAGTCGGTTTTCGAAAAACGGCGTTTTTGATGTCTCTAGGCAGTCGACTTCCCTTTATGGCAGTCAGCTGCCCCTAGCCTAATTGGTACTAGGAGACAAGTCCGAAATTGTCATTTTCCTGCAAAGAAACAACTGGTACTTCTCTCCAAATCACATCCAAACATGATAAAACATGCGGACATAGTCACCCTACATCCGTTACATAAATTCCTTACCTCAATCAAGATTAATCCACAAGCTTGGTAGCCAATCTACACGTCCTTTTTCACTTCTTCAAGCTGTAAACATCATGACAATTAAAAGCTCAATAAATCTACTATATCAACTTCATACAATCTCAAACCATCAAAATTATCAACATAAACCATATCTTCTCTTACCTTTGCTATTCACCAAATTTTACGATTTTAAGATCTCTTCAATCACTTGGATCTAGCCTTTCCTATTAAAGGCATAGGTTAAGCTATCGATAAGGATCGTTTTTCTTTAGAGGAGCTTAACGAATCGATGACCTGAAACGGTGGTTTGTCAAGGTGAGAAGCTTGGACACTTAGAGGAAAAATGGAAGCAATGAGAGGGAGAGGAAGATGGGCTGTGTCGTGGGGTGCAAGAGATGATGATGATGAGTCATGCTATGGCATTTAATGCCCCCTTTAATGCATGCTCATCTCAGCCATAAATTCCCCCTTTTTGACTCTTTGACATTTGACTATTTGACCCTCAATTTCTTTAATTCCCTCTATGTCCCATGCATCATTTATAAATTCAGAAATTCATATTTATTCCATTAATCCAAGTTGAAAAACTGTACAAGCATAGGAAAATTACAGAAAATTGGGGATTTCACATAGTCTCACTCTATCAAAGGTCCCAAGACATCACTCTTGTTATATAAGAGGGATAAATCCTATCTTGATCACTCAACATCCCTCTACATAGATCAAGGCATACCCAATTACTACCTTTATAGTCCATCCTGTTACGAATGACATCTAGCAGCATTAAAGTATGCAATTCTCAATGTTGGGATCTCTGATGATCTCAAGTCAAAGGATCACATAAACTATCATCACTATGAGAATCGCTTATGACACACATATAACAAGCCATGTAGCGTTCTCATGGAGGGTCGATCCAGTACATAGTTCTCTAACATGTACCTATGTGATGACTTGATATCCTATATCCATGACAATGGTCATCAGTCAACCACATACTAGTCTTATCGTATCATTGTTATCCTTCTTAACAATAATACTTGACTAGGGATATTTTAAGAATAGTGTGTTATTACTATTCTAAGGACATTATCATATAAGATTACATTACGCAGTTATAAGACAAATATAATAATGAACTATAATAAATAAAATGTCATGATAAATAAAAAAAATGCCAAAGTCAATCATCTAATGAATGGTTCTAACGGCATAATCCAACAGTGACGACCGCAGCCACTGTTTTTTTATTTTACAGAGAAAAGAGGAGGCTGTAGAAATAAAGAGAAAAGCCGAAAAGAGAAGTTGTCAGCTGCGCAAAGAAGTTAAGGCGTGAAGATAAGAAAGTAGCTAAAGTCCAAAGCAATCAAAGGATGCTTGAAACGGTGAGGGATAAAACCGTATGCAAATTTGTTGTATTCGAGCAAGTGTAGACAAAACATCATCTTATCAACGTGATTCATATGCACTTTTATTTTTACTTATTTATTTATCTTTTGTTTATTCATTAACAATACTTGCTTTGATTGTTTGCTTAATTATTAATATAAAATACTGTTTCGTCCTTTAGTGATATTATTAAATATTTGTGTTAAATTTAAATGTGTATTACTTGTTTCTTTGTTTATTTTACTTTAGAATTAAGATTAATCATAAAATTAAAAAATATTTCGGAAACTAAGTTAAGTAGGATGAATTCTTTTAGATAAAATGTAAAGTAAAATATAGCTAAATAATATAAAATAATTTAAAATAAACAGAACTATGCAATATAAAATAAATAATAAATAAATAAATGGACAAGTGATACCTTTTCGATGAAAAAATCCTTAAGGTGATTGCAAATGAGTAATACGCATAGAATTTTTAGATGAGAGGATCTTTTTAAGTTTATCCAGAAAAATAGAAGATTTAAAGAGCATTTTCAAAAATGAAGGTTGACACTTTATTCTCCAAATAATAAAAAATTGAACAAAAGATAACAATAATTATATAAATAATAATATGACAATAATAATGGTTAAAAGCTATTTTATATGATAATAATAGTAAATAAATTAAATTTTATATATAATTCCAATAATGAAATCTTTAAGGCAATTGTGAATGAGTAATACTTGAGGAATTCCTAAGTGAAAGGGTTTTTTTAAGTTTACCCATAATGATGGAAAATTGAAGAGACATTCTCAATACTAAATATTAAAATCTTATATAAAATAATGAATGATAATATAAGAAATAATATAAAAAAATAATGGATAAAAAGATAAAGTACTGAAAGGTTTAGATAAAGTAATAAATTAGGAATAATAAAATTTTAAATTATTTTCGACAATAGAGTCTTTTCAGGGGAGTCAAATGGTACCCCTTAAATACTTTTGAGGTGAGAAAATTCTTTTACGAATTCATCTAGAATGATGGAGAAATTTTAAAAGAATTTTCAATATTTAAATAATGAAAATAATAAATTTTAAAAACCACATAACTAAGACTAAGTTAAATAACATAAGATTAAAATGGTACCAATTTTAAGTATTGTAGGGATGTTATAACCTTCCCTACACGTAAATAAACTCCGAAGCAATCAGAGGATGCTTGAAACGGTGAGCGATAAAACCATAAGTAAATTAGTTGTATTCGAGCAAGAGTGGACAAAACATCATCTTATTAACGTGATTCATATGCACTTTTATTTTTACTTATTTATTTATCTTTTGTTTATTCATTAACAATACTTGCTTTAATTGTTTGCTTAACTATTAATATAAAATAATGTTTCGTCCTTTAGTGATTGTTGTTGCACAAAACAACAATAAAGGTATGCTGACGTCGGCGTTCGTGATTAGTTTCCACGTGTCTCCAAGAAGCTTCTGTAAAACAAGAAAAGTCAGAGAGACGCAGGGGTAGTTTCCTGCGTAGACACTCCGATGCTTAAGTCAATAGAAAGTTCTTTAGAATTGGGAAGCGTAAAAGCCGGTCGTTAAAAAAATTAGAGAATAAGATTATACTTGAAGCCCATTTATAGGCGAATATTCTAGGTTAATTACCGGGGGGATAAGTACGTAACTTTGCCAAGAGTTTGTATCCAGATGTAAAACAAATTCCACCTACAGATAAACTCGAACACTGTCGCTGGCGAGAGACCATCTCGCGATTCACGATATGGCGGTAGGGGTCTGTCGCCAGATGGTAGAGTGACTGATGCCATGTGTCGCGCTGCGACGACAGGCGACAGGCTGGGAGTCTGTCGCCAAGCGACAGACGTGATGTCGCAGCCTATGTCGTCTATCGCCAGACGGTAGATGTGCTGATACCACGTGTCGCACCGTGACGTCAGGTGATATGCTGAGAGTTTGTCGCTTAGCGACAGGTGTTATGCCGCAGCCTACGTAGTCTGTCGTCGAAGGCCACGTGGCCCAGTGATATCCTGCCACATGGTGTCTTTGATGATCTTGGGCCTGGCCCAAAATTCGTATTCTTGGTCATATCAATTGCTCCCCACTCTCTTGTTAGATTTTTCTAACCAAGAGAGTATAAGTATGTGTTTTTTGGGCTTCAGCCCACCGCGAATAGTCTCCTCTATTTTTTGCTATTTCTTCTGATATCTTTTGCAAGTGAAAAAGCTCTACTCTGCGACAGACGTGATCAGGCGCGACGTTTAGCATTCCCTGTCGCGGCTATATAAACCGCTGGGGCTCGTCGAGAGACTACACGAAAACCTCGGAGCAATCGTCTGTCACCCATTTTCAGCTCTCTCGTCAAAAGAGTCTGTCGCTCTATCATCAGGATCTCTCGCTCATCTTAGTGACAGTAAGTGCATATCTGTCGTCTTATTTATCACCTTTGCGCATTCAGATTTAGGCCTCCCGTAAGTGTTTTTAGTCTTCCGCGTAGAGCCTAGGTCTCCCGCAGGTCTCTCGTTCAGCAGGTCTGTCGCCCTAACAGGTCTGTTGCCTATTAGGTCATTTCTTCGTCATGTCTTTGCTACGTCCGGGTAAAACACTCAGAACCGGTGGTGTTCTGTGTTCTTTGACAAATGCTGACTTAGAGGATTTTAGGACTCGTTTCCCTCTTCCATCAGGTTATAGTTATAGACTTCCAGTCCAAGGGGAGGCTACACCTGACTTGGTTAGAAATGGTGTAGCCGTTCATAAGGCCTCTTTATTCTTCGGTTTTCGATTCCCTCTTCTGAAGTTTGGTGAAGCGTTTCTTAGGTATAAGGACATCGTCCCTTGTCAACTCCATCCCCATGCGTGGGCCCAGTTGGTAGCGTTTTCCATAGTGTGTCATCACTTGGGTATTGTCCCAACTGTTCCTCTTTTAAGCGCTTTTTCAGAGTTCGTGGGTTGAAAGGGATGATAACGTTCTCTCTCCAACGGTTGAAGTCCTACGAGTTTCCTAATAATAAAATCTTCTCGGATCTTCCCAATAAACTTCGTGGCTTTGAGAGTGAGTGGGTCGTTGTCGAGATTCCAAGCGATCTACTGATCCGCAAGAGATGGAATCGTGATACCTCGGACCACTCGCAGCGCTCAGAAAGATTCAAAGCAGAAACCTTGAGAGACCAATTTGGTGAGCCTATTCGGCGGATCTGTTCTACCGAGGAGCGTAACTTATTCTCCCTTTTAACCCCGGAGAATATAGCCGTTGCCGACTGAGGGATAAGCAGGACCGTTGTTGGGACTTCCGCTGCCCCGTCTAACTTACCTGCGACTCCACGTGTTTTTGATGCTGGTCCTAGTCAGTCATCTCCGATAGTCGTAGCCGAAGCGTCCACCCCTGTAGGTCATCTTGTAGATGAATCCTCTTCGGACTCAGAGGACGAGACCCCTGAAGCTGCGGGTACTAGTGATCAGTTAGAGGAGAATCCTGAGTGGGCTCGGGCCGATGCCTTTGGGAGTCCCTTCGCCAATTTCCCCTTGGATTCATCCTTGAATAGTTTAGAGGATATTGGTGGTTTTTTAGTTTTCTAATTTCCTTTTTACTTCTTGTGTACGTGGGTGTGGCGTTTTACTTGGTCAGCTAATTCCTTCTTATATTGTACAGGTATGAACTTCCAGGAGTTTTTGCATAGGAGGGATGCCAGTGATGCTGCTTGAGCGGCTCCTGCTTCTCAGTCGCAAGCTGGGGCTTCCTCATCTGGGCCAGCTCGTGCTCCCTCATCTGGGCCAGCTCGTGTTCCATCATCCGTACCAGCTCGTGCTCCTACTGCCCCTCCTCCTACCGTTGGTGTATCCAGTCATCCTACACAAGAGGCTGGGAGAAATAGACGAAAGAGGCCTCTTGTCCCTGATCGTGGTTCGGACGACCGCGAGAGTTCAGAGTCCCAGAGGGGTGATTCAGTGTGTCAAGAGGGTGGATCTCGTGTTGCTGAGGATAGGTCTGTTCCTCGTTAGCCTAGGCGCAAATACAGGAAGAGGCTAATTATAGAAGCCGCAATGCCTGCAAGACTAATTTTGCCTAAAGTGGCCGATCCGACTTTGAGGTGCTATCAAGTTGATAGCGGGGTCGTTGTTGGTGGCGAAAACTTCCAGACCTATCCCGGGGTGAATGACAACGACAGCATTGAAGATGCCGGGATAGCATCTCGTCTGGCTTGGAGCACCATTCTCCCTCGCGACGAGGCGAGGCTTTTCACCAATCTGACTGAGGCGGAGGATAATTCTGACTACCTCGCGATGAAGGTAAGCTTTGTTCTTGTTTGGTAATTAGCTTTTTCCTTTTTATCCTTTTCTGTTAGGTTTGTTGAGCCCTTTTTTTTTTGTCAGACGGCTCAGCAAATTGCAGCTATTAATGCTCGACACAGGGCCCTTAGGGAGCAAGCCGATAAAGACATTTGCGAGCTTCGAGAGCAGAAAATGGAGCTTATGAACGAGGTTGTCCAACTTCGCCCTTATCCCAAAAGGATGGAGGAGCTAAATAAAAAGAGCGTTGATCTCGAGCGAAAGAATGCTGATCTTAAGCGAAAGCTTCAAGAAGAGAAAGCGAAGGTGGCTTCCTTTCAGGGGTACCAAGAAGCTTATAATAAGGCTGTCAATGACCAGGGAGCCATGGAGAGACAACGAGACGAAGCCATTGAGGAGCTGCACAATGTACTGGACCGTCAAAGAGAGGTTCGGGCCGAGGCCGTTCGTGAGTACCGCTTGTCCCAACATTGCTAAGATAAGAAAGCAATGTTCGCAGAGGGATTCATTAAGTACGGTTTTTATTTGGCTCGTTCATGGCTGGAGAAGCATCGGCCTAGCGAAACTTTTTCTGAGTTGCTCTATACTGAGGAGGCCAAGTACTACGCAGCTCCTCCTTGGACTGAGTACGAGCCTGACTCGCAAGGTCCGGATGCCTATTTGGAAGAGGGTGCTGAGGATGAATTGGACAATCTTGAGGGCCTATGGCCTCCTCGACAGTCACAACGTCAGCCTGAGTCTTCCGGCGCACGTGATCGAGTCAAACCTTCAACAGTGTGTGACATTCCTGAGGCTATCGAGGCGGGCGATCAGCCTGAGTCTATCGAGGCACTTCTAGGGTTGGACAGCGATGAGTTCCAGGTTTCTGATTCCACAGCCGTTGATCCTGTGCCAGACTCCGCAGCTGTGATTAGGCCTTCAAGTGATGATCCTTCATCCGGGATGGCTCCTTCGACTCCCCAGGATCCTTGTGCTTTGGTTCCTCAAGTTCCTGATCCCCCGGCTATTGAGGGCTTTGATCTCGAGGCGGCTTCTTCTCAGCCTGATGACTTAGTTCTCAGCGTAGATTAGGATTTTTTTTATTTTCCTCTGTGAACATTTCTTTTTGCAGCTTTTTGTATTTTCCTCTGTTTGTAAATATTCAATGAATATTCAATGAAAAGTACATTTCTTTTTGCAGCTTTTTGTATTTTCCTCTTTTCTTATCTGAATGGATGTTTGTTTTTATCACAAGATTTTAAAGAGCAGCATTAAAGCATAAAAATATGAAATGATTCTATTTTCATGGTATAAAGCGTACCTTTATACCATGTTGCTCCCCGAGTTCTACTTTGAGACAGCATTGTCATTACTGTTCAAAGATGAACTTTTCTCGAGCGTTGTGCCTATCTCGTGCTATTTTGGCTTAAGGACTTAATAGAATAATCAAGACTTGTAACATGCTATATAATTTGTATCTTTGTGCTATTTGGACTTCGCACATGTCTGTTTGCCCAGTGCTTGATGATTCCGCGATTTGTCTTTCTATGCACTTTTTTAAGGATTGGATTTTTGCCTGTCTCGCACCTTTGTGCTTAGGGACTTTTAGATTTGCCCGTCTCGCGCATTTTTCACTTAGGGACTTTCGATTTGCCCGTCTCGCGCATTTTTCGCTTAGGGACTTTTGATTTGCCCGTCTCGTGCATTTTTCGCTTAGGGACTTTTGTTTGCCCGTTTCGCACCTCTTGTGCTTAGGGACTTTTGATTTGCCCGTCTCGTGCTTTTCGCTTAGGGACTTTTGTTTGCCCGTTTCGCGCATTTTTCGCTTAGGGACTTTTGTTTTTGTTTGCCAGCTGTTGCCTCATCTTAATTCTTGTAACACATAATTTGTCTTACATATTGCGTTAGAGAATATAAGAAATGATTTGCTAGCCTTTATTCATGAATCAGAAAAATAATAACATCTGTAAAGTAATGTAGCAATAGATGGGAAGGTGAAGACAAGAATAATAACAATCAGAAAGCAAAAATTACAATGTTTACTGGCAATATAGCTTAAGATGGTTGGCATTCCAAGTCTTTGAGATCTTCTTCCCTTGCAAGGTTTCCAAGGTACATGTGCTAGGTCTGACCATCTTTCTGATTCTGTATGGTCCTTCCCAATTAGCCCGGAGCTTTCCATCCTTCTTATGGGCGTTTGTGATTGCCGACTTTCTCAACACCAGGTCTCCTTCTTGCATTTCTCTGTTCTTCACCCGTGCATTGTAATAAGTAGCTACCCTCTGTTGGTAAGCAGCCAGTCTCATTTTTGCTTTGTCTCTCAGTTCGTCTAGCAGGTCTAGATTCTCCCTTAGTCCCTGAGAATTGAGTTCCTCAATGTAAGGGACCAACCGGGGTGACTCAGCTCCAACTTCTACTGGGATGAGGGCTTCAGTGCCATATACCAAATTGAACGGTGTTTCACCTGTTGATACTTTACTTGTCGTTCTGTAGGCCCATAGGACACTTGGGAGCTCATCTACCCATGCTCCCTTTGCCTTGTCTAGTCTAGTCTTCAACCCATGCAGTATAGTTCGATTACTCACCTCTGCCTACCCATTGGCCTGTGGGTAAGACACAGAAGATATTCTTAGGAGAATCTTCAGACCACTACAAAAATTCCGGAAAGCGTCACAGTCGAATTGCTTCCCATGATCTGCATTTATCACATGAGGGATCCCAAATCGGCAAATTATGTCTTTCCACACCATTGCTTCCGCCTTCTTCTCAGAAATTGTAGCCAAAGGCTCGGCCTCTATCCATTTCGTGAAGTAGTCTGTGGCCACAAGCAAATACTTCCTTTGTCCTGAGCCTAGGGGAAAAGGCCCCAGGATATCTAGTCCCCATTGTGCAAATGAAGTTGGTTGGAGTGTGTTCTGAAGAGCCAAAACAGGCGCGGTAGTTATAGGAGCGAATTTCTGACACTTTTCACATCTTCTTACTTTGTCTGTGGCATCCTTCCTCAGTGTAGGCCAATAAAACCCCGTGTGCAATATTTTTGAGGCCAGGGCTCGAGCCCACAAATGTTCACCGCATATTCCCTAATGAACTTCAGCTAAGGTGTACTCAGCCTGTTGGGGCCCTAGACACTTCAACAGGGGCATTGTGAATCCCCGTTTATAGAGTTCCCCATTCACCACAGTAAACCTGGCACTTTTTAACTTCAGCCTTCGAGCTTCGTCTCTGTTAGTGGGGAGTGTGCCCCCCAGTATGTAGTCTTTGATTGGGCTTCTCCAATCGCCTCCGACTTCGACATCACAGACATCTTCTTCTTCAATACTTGGCCTAGCGAGGGATTCAACTTTGACCATACCCCCTTTGACCCCTTTGGAAGAAGCCAATTTTGAAAGAGCATCTGCATGGTTGTTCTCTGTTCGATTTATCTGCGTCAGCTGGAAGTGCTTGAATGACTGTGCCAACAATTATACCTTCTGCAGATAAGGGACTAAGGCGGGTTCTCGTGCTTCATACTCACCCGAGAACTGGTTTACCACCAATTGTGAATCGCTATGTGCCACTAAGTTGCTGACTCCTAATTTCTCAGCAAGTCTCATCCCAGCTATCAAGGCTTCGTACTCGGCTGTATTGTTCGAACTTGGGAAATTGAAATGTAGGGAATACTCATAAGTTTTCCCTTCAGGCGATATTAGCACAATTCTGGCTCCACTGCCGTCCGTGTTACGAGCTCCATCAACAAATAATTTCCATCAGACTAACTCTGTTTCCTCTTGGACCTCTCGGCCAGTGCATTCTACAATGAAATCTGCCAGTGCTTGTCCTTTTATTGCTTGGTGAGGCTGGAAGTGAATGTCATATTCACTTAATTCGATAGCCCACTTAATTAGATGCCCAGAGTGTTCTGGTTTCTGCAGTATTTGCCTGAGGGGCTGATCTGTTAAGATAGTCACCGAGTGAGCTTGGAAGTAAGGCCGCAGCTTCTGAGTTGCCATCACCAGGGATAAAGCTATTCTTTTAACTAACGGGTATCTTGCCTCGGCATCTAGCAAGACTTTACTTACATAATAGATCGGGCAATCTCTGTCCCCTTCTTTCCTTAGTAGGACTGCACTTACAACTTTCTCTCCTACACCAAGGTACATAAGGAGGTGGTCTCCGGGATGTGGTCGTGATAATAGAGGCAACTCTTTCAGGTAGTCTTTCAACCTTTCAAAAGCGTCGTTGCATTCTTCCGTCCACTTGAAGTTCTTTCCTGCCTTTATGGCCTTGAAAAATGGTAGACTTCTTTCAGCTGATTTGGACAAAAAACGACTCAAGGCTGCTATTCTTCCTGTCAGCCTTTGAACTTCTCTTACTGTATTAGGCGGCCTCATGTCCAAAATAGCTTGAACTTTCTCGGGATTAGCCTCTATCCTTCGATTAGTAATCATGAATCCCAGAAACTTTCCAGATCTTACCCCGAATGAGCATTTGTTGGGATTCAACTTCATCTTGTATTGTCGCAGCACATTGAATACCTTAGTCATTTTCTCGGCATGTGATTCTCCCTGTCGGCTTTTGATGATCATATCATCAACATAGGCTTCCATGGTATTGCCCAACAAGTCTTCGAACACCTTATTTACCATGCGCTGGTAGGTTGCACCCGCGTTTTTCAAACCTAACGGCATTACTCGATAGCAATATGTCCCACCATTGGTAATGAACGAGGTTTTCTCCTCATCATAAGGATGCATCATGATTTGGTGGTACCCCGAAAAGGCATCTAAGAAGCTAAGTAATTCATACCCACAAGTTTCGTCTACCAACTTGTCAATTCGAGGTAGTGGATACGAATCCTTAGGACAAGTTTTATTCAGATCTGTGAAGTCCACACACATTCTCCATTTTCCGTTGGTTTTCTTCACCATTACAACATTAGCTAACCACTCCGGATAGTTAACTTCTCTGATGAATCCTGCTTGCAACAACTTTGATATTTCTTCGTTTATTGCCTATTGCCTCTCTGGAGCAAAATTCCTCTTCTTCTGTTTTATCGACTTTGCCCCTGAGATTACATTCAACCGATGGCAAATAACTTCAGGGTCTATTCCAGGCATATCGGCTGGAGTCCATGCAAACACATCACAATTCTCTTTTAAGCATCGGACTATCTCCCTTTTTACTTCTTCAGGCAGCTGGCTTCCTACGTACACTATTCTTTCTTTGGCCTTCTCATCCAACCGAATTGCTTTCATTTCCTCATCAGGTTTTGGTTTTGGCTTTTCTTCGATCGTAAGAGTTTCCTTCCTCTGGATCCCTTTACATGTGGTGGATGCGACATTACACGTCCTAGCTTTCCTTTGATCTCCCCTCACTAGTCCCACACCGCGGGGAGTCGGAAACTTCATTAGCAAATAGCAGGGATGCACCACCACTCTCATGTCATTTAACAATGGCAGCCCGAGGATCATATTGTACACCACGGAGGCTGATCTCACTACCATAAACAACACTTGTCGAGTGACAGACTTCGGGCTTTCTCCCAATGTCACAGGTAGCTGAACTGCGCCCTCCACCTTCATTTTTTCTCCTGAGAAGCCATACAATGGTGTGGTTACTGGCTTCAGTCTATCATTCGAGATGTTCATTTTCTTAAAGCAACTCCAGTAAATCAAATTTACCGAACTCCCATTATCAACTAGGATACGACTCACTAGGTGTTTTGCTATTACCGCCGAAATCACCATTGGGTTGTCATGAGGGATCATTACATCACCTCTGTCAGCTAGCGATAAAGTAATGGGCTCTTCATCATGCTTTTCCTCTATCACCGAATTAATTTGATAACCTTGTCGGGCGTAGGTCTTTCGAGACGAGGAAGAAGTGCCAGTTAATGATTCACCTCTGGATATCACGTTAATAGCTGGCCCTGTGGGTTCATTATCTTCCTCTTGATTCCTTCTTTCTACCCTTCTGTCATTATCTCTTCTTTCTCCTTCATTTCGTCTAACAGGTCTTCTGTTTTCACCTCTTCTATCTCTGAAATTGTTTCCTCTGTTCTGCGCAGGATGGTTAGTTCTATCACCTCTCCATACGAAACAGTTTATTTTTACCTCTCGTGCTAGCTTTTCTAGTTGATTCATCAACTCCCTACATTTTTTGGTTGTGTGCCCATGCGCTGAGTGATAGTCGCAGTACGACCTTAAATCATGGCCCAGATTCCCTGACATCTTCTTTGGAGTTTGTATGAGACCTGACCCCTCAATAGCTGCCAACACTGAAGCTCGAGATTCGGTGAGTGGAGTATAGGAATTGTATTTCAGTGCGGGAGCTTTCTTAAACTTTCTCGGTTGACTAGAAGATGCTTCAGTGATCTCTCTTCCTTGTTTCCTTCCATCCTTGGATTCTCCTATCGCTACCATTTTCATTACTTCCTCCTGGGTTACATACTTATGTGCACGGGAAAGCAGGTCTGAGATGGTTGTTGGCTGATCTAGCGACAAGGATTCTTGCAATTTCTCAGACCTGGTCCCTTGTAACATGGCTGCCACGGCTATACCGACTTGCAGATCTCGTACCTCTAAAGTAGCATCTCTGAACCGATCCACATAACTCTTCAACGACTCCTTAGCTCCCTGCTTAATGGTGAGCAAATAAGTCGGTTCCTTCCTTCTCTGGCTATTTACCGCAAACGCCTTGAGAAACTCGCTTCGCAGTTGGTCAAAAGAGATAATGGACCCTTCAAGCAGGTTATTAAACCATTTCATCGCATGTCCAGACAGAGTTAAGGAAAAGGCCCTACACATTATCTCGTCTTCCCATCCATGTAACATTATTAGGGCCTCATAGTTTTGCATATGGTCGTAGGGGTCAATCTTTCTGGTGTAGGCGGTCATCTACGGCATTTTGAACTTTGGGGGCAGAGGTTTTTGCATAATGGTCGTGCAAAACGGTACTCTGGCTTTCTTCTTCAGACACTAACTTTTTTTCTTCCAGTACCTGTTCTATCATCTTTTTCATGTCCACGGGGGAAGCGAGCTGATTTCGGGCATGAGACGAATCAGGTAGGTCTCTGACTACTTCCTTGCCATTAGCTTGAGGCGCGTTTGTCCGTACCATTTGCGTGCACCAAGTGGGGTCAAACTCCGACCCGGTTTCCCAAGTGCTTTGATCTTCGACCCTGTTCTTTCCAGCACCTCCAAAACCATGGTCTAAGTTAGCACCATCAAAATTTGACAAGGCATGGTGGTGGGCGGTAGACCCTGTCACCCGGTCAAAGTCCTGTCCCCCAGACATCTGCCGCCCTACATGTGGAACCTGTCTCCTGAACCCTGTCACAAGATCTAAACCTACTGCTTCTTCATTCTCTCGCTGGGTTTCTGCGACAGGCCTGCTGCTACCCTGTCGCCTGAACCTTGTCGCGGGCTCTAAACCAAATGCTTCCTCAGCCTGTCGTTGGGTACAACGACAGGCCTCCCGCTTCCCTGTCCTTTCGCCCCCTGATGAATGTCATGCTCTTCCACAGGGGGAACCTCTCGCCGACGAGAGGGGTCTGCCGCTGTCGTGTCCTCCTATCGCCCAAACATTTGCGGCGGGACACCTCTATTCATTCCTCCTACCAAGTTCTGCACGGCAGGCGGCAGATCCAATGTCGAGAGAACTCCTTGGAACAGATCCACCATGGCTCGCAGCGCCTGGGTAGTTTCTTCGCTTTGTCGCCTCAGAGCTTCGAATTCTGCCACCGACACAGTAATTCTTTCTTCCTCCTTGTTCACCTGGTTTGCCTGGCGAATCTGTTGTTCAGGGGAACTGACTGAGTTTTCCTCACTTCCGGTCCTTACGTTTGTAGATCTTGTTCTCACCATCTTAGAAAATCTTGGCTTTTTATACATTTCCCACAGACGGCGCCAATTGTTGTTGCACAAAACAACAATAAAGGTATGCTGACGTCGGCGTTCGTGATTAGTTTCCACGTGTCTCCAAGAAGCTTCTGTAAAACAAGAAAAGTCAGAGAGATGCAGGGGTGGTTCCCTGCGTAGACACTCTGATGCTTAAGTCAGCAGAAAGTTCTTTAGAATTGGGAAGCGTAAAAGCCAGTCGTTAAAAAAATTAGAGAATAAGATTATACCTGAAGCCTATTTATAGGCGAATATTCTAGGTTAATTACCGGGGGATAAGTACGTAACTTTGCCAAGAGTTTGTATCCAGATGTAATACAAATTCCACGTACAGATAAACTCGAACACTGTCGCTGGCGAGAGACCATCTCGCGATTCACGATATGGCGGTAGGGGTCTGTCGCCAGATGGTAGAGTGACTGATGCCACGTGTCGCGCTGCGGCGACAGGCGACAGGTTGGGGGTCTATCGCCAAGCGACAGGTGTGATGTCGCAGCCTATATCGTCTGTCGCCAGACGGTAGACTGATTTTATGCCACGTGTCGCACTGCGGCATCAGGTGACAGGCTGGGAGTCTGTCGCCAAGCGACAGACGTGATGTCGCAGCCTATGTCGTCTATCGCCAGACGGTAGATGTGCTGATACCACGTGTCGCACTGTGACGTCAGGCGATATGCTGAGAGTCTGTCGCTTAGCGACAGGTGTTATGCCGCAGCCTACATAGTCTATCGCCGAAGGCCACGTGGCCCAGTGATATCCTGCCACGTGGTGTCTTTGATGATCTTGGGCCTGGCCCAAAGTTGGTATTCTTGGTCATATCAGTGATATTATTAAATATTTGTGTTATCTTTAAATGTGTATTACTTGTTTCTTTGTTTATTTTACTTTAGAATTAAGATTAATCATAAAATTAAAAAATACTTCAGAAACTAAGTTAAGTAGGATGAATTCTTTTAGATAAAATGTAAAGTAAAATATAGCTAAATAATATAAAATAATTTAAAATAAACAGAACTATGCAAGATAAAATAAATAATAAATAAATAAATGGACAAGTGATACCTTTTTGATGAAGAAATCCTTAAGATGATTGCAAATGAGTAATACTCAAAGAATTTTTAGATGAGAGGATCTTTTTAAGTTTATCCAGAACAATAGAATATTTAAAGGGCATTTTCAAAAATGAAGGTTAACACTTTGTTCTCCAAATAATAAAAAATAGAATAAAAGATAACAATAATTATACAAATAATAATATGACAATAATAATGGCTAAAAGCTATTTTATATGATAATAGTATTAAATAAATTAAATTATATATATAATTCCAATAATGAAATCTTTAAGGTAATTGTGAATGAGTAATACTTGAGGAATTTCTAAGTGAAAGGGGTCTTTTAAGTTTATCCATAACGATGAAAAATTGAGGAGACATTCTCAATACTAAATATTAAAATTTATATATATAATGAATGATAATATAAGAAATAATATAAAAAAATAATGGATAAAAAGATAAAGTATTGAAAGGTTTAGATAAATTAGGAATAATAAAATTTTAAATTATTTTTGACAATAGAGCCTTTTCAGGGGAGTCGAATGGTACCCCTTAAATACTTTTGAGATGAGAAGAGTCTTTAAGAATTCATCCAGAATGATGGACAAATTTTAAAAGAATTTTCAATATTTAAATAATGAAAATAATAAATTTTAAAGACCACATAACTAAGACTAAGTTAAATAACATAAGATTAAAATGGTACCAATTTTAGGCATTGTAGGGATGCTATAACCTTCCCTACACGTAAATGAACTCCGGAACTCAAAACTTAAAATGTAGACTAATCCTTAGAGTCATTTAGGTGGCCAATCACACCTAAGTTTTAAAAAAGATTGGTGGCGACTCCATTTCTTTAATGTCTAGCGACCTAGCCCTAGGAAATGTTATGACAACAGTCATTAGACCAACATTGCTATATGGTAGTGAATGTTGGCTGATTAAGAGATTACACACACAAAAGATGAGTGTAGAAGAAATGCAAATGTTGCGGTAGATTTGTGAATATACAAGAAAAGATAGAATGAAAAATGAATATATTCGTAAGATGGTTGGAGTGGTATCTATCGAAGAGAAAATGTGTGAAAGTCGTTTAAGTTGGTTTAGACACGTACGGCGTAAACCTGTAGATGCTCCAGTTAAAAGAGTAAAGGCTATGAATGTTGAGAGAAGGGGTAAGACTAGAGGAAGACAAAAAAGAACCTGGAAGGAAATAATTCGAAAAAATATAGAGGCATTAGAGTTGGATGAACACATTGCCTCGAATAGAAATGTGTGGAGGAAGAGAATTTATATGGACGATCTAATGTGAGTTCAAATATTGGTTCATGTAGCCTACCCCTTTCTCTAGGATAAAGGCTCTGATGATGATGAGGAATCTTAGATATTTCATATGATTGAAAGAAAAAAATCCGTTTTAAAGATTGATGCATAAGGATAATTGAATATGTCATAACGTATTAAGTTTCGAAAAACCTACTAGCTCGACAAAATCTATGGAGTCGCCCCCAATCATTCTACTGAAGTATGATTGGTCACCTATTCAAACTATGGACAAGAACTGATCTACATCTCAAATTTAAGATTCGGAAGCTTAGTTACACGTGAAGAATGTTAGCACCCTTACGACGCCCATTCTAAATGATACCAAATAATTTTAGTTTATTTCAAATTTGCTTTGGTTAATTTTAATTTCGATTATTAAATATTGGAAAATATTTTTATGTATCATCCATTAAGCTAGTAGGGTACTTAAATAATATTCCTCACCTCAAGAGTATTCAAGTAAAACTATACGACTTGCTTGAAGAGGATCCGTCATCGTATCGATTTTAATATTTTATGGAAGATCTTAACTTTTACTATTTCTATCCAATTCATTCTTGTTATTTTTATCATTTTTATTATTTTATTATTTTCTATCATTTATTAATTCCTAATTTTATTTATTTGTTATTTTTATTTATTTGTTTTAGAAAATGAACAAGGATTACTTTTATTAGAAATTCCTTTAGATCTTCATTAAGCTGGTCAGACCTTAAAAAAACATTATCTAAAGATTTTCAAAGTATTACTTAAGCAAAACCTCATTTAGAATCTTATTATCGGAATAATCAATATTTGTTCTCAATAATTATAATTAATTATTATCACTTTATTTTATTCTTTCATCATTCCTTACTATTATTTGTTGGATTTATATATAATGCACTGACAGTGTATAATCTCTATACATTATCAATGCACATGATGTTGACACCTCATCTATAAGCCTTTAGGAGTAAATTCAAAAAATTTTATTTATATTTATTTTTAAGGGCTTGTCATTTTTTTAGTTTCTTTATTGATGAAGTGTCATTTTCTAGTGCATTGATAGTATATAGAGACTATATATTGGCAATACATCATTTATAAACAACCTTTATTATTGTTGTTGTTTTATTATTACAGCGAACCTGAATCATTAACAATTTTTTATCTTTATAACTAATTACTTTAATTTTAATTTTAATATTTCTTATTTTATATTTTATATTTTTCCAAATGAATAAAAATAACTTATTTTGCATAAAAATCACTTGGTATTGAAAACTCTCTTTAGGCCATCGATTAAGTTGGTGAACCTTGGAAAAAATTTCCTCACCTAGAAATTTTGAAGAAAATTACTTAAGCATAATTTTCTTGATATTTCATTATTGGTGAAATTCATATTCACCTTTATTATTATTTTAATATATAATTCTGGTTATTTTATTTATTTCCTTCCTTATTTTGTTACTTGCTATTATTATTATTTTATTATATTATTACAAATCATTAATATCCTTCTAATTTTATAACTAATTATTTTTATTGTTATTGTTATTTTATAATAAACTTATTTTTAAAATGAATATAAATTACTGGCTATCGAAAACTCTATTTAGACCCTTTATTAAGCTGGTGAGATCTTGACTAGAATTTTCTCACCTAAAAATTTTTAAGAAAATTACTTAAGCATAATTCTCCATATATTTCATCATCGGACTAATCTCAATCTACTTTCATATTTTCTTATTTTATTAATTAAATAATTTAAATAGAATTTTAATTTCGAAAGAATTTACAAAAATCTACAAAATTTAATTTCCAAATCTGGTACATAATCTAAGTCTAATTTTCTTAACCCATAATTTATTTATTTATTTATTTATTTTTAGTAGTACATTCTCATCAAAGTTACAATTACAATCAGCATATTACATTTCATGAACTGGTAACTTGATAAATTGATAAATACAAATGATAATAACAAACTAAATAAATAACAAATAAACTAACTTGAACTCACATTCAGTGAGATTCGAACCTAGAACCTCAAAGTTCTAGGTCCTCCTCCTTGCTACTAAGCCAAGGCCTCATTGGCAACCCATAATTTATTTTACTCAGGTAAAAAAAAAAAACTTAATTCCAACACCAAGTAATTCATTAAAAACAATATAATTGGAAACACACACACACATACACATATATATATGAGGAGGGATCCACTTACACAGGTGTAAAACTAAAGAGTTTTACACACTTTTGTAGCCATTAGATCAAAATAATGTATAGTGCAGATTAAAACGCCTTTTGTTTTTTTTACTACCTGACTACTTACCATTCCTTTAACGTTTTCTTCTTACCATCTCCATTTCCCTCTCCAACGCTGCCTTTCCTGTTTCTCTTCGTGCGTCTTTGTTTCCTCTCCAGCGGCTTGAACCGATACGCATACTCCAGTCTCCTCTCCAGCAGCTTGACACCTCGAGAGCTCGTAATTTTCACTTACAGAAGACTTGAACTCATACCCAAATCTGATAATTCTCATTCCTAAATCTGATAATTTGGTCTTCACACCAAGTTCTGTAAGTTTCATTGCCTTTTTAATTTTGAAGAAAATGGTGATTTGTTAATTTGAATTAAAGTTTGGATGTTGTATTATATTTCTTCTTCTTACAATTAATTCGAGTTTATTCTTCTTCATCGTACATGCCTTTTGTTTTATTCTTCTTTACAATTAGATGGTTATGGAATTTCAAAACAATCAAAATTAATTATCACCTTAATTAAAATTGCTGTGGATATTGCTTAATTGATTTTGTGTTGTATCGGTTTTGATGGGGCTTCTTATTCACTAGAAAATGTTGAGGGTCGATCTCTGAGAGTGATTGTCGGTTTCGTTTGTCTGGATTTGCTGCACTCCATATGTTTGATGTATTGTTGTCATTGAATAATTAAAAAACAAAAAGGCGATATTGTTAGGGTATAACTTTTCAAAAGTATAAGGTGAATATGCAACACATTTTTGCTTTGTATTGAAATTAAGAACTCTGCTTTTATTTAGTATCTTTAGTAAAGTTCACTCTCTAGCTTTACAAAAGTGATGCTAAATTTGTCGTCAAAGCAATATTAATATTTTTCACAACTTTTGCTTCGATATCAAGGTTTTTTTTTTATTATTCTTTATAATTTTTTTATGAATAGCTTGGCTTTAACTCTAAAATATATGGATCCTTTTTTCATCCAAAAAAAGAGAGGAAGAAATATATGGATCTTTTTTCTATTTATTTAATTTTCACCATTTCATTTTTTTAAGATTAGATGTCGGTAAATTTTTTTGAAATTACATTAAAATTTTATTTTTTACGATGAAAGCTTTTAATTTGAAACAATGAGACTTAAAATTTAAATTTATAAAAATTTCATAATTTAAAGATGGAAAGCATTTGTTCTTTTTTGAATGATGACATTTATATAATTTAAAAAGTAATCTTACCTAAATTAGTAAACTTACTCCGGCAAATGTAAAGGATAAATAATAAAATTATATCCCGATAAAAAAAATCAAATGTGGGGGCTGAGGCTTATATATATATATATATATATATATATATATATATATATAGATATATTATCAAGTAAGATCTCACTCCAATTTGGACAAGAGAAGAAGACTGAGAGGAAACAATTTCTACTTTCTTTAGTACAAACAACAAATCACACACTTTCAATAGTGATAATTGATATGCATGAGCTTATATTTTTACTCATTTGGACAAATTTTGCATTTGAGTTCAATTAAAATCTAAAAGATTGCTTTTTAACTTATGTTCTAGGATTTTCTTTTAAATATACTATGGAGAATTCATCACTAAAGGATACCCAACTCATTGGTGATATTCAAAATATTGAGGTAAGTAAGCAAAGTGCAGTAGTAAATGAATATAGTAGCTTACAAGCTAATTCTAAGAACATAATAGTTTCTGGTAATATTGTTAAGGAATCCGAGCCATTTATTGGAATGCAATTTGATTCTTTAGATGAGGCAGAGAACTTTTATAAAATCTTTGCTAGGGAACAAGGTTTTGGTAATCGCATTCGATCAAGTAGAACAGGCTCTCGGTATACTGAAATAGTAAGTCGCATCTATGTTTGTTGTAATGAAGGTCGGTATAAAGATAGAGTTATAGAGAATAATGATACTCAAAATGATGTTGAGATCACTAAAAAGAGATGTTCGACTTTAAGAACCGGTTGTGGAGCATTATTTAAGGTAGCAAGGGTGAAGGAAAGTGAGAAGTGTACTGTCAAAAAATTTTCAAATGAATATAATCGTGATATGATTAATCATAAGAGTGTGTCTTATCTTAGATGCCATAAAAAAAATGACTTCTGCAGCTAAGAGCCTTGTTGAAAAATTTAATGAAGAAGGAATTCCTACAAGAAAAGTAGCTGCATTGTTTAGTAATGTTGACGAGCAATTTTCAAATAGAGATTGTTGGAATCATCTTAGAAATTTAAGGAGGAAAAACTTAGATGTTTGAGATGCCCAAGCTGTCCTATGTTATTTTCGAAGAAAACAGGTTAAGAATCCTAATTTTTTTTATGCAATTCAGTGTGATGGTGATACTCGTATGGTAAATTTATTTTGGGTTGATGCTCGATCTCGATTGGCTTATGAACGTTTTGGTGATGCCATTACATTTGACACCACATATAAAACCAATAAGTATAGTATGTCATTTGCTCTTTTTGTAGGATTAAATCACCATTGCCAATCAATTTTATTTGGTTGTGCTTTATTGCCAGATGAATCTGAGCAAAGTTTCATTTAAATACATTAAGTATGATGAAAAATTAATAAATAGAATAATTAAATAAACAAAAATTAAAAAGAGATTGATATTATATTACCTTCTTTGCACAAGTTATAACGATGAGGACCTCTCCATCACGTGCTTTTGGCTTTTCATCTTTCCTTTTCTTTTCCACACAGTATTCTGCAGCAGTTCCCTCCTTTTCAACGATCGGAAACGAAGTAGAGCATGGCGATGCAAAGTGAGTCGCAGCAGTGTAAGCGATGCAGCTTAGGCTTAATGTAAGAGTAATGCAAGAGATGTGTAGCGGCAGTGCAAGAGCGGGACGAGGCGCAAAGCGATGAGCCTGGGCTGACGAACAAGGCGGTGGTGCGGGTTTGTGCAACAAGTGGTGGACGATGATGATCAGGAGTGGGTTGCAAGGCGTGCGCGACAGCAGCTAAGGCTTGATGAGTGTGAAGTGGGATGGGTGATGAAGCAAAGCAGGCTGAGAGCAGCCAGGGTGATTATACCGCGAGCAACCGAGGCGGTGGCTGTTGCAAAAAGCTTGCTGTTTTGTGGTTCTCCCTTTCTCTTTTGGCTTTCCTAGCGTCCATGTCTTACCTCTCCCCCAAAACCAAATGTCAGCCCCGATTTATTTAAGTTGTAATTCTTTGATTTCCTGCATTGATTCTAATCTCTTTCCATATTTGTTGATTTTGATTTTTCTTTAATTTCTTCTTTAAAAAAACCCTGTACCAGAATCTCTGTATAAATATATATTTGATTAGCTACCAATTGAACTCCTTGATCTCAATGATGACCAGATTCACTTTTAATTCTTGTGATTTCAAAGAGTTTTGATCTTGATTTTAATTCTTGCAATTTCTTTTTATTTAAATTAGATTTGGTTAGATTAAATTTCAAGATTTTTTATTTATTAGAGATTTTTTTGTTATTTATTATTTATTTATTTTTTGGATGTTTACTTTTTTATTTTTTTAATTATAAAATAAATTAAATAAATAAGAATTGGATGCATATTTTAATTATCAAACCCAAGCTGAAATTTAAGCCAAGTCTAAATTGTAATCTCCTATCCAAAAATTAGATTAAAATTCAAATCAAATGTAAAGTCAAATTGAAAATCTATTTGGATAATTTTCTTTGAATTTCAAAGTAAATAACATTCAACTCACAAAGAATTGATTTAGGCTAAAAAAAATGACCTAATTGGCCTAATAATATTAAAGATCCCGGATAAAATGGGGTGTCTACAGTATATGTTTTATGCTACTGCAAATTGATTTTTATAGGTTGATAAACATTGCATGTAGCATAGTGATTTTACTAAATAAAAATATTATGCATATTGGTTTTATATATGCTTCGGTCTTTATATTTGGCATTTAAACTATGGCTTTTATGCATTCATGGTTATACATGGCATACGCATATAGTATGTGGATCGTCGTTATATGTGATGGATTAAGAGGTACACAGTGTTACGGCTCGGGAAAATAAGATACTTCAAAGTATCTTACCAGCTAATACCTCATAAATCCTAACACTACAGGTGAGTAACCGTGAATGATTAGATATACTGTAAATATGGATTTATAATGTATTTGATATGCCAAACACCAGGAGTATATATTCATTTAGTAAATGATGGTGTTCTTCAGCAGTTTGTGAACGGTATTGTGAATTGGGATATGAACTAGGTAAATATCCCTTGTAGGTATAAAATATAATACATTTGGGGTGTAAACAAGTTAACTTTTACAGATAATTAAGTGAAATATTAGGAATGAATTCGATAAGTAAATGATTCTATTTTTAGGCAGTATTTCGGTAGTGATGTACTTTAAGGTGTTTATTGAGTTGATAAGACCTTAAGTTACAAGATATACTGCAATTATATGATAAAGGATTTAAATACAATCAAATCTCTATATACTAAGGAAATACTGATGTTATTCAATGAGTATATGTTTTTATAATGTGAACAATCTAAATGTTTAGTGGTTTCTTGGTTATTTGATACCTCGAGATGTTAACGAGGAAAATAGACATTTGGAACCAGAATGATACTCTTCCCGATGGGAGAATTTATTCACTATCTAAACTAGGCCTTTACCGAAAAGAGCATTCTTTGACAAAAATGCATTAAGATACAATGCAAGACAAAAGGATACTCATTTTAAGAATTTTCTTGTATGTAAAAATGCTATGCATGATATGTCACTCACATGCTTACTATGCAATAGAATAGGCCACTCATCACAAGCATGCACATTTGGAAGAACTACATTTAAAGGGAAAGCAATTAGAAAAATGTGGATACCTAAGCATGCTCTTGAATCCCATGATGAATTGTCTAAATGGATACCTAATGGAACTAAAGTTCTGAACACTAACTCTCAGGTTTGGGTACCAAGAAAAATTGAGTTCTTGCTGTTGTAGAAGTCTGAGAGTATGGAGTTGTAAAGAAATTTCTTGAAGATTGAATGCTCTAGACACCTACATGGGGATTGCTTGTGCTCATAAGAAAGAGGAAAAGCTTGAGGATCCACACTGAGCAAATTCACTATCACTTCAGGGATTGCTTAAGTTGGACTCAAAGAAAATATGGCAAAGGACTCTCAAGCCAAGGGGTTTTGTAAACTTAAATTTTGTGTTCTTAAATCTCATATATGCTCAATTTATTGTGTGCTTTGATATGATAATTTAACAATCTTTAATGTGTCTTGAATGGATGTATAAAAATCATGTTTCATGATTCTATAATGATTTTGTGATTTGGGCAAATATGAAATGTGTTGATAATATGTTTACTTGCTTCAAACATGTCAAATATGTCATAATATGCAAAATTCCTCTTGAAAGCCTTATTTGTTGAGTAATATGCATATTGTGCTATGCATGGCCTTTTGCTTACTTTGATCATATTTGATGGAATTCTTGGTTGAATTTAATGTGAACATGTTTTTTATGCCTTACTTGAGCAATCATATTCATTGGATTAGTAAAACTGCTTAGAATTCTGAAAATATCTTTTGATAAGGCTAAATATGCATTTTATGATGAAAATTCTTTCAAAATTGGCAAAAACAATATCAAATGATTTTTTATTCCTGTTTCTTCATCGTGCATGTCCAAAATCATGTTTTCTAGGTATGCAAACTTGTTTAAGCCTTAGAACCTTTAAAATCAATTTTTCATTAGTCCAGTCCTTGATTTTCTATCAAACTTTTGCAATAAACTGGACAAAGATTGATTCTCCTTGCCTTAGGATTGATCCCTATGTGAATTTCTTTCATACAAAAGCATTCTGTGTTGAAAGGGAGATGCCCTTGACACTAGCATTAATTCCCCAATCTGTACATTGAACAAAAGTGTCACAACCCGAAGGCCGTGACGTGCACCAAGTACTTATACTTATTCCATTTAACAAATTTATGAACTAAATTTTTCTTTTCATTTTATGGATTGTATTCAGTGTCAATGTAGTCACTAAATGATTTTCGCTTATTCTTTTCATTTTAATTCAACTTTACTAACTTATTCTTTGATCTAACGGTGAGTTAAATAATTCTCCAAAACATCTAATGATCATTTCTTTATCTATAACAGTTATAACGTCTCAATCATTCAATTTTTAGTCTAAATTTTTTTCTTTCATTCGATCATTTGGTTTGACCGTGAGCAGTGTCATACAATCAAACTTACTTAGCTAAATTAATATGTACTTAATCAAAGTAGTCCCAATACATTCATCTACAATACACCATCACTCATATTTCATTATCATTTTAACCACATTGAGTCAAGTATAATTATTTCATATCTGTATTTAACTAAACAACCTCAAATTATATAGATATCAAGTATCAATTATTTAAACTTAGTATACATTCTTTTCTGCATCAAATGACTGTCAATGACATTAAAACTTCTTTCATTTACATCCCTTAGACACACTAATGTACTGTACCATAAAGTCTAAATACATAAAGTGACTGTACAAATATACCTCAAAAGTACAATATGGAAGCTTCATAGAATTCGATCAGAAACCTCTCCTTAACCAGGCAGCCACTATTGTCAAGTATTGTAAGGTGGCAGAGGGGGGTGAGCTTTATGCCCAGTAAGAAATACATATAAAAAGCTGATATCATGCTAACTATATAGGTTCTTACAATAATAGTTTGCCATTAATAACATTAAATTTGATTTCAGTAAGAATAGATACTATGCAACTACATGCATTATCCTAACAATACTACGACATTTCCATTAACATACTCTAACAGTGACATAATACAAAATCAATACAATTCTTTCAATTAATAACTTGTTACCAATCAATAACATTGACACGAACTTGAAGGAAGGAATTACTATAATTGGTTAGGGATACCGGGTTGAGTATGGAAGGATACTTTAAAGTACCTCACTTGTCTCAGTCCTTAGATCCGACTATAGGTGTTCTAACGAAATTTACGAATGGTGCATTAATGCTATGAACTATCAGTGGAAATGCATCTCATTACTTCAAAACCGTGGAAATTCCATTTCTTTTAAAACCATAATAATACGATTTATTTCTTTTAAAACTATGCTAATGCAAATCATTATCTTTGAAATCATGATAATGCATCTTACAAATGTTCATTTAAAAATCTGAATCTCAAATCATTAATAGTCAAATAGTATACGTGTAACACCCGATTTTCGTTCAATTTACCAATTAACTTTTTCAATTCCATATAATGGTTAAGCCGTTTGTCAATGTCACTATTTTTCCTACTTATATCTTGCCTATTATTTTATTGCTATTATTTCATAAAATATAATTAACATCTACAAAAATAATTACTATTTCCATCATGAAGTGTATTTATTTAATTCATAAACTCTTTACATATAAAGGTTCAAAACCCTAACCACTAATACAGAACTATTTCTATTTATTTTACATTCCCATAACTATTACAATACGATCGGTACTGTACTAAATATGTTTGAAATATATAATAGAATACGATAGGTACTATACTGAATGGAGACTTAAAGGAGGTTTTTATGAGTTTACCTCTTAGATTTCAAGTGAAATTTGGCAATGGTAAAGTCTGCAGGTTAAAGTCCTTGCATGGTCTCAAATGGTCTCCCAGAGCATGGTTTGAATGCTCTTGGAAAGCTTGTAAGAGGTCACGGCTATTATGAAAGTCAAGGGGATCATACTATGTTTTATAAATGTTTAATTGAAGGAAAATTGCAATCTTGATTATTTATGTGGATGATATAATGTTGATTGGAAATGATGAGGTTGAATTGGAAAACTTAAAGAAAAATCTTGCTGGTGACTTTGAAATTAACGACTTAATAAGGCTAAATACTTTCATGGGATGGAGTTTACTAGATCTACAGAAGGTATTTTTGTATGTCAACAAAAATACTTACTTGGTTTACTTGGTGAGTCAGGTTTACTAGGTTGTGAAGCAGCCAAAACACCAATTGAAGTCAATCTCAAGTTACAACCTACCAAAGTTGAAAAAATAGTTGATAAGGAAAAATATCAACGTCTTGTTGGAAGGCTAATTTACGTATCACATACGTGTCCCGACATCACCTTCGCTGTGAGTATGGTGAGCCACTTTATGCATTCATTAAGTCTTGAGCATTTGAAGTCGTGTACAGGATCTTGAAGTACTTGAAATGGACTCTCAAAAGAGGTTTGCTGTTAAAAAAATAGACATTTGTATATTAAAGTCTACATAGATTGTTATAATCCCACATCGACTCCATAAGCAATTGTGAGGCGGTATTTAAGTTTAAGGAAATCTCTTACCTAACAGGCCGGTTTTTGGGTTAGGCTTCCCCTTTGGGCTTCAGTACCTAAAATTGGTGCTTTCATTGAGAGTAAGCGTAGCGAAGGGAGTGACCTTGAAAAGTTCTAACTGGTGCTTGATAAAGTTTAGAGTGAAGCCGCTCAATGGAGAAAAGGGCTGCCTGCTATGCTAAGTAAAGTTCAGAGTGAAATCATCTAGAGTGGTCCGCCATAGATGTTGGCTTTTCAAGGGGTGGGAAATGTTATGATCCCACATTGACTCCACAAGAAATTGTGAAGGGTTATTTAAGCTTAAGGGCTCTCCTACCTAATAGGTTAGTCTTTTGGGTTAGGTTCTCTCTTTGGGCTTGAGTTCCTAACACAGATGCTGATTGTGCAAGCTACAATACAAATAGGAGATCAATTTTAGGCTATTATGCTTTAGTTGGAGGAAATATTATTACTTGGCAAAGCAAAAAAATTATAGTAGTAAGAAGTATGCCAAAGCTGAGTTCAAATCAGTTGCTTATGGAATATGTGAGGGTATGCGGATAAAAAGGTTATTGGAAGAATTAAACGTGCTTGACTTTGCTCCTAGGAAAGTGTACTATGACAATAAAGCTGCCATATTCATTATCCACAATCTAGTTCTTAATGATAGAACAAAGCACGTGGAAGTGAACAAAAACTTCATTAAAGAAATGCTTGCTAACAAGTTGATTTATACATCCTACGTCCTTACTAGCGATCAAATTGTTGATGTGCTCACAAAGGGACTACATAAAGGGCAATTGGTGAATTGATAAGCAAGCTGGCTATGGAAGATATTTTGAGACCAACTTGAGGAGTAGCATTGAATATTAGGAAGATTTAGCCATCAGTGATACTGAATTACTAGTTGTCCAATTTCGCCTTTGTTTTGTTTCAAAATATAACCTAGTTAATTCTTGCTTTTTTATGTATAGCTATACATGGTCATTGGCTTCCCTTTTTCTATGTTGTTTCTTTTTCTAGTTATTGTATCCTTTATGAGAGAACAATGATGTATACTTTTTGCATGAGAGAAAATAATAAAAAATTCAGTTTTCTCCTCTGTTTATATGAAGTTTTTGTCAATGAGAGCACGCTTCATTCTATCTTGCTGAATAGGATTTTGAACTATACTAATGGCATATTTGCTGTCACTGTAAAGCTTCATAGGCCCATCCAATGGAATATGCAAGTATTCTACCTCAATGCTACTTCTTGCAACAACAGTATGCTTCTTGCTCCTCCATGTTGCTACATTTCCTCATACCTTTGTGTTGATGAAAAAATAATCCACCAAGTTGCTTTCTTCATTGAAAACAGTTACAATATATAGCCTAAAAGCATAAACGATAAGAATACTTCTAGGATATAAGCTAGGAAACAAATAATCATATAATTTATAATATCCTTAAAAACAAGGAAACTACAGGTAAATACTAAAATAGAAAGTTGAATAACAAAAAGCTTAATGTTGGGATATATTTGAAATTCCAACATCTTCTCTCCAAACTCTCTTTGCATCTTTGAACCATCTTTTTCCAAAATCTTGATTTGCAACTCATTTTTTTGTTAGTCTTATGTAGCAGAGCTCTCTAATCTTTAATATAGAACTTCACTACCTTCTTTTTCTTCTGCAATATATATTAACATGATGGCTTTCATTAAACTAACAAATCCTTTGCAAGTCTCCAAATCTCTTACATTTGTACCATTATGGTTTTCCATTATGCTAGTAATCTTCCTCTTTGTG
Source organism: Heritiera littoralis (assembly GCA_031772115.1). Taxonomy (NCBI): domain Eukaryota; kingdom Viridiplantae; phylum Streptophyta; class Magnoliopsida; order Malvales; family Malvaceae; genus Heritiera; species Heritiera littoralis. The sequence goes on from JAPDPK010000042.1 coordinate 3,945,617, forward strand.
ATTTGGTTCTGTTGCAAATCACGCATGGTGGACATTTCTCTTTCATTTGTTCATCTTTTCCTTGCCCTTAATAATTTTGAATTTCTGCCAAGTATTCTACCTTTTGGAGTTAAGCACCTTTCTTTGTCTTCATAGTCTGCTTTGTGTCTTTCTTCTCTGCAAAACTTCTCTGATTTTGCTCTAGCACTCTTTTCAATGTTGTTGCTACTTCTAGTTACTTGTTCTTCTTTTACTTTTTTGGGAGCTTTCTCCATCAATCCTGTGCATAACTTGGATTGCTTTCTCTCTAATGTTACCTTGAGTCATGCTCATTTTTTTACTGCAACCCTACTTAGATTCCCAAATATGTTGGCTTGCAGGGGAAATATCTCATTCCAGAATAACAAAATACACGAGACACCTATTAATAGGACTTTTAAACTATCATTACTAGACACTTTAATTGCCAGTTCATGTTCAAGTTTGTTAGATGCACATAAAAGTACCAAACCAAATTGACTCCTAATTATTTCACTTAACAAATAAGTAACCAACTCAATAACTCAGGCTAATCGTAACTTTCCTTGTTTCCACTCGTGTTATGCTCTATCAGAAGCTTCTAATATTTTCCATGATTTTCAAATTACCTTCTAATAGATATACTGTTTTCCTTCAGCAAAGAATTAGTTTCAACTTTTATATGGTTCTTTAATTTGAAGAATATAGGGTTCTTTAAATTTAAATTTTCGACTTTTACTCATTTCTAATGTTAGGTTTAGTTCTTTTATAGGAACTGTATAAAAGAGTTTATCTTTAGAACCTTAAAGTACTCATCCATTTTAGAAATTACATAATTTTTTCTCCTTGTGGAAGCTTATCATCTGAGATATAACTTTAGTTAATGGTTACTGCTAGCTTTATGTAAAGAGCTTTCCAAAATTATCAATTTGTTGAGTTTGTTACTTTTATTGAGGTCGTTGTCGTCATCGTCATCGTCATCATCATCATCAGAGCCTTATCCCAAGAGATTAGGGTAGGCTACATGAACCAATATTTGAACTCACACTAGATCATCCATATGAATCCTCCACCTCTACATATTCCTATCTAAGGCAATGTGTTCATCCAACTCTAATACCTCCATATCTTTCCGAATTACTTCTTTCTAAGTCTTTTTCGATCTTCCCCTAGTCTTTTCCCTTCTCTCAACATTCGTAGCCTCTATTCTCCTCACTAGAGCATCTACAAGTTTATGTCGTACGTGTCTAAACCAATGTAAACGACTTTCACTCGTCTTGTCTTCGATGGAAACAACTCCCACCATTTTACAGATATCATTATTTCTCATTCTATCTTTGTGTGTGTAATCTCTTAATCGCCCAACATTCACTACCATATAGCAATGTTAGTCTAATAACTGTCCTATAAAACTTACCTTTCAACTAAATAAGAATTCTTTTATCACAAAACACACCTGTAATACTTCTCCACTTACTCCATCTAGCCTGGATCTTATGGGTCACATCACCATCAATCTCTCCAACCATCTGTACTATCAACTTAAGTTATTGAAAATGATCCCACTTAAGTAACGCTACCCCACCTAACATCACTACATTATGCTCTTCCACTTGGTTTGAACTAAATTTACACTCTATGTATTTAGTCTTCACTCTGCTTAGTTTGAACCCTCTTGATTCTAACGTTTGTCTCCATAATGCCAACTTTGCGTTGATCTCCATTCTAGTTTCAGCATATAGGACAATATTATCTGCAAACATCATATACTAAGGCACCTTATCTTTGATGGATTTTGTCAGTTCATCCATAACTATCGCAAATAAGAATGGACTTAATGTTGACCCTTGGTATAATCCCACTGTGATAGTGTAATGACCCTCCGAGTAGCACTTTGTTCCCGTAGGATTCAAGAGGTGGCTCCCTCGGCCACCTTATAGAGTGTTAGAGCCCCGCCCGTTAACAGGCCGTCGGCGAGCATCCCTTAAGCGCCCTCGCCCCAGGTTTTCCCTGACACGTGAAGTAGGCGGTTGCTCACATTCACTCATGTATTGTCCACTTTGGCGGCTGGCTGCTCACCTCACGACTTTGTCTCAAGGGGCCTAAAGAACTCAAGACATAATCCCCTTAGTGCGTTTTCACTGAGGCTCGAACCCTGGTACCCTTAAGTACTCGAGCCTTACAGTCACTTTACCATTTAGACAACTTATTGTAAGGACCCTCTGAGTAGCACTTTGCTCCCGTAGGATTCAAGAGGTGGCTCCCTCGGTGACCTTACAGTGTGTCAGAGCCCCGCCCATTCACAGGCTGTCGACGAGCATCCCCTAGGCGACCTCGCCCCAGGTTTTGTAACATCCCAAATACCCAATATAGCTAATATTTACTTAAAAATTCCACTTACTTACCGGTTGGGCTGTCTGTGATGCTTAACAACTCTTAACATTTAAATAACCATTAAAACTCTTATTACATTAATGCTCTAAGATGTATACACCTTCCCTTCTATTTAAAGTAGTACTGTACAATTTTTCTGAATATATAAAAGAAATAATATACCTTTGATATCAGATATCCATTAGCAGTCGATAATCTCTTGGAAGGTAATTTTCTTAATCCAAGATCAGCAATCTGTGGAGTGGAAAATAAGGGGTGAGCGATAACATGCTCAGTAAGGAAGATGTACACAAATCTAACTTTATTTCCCAAAACTTTTATTTTTCATAGTAGTAAACCCAGTGGATATAGAAAACAGTTTACAATATCATTAGCATAATCAGTGAATAGGATTTAACAAATCCTTTCTGTAAAACAAGTTAATAAGTTGAGACTAGGCATCACCCTAAAATAAGTCATGCTATCATCGTTCCCCCTCCCCCTTGCGAGAACGGCATAATCATCCCAATAAAGATGCAGTAGATCTATGGCCATAATCTATGGGTGGTCCTCGGGTCCACTTGCCAAGTGACCTCGAGACCGCTGATGACTTGGCGGGTCCATCAGCCTTATAACTCGTAACAAGGCATGAAACTAGGGGCCTAAAGTCTCAAAATCATAGCTAAAAATACCTTTAAAGAAACCCATTTAATTCATTTAAATAGTTAATCATTTCTCATTTGCATAGAGAATATAAACTGAAATCTGGTCGCCCATGGTCAGCTCGCCCCGTCTGGCTCGCCCATGGTCGACAGTCCAGTAGGGTGAACTTATGTTCGCCCGCCAATTGAAAACAAGGAAAACCGACTCGCCCTCACTGGCTCGCACATGATCAACTCGCCCAAAAGATTTTGTATTTTCTATTTTCAAAATATTATTCTGTCTCATTTTTCGTTTAAGAAAATACACTTTAAACCTCTTCGCCATGGTCAGCTCGCCCATCACAGCTCGCCCATGGTGAATTCCAAGATGGAGAATTAGTATTCGCCAGCCAATCCTCAGCGATTAAAACAAGTGAAATTGGCTCGCTCGGATTTTCTATTTAAAACAGGGTAGTTCGCCCAAAAGAAAATAAAAGGACTCGCCCAAATTTTTCATAAAGCAAGATCACTCGCCCGCCAAAATATCAAAAAAAGGGGCTCTTCGTCCAAAACATAACGAAGGGTCAATTCGCCCGCCCTTACCAGTTAGCCCAATAACAAGGAAATTTATCAAAATAGTATGCATGTCTTAAACCAAAACAAATTCTCAATACTTTCATAAATTTAACTCCGCAGGACATGCATTCTTTTAACACACAACTCCCTTACCTCTTCTGAAGAAGCCTTGCTTCTCGTTCGCCTTTCTCAATTCCCGTTTGCACAATTACATTAAACTATGAATATTCCTTTTTCGAATATTTTCTAAACTATTTATATTTTCCTAATATTTGGGACACTTTGGCGAGACTGAGTTCGCTATACGCCCATAAAGCTCGCCCGACCATTCAACTCGCCATGCCCTGCATGTGGGTTCGACCGACACTACTGTTTTGTTCATTGGCGGCTCACCTATGTATTAAACTTGCATGTGGCGATCTCGCCCACTTCCTCATTCCAGATTCTAGCTCGCCCATTATCATTTTTCCAGTATTTTCATTGTTTATTCTAATTCAGACTACACCTTATTCTAGTTCTTATATATTCTAGCAAGGTTTAGCTAACACAAGGCTATATCTATGTTTATTACGTTATAAAACATAGAAATCTAGTATTGAATATCAAGGGAACCATAGAAATTATGGAACTTACCTTAACCCAATTGCTCTTCCAAAAACAGAATATTTCCTGCCTCCCTTAGCTTTGTTTCTCTTGTTCCTTGGCTTTTCAACACTGCAGAAGGGTTTGGCTAGCTAACAGATGAAATTACATGGCTCATTTATGACGAAAACGGAGGAATGAAAGATGGATATGCAAAAATACAGAATTGGGCGAGGAGGTTATTTGAGAGGATGAAGTTGACGACATCATCTTCCCTCACGTATTCCTTTATATAGCCATTTGATCCTGTTAGAAACTACCGACTGTTTTCTTATCATGTTTCTTTCATCATTACATGCATTAAATTTTGTGGAAAAACTGCAGCTAGTGAACGGCTGTAAGAAGAAAATTCCCTGCATGTGTTGAAAATTTTCTTTCTTTTTCCTCTTCTTCTCCTAGTCCACGCCACTGCCAGTCACTCTTATTGGCTTGCTCCTCTTGCTATTAAATGCTTAGTCTCCTTTGTCAAACAAAGCAACCAGCGAGAAGTCCACTGCGCCCCTTTCCTAGACTTTTTCTATTTCCTTTTCTGCTCTTCTCTTCGCCCATATCTCCTCTAGCCAACATTGATTGGCTAACTCCCCATCTTTTCTTTGTTTTGTCTTCTAGCCCTTAATTCTCTTGTCATTCTTCTTCTTCTTCTCCACGCCAATGTTAGCCACATTGATTAATTTTATCTCATTTCATTTAATGCTTTCATACCTTATATATACTGTCTTGATCTTTTATCAAGATTAAATCTCATATATTCCTTGTTACAATTGATATTTATTTTTCTTTCTTTTATCAACCATACTATACATCATGACTTAAAATGCAAAGTGGAATTTCACATTCAATGATTCTTTACTTTCACTAAAAGAATTAATTTCCACCATCAATCATGGATAATGTGGTATATAGTATAATAAAATTCGGGTCTTACATTTCTCCCCACCTTAAGAAATTTGGTCCTCCAAATTTAACTCGGACCTATCCATTGAAAAGCTCTGGATACCTCTCACGCATAAGGCTTTCTAACTCCCAGGTAGCCTCCTCCTCGTTATGATACTGCCAGAGCACTTTAACCAAAGGAATCGTCTTAGACCGCAATACTTTATCCTTCCTATCCAAAATCCGTACCGGTTTCTCAACGTAACTCATGTCCTCTCTGATCTCCAATGGCTCATGTCGAATCACGTGAGAAGGATCTGGATGGTATTTTCTCAACATCGAGACATGGAATACGTTATGCACACCTGACAAGTCTGGTGGTAGTGCTAACCGATATGCCACATCTCCCACGCGATCTAAGATCTCATAAGGCCCAATGTACCGAGGACTCAACTTTCCTCTCTTCCCGAATCTCATTATACCTTTGGACGGTGAGACCTTTAAAAATACATAATCACCCGCTACAAACTCCAAGGGTCGGCGTCTAGTATCTGCATAACTCTTCTGCCGACTTTGAGCCGTTCTGAGCCTCTCACAAATCATCCGTACATCACGAGAAGCCTGCTCGACCAAATCAGGGGCTAACAGTTTACGGTCTCCAACTTCTTCCCATGCTATCGGGGATCTGCATCGTCTGCCATACAATGCCTCATACGGTGCCATGCCGATACTAGTATGAAAACTATTATTATAAGCAAATTCTGCCAGGGGCAAATGATCGTCCCATGAGCCTTTAAAATCCAATGCACACGCTCTCAACATATCCTCGAGCGTCTGTATCGTACGCTCGGACTGCCCATCAGTCTGTGGATGAAAAGCGGTGCTAAAACTCAGCTGGGATCCCATAGCCTCCTGAAATCTCTCCCAGAAATGAGAGGTGAAGCGGGAGTCCCTATCAGAGGCAATACTCACTGGAACACCATGTAACCTTACTATCTCCCTGACATACAATTCGGCGAAGGCACTAACTGAATCTGTAGATCTCATGGCCAAGAAATGAGCAGACTTAGTCAATTTATCCACTATCACCCAAATAGCATCATACCCCTTCCGGGTCCGTGGTAATCCCATAATAAAATCCATAGTAACATACTCCCATTTCCACGTAGGAATCGATAATGGTCGAAACATACCTGCCGGCTTCTGATGCTCAATCTTAATCTGTTGGCATGTTAGACATCTAGTAACAAACTCAACGATGTCTTTCTTCATCTTAGGCCACCAATAAATTCTCCGGAGATTCTGGTACATCTTAGTACTACCCGGATGTAACGTGTATCTAGAGGTATGAGCCTCTGATAATATCATATCTCGAATCTGCTGATCACCGGGAACACATATCCGACCTCTAAACCTCAGTATTCTGTCAATGCCAATCTCAAAATCTGACATAACTCCCATCTAAATCTGACTGGCAACCCCAATGCAATAATCATCCTTCCTCTGAGCTTCCCTGATTCGATCCATCAAATCCAGCTCTATACGAAAACTAGCCGTAAATCCATACTGGTCAGAGGAAACAACTGTCAGCTGAGGTTAGAGAACTGCTCTATCAACTCATGCTCCCTGATCATCATATACGATACCATGCCAACATGCTTACGGCTCAATGCATCAGCTACTACATTAGCTTTACCTGGGTGATACAAAATCTCACAATCATAATCTTTTAATAGTTCCATCCACCGTCTCTGCCTCAAATTCAACTCTTTCTGCGAGAATATATACTTCAGACTCTTATGATCTGTATATATCTGAAATTTCTCCCCGTACAAGTAATGTCGCCATATCTTCAGTGCAAACACTACCGCAGCTAACTCCAAATCATGTGTCGGGTAATTCCTCTCATGATCCTTCAACTGTCGAGAACCATAGGCTATAACCCGACCATGCTGCATAAGCACACACCCCAAACCTTGAGCGGATGCATCGGTATACACCATAAATCCACCTGATCCACTAGGAAGGGCTAATACGGGGGCAGTAGTCAATCTCCTCTTAAGCTCACCAAAACTACGCTCACACGCATCATTCCACTCAAACTTTACATCCTTACGTGTGAGTCGTGTCAATGGAGCAGCAAGCCTAGAAAATCCCTCCACAAATCTGCGATAGTATCCGGCAAGACCCAAGAAACTCCGTATCTCGGTAACTGTGTTAGGCCTCTCCCACTGAACAATGGCCTCTATCTTGGACGGATCACTGACACCCCATCCTTGACACCACATGTCCGAGAAATATTATATGGTCAAGCCAGAACTCACATTTACTAAGCTTAGCATACAATTTCCGCTCTCTGAGGGTCTGTAGAACAATCTGCAAATGCTGCTCATGCTCCTCTGGTGTCTTAGAATAAATCAGTATGTCATCTATAAACACTATGACAAATTTATCCAAAAAGGGATGAAACACCTCATTCATCAAACTCATAAAAGCTGCAGGGGCATTTGTTAATCCAAAAGGCATCACTAGGAACTCGTAGTGACCATAACGAGTCCGAAAGGCTGTCTTATGCACGTCCGACTCCTTGATTTTCAACTGGTGATAACCTGATCGGAGGTCTATCTTGGAAAATACCTGTGCACCCCTGAGCTGATCAAACAGATCGTCAATCCGAGGTAGTGGATACTTATTCTTAACGGTAGCCCGATTTAACATCCGATAATCTATACATAACCGGAGACTACCATCCTTCTTCCGAACAAATAATACCGGAGCTCCCCAAGGTGACACACTGGGACGTATAAATCCCTTATCTAATAATTCTTGGAGCTGCTTCTTAAGCTCATCCAACTCAGTCAGTGCCATCCGATATGGGGGTCTAGAAATTGGCTCCGTACCGGGTACCAACTCGATCGTAAATTCCGTCTCTCGATCCGGTGGTAACCCTGGTAAATCCTCTGGAAATACATCCGAGAAGTCCTTGACCACAGGGATTTCTTGAATCTTTGGATATTTCCTCTCTACATCTTCCACACTAGCAATATATCCTTCATAAACATTCATATACAACCACAATTTCAGAATACATGTCATTTCATATAAAAGTCACATACTTTTTATTAATTTACAATAACTTTACAATGTACTTTTCGGGATGAGAGAAGGTAATAAACTTAGTATTACAATCCAAACTAACATGGTTCGCAGCTAACCAGTCCATACCCAAAATGATATCAAAATCATATATGTTTAACAAAATTAGGTTAGCCATAAAAACCTTCTCTCCTATAGTCAATTTACAATTCCTATATACAATATCCGTCCTTTCAAAATCTTTAAAAGGGGTATTCACTTGCAAGGTATATCCTAACAACTCCGGCTCTACTGGGGTCCTGTTAGCACATGTAGGCAATAAGAATGAATGGGTAGAACCTGGATCAAATAAGGCAATTACAGGAATGTCAAAGAGATAAATTTTACCTTTAATTACATCGATAGAGGCGTCGGCAGTCACTTGATCCAACGCGTACACCCGACCCTGAGTCACAACCTTCTTACCCTTCTCTGCGGCTGTCGCCCGCCTAGGCTGTGAGGGTGTCGCCTTCTCTGGCTCACTCTGAGCTGCTGGGGCCGCTATCTGAGGTAAGGTAGAGGAATAGTAAGCAGCAGATTCTCTGAGCATCGGGCAATTCCTGACAAAGTGTCCCGTCTGTCCGAAATTAAAACATACCCTAGACATTAAAGGACAAGGGCGTGACTCATGCGACCTTCCACACTGTCTACATAAAAGTGCAACACTCCTTTGAGTAGTGGTAGGGCCACTAGTAGGTGTAGAAATTGCTGGTCTAGTAAATCTGTCCTCTGAAATCTGTATGCCCATAGGTCTGCTTCTCTTAGGCTGCTCTCTACCTGATCTTTCCTCTATAAACCTCTTAGTCCTTACCTTTGCTTTACCTTTATTTTTGCTACTGAAATCGAGCTGGAACTGCTCATAATCCCTCTCACATAGCTGAGCCCGTTGAACTATCTCACCATAAGTCTGTATAACAAATGGGGCTAGCTTCATTCTGATGGATGGCCTCAAACCAGCTCTAAACCTCGAAATCTTATACCGGGGATTCGCACTAGTTTGTGGATCAGAACGGCTCAGTGTAGTAAATTTGGCCTCATACTCGTCCACTGACATGCTACCCTGAACTAAACCCATAAATTCCTGCTGTAATTTATCTTGAGCAGTGTCAGGAATATACTGCCTCCTAAAAGCTTCTACAAAAATATCCCATGACAGATCTTGATGCTGAGCAAATAATACTGTCTGAGTGGCCTTCCACCAATGTCTCGCATCATCTGCCAAATGGAACACTGCTAAGCTTACCTTCTTTGTTTCTGAACATCTCATAATCTGAAGTAATCTATCAATCTCAATAATCCATTGCTCTGCCGCCAATGGATCCCTAGTACCTTTAAACTTGGGTGGATCCAACTTTTTAAATGATTTCACCAATGCCACATTACAATAAGTCTCCGCATTTCGAGGCGGCTGAACAAATTGCTATGGTGGAGCTACCGGTGGCTGAGGTGCCGGTGGTGGCATGGGCTGAGGCTCAGGTACAACTGGTGCCGGCTGTGGCGGTACTAGCGCTTCTACTGGGGCTGCAGGAGCTGTGGCTCTCTCTCTCTCCGCCCTATCCGCAGCTCTATCCGCCTGATACATAGCCATAAAATCGGCTACTAATCTCTCTACCTGGTTCACACGAGTATCAATGTTCTCTAACTATAGAGGACGTGGAGGTCTAGGGGCAGGTTCCGGTGTTTGCGGTTCCGGAATCTGTGCCGCCCTACCTCGGCCGATATCTCTAACTGAGCGTGTCACCCTCCTTCTTCCACTCATTTCTGTACCACAGAATTCATTTATTACTCATCATTAGCATATATTCAGAATATACAGTACTACAGGGAATGTTTACTATTCACTTTTCATTATAAACATCACTAGACATCTGACCAACCCTGCTCTGATACCATTAAATCTGTAACATCCCAAATACCCAATATAGCTAATATTTACTTAAAAATTCCACTTACTTACCGGTTGGGCTATCTGTGATGCTTAACAACTCTTAACATTTAAATAACCATTAAAACTCTTATTACATTAATGCTATAAGATGTATACACCTTCCCTTTTATTTAAAGTAGTACTGTACAATTTTTCTGAATATATAAAAGAAATAATATACCTTTGATATCAGATATCCACTAGCAGTCGATAATCTCTCAGAAGGTAATTTTCTTAATCCAAGATCAGCAATCTGCGGAGTGGAAAATAAGGGGTGAGCGATAACATGCTCAGTAAGGAAGATGTACACAAATCTAACTTTATTTCCCAAAACTTTTATTTTTCATAGTAGTAAACCCAGTGGATATAGAAAACAGTTTACAATATCATTAGCATAATCAGTGAATAGGATTTAACAAATCCTCTCTGTAAAACAAGTTAATAAGTTGAGACTAGGCATCATCCTAAAATAAGTCATGCTATCATCGTTCCCCCTCCCCCTTGCGAGAACGGCATAATCATCCCAATAAGGATGCAGTAGATCTATGGCCACAATCTATAGGTGGTCCTCGGGTCCACTTGCCAAGTTACCTCGAGACCCTGATGACTTGGCGAGTCCATCAGCCTTATAACTCGTAACAAGGCATGAAACTAGGGGCCTAAAGTCTCAAAATCATAGCTAAAAATACCTTTAAAGAAACCCATTTAATTCATTTAAATAGTTAATCATTTCTCATTTGCATAGAGAATATAAACTGAAATCTGGTTGCCCATGGTCAGCTCGCCCCATCTGGCTCGCCCATGGTCGACAGTCCAGTAGGGTGAACTTATGTTCGCCCGCCAATTGAAAACAAGGAAAACCGGCTCGCCCTCACTGGCTCGCACATGATCAACTCGCCCAAAAGATTTTGTATTTTCTATTTTCAAAACATTATTCTGTCTCATTTTTCGTTTAAGAAAATACACTTTAAACCTCTTCGCCATGGTCAGCTCGCCCATCACGGCTCGCCCATGGTGAATTCCAAGATGGGGAATTAGTATTCGCCCGCCAATCCTCAGCGATTAAAACAAGTGAAATTGGCTCGCTCGGATTTTCTATTTAAAATAGGGTAGTTCGCCCAAAAGAAAATAAAAGGACTCGCCCAAATTTCTCATAAAGCAAGATCACTCGCCCGCCAAAATATCAAAAAAAGGGGCTCTTCGCCCAAAACATAACGAAGGGTCAATTCGCCCGCCCTTACCAGTTAGCCCAATAACAAGGAAATTTATCAAAATAGTATGCATGTCTTAAACCAAAACAAATTCTCAGTACTTTCATAAATTTAACTCCACAGGACATGCATTCTTTTAACACACAACTCCCTTACCTCGTCTGAAGAAGCCTTGCTTCTCGTTCGCCTTTCTCAATTCCCGTCTGCACAATTACATTAAACTATTAATATTCCTTTTTCGAATATTTTCTAAACTATTTATATTTTCCTAATATTTGGGACACTTTGGCGAGACTGAGTTCGCCATACGCCCATAGAGCTCGCCCGACCATTCAACTCGCCATGCCCTGTATGTGGGTTCGCCCGACACTACTGTTTTGTTCATTGGCGGCTCACCTATGTATTAAACTTGCATGTGGCGATCTCGCCCACTTCCTCATTCCAGATTCTAGCTCGCCCATTATCATTTTTCCAGTATTTTCATTGTTTATTCTGATTCAGACTACACCTTATTCTAGTTCTTATATATTCTAGCAAGGTTTAGCTAACACAAGGCTATATCTATGTTTATTACGTTATAAAACATAGAAATCTAGTATTGAATATCAAGGGAACCATAGAAATTATGGAACTTACCTTAACCCAATTGCTCTTCCAAAAACAAAATATTTCCTGCCTCCCTTAGCTTCGTTTCTCTTGTTCCTTGGCTTTTCAACACTGCAGAAGGGTTTGGCTAGCTAAAAGATGAAATTACATGGCTCATTTATGACGAAAACGGAGGAATGAAAGATGGATATGCAAAAATACAGAATTGGGCGAGGAGGTTATTTGAGAGGATGAAGTTGACGACATCATCTTCCCTAACGTATTCCTTTATATAGCCATTTGATCCTGTTAGAAACTACCGACTGTTTTCTTATCATGTTTCTTTCATCATTACATGCATTAAATTTTGTGGAAAAACTGCAACTAGTGAACGGTTGTAAGAAGAAAATTCCCTGCATGTGTTGAAAATTTTCTTTCTTTTTCCTCTTCTTCTCCTAGTCCACGCCACTGCCAGTCACTCTTATTGGCTTGCTCCTCTTGCTATTAAATGCTTAGTCTCCTTTGTCAAACAAAGCAACCAGCGAGAAGTCCACTGCGCCCCTTTCCTGGACTTTTTCTATTTCCTTTTCTGCTCTTCTCTTCGCCCATGTCTCCTCTAGCCAACATTGATTGGCTAACTCCCCATCTTTTCTTTGTTTTGTCTTCAAGCCCTTAATTCTCTTGTCATTCTTCTTCTTCTTCTCCACGCCAATGTTAGCCACATTGATTAATTTTATCTCATTTCATTTAATGCTTTCATACCTTATATATACTATCTTGATCTTTTATCAAGATTAAATCTCATATATTCCTTGTTACAATTGATATTTATTTTTCTTTCTTTTATCAACCATACTATACATCATGACTTAAAATGCAAAGTGGAATTTCACATTCAATGATTCTTTACTTTCACTAAAAGAATTAATTTCCACCATCAATCATGGACAATATGGTATATAGTATAATAAAATTCGGGTCTTACAGGTTTACCTTGACACGTGAAGTTGGCGGTCACCCACATTCACTCACGTATTGTCCTTTTTGGCGGTCGCCCACCTCATGGCTCGGGTACTATGAGTGTAAGGCTCGGGTACTTAAGGGTACCAGGGTTTGAGCCTCAGTGAAAACGCACTCAATGGATTATATCTTGAGTTCTTCAGGCCCTTTGGGACAAAGCCATGAGGTGGGCGACCGCCAAAAAGGACAATACGTGAGTGAATGTGGGTGACCGCCTACTTCACGTGTCAGGGTAAACCTGGGGCGAGATCGCCTAGGGGATGCTCATCGATGGCCTGTGAACGGGCGAGGCTCTGACACACTATAAGGTCATCGAGGAGCCACCTTTTGAATCCTACGGGAACAAAGTGCTACTCGGAGGGTCCTTACAGATAAGAAACTCATTTGTTTACCTTCCACATGTCCTTAAATGTGTCCTTGCATCTCCATACTTGTCCTTAGTTAGTTCAATATATTTCAAAGGAACTTTTTTCTTCATTAAGGACAACCATAGTACCTCCATAGGCACTTTATCATATGCTTTCTCCAAATTTATAAATACTATATGGAGATCTTTACCCAATACTTGAGAGCGCTCCATAAGTTGTCTAGCAAATGTATTGCCTCCATAGTTAATCGTCTAGGCATAAAACCAAATTGATTCTCTGATATTTCTACATTCTTTTTTAATCTCCATTCTATTAATATCTCTCATAATTTCATCATGTGACTAATTAGTTTTATGCCTCGGTAGTTGGCATAACTTAGAATATCTCCTTTGTTCTTATAAAGAGGTATCAAAAGACTTTTCCTTCATTCCTTTGGCATTTTGTTAATGTGCCTAATCTTATCAAAAAGATTTGTCAACCACCTAACTCCTACATCTCCAAGACATTTCTAAACTTCAATTGGAATGTTATCAGGTCCAACAGCTTTTTCAATCTTCATCCTCTTTAGTGTCTCTTTTATCTTAATCTCTCTGATTCTACGCATAAAAGATCGATTCAAATCCTTGAGAGGCATCGAGATATCATGAAAATTTTGATTTTGTCCGTCATTAAATAATTTGTCGAAATAATCATACCATCTTTCCTTAATGTCATTATCCTTAACAAGAGTTCTTTAATGTTCATCCTTAATACATTTTACAACTCCCAAGTCACGACACCTCCTTTCTTTTGCTTGTACCAATCTGTATATATTTTTCTCTCCCTTCTTTGTGTCCAACTTGTCATAAATTTTTTTCACAACCTTCGCTTTAGCTTCTGCCACCGCATTCTTTGCCTCATTTCTATCTGACTTATATTTTGTAAAACTCTCTTATGTGTTGTTCTTGTTCAAAGCGTTGTAACACTCTCAATTAGTCTTTATAGCATCTTTTACTACTGTATTCCACCATGTTGTATCCTTTCCAGTAAGCACTTTTCCGTTAGATACTTTTATTATCTCCTTGTTCATCTCCTGAATGCATTTTGCCATCTTGTTCCAAAGTACATTTACGTTCTTTTTTGTTGTCCAGTCATCTTTTTGAATCCAACAATCTCTACATATTACATGACAATCTTCTTTTAGCTTCCATCATCGAATCCTTTCAATTCCTTTTTGTTGGTTCCTTCAATATCGTCTATGTATCCGTATATCTATGACTAGGAGTCTAAGTTGTGTAGTAACACTCTCACTTAGGATAACCTTACAGTCCAGACGTCTATGTCTATCCCTATTGCTAGTTAAAAAAAATCTGTCTGACTTGCTCTTGGTTCACTTCTAAAGGTTATAAGGTGAGAATCTCTCTTCTTAAACAGTGTGTATACTAAGGTTAGGTCATAGGATAAAGCAAAATCTAGGATAGCATCCCCACCCTCGTTTCTTACGCCATAACTAAAACCCCAATGTACACACTCAAAACCTTCTCTACTTGTACTTTCATGTCCATTAAGGTTACCGCCAATAAAAAGGTTTTCTCTTAAAGGCACTTCTTGTACTACCTTATATAAATCCTTCCAAAACCATTGTTTACTAATCTCGACAAATCCTATTTAGGGTGCATACGTGCTAATGACATTCAACACTTATTCTTTTAGAACTAGCTTAACCAAAATAATCCTACCCTTTGTCTCCTAACCTATACAACATGCTTATGGTACTTTTTATATATGATGATGTCTATGCCATTTCTGTCTTTATCTTTCCCTGTGTATCAAAGTTTATATTGTCAAGTTGCTATCTCTCTAGACTTTTCCCCAACCCATTTGAGCTCCTAAAGGCATAAGATGTTAACCCTCTTACTCATAACCTCACAAATATCAACTAACTTACCACTAAATGTATCTATATTCCAAGATCCTAACCTAAGCCTATGGTTATGTACTAACTTTTTTACCCACCTCGTCTATTGTCGTGTGGGAACCTTTGCCTATTTAACACTACATCTAGGCATCGATGTGGCATGTCACTTTTAGGTGATAGCTTAGCAACCTTACCCACTTTTCACTACATCCGAGCTACAATTAAGTGCATTGTCGAGTAGGGGACGCTCCAATGATGTTTTGATATTGGTTCATTTCAAAAGATTGAACTAGTTTTTATGGCTACTTGGCCAAACCTACTGCCACCCTCACTGGCTGCATTAGTTTTTTTGGGTAGAGTTGAGGTCATCAGTTTGCCTAATTTTGAAATATCCTCTGATTAAACATGAAGTTGAAGTTTTTGTGTGGAAATGTTTATATTTGGTTTCCTCACATTTTTTCTGTTTAATTGAACATTTAATGCATGCAAGGACTAGATTCTTGAGTATAATGTTCAAGATTTTTCTTTTTCAACATTAGTTATGAGTTTTTGATTTATCTCATTGCATTTTTTTCATCATTCTCTCCTTTTTGTATATGTTTGTCGTTAAGTGTTATAACTGTTGGATTATGCCCTTAGAACCATTCATTAGATGATTGACTTTGGCATTATTTATGTATCATGACATTTTTTTTATTTATAGTTCATTATTATATTTGTTTTATAACTGCGTAATATAATCTTATATGATAATGTCCTTAGAATAGTAATAACACACTATTCTTAAAATATCCCTAGTCAAGTATTATTGTGAACAAGGATAACAATGATACGATAAGACTAGTATGTGGTTGACTGATGACCATTGTCATGGATATAGGATATCAAGTCATCACATAGGTACATGTTAGAGAACTATGTACTGGATCGACCCTCCATGAGAACGCTACATGGATTGTTATATGAGTGTCATAAGCGATTCTCATAGTGATGGTGTATGTGATCCTTTGACTTGAGGTCATCAGAGATCCCAACATAGAGAATTGCATACTTTAATGCTGCTAGATGTCATTCGTAACAGGATAGACTATAAAGGTAGTAATTGGGTATACCTCGATCTATGTAGAGGGATGTTGAGTGATCAAGATAGGATTTATCCCTCTTATATAACAAGAGTGATGTCTTGGGCCCTTTGATAGAGTGAGACTAAAATGCATGGCCATGCTCAAATAAGTCAATATGAGATATTGATTTTATTTGTTTAATTAGTCTACTCAGGAATCAAGAAACGCTGATTAGACTATACAAGTGTGACACATTCCATGACTTGTGTCTAATCAAGACATCAAAGGATAAAGGGATTAGACTACACGGTAACATCTATCACGAGTAAGGTTATGTCGAGTCATTGACATTCTCGTTACATGGGTAGCAATGATGTGTTGCTAGATACCGCTCATTGCCTGTGACAATTTTGTCATTACCATTGTTTTGAGAACCTATTGGGTCGCACACTTAGAACGGATCAATGAGGAGCTTAATTAATCCTATTCTGAATTGGATTAAGGATATAACTAATCCTATTCTGAATTGGATTAGGGATATAACTAATCCTATTCTAAGTAGGATTAGAGTTCTGTTTGGCAGTAAATTTTAGGGTAAAATTTACTGCCTATAAAAGGATGTTTTCTGAAACATAGCCACATAACAATTAGAAAACAGAAAAGTATTCTTTTAATCGAAGCTAGCAGTTCGGTTAAAAGAATCAAAACGCTCCTTAAGGCATCTGATCGTGAGACGTTCAAGAGTCGTGAGATCCGTTCGTGTGGATACCATAGAGGCAGGAACGAAAAGTTGCTGCTTGTGATTCGACCAAAGACAGAAAAAGCAGAGAAAACCTTCGGTAAAATCTCGAAACCCTAATCAGGCAACCCTCCGAATCGATCCTGGTGGAGGCCGAATATTTTATTTCCGCTGCGTGTTTGTTTCGGTCTCCTTCAATAACGTGGTAGTAAGGTAGCAAAGAACTAATATGGGTTCTTTTTGTTGGTAAAGATGTTGGTTTGACAGGAACAAAACTTGGCTGTGGTGAAGGTGGTTGCGGGGCTTGCACTGTGATGATTTCTCATTATGATAGAAAACTGAAGAGATGTGTGTGAGTCTTTCTAACCCCCCTCTTTCTTTCACAATTTTGCAGTGATATATATTAAATGCTTTCCTTCATTTCTCATAATCTGAATAGATCAATGTTTTGAAACTTATTTCAGGCATTATGCTGTCAATGCATGCTTGGCTCCTCTTTATTCAGTAGAAGGTATGCACATTATTACTGTGGAAGGAGTTGGGAACCGCAAACGTGGGTTGCACCCCATACAAGTAATATATGTTTCTTCTTCTGTGGGCTAGATCTTAATTGGTCAATTTTTTATTTAATATATACCATTGGCTTAAATCTTTTGAGGAACTCTCTTTTGTCTGTATTGACTCCTAAATTATATTTTCAGAGTGAACGGATATATTTTGATTGCTTATGACAAATGTGAGAGTAATAATCTGCATTACACTGTACTATTCTTCAGTGTACAACTTGAAAATTTCTTTTGAAATCAAGATTTCTGATTGCATTATAATTATAAAATCAATATACTTAAACTTTTTATAAAACTTGTATCTATTTCGTTGCCATGATGCTTCTAAATTTTGGATTTCCTAAAACTTAAGACATGATGAAAATATTTTCAAGGTCATGAGAAAGATAAGAAGAATGAACAGGTCTCGTTCTAATGAGAAATATGAAATATGCACCTAAAACCAACAATATTCCTTAAAGGAATAAACGTTCAACAATTTCATTGTGACTATTTGTCTCTAAGAGCTATCGCAATTTAGTTACATTTCTTTTTTCCTCTTAAAATTGACTCTTTGCTTTCTATTATTCCTTTCTCCATCTTGCATCTATTTTTTGTTGTTCCTTATATGCGTTCACGATATATTATGGCTTTCATATATTTTCTGCAGGAATCACTGGCACGTTCTCATGGCTCCCAATGTGGATTTTGCACTCCTGGTTTTATAATGTCACTGTATGCATTGTTACGGTCATGCCAAACACCTCCTACAGAAGAGCAAATTGAAGAATCTCTTGCTGGAAACTTATGTCGTTGCACGGGTTACAGACCAATTGTGGATGCATTTCGAGTTTTTGCCAAAACCAATGATGCATTGTATTCGGATATATCCTCACTTAGCCTTAAGGAAGGTGAGTTTGTTTGTCCTTCAACAGGTAAGCTCTGTTCATGTGGATCAAAAACTGTAAATGATATAGACACCAGTGACCGAAGGATTTGTAGTACGATGGAATCATATATACAGATAAAGAACTTATTTTTCCTCCTGAGCTGCTACAAAGGAAATTAAATCCTCTAAATTTTAGTGGATTGGGAGGTCTTAAATGGTATCGTCCCTTAACACTTAAACATGTGCTTGAGTTGAAGGACAGATACCCAAATGCGAAATTGGTGAGGGGTAATACTGCGGTTGGTATTGAAACGAGGCGGAAGAAAATGCACTATCCAGTTTTGATCTCTGTTACGCATGTTCCTGAACTCAACATGTTAAATGTCATGGAAGAAGGAATAGGTGCTGCAGTCAGACTGACTCAACTCTTGAATTTATTTAGAGAAGTTGTTGCTCAACGCCCTGCTCATGAAACATCAGCATGCAAAGCCTTGATTGAACAGTTGAAGTGGTTTGCTGGGACTCAGATAAAGAATGTTGCCTCTGTTGGAGGAAATGTATGTACGGATAGTCCAATTTCGGATTTGAACCCTCTATGGATGGCTGCAAGAGCAAAGTTTCAAATCATCAATTTCAGCAGGAATATTAGAACCACTATGGCAGAAAATTTCTTCCTTGGCCACCGTAAAGTGGATTTGGCGGGTGATGAAATATTATTGTCAATATTTTTACCTTGGACTAGGCCTTTTGAGTATGTCAAAGAATTTAAGCAGGCACATAGAATGGATGATGATATTGCCATTGTGAATGCTGGAATGCGTGTCTGTCTGGAGGAAAAAGGCGAAGAGTGGGTTGTTTCAGATGCATCAGTTGTTTATGGTGGGGTGGCACCTCTCTCATTATGTGCAGTTAAAGCAAAAGAATTTTTGATTGGAAAGAAGTGGAACCAGCATGTGCTACAGGGTGCTTTGAATGTCTTACGAACTGATATTCTGCTCAACTCAAGGAAGATGCTCCTTCTTTAAATTTTTCCTTTGGGTTTCACATCAAATTGAGGGAAAGAAATCTATAAGGAAAACATATCATCATCAAATTTGTCGGCTATAAAGTCATTTCATCGCCCACCACTAGTTGCAAGTCAGGACTATGAAATCAAGAACTGTGGAACATCCGTAGGTTCACCAGAGGTTCATCTATCATCCTTGCTTCAGGTATGTAAATTCACAAAGCTATACTCCTCAGTATAGGTTTTGTGATTTCAAGGATATTTTAAACCAATTTTTAAGTGAAAGTTCAAAATTAAGGGTTCTAGATACATTTGCTTTTAAAGTTAAGCTTGTTTATGTCTTGCTACTGTTCACATGTGTGCATTGATGCCTGCATGCTTGAATCTATATGAAAATTTTTTTTCTTGTTATACAGATAAGGGCTGACATAATCACCTACTTTTTCAAGTTTCCGTTTGTTTTCTTTGCTCTTTCTTTTTTGTACTCAGGCCAGCTAGACACGTCATTTGTCAGAAAATTCCAGATTACAGATTTTATAGTAACTGTCAGAATATTCCAGTGTTTGTAGTAATTATAGATTTCCTGATTTCGTGGCTTGAATCCATGATTTTAGGCATTTAGCTGATTTTTTTTGTGTTTTTTTTTTGTAGTTTCCTAATTAGTAGCTGATTGAATGCAAAAGGCTTGACTACAAATAGCCTAGTCTTTCTAATTGTATTCAATTCTTAAAATTTTATAGAGAATTCACTAGTGTTCATATGGTATCAGAATCTTTGCTTTCATTCTGAATTTTTTTTTTCAACCATAGTCTCTTCCTGTGATTGAAAAATTCCTTTTGTTACACAAACTATCCTTGTACCAACAAGTTTGATCAATCTATCACATTATTAATATAGAGAATTCACTTTCGTTCACATTATTAGTCCCCAATCTATGGGTTATATTCTTTCCCCACTGTTAGACATCTCCCAACTAAGTCTTAAATTGTTAACAGATATCGACTAAGTGCTTTTGATGCGTATTCTGTCGTAGAGTTTTGTCTCCAAGGCTATAAATTGTTAACAGAAATCAACAAAGTGCTTTTGATGCGTATTCTTTCGTAGAGTTTTGTCTCCAAGGCTATAAATTGTTAACAAAAATCGACCAAGTGCTTTTGATGCTTATTCATTTGTAGAGTTTTGTCTCCAAGGCTATCTTCATGACATTGTTCAATGTATCATGTTCTCTAGGTTACTGGAGAGGCAGAATATACTGATGATACACTGATGCCTCCTAATGGGTTGCATGCAGCATTAGTTTTGAGCAAAAGGCCTCATGCTTGAATATTATCCATAGATGATTCAGGTGCTAAGTCTTCACCTAGATTTGCTGGCATCTTCTTTGCCACTGATGTTCCTGGTAGTAATAAAAGTGGACCAATAGTCATGGATGAGGAGCTATTTGCGTCTGAATTTGTCACTTGTGTTGGGCAGGTAAAAAGACTAATGGATAGACCCAAGGATTGTGGCTCAGTTGGTAACGCAAGCTGAGTTTGTGGGAAGAGCTCTCGAGTACGACTCCCACTAAACTGTGAAATCCCCAATTTCATGTAAATTCCCGTAATTGTTAAGTCTTCCAGCTTAAATGATGTAAATAAATATGAGAATTTGATACATAAATGATATATGGGACATATGTGGGATAAATAAATTTGAAAGTCAAATAGTCAAGGAATTAAATTGATATTGTGAGAATATTTGGAGTATGAGAAATTAATGTCAGATTTTATTGGGTGTAAAATACATGTGGCATATGAATGGAAGAAGAAGAATTAAATTAGTCAAAGGAATAATGGCTGACACAAAAAGAGATAATTATGTATTTAATGGAACCTTGCATTGTCATCATCTTCTCCTCAAGAGGTCGACAGCCATCCTTGCTCTCCCCGTTCATCTCTTCAAGTTTCCATCATATTCACCTTGGAGAACCCCCTATTCAATGAACAAATCGCTAAGTCTTCTAATGAAAATTACTCCTCATCACTAGCTCAATCTATATGTGTAATATGAAAGGTGGAATTAAAGGATTTTAGGAGATCTAAATTTCTGAAATTTTGGTTATTGACAAAGGTAAGAGAAAAAAATTGATTCATTCAATTCTATCCATGGCTTGGAGTCATATTGAGTTGGTATGACATGTTTATGATAGTTTCTTAAAGGTTTGGTCCTTTATGATGTTTACAGCCTTGAAGAAGTGAAGAAAAAAGGATTGGTGCAATCAAGCAAATATCATATTCAGAGTTATTTGAGGTAAGAAATTTATGTAACGGACGTAGGGTGACTATGTCCGCATGTTTTTAAGTGTTTTGGAGAGAAGTACAAGTTGGTTTTATGCAGGAAGTTTAAATTTCAAGTTTTACTCCTATTTACCAAAATGCTAGGAGCAGCCGACTACCTTAAGTAGCAGCCAACTGCCTAGAGACAACCAAAGTGAAGATTTCCTGAAAACCGACTCAAACCAGTTGACTGCTATATAAGCCAGTCGACTGCTATTTTCCAGAAAGCATTCTGTTTCAAACTAGTCGACTGCTATATGGACCAGTCGACTGCTAATTTCTTGAAATGTATTCTGTTTGAGAAAACAATCGACTGCTATATGACCAGTCGACTGCCCTGTTTTCAAAAGCATTCTGTTTGCAAAACCAGTCGACTACTATATGATCAGTCGATTGCCTTTTTCTCGAAAAGCATTCTGTTTCAAAATCAATCGACTGCTATATGGACCAGTCGACTGCCCCATGTGTTTTTAGAATTTCGAAATATCGAAATTTTTAAAAGAAAACAATTTCAATAAAGCAAGACATGTAATAGTAGCCGACTGCCTTACAAAACCAGTCAATTGCCCTCTTTGAAAAAGAGGTTTTAAAGCTATATGGCAAATGTTTTGAGACTATGAAGTACTTAATGATTATGCACTTCTGTATATGTACATGGCTGAGGAGCCCTAGTCCGGCCCTCAGTGCCATAGATGTCACCTGACTAGTATTCATCGTGGCCCATCGACATTTGGCCAAACTGTCTCTGTTATATAATTGGCTAGGGGAGGATTTATGGCTCCTACGGGAGTACGCCACCTGTTTATTTAGTGCATAATTCTGTTAAAATGCAAATAGTCACTCTGTTATTTAAAGATATCTGAAGTACGTGAATTACTCGAAAGCATATGATGTATGTATATGCGATTTCAAAAGAATAAAGAAATCAAAAGTATTTACTATTACTTGATTTCACTTGCATATGATGTTTTGAAGGAAGTATATGATATATGCTTTATAATGATTTTTCATGACATTATAGAGCCAAGCAGGAAAATTGCATATAGAGGCATAGTACGCTCTTTTACTTATATTTCTTACTGAGCGTAAACTCACTCCTTTACAACTATTTTTCAAACTATCTGAAGTGATCCCCTGCTCTAGATAGAAGAGTCTATTGGATCTGTATTCCTTCGAGGCATACTTCATATACTTCTTGAAGGTATACTTATGTAATTATGTAAATCAGACAGTGCTACAGTACAGTAATGTTTATAAGATGTCGGGGAATTTAGGTTATGTAAGATGTGTAAGATTCTGTGGTAAGGAATGATATGGATATATATCATTATTATGTTTTAATCGAAATTAAACTTCTTATGATGAACTATTCAATATTAAGCTTAAGAAGAAGAAGAAAGAATGACATTGACGAACGAGTCTAATCAAGTATATGTGAAAGAAAAAGTTATAAGTTAGTGTGTAGTGACAGGGTGTGACGTTCCCTTAGTCTATTATCTCGTGTAATTACCCATGTTGAGTTTTTAGTTATGCTAAAATTTATCCTTGTTATTTTGGAGATAGATTTTTGGACGATGAAGGTGTCAAGATAATCTTGATTGGACTTTGGGACAAGGATAAAAAAAAAAAAGAAGGTGAATTCTCGGTTTAGGATTTAATTACAAAGGGTACATAATGTAAACATTATGTGTAATGTTGATCATTTGCATGTGATAGTAACCCATTTTTTTTCTAGCAATAAAATACATTTGATTAAATTAAGAGAAGCTAACATTGACTAGTCAAACCACCATCCATGCCTTTGCCTCGACTCAACCAATGACTTACGAAAATTTTACAAGCTAAAGTGGCTTAAAGGGCTTAAAGAAAACGTGGGGTCCTTCATAAGCTAAGTAAATAAAGGATAGTGGAATTTTACAGCTAGGTGGCACTATAGTTAAGTAATTTTGCAATCTTATTTTGTTAAGTGGCCGGCAAAGAGGAGAAAAGAAAGAAACTAAACCTAAACCCATAGAAGCTCTTAACTTTGAAGAGAAATGCAGGATTAGGCCACGGTTTGAGAGAGATTTAGGAGGAATGGTGATGATATCGTGAAAAGGTGTTGAAGGAAACTTGAAGAAGGGATCGTGGGCAAGAACAAATTCATCTTGCATCTGAAGATTGGTCTCCAACAAGTGAGGAACTAGAGAAATTTTGGAGACAGCTCTTGGTTAGACAAAGTCAAGAAAACAAGAACCTAAAGAGGTAGAGAATGGGAGCTACGATTTAAAGGAGTGTGGCTGCTGGAAATTGACAAGTGGGGGTAAGATTCTGACTTTATAATCCCTAATTGTTGAATGTGAATATGAAACTATAATGATTTGAGTTGAATTGCTATGAGGTTGGCTTGGCATGATTGGATTTTGGTTTGCTGTTGAAATCTGGAATTGATGTTCTGTTTCTGGGTTGTAATTAAAACATTCAGTTTGAATGCTATACAATGAAATAAATTCTAGAAAAATTATGGTAAATAGCCTTATGAGCTAGGAGAAAGTCAGTTTTGGAATTTTGATTTGGAGTTCTATAGCTTGAGATATGTACAATGAATACAGGGTGTTCTGCCAGAAAACGTGAATCCCAGATCAGAGTTTGAAAAATTGTAGAAAATAGGCCCGATTGAGTTAGGTTACAAGCCTTATATATCCAGAAAGGTAATTGAGCTAGGATTATTAACATTTTGAGTTTGCACCAATTGGATATTCCTATAATTAGATATGAGATAATTTGTGCAAATTGGCCAGTGTTATACTGTGTCAGAATACTGCTGAACATATTGAAACTTTGGAAAATTTCTGGTGTTGATTTAGGAAGAGTTAAATTATAAACCTTACACTTATAGATAGGGAAATGAGTTAGTTTTCATCCAGTTTTGAAATTTCCAGATTTGAAATTTTGTGACTTAAGATATATACAAACAAATGTAGGACACTCAGTACTGGGGATAGATTGCCTAGTGTCAACTTCAAAATTTCATAGGAAATAGCCCAGATCTAGTATGATTGCAAAACCTTACATTTCTGAAAAGGTAAATGAGACAAGATTAATATGGTTTTGAGTTTACGTAAATTGGATATCCCTGTATTGAGATATGAGACAGTTTGTCCTTAAAGTGAAGAAAACCGAAACAAACACGCAGCGGAATTTAAATCATTCGGCCTCCACCAGGATCGATTCGGAGAGTTGCCTGATTAAGGTTTCGAGATTTTAACTAACGTTTTCTCTGATTTTTTGTCGTTGGTCGAGTCACAAGCAACAACTTTTCGTTCCTGCCTCTATGGTATCCACACGAACGGATCTCACGACTCTTGAACTTCTCACGATCAGAAGCCTTAAAGAGCGTTTTTATTTTAACCGAATTGCTAGCTTCGATTAAAATAATATTTTGTTTTGTTTGAAAGAAGCTCTAAAACCACAGAGAACAAGTTTCTCTTTTCTGTTTAATTGTGCGGCTGTGTTTTAGAAAACACAAAACATCCTTTTATAGGCAGTAAATTTTACCCTAAAATTTACTATCAAACAGAACTCTAATCCTACTGAGAATAGGATTAGTTATATCCTTAATCCAATTCAGAATAGGATTAATTAAGCTCCTTATTGATCCGTTCTAAGTGTGCGACCCAATAGGTTCTCAAAACAATGGCAATGACAAAATTGTCACAGGCAATGAGCGGTATCTAGCAACACATCATTGCTACCCATGTAATGAGAATGTCAATGACTCGACATAACCTTACTCGTGATAGATGTTACCGTGTAGCCTAATCCCTTTATCCTTTGATGTCTTGATTAGAAACAAGTCATGGAATGTGTCACACTTATATAGTCTAATCAGCGTTTCTTAATTCCTGAGTAGACTAATTAAACAAATAAAATCAATATCTCATATTGACTTATTTGAGCACGGCCATGCATTTCTTAGTCTCACTCTATCAAAGGGCCCAAGACATCACTCTTGTTATATAAGAGGGATAAATCCTATCTTGATCACTCAACATCCCTCTACATAGATCAAGGCATACCCAATTACTACCTTTATAGTCCATCCTGTTACGAATGACATCTAGCAGCATTAAAGTATGCAATTCTCTATGTTGGGATCTCTGATGATCTCAAGTCAAAGGATCACATACACCATCATCACAATGAGAATCGCTTATGACACTCATATAACAATCCATGTAGTGTTCTCATGGAGGGTCGATTCAGTACATAGTTCTCTAACATGTACCTATGTGATGACTTGATATCCTATATCCATGACAATGGTCATCAGTCAACCACATACTAGTCTTATCGTATCATTGTTATCCTTGTTTACAATAATACTTGACTAGGGATATTTTAAGAATAGTGTGTTATTACTATTCTAAGGACATTATCATATAAGTTACATTACGCAGTTATAAGACAAATATAATAATGAACTATAATAAATAAAAATGTCATGATACATAAAAAAATGCCAAAGTCAATCATCTAATGAATGGTTCTAAGGGCATAATCCAACATAAAGGTCAAATGACCATACTGTTTGATTGTGCTTGTACATAGGGTAATTTTACGAAATTGCTGGATGTAACTTGGAAATGATAAAATTATGAAATCTACATTTCTGAATAGGGAATTGAATTAGGTTTCACATGGCTTTGGATTCATAATTTTTGGATACTCCCATGACTATTAATGTAAATTTTAATGCACAAAGGTAAGAATTTCATGTGAGTAGTAGGGTCAAACAGTAACTTCTATTTCTCGACAATAAATAAATGAGCTAATATGATTAACACAAATTCAAGGAACTAATGTATCGTATAATTCTTATATGTAGCTAATCGTCAAGCTACGAAGCAATTCGTGCGGAATTTGAAAACGTGGGCCCAATAGCGCGATTGATGTATATAAGTGTAAGTGGAAGTATAAGTGGAAATTGCATGATTTGAAATATTTTATAAGTTCCTATTTTGATCATGCTATGATATCTTGATTTTTACGCAAATTGTGCTTGATTGGTTTACGTCATGATTTATTTAAAAAGTACATGACGAACTGTAAAATGTTACCCCAGTGTTTATTTGAGATGCTAGCATGCTTGTAAAATTTTGATTTATAAACTAATGATGCATTGTCTTTAAAGGAAATAAAGTTTATTTAGCATGCTTTTCCCATACTTAGCCGAATGTGAAGTTTTTATATAAATCTTTATATGAATTTAACGGCTAAGAGAGGGGTAACAGGGTTTTGAGATAAACGATATGTTTCCAAAACATTATGATTTTCAATAATGGTCCGAGTAGTGTTGGGATTGGATCCCTTCACGGTGATTTTGTGAGAATAGTACTTTTAAATTACTAGAGCAAGTATTGATTTGTATTTGGTTTGGTCCTGCCGCAAGAGGATCGGTATATATTGTCAGGTACTGTCTGATCAACGGCCTGGCGAACTTGTGTGCACATAAGTAGGTTCCTAGAGAGGGACAGTTCTTAGAAAGAACGAATAGGTTCACTGATAGTGCTGCAGTGATCCGGTGATGATGATATGAGCTCTAGGCATGAGATAAATTGGTGCAACCTCACACTTTTATGTATATGCCTAACTTGTTTCCTGAAACTATGTTTTAGTATGCTTTTGAAATTTATGATTTATACAATTTATAAGAGCATATACGGCTATGTTATTTTTGATGATTGCATAGCAGACTTTAAATGTTATGATTGTGGACCATGATTAACTGATTGCATGTCTAATGATTTACAATACCATTTATAACATATGACTTCTAAAGAACTGCATAGTGTTCTTTATTGTGATTTTTGACATGCAAGGTTTTATAAAAGCATCATTAACTTAGTTTTGATTTTTGCTACTTATATTTTCCTTTACTGAGCCTCCCAAGCTCACCCCCTTCCTTTCCTTACAGATTAGCTCGTGATAGTCCTGGTGGACTATAGTTGGGTCGATACTCTGAGATGCATTAGTAGCTAGCTTGAGGTATCGATAGTGGCATTATATTTTGTTTGTACATATATGTATATATACACAGAGATTATGCAGTTATGCACAATGTAGTAGTTGTATATAGGTCGAGCATGTGGGATGTATGATGATGTTATAGTTTTATCTACTACGATATGCCTTTTGGTGAATATATTGTGGTTGGAGTTGCATATTTGTTATGTTTATCATGCAGGAGGATTAGGTTAGTAATAAGCCGTTATACTGTCGGATTTTTTTTAAAATCTATGACTTGACGAATCCAAATTATAATTATTTATTAAAGCAAGCTTGAGTTGATGCCTATACTATACACACTCAAACGGTATAGCCAATGAAAAAAACATTTGGTCCTAATTTCTACTTCCGAAATAAAGCGATGTATTGGGATGTGACAAATTTTGGTATCAGAGCTTGAGTTTAACTGTGTTTGTGTAGGCAATAACTATTGACATACATCCCACTACGTTGTGCATATGTCTGTTGTATATATATATGTAATGCACTTGCCGCCTGCTTTGTTGATAAGGTTGGTTCTATGTAGGAGTGAGTAATCTTTAGGATGACACACGGACAGTCATCGTCTCCGTCGCCCACACGGCCTACTAGTCCCAATACTCGAATGGGACAAATGGAGAGTGTAGACACCCCATTTTTTCCGGGGTCTTTTAATGTTATTGGGCCTATTGGGTTTGATGATTAGAAGATGAATCTAATTTTTGTATTACTATCTTGTTTATTATTATTAAAAAAAATAAAAATGAAAAGAAAATAAAAAATAGGAAAAAAATTAAAAATTAAAAAAAATTAAAAAATAACTAAAATAAAGTGATCAAAGAAGGGAAAATTGAAAAAAAAAAAAAGAATCAGAATCTTAGTATTACCAAATTTGGAGATTTAGAGAATATATCACAGCAATTAAATTGAAGAGTGGGATTGGAAAGAAAAATCAATAGGAAATTATTTGCACTAAGTTTTTGGAAACTTAATTAAAGGAGTCAACCATGAGATCGGGTAAAAGAGAAAATCAGCACAAAAATTGTGGGATTTGATACACAACATTAACATTGTAGATGAAGGAATTGGGAATAAAAAGAAGAGAGGGAGGGGGAAAAAGAAAAGGAAAGGAAAAAACCTTAAAAAAGTTTCCACGGTTCTTAGTCACGGGAGAACCTTCCCTGGCTGTGCTCACCGTAATCTTTACTGCCACCCTACACCTTACTTGCCGAACGGTGCCCTGCTTCACCAACAAAAACCCGAGAGAGGGGTCCCATTCTGATAATAGGTGATGCCCGTTTGTCTCTGCCTGGTTCCAGGAGGGTTCGATTTTGGTTTTCTGCTGCACATCGTCACCTCCATCTTTGCTGCTACTGCATGAAAATAGCTAAAGCATCACTGTACCTTGCACGTTGCAGCCATACCACCTCGCATCGCTTCCCTGCATGTTGGCATTGTGACCAAGCCTCTACGTTGGTTACTGGTCACCGCACCACTGCCTGTACTGCTTCGTTCTTTGCTGCCTTGCACGTTTTGCCCTTGCTGCACCACTGTCCATCATTGCATTTTGAAACTACCTTAGAAGCCACGTCCTGCCACTGCGTACCTCACTCTATTGCAACCCATTTGCTGTTGCATTATACCTGTTCTTGCACCATACCTGTTGCACTTTCACGCCACTCCCATGCATAGTCACTACTGCTCACTCCCATTGCACCGTCCAAGTCCAAGAAAAGAAGAGGAACGTGTTCTACAAAGGAAATAAGGAAAGAGGAAAGAAAAAACAAACTGGGGCTGTGCATTCATCACCACGCCACCGTCCCTGCTTGCCTTGCTGCTGAAGCTTCATCGCACCAGCTTATACCCTTGCCCAATACGTCTACTACATTATCCTCACCAAGCCAACTTCACTCGACCAATTAGAGAAGAGAGGGATTGGAATGATTTCCAGGTTTGTTTTATTTTGGTTTTATTTGTTTGTTAATCAATTAAATGGTTTCCACGTCAAGTTAACATGCATGGCTAGTTAATTAATTTAATAACTTGATAATCAATATGCTTATTAAAATAATAAATTCAATTAATTAAATAATTTGCATGTGATTTAGTGACTTGTAAGATAATGATGATTTAATAGTAATTCATTTTAACTTAATGAATGTGATCTGTTTGCAAGATAGTATTATGAAATACTAACTTGATTTGCATGAGTAATTAGGAGATGAATTTTGTATATAGAATAAGATTTTAGAAATTTAATACGACTCTTTAGGAAGCTATAGAAAAAAAATTATTTAGGTTATAAAGATAAAGATAAATAAATTTAAATAAAAATTCAAAGTTAAAAATAAAATAATAAATAATGATAAGATTTAGTAAATGAAAGATATTAAAGGTAGACATGAAACAATCCGACGATGGAACTCTAGAGGCATCACGCTTAAGTGGTACTTTAGAGATCTTGAAGTAAAAAAAAAATCTTATCCAAGGCCTCACCAGCTTAATGGAGGGTCTAGACAGGATTTTTGATAACAAATAATTCATATTCATTTTAAAAGAAAATATATATAAAAATGAATTTATTATAAAATAACACTAAAAATAATTAGTTATAAAATTAGAAAGATGTTAATGATTAATATAATAAAAATAGTAATGGCAAATAAGGAGGGAAATAAATGAAATAACCAAAGTTAGATATTAAAATAATAAAAGTGAATACGATTACTCCGATGATGAAATATCAAGGGAATTACGCTTAAGTAATTTTCTTGAAAATTTCTAGGGAAAAAAGTTCTATTCGAGGCCTCACCAGCTCAATGGAAGGTCTAAATAGGGTCTTCAATAAAAAGTAATTTATATTCATTTTTTAAAAAAAAATTAAAATACGAATGATTAGTAAATTTGTTATTGAATTGGAACAAGAATAAGTTATAAAAATTAGAAACGATAATTAATAGTCCATGATAATAGAAATAATAATGAGTAACAAAATAAGGAATGGAATGAATAAAGATTAGATATGAAAATTATAATGAAAGTGAACATGAATTACTCCAATGATGAAATATCGAGAGAATTACACATAAGTGATTTTCTTGAAATTTTCTAGGTGGGAAGATTATTTTCAAGGCCTCACCAGCTTAATGGATGGCTTAGAGATAGTTTTCAATAATAAGTGATTTTTATTCACCTTTTAAAATTATAAAATAGGTGATTTTTATCTAAAAACATTATTAAATTAAAACTAAAAACTAAAGTAGTTAATTAAGAAGATAAAAATTTTAATAATTCGTGTTCACTATAATAATAAAATAACAATAATAAATAGTAATAAAATCTAATGAAATAATAAAATAAGGCAATAAAAAATAGGAGTTATTGAGAATGAATATTGATTATTCCTATGATGAGATTCCAAGTAGAATTACGCTTAAGTAATGATTTGGAAATCTTTAGGTAAGAAAATTTCTTTTGGGTCTCACCAGCTTAATGGAATATCTAAAAGGAATTTTTGATAAAAATAATTCATATTCATTTTCGCATAAAAATAAACAAATAAAATTAAGAATTAATAAATAATAGAATAGTAAGAACAAATTGGGTAGGAGTCAAAGTTGGAATTTTTCATAAAATATTAAAATGAATCCGACGAAGGAGCCTCTTCAAGTAAGTCGCATAGTACTACTTGAATACTCCTGAGGTGAGAAAGATTTTTGAGTTGTCCCACCAGCTTAATGGAGGACACTTGGAAATATTTTTCAATATTAATTATATCAAGATTAAAGATTAACATAAGCAAATTTAGCAAATGACCTAAAACTAAGTGGTACCATTTTAAGATGGGCGTTGTGAGGGTGCTAATCCTTCCTCACACGTAACCGTCATGAACTTAGTATCTTTGAACGTAGACCAAGCCTTATCCTTAGTTTGAATAGGTGACCAATCACACCTAGGTAGAATGGTTGGTGGCGACTCCATATCTTTGTGTCTAGCTATTAGGTTTTCTCCAAAACTTAATACGTTATGACAGTTTGGCGACTCCACTGGGGACTTAAGAGAGTCAGGCCAATACTTAGTTTTAGGTTATCTTAGAATTTGCTTAAGAGATCTTAATAGAAAACGAACATTAAATAAAACATTATTCCTTCATACACACACATCACTTTGCATTAGCATACATAAGCCCTCGACCCGGGCTCGATCCTTTTTAGGAGGGAGTAAAGTACCTACGCTCTCGTGAGGTAATACCTCCGCAATGGCTAGCGAAATACTCCCACTCAAATAGAACCTTTCCGTTTGTAACCTGTGATGGGTGAGGATTGGGTGCCTTACTAGTCCTATGTGGACGATAGTGAGGAACAATTTGAGAACCTTTAGAATTCTTACTTATCCAAACCAAGCATATAAAGAAACCTAAGAGACCAACTTAAGTTAGGGCCATGTCAACTCACCATGTAGAGATAACCAAGGATTAGGACATATGAAGGAAAAATTTTTCTTTTCAAAAAATATAATATTAAAAAAAATCAAAATAAAGAAATAAAGAGATGAAATGTGTCTGTTCATCACATGAGGCTTTCCTTTGAATTTGTGATGCATAACATGTCCATTTGAACATTGCAGCTATACATTTAGACATTTTCGGCCATACATAAATTGAGCATGCATCTCATGCATAGGTTTGTATGTGCGTATCATGGCATTTTGACTTAGACTATGGTAATAAAGGTGAGAAGATAGCTTGGTCGTCAAAATTGTCAACCATCCATACGATACTTGTTTGCAAACAAGAATAATGGAGAATGAGCAATTGGCATGAATTGATGGAATTGAAAAGGTGCAACAAGAGATTGTCAGGGCCCAAGAAGAGTCTAAGGAACAAATGGCCAAGATAACGGAGATGATGATGAGCTTGGCAAAAGGGAAGGGAGTTGATGAAGACACTAACGCTAGAGTGGAACCCCAAATGGAGGACCCCATTAAGCAAGAGAAGCTTAGGAGGGAAGCGATTGAACTAGGCTCTCATAAGGGGATGCATCGTATGTGTGATATGTTAGAGGAGAGACTAAGGGTATCGAAAGGAGCACTATTTATGGAAACATTGATGTGGAGAAATTGAGTTTGGTTCCTGATTTGGTGCTACCCGCAAAATTCAAAGTCCCCAACTTTGACAAATATGATGGAACTAAATGCCCATTAGCCCATATTACAATGTTTTGTTGAAAAATGGCAGGGCATACTCACAATGAAAAGTTGCTAATCCACTGTTTTCAAGATAGCCTTATTGGGTCCGCAGCAAGGTGGTATGTCCAATTAGATAGAAGACGCATCCATTCATGGAAGGATCTTGCGAGGGCCTTTATGGTTCAATATCAACATGCAAAGGATATGGCACCAGATCGATTATTGTTACAGAATATGAAAAAAAGGCTACCGAGAGCTTTAGAGAATATGCTCAGAGATGGCGAGACATTGCCGCTCAGGTTCAGCCTCCCCTTACAGAGAAAGAGACGACAATTCTGTTTGTCAATACACTTAAGGCTTCATACTACGAGAGAATGATTGGAAATGTCACCAAAAACTTTGCAGATATGGTACTCTCGGGTGAGATGATTGAATATGCTATAAAAAGCGGGAAGATCGAATGGGCAAATACAATGAGAGGTGCAACATTCAATAACGAAAGTCAAGATGTTCAAGCTGTGACTAATGAAAAGCAGCATGAAAGTTATACCCCATATCACCCATACCCCATGCAAGAAACCCACCACTTTTGTCCACATCCTTACCAGTCAATTCCTCAAAATGGTTTTCAGCCTAACTTTTGTCCTCAATCACTCTCCGCCCCACCAAACAATCCAAGAAGGCCAAGAAACGGTGTGGAGAGGTTGCCAATTCCAATTTCTAAACTATTGCCTTTGCTAATAAAGAACCAGTATCTGGTGCCTACGCCTTTGAAAACAGCTCCAAACCCAGCAGCAAGGAGTTATGAACCAAATAGCAAATGTGAATATCACATGGGGGCAATTGGGCATTCAACAGAAAAGTGCAGGCAATTGAAGGAAAAGGCTGAAAACTCATCAGCAGTGGTGCCTTGACTCAAGAGCTTATTGAACAATGGAAGTTTGCTTCTCCATAAGCTAAGTTTCCTATGTGTGAGTTGTGGATGTGAGATGTTCTAAAGATTCTTGAAATTTGCATCAAGTTGTTTTGAAAGCTTTCCATATTTTTCCTTTCCAAGTAGATGAAATAAAATAATTTTGAAAACATTGGTGATTGTTATTGAGAAATTACATTTCCAGTATACTTTCCAGTTGAGTGAAAACTTGGAATCCATAAAGACACACAAGCTTGAAATTCATTCATTTTTGCTTACTATGGTGAACTTTTGAAGTCAATGATCTTCGTTAAGGCAATGAGCAATGAAATGATTGATGAATTTACAAAGCTTTTGAATTGTTTTGAAAGACCAATTCATGAAGCATTCTCTTAAGGACTTTGTTTTTGGAAATTTGATAGATGTTAAGGCCAAGCTAAGAGTCCCAAACACGTCAACCCAAATTTCTTTCTCATAACTTGAACTTTCTGACTCAAACCATCTGTTGCTATATCTTGAGGCAAAATGATTAAAAGAGCCAAACTTTTGATAACCTCAACATCTTTTAATGACCATTCTTAATTTGATTGATATCCTTTTTCCTATTTTAAACCATGATAATGAAGATTGTTGCATATGGCCTTCATAAAGTTGAGTTGATACATTCTAGGCATGAGTTGTGAAAAAAAA
This sequence comes from Heritiera littoralis, assembly GCA_031772115.1. NCBI lineage: Eukaryota > Viridiplantae > Streptophyta > Magnoliopsida > Malvales > Malvaceae > Heritiera > Heritiera littoralis. The sequence goes on from JAPDPK010000042.1 coordinate 3,980,237, forward strand.
GCAAAGAAAAAGGAAGTAAAAAAAAAGAAAAGAAAAGAAGAAAAAAATTGATTGTGAAACCATGCACGAGGGATATTCAAATGATTTCAAAAGCCGAATTTTCATCTTGAGGATTGGTTTTCAATAGAAGTGTCAATATTTGGTGGTTTCTTCCCAATCCGACTCCTGGATACCAACCTTTGCCCATGGTTTGCTTCACCACCATCTCTGTAGCTGCTGACAAGTGAGGAGCATATAATTTCGAACCTTCTCCTATGTAGGTTGCATTAACAAACTCAAAAGCTCGATATGAACATTCCCATGCATTTTCTGTTGTCTCAACATACGGAGTGTTTGGAGATTTAGTGACAAAGATGTCTTCCTCTCCAGAAACTGAGATTTGTTGATTCCCCACAAAAAACTTCACCTTTTGATGGAGAGTGGAAGGGACAGCTCCTGTCGTGTGTATCCAAGGTCTTCCTAGCAAAAGAGTATATGAAGGCGCAATATCCATGACTTGGAATTGTATATTGAAAGTACATGGACCAATCTCCACAGGTATCTCTATATCGCCCAACACTTCTCGACGGACTCCATCAAATGCCTTGACAATCATGTTGCTTTTGCGCATATACGATGAATCCACTGGTAGCCTTAACAAAGTGCACGTAGGCATCACATTGAGAGCCGAGCCATTATCAATGAGAACCCTGCCAATTGTGTGGCTCTTGCACCTGACTGTGATGTGAAGAGCCTTGGTGCTTCCCCTCCCTTCCGCAGGAATCTCGTCATCACTGAAAGATATATAATTTGAGGCCACCAAATTACCGACTAGATTGTCCATTTTGTCCATGGATATATTAGGAGGTACATATGATTGATTCAACACCTTTAGTGAAGCATTTCTGTGAGACTCAGAATTCAGGAGAAGTGATAGGAGTGAAACCTTTGCCAGTGTCCTGTTCAACTGCTCGACAATATTGTATTCACTATGCTTAATCAAGCTCAAAAACTCATCGGCATCTTCTTTCGTAATAGGCTCTTGACATCTTGTCTCTTGAACCTTTATCGGGTTAGCCCTATCCCCTTCCACAATTCCTGCCTTCTCTTTTCTAGCCTTAGCTAACATTTCAGGACTATAGCAACGCCCACTTCGTGTCATTCCTCCAACTCCAGTGATATTCGCTGTTTCGAGACTTTTAGGGGACATATGCTCTCTTTCTCCATTCATTACTATATCATAGCCATATCTTCAAGGTACCGCCTTGTTGTCTTTGTATGGAAACGGAATAGGAGCTTTGATTGTGATCCCACTAGCTTGGCTTGATTTTTCCTCAAGGCGGATTTTTAGAGGCTTTGACTTTAGGTCATCATCAATCACACTAATCTCATTCCCCTTTCCTCTTCCTTCCCAAAATTCAATTTGATATGAGTCCATTAACTCCTGCAAATTGTAACGAAAAGCTTCACAGGACTGAATTGAATGACCTACTGCACCATTGTGGTATTGACAAACCAGATTGGGATCATACGAATCTATATAGGTCTCCAAAATCAAGGCTTCTGGTTGCAACATGTCTGCCTTCACTAATACATCAAAGACCTGACTTAACTGAGTCTTTATTTCTGCAATAGCTCTTTTAATGTAATCCTTCTTTTCATTGCTTAACATGTTCACTACTGCTCCACCATGGTCTGGTAAAGGATTCCCATTCACAACTTGTTCTGCTTTCAGCTCCTCAAAACTCAACTGCCCAGCCTTCATCAAGCCCTGCACTTTATACTTCAGTCCCAAGCAATTTTCTATAGAGTGACCCACATTGTCATTGTGGTAAGCACATTTTGCGTTTGGATCATACCATTTGGGATACGGGGGTTTTAGGGGTTCAAGGTATACGGGGGCAATAAGACGGTTTTGCACCAGTTTAGGATATAACTCCGCATAGGTTATGGGGATTGGGGTGATAGGGGGTCTTTCTTGATTGAAGCGTAGCCTTCCAAGGTTGTTCATTAGGTTTGTAGGTTGAGTAAAGGGTTGGGTTGGTCTCAGGGTTGGCGAGCGAAAAATGGGCTGAGTATTTGTTGGTGGGTTTAGTTGATATGGGTAGGGTGAAACATAATTGATAGCATGAGGATAAGATTGGTATTGGTTGGATGGGCGTTGGTGAATATAACCTCCTGCAGAGATAGCTTGGACATCTCCTTCCTTTTTCTTACGAAACCCTTCTTTCCTGGCCTCTACACCCTCAATCGTGCCATTTTTAATAGCATTTTCTATTGCCTCTCCTGAAAGCACCATGTCAGAAAAGTTCTTACTGACATTTCCTATCATCCTCTCATAATAAGGAGCTTTGAGAGTGTTTAAAAATAACATCGTCAACTCCTTTTCTGCCAATGAAGGTTGAACTTCAGCAGCTGCATCTCTCCACCTCTGAGCGTATTCTCTAAAATTCTCGTTTGTTTTCTTCTCCATGCTTTGGAGAGAGAGGGGATCATGAGCCATATCACTTACGTGACGATATTGGGCTAGAAATGCCCTAGCAAGGTCTTTCCACGAATGTATACGATTCCTGTCCAACTGAACATACCACCTTGCAGCAAATCCTGTAAGGCTATCTTGAAAACAGTGAATGAGCAACTTTTCGTTACGAGCATATCTTGCCATCTTTCTGCAAAACATCGTAACATGGGTTGTCGGGCATTTAGTTCCGTCATATTTCTAGAAGTCCGGAACCTTGAACTTTGTGGGCAACACCAAATCGGGAACTAGGCTCAACTCTTCTGCATCAACATTCCCAAAGGAGTCGTTTCCTTCGATGGCGTTCAACCTTTCCTCCAACATGTCACATTTCTGTTGTATCCCTACAGCTAGATTGTCAACTGCTTCTCTCTTCAACTTCTCTTGTTCAACAGGATCGTCCAAGTTTGGGACGAAAATAGGGTCGACAGGACTAGACCCTACACCAGGTTGATTTTGGCCTATAGCATGGCCTTGTCCTCCCATTGAGGGTGTTGCATGAGCATAAACCTTTGGAGGCATTTGGGCCTGATGGGTGAACCCTGGAGGGTATGGTGGGTCATCACTAGGATATTCCTCCACTGTTAGGTCTTGCATAACTCCTTTCCCCTTAGCCATACTCATCGTCAACTCCATCATCTTGGTCATCTGCTCTCGAGTTTCCTCTTGAACTTTTACAATCTCTTGTTGCACTTTTTCCATCCTGTCAATCCGTGCTAATTGCTCATTTTCCATTGCTTTAGTTCGTGCACGAGTTTGGTATGGATGATTTGGAAGGGCTATTTTTGTACCTTTGTTATCACAATTAGATAAAATTATTTTTATTAAATGCTTATGAAGGAAAAGCAAAAGTAAGAAAAATTTTCGTGAGAAATTTATTGCATAACAAAAATTGTCTCATAACAAAAACTTATAAAAACTTGTCTCATAACAATTGTTGAACAAAGTTAAAGACCCATTACATCCATAAAGAACATCTAAGGTGTCCACCTAAGTCTTTTCAACAAACTGTAGTGACCTTGGATCTCGTCTAGTAGTAGTCGCAAATTCTCCCTATGCTCAGTAAGTGGGCTGACCCCGAGCTTCAAGTCCCTTATTCTGTCTTCCATGTCTCTTGCTCTATGAGCCATGACATTAATTTGTTCAATCATAGAAACCAGAAGATGTGAATCATGAGCTCTCCTTAAAGTAGCATACTTCTCCTTTAGGTCATTCAACTCATTGACAACCTTTTGTAGGATCTGCAAGTATTCTTGGGATCGATTGAGGGCATCTTGCAAACCCATCTGCTCACTTATGACTTTGCCTTCAAGTTCTTCACATTCGGCCCCCTTCTTCTGTATCTCAGCTTTAAGTCGTTCATTCTCTTCCCGCAAACGTTTATTTTCAGACCTTGAGAGCTTCTCCTTCAAGTATTTGATTTCATCCATCAACTTGTACTTCTCTCGATGGACCCTTGTATATGCTTGCTCCCTTCTCCCCAACTTTTCTTCCGTTTCACATTTGAGTTTCTTAATTTCTCTCTCTAAGTCTCTTTTTTCTTCCTCTAATTTCCTCTTGGTAATCTCTAGGTCTATCATGGGATCTCGAGCTATGGGCTCTTCACTTTTCTCGAGACCTTCCTCGGGTGGAAGCCTAACATCCTTGCCTCGTCTCGCATGCCATACCGAGTATTCGGGAAGGTCCTTCTCTGGGAATATTCCTTTCTCAATCCTGAGAGTTGCCTTCCAAGCCTTGACATCGTCTTATATTTTCTTTACAAACCCTTCTTCTGCATATGTATACTCGTGCTGACTGAGCCCTTGAGTCATTGGAATGAATTGCTCATATCCCAATTGTCTTCATACCATAAGAGGTGCATAGGAGATAGTACCCCATATACCCAAAAGAGGAACCCATGGTTTATCACCACAAGCATATAACATAGATCTTCATGGCATCCAAGGTGCCCTCCAAACAATATCTTTCTTCTTGGTCTTGCACAATAACGAATCCCATTCTCCTTTTGTCTTCGGTGCAGGCCAAGTTTTCTCACTGAATTCTTTTATCGGGACTGTATTGAGATAAGCTTCTCGAAACTTTTCTTCGTTACCTCCGAGGTGACTTTTCATCCAAATGTTTAACAATGATGTACATCCGATGAAACGTCCTTCTCCCTTGTGACGACAGAAATTTAAAGACCTAAAAGTCTCTGACAAGATAACTGGGGCCACATTCACCTCATGATCAAGCTGCTCAACAAAATCCACCATTGTAACCTTAATGTGTCCTAAGAATTTAGGGAACACAGCCATACCATACACAGCTAATGCCATTATGCTCATGTGTTGTTCTTTCGTTAGCTGCTTCTGAAGACAACTTCGTAGAAAACTCCATGGCATATAGGTGGTCTCCCCTTTCTGCCTCGTGTGATGATCAATTTCTGAAACACTATGGCCAGTCATGGAGGACAATTTCTTACGATATCCCGATTTCCTTTTCTTCCAATAGATTTTGTTGGGATTTTCTAACTCACAACGGAGCAAGAACGAATACTCCTCTATGGTTGGCATCAAATCGACCTCATTGAAGACAAAGCATCTATAGGACGGGTCCCAAAATTGCACATGGCCTTTATCAAATCCAAGTCCACTTCCACTGACAATAGCGCGCATCAAGTCCCCATATTTTTTCTGAAATTCTGTCTTCTTTTCTTCATCCCATGCCTTCCAAATTCCTAGCAACTCAGTGTAGTCATTTTGTCTTAGGTCCAAATGAATCCTTTCCTGGCAAAGTAGAAACAAAACCAATAGGTAGGCAATCACCATCCTCACGTTGAGCCTTTTCGGATCGTTCCTTCACTATATGGGCTGGCTCTTCTGGTGATAATTTCTCCATGGATGCAAATGGATCTTAACCTGTGACAATTTGTTATGAGACAAGAGAAAAAATGCAATGAATGAGAAAATGCATTATGTTTTTTTTTTTTATGTTTTTTCTCTTTTTTTTTTCTTTGGTTTATTATTTTTGTATTTATTTATTTTTCATAGTTTTCCTTGTATGAGATGATGGTCATTCTTTGTGTCCTAATATAGGCTTCAATTCTAAGCTCTAGCTTACGAGTAGGTATCATAAGTTCACTATATGCTGGCTTGGATAAATGGATTACTAAAGGTTCCCAGACTGTTCCCCACTATCGTCCACGTGGACTAGTAAGGCACCCCAAATCCTCATCCATTATAGGCTTACAAGCGGAAAGGGTTCAAACCTGAGTGGGAGTATTTCACTGGCCTATGTGGAGTTACCACCTCACGAAGGCAAAGCTACTATACTCCCTCTTAAAAAGGTAAGCTCGGTCGAGGGCTAATGCATGCACATGTAAGTGGAGTGTGTGTATTTAAATGTCTTAGAAAACTTAAAGTTTTTAGGCAAGATTTTGATAACCTTATATTTCCTAATGGCCTGACTCTCTAACGTCCCCAGTGGAGTCGCCAAATGTCATAACGTATTAAGTTTTAGAGAAAAACCTAATAGCTGACACAAAACTATGCAGTCGCCACCAACCATTCTAAACCTAGTGTGATTGGTACCTATTCAACTAAGGACAAGGCTTGGTCTACGTTAAGAGTTCTAAGTTCGAGAGTACGGTTACGTGTGAGGAAGGATTAGCACCCTCACAATGCCCACCCTAAAATGGTACCAAATGATCTAAGGTTATCTTAATTTTGCCTTTTACTTTAATTTCGATATAATTAAATATTGAAGAATCTTTTAAGGTCTCCTCCATCGAGCTGGTTGGACAACTTAAAAAATTTTCTCACCTCAAGAGTATTCAAGTAGGACCAATCGCCTTTCTTGAAGAGGCTCCGTCGTCGGATTGTTTAAATACTTTATGTAATCCCTATTTAGACCCTACCCGAATTTCTATTTATTATTTTGTCTTATTTATTCTATTATTATTATTTTCTTATATAAATTATTATTTCGTATATTTTTATATATTTAAAATAAACATGGATTATTTTATATTGAAAATTCTCCTTAAAGACCTTCCATCAAGCTGGTAAGACTTTAAAGAAAATCTTCTCACCTTAAGAATTTTTAAAGAAACTACTCGAGCGTAATCTCCTTTAATCCCATCCTCGAATAATCCACATTTTATTAAAATATTTAATTTAATTTAATTTCTAATTCTTTTAAATTCCATTAATGTGATTTTTATTCTTTCTTATGATGGATTAATTTTAAATTACTATTTTTGACCTAATTTTAATTTTAATTTTTATAATTAAATTGATTAATCTTGGAAATATCATTTAAATCTCCATCAAGCTGGCAAGACTTAAAAGAACTCTCCTCACCTCAAAACATCTAAAAGTACTACTCAAGCGCAGTACCTTTAAAAATCCATCGTCAGAATATTTATAACTATATTATTTTTTTCTATTTCTAAATATGTTAAAATTTTTTATGACTCTTAATTCCTAATTTGATCACTAATTCTTTTATTCATGATTAATTTTAATTAATTCTTATTTTGATTTTTTAATAATTGAGTTTTTTTTTTAATATCGGAAATGGCATTTTAATCTTCCATCAAGCTGGTAAGACCTAAAAAGGAACTCCTCCCCTCAAGATCTCTGAGAATATTACTCGATCGCAACCCCCTTGGAGATCCGTCGTCGGAATAATTTATAATTATATTTCACTTTAAAAGGTCTATCATTATGCTCTCTTAAGGTATTGCAATTCTAAACTACCTAAATAAATCTTAACAACAATTTATCCCGCCTTAAATTAAGCACATCACATAAATTTTATTTGAAATCTTTAAAGTAAAATAAAAATAAAATAAAAATAATAGGAAAAGTAAGTAAAAAAAAGATAAAATAAAATGAAATAATAGATAATAGACAATAAAATAAAAAAAAACAAATCATACCAATCAAATCATGCTAATTAAATTAAATCATGTTAATTAAATTGAAACTCATATAATCCAGTCAATAAAAAAAATACATATCCATTTATATACAAACTATATTAACTAAATCTTATCAATTCTTTGTTAAATTGTACTATTCATATGTCAAATTAGTCTATTTACTCATCTAATTAATTATTTAAATTATTTTTATTTCATAATTTTGTTAATTAAATTACTGTATTAATTACCGAATATACAACAAAAAAAAATCAAAAGAAAATAAGAAAATCAATAAATAAATAAAATAAATAAGTAAATAAAGAAATAAAACAAATAAAAAATAATAAAAAACGGAAAAAGGAAAATCATCCGAAAAATAAAAAGGGATACCTTGCGATCGGGTTGGGTCAAAAGCGGGTCGGAACGCGGGTCTATCGGGTCACACGCGGGTCACAGCTACGCCAAAACGGCGTCTTTTCGATCCTGCTATTTAATCCTCCTTTCCGATTTTTTCGGACAAAAACTCAGCCTTTCAGAAAAAAACTCCAAAAATTCTCTCAACCCGTGCGATTCCTGGCGGCCGGAAAACTCAAATGGTCGCCGGAAACTTCAACCTTTCCAGATTTCGGCGTTCCCTCCGCCGTTCCCTCGGCCGTTCACCACCGTTCCCTCGACCGTTCACCACCGTTCCCTCGGCCGTTCACCACCGTAGTCACCAGATCTAACCCAGAAACACTCGCCAGAGTTCCCTTAAACCAGATCCAGAGGCTCCGGTTACTAAATCCCTCCCGAAAATCTCAAATCTAAATTCCTAAAACCAAAAACCTCTACTGCCTCCACTCGAAAACCCTCAAATCTCCCCTCTGTTTTTTTTTTGTTTTTTTTGGTTGCCGTGGTTTTTTGGGTTATGATTGCGGTTGCTATTCTGTGTGTGGTCACCGTTGTCCCTTTTTTTTCTCTCTCTGTGATTTTTTGTGTCGCCCCTTCTGCTTGTGATTGATGTCCCCTTTTATTAATGTTAGATCTTAGTGTTTTGGAAGGTTCGAAATCGGATCTCAGATCTGATTGTGATATGGTTTTTAATGCTTGATTCTGTTTTTGGTCTTGATTTTCATGCAGATTCGAGATTTACGTGACTTGCCAATTCTTTCCTTTTGTGTTTCCGGCGGCTAGGTTGGATTTAGGGTTAGGGTTTCATATTAGGGCTTGGGGCTCTCTTTAGGGTTTGGGGTTTCGGTGAGGGTTTAAGGTTTCGGTGAGGGTTTGGGGTTTTAGTGAGGGTTCAGGGTTAGGGTTCGGGTAATTAAGGTTTCATTTTTTGTTTTGTTTTGTTTTGTTTTATTTTTTATTTTTTTATTATTTTTTTTATTTTTTTATCAAAATAAATAAATGAATAAATAATAAAATAATAAAATTCATATCAAATAAAATAATAAATAAAATAAAAAATAAAATAAAATAAAATAAAATAACAAATAAAAATAAGAATAAAAAGAGAAATAAAAATAGAAAGAGAAATAATAATAAAATGAATAATAATGAAAAAGAAAAGAAGAGAAAAGAAAAAAGATAAAAATACAAAAAACAAAAAAAAAAACAAAAACAAAAAAAAAACAAAATAAAAATAAAAATAAAAATAAAATAAAAAATAAAAAATAAAAAATAAAAAATAAAAAATAAAAATAAAAACAAAATAAAATAAAAATCAATTATTCAAACATGGGTTTAATTCACTTTTTATTTTTAAAATACACGTCGAGTGACTCGAGATTCACAATCCCGGACAAAATTGGTGTCTACAGAGAAGAGAGGGATTGGACTGATTTCCAGGTTTGTTTTATTTTGGTTTTATTTGTTTGTTAATCAATTAAATGGTTTCCACGTCAAGTTAACATGCATGGCTAGTTAATTAATTTAATAACTTGATAATCAATATGCTTATTAAAATAATAAATTCAATTAATTAAATAATTTGCATGTGATTTAGTGACTTGTAAGATAATGATGATTTAATAGTAATTCATTTTAACTTAATGAATGTGATCTGTTTGCAGGATAGTATTATGAAATACTAACTTGATTTGCATGAGTAATTAGGAGATGAATTTTGTATATAGAATAAGATTTTAGAAATTTAATACGACTCTTTAGGAAGCTATAGAAAAAAAATTATTTAGGTTATAAAGATAAAGATAAATAAATTTGAATAAAAATTCAAAGTTAAAAATAAAATAATAAATAATGATACGATTTAGTAAATGAAAGATATTAAAGGTAGACATGAAACAATCCGACGATGGAACTCTAGAGGCATCATGCTTAAGTGGTACTTTAGAGATCTTGAGGTAAAAAAAAAATCTTATCCAAGGCCTCACCAGCTTAATAGAGGGTCTAGACAGGATTTTTGATAACAAATAATTCATATTCATTTTAAAAGAAAATATATATATAAATGAATTTATTATAAAATAACACTAAAAATAATTAGTTATAAAATTAGAAAGATGTTAATGATTAATATAATAAAAATAGGAATGGCAAATAAGGAGGGAAATAAATGAAATAACCAAAGTTAGATATTAAAATAATAAAAGTGAATACGATTACTCCGATGATGAAATATCAAGAGAATTACGCTTAAGGAATTTTCTTGAAAATTTCTAGGGAAGAAAGTTCTATTCGAGGCCTCACCAGCTCAATGGAAGGTCTAAATAGGGTCTTCAATAAAAAGTAATTTATATTCATTTTTTTTTTAAAATTAAAATACGAATGATTAGTAAATTTGTTATTGAATTGGAACAAGAATAAGTTATAAAAATTAGAAACGATAATTAATAGTCCATGATAATAGAAATAATAATGAGTAACAAAATAAGGAATGGAATGAATAAAGATTAGATATGAAAATTATAATGAAAGTGAACATGAATTACTCCAATGATGAAATATCGAGAGAATTACGCATAAGTGATTTTCTTGAAATTTTCTAGGTGAGAAGATTATTTTCAAGGCCTCACCAGCTTAATGGATGGCCTAGAGATAGTTTTCAATAATAAGTGATTTTTATTCACCTTTTAAAATTATAAAATAGGTGATTTTTATCTAAAAACATTATTAAATTAAAATTAAAAACTAAAGTAGTTAATTAAGAAGATAAAAATTTTAATAATTTGTGTTCACTATAATAATAAAATAACAATAATAAATAGTAATAAAATCTAATGAAATAATAAAATAAGGCAATAAAAAATAGGAGTTATTGAGAATGAATATTGATTATTCCTATGATGAGATTCCAAGTAGAATTACGCTTAAGTAATGATTTGGAAATCTTTAGGTAAGAAAATTTCTTTTGGGTCTCACCAGCTTAATGGAAGATCTAAAAGGAATTTTTGATAAAAATAATTCATATTCATTTTCGCATAAAAATAAACAAATAAAATTAAGAATTAATAAATAATAGAATAGTAAGAACAAATTGGGTAGGAGTCAAAGTTGGAATTTTTCATAAAATATTAAAATGAATCCGACGACGAAGCCTCTTCAAGTAAGTCGCATAGTACTACTTGAATACTCCTGAGGTGAGAAAGATTTTTGAGTTGTCCCACCAGCTTAATGGAGGACACTTGGAAATATTTTTCAATATTAATTATATCAAGATTAAAGATTAACATAAGCAAATTTAGCAAATGACCTAAAACTAAGTGGTACCATTTTAAGATGGGCGTTGTGAGGGTGCTAATCCTTCCTCACACGTAACCGTACTCCCGAACTTAGTATCTTTGAACGTAGACCAAGCCTTATCCTTAGTTTGAATAGGTGACCAATCACACCTAGGTAGAATGGTTGGTGGCGACTCCATATCTTTGTGTCTAGCTATTAGGATTTCTCCAAAACTTAATATGTTATGACAGAGAGAACTATAAGGCAAATAGGGCAAACAATGCAATAATTACAGCAGCCAGTACAAAATTTAACTGCTCTGCTAGCCCAACAGATACAAGGTGCTCAGACTCAGGCACCACAGCAAGCCCTAGTTCCTGATTTGCCTCCTCCAATTCCAGCTGCTCCTCCATAACAGCAAGCTGCACCACCACCGCAGCTCGAAAATCCACTACCAGCTGCTCCAGTGTAGCAAGTGCCACCTCCACAGCCTAGTGATGCAGTTGACCAAAATATGAATAGGCTGCGCCAGTTTCAGAAGATGGATCCTCCTATATTTTGAGGAGTCAAGGATTCGAGGAGTCAAGGATCCGAATGAGGTCGAATCTTGGGTAAAACAATTAGAGAAGATGTTCAAGTATATGGGTTGCAGCTCGACTGAGAGAGTTGCTTTAGCCTCCTTCATGTTTAAAGATAAGGCCGAAATTTGGTGGAAGTCTGCTGAGAAGCTCCTACAAGATAAGAATCCCGAGATATCATGGGATGACTTCTTAGATAGTTTCTATAAGCAATACATTCCAGAGCCTGCGAGACGGAAGAGGTAGGCTAATTTTCTACGGTTGACTCAGGAGAGTATGACTGTAGATGAGTATGAGTTGCAATTTACCACACTTTGTCGATATGACTCTTTAGTGTCCAAGGACGAGCGAGCTAAGATAGTGAGGTTTATAGCTGGGTTGAGGCCTAAGATCAGATATGGTTTGGCAGCCCTCGATATAGATTCTTATGTCGAGGCACTTCGTAGAGCTCAGATGACAGAATTAGAGCTTGATACTACGCAGCAGGAGTACACACAAAAGGATAAGGGTAAGGCCAAGCGATTTAGTAATTAGAAGCCTGACAGGAGCTGGACACAGGATAAGAGGCAAAGACCATCAGGGTTTAGACCACGAGTTGAAGGGCCTAAGAGATCACAGCCTTGCCATAAGTGTGGTCGAAATCATGGCTCCTGACCCTGTTACTTTGACACGGGCGCTTGTTTCATGTGTGGTAAGCAAGGACACTATGCCAAATATTGTCCGAATCAGAAATCAGTTGCCAAGTCTACTGAGCAGCCAACGGGTGACAAAGGAAAGGCTGTTGATAAAGACAAGCAGCCTGCGGTTCAGGGGCGTGTCTTCGCCTTAGACAAGGCATCTGCTGAGGGTGCTGCTTCGGTTGCTAAGCGTAAGCTTATTATTGCTAATTTTGAAGCTATCGTGTTAATTGACCCAGGTTCTACTCATTCTTTCATAGCTCCATATTTTGCTACAAAAATTGATGTAGAGCCTAAATCTTTACAGTATTCACTGTATGTTAGTACACCTCTTAAGGAAACACAAGTAACTGACACTGTGTTTAAGGCATGTAAGGTGAAGGTAGGGGATAGAGACTTAAAAACTGATTTGATCATGCTTAATATGATTGAATTATAAACCTTACACTTATAAATAGGGAAATGAGTTAGTTTTCATCTAGTTTTGAAATTTCTGACTTAAGATATATACAAACGAATGCAAGACACTCACTACTTGGGATAGATTGCCTAGTGTCAACTTCAAAATTTCATAGGAAATAGCCCAGATCTAGTATGATTGCAAAACCTTACATTTCTGAAAAGGTAAATGAGACAAGATTAATATGGTTTTGAGTTTACGTAAATTGGATATCCCTGTATTGAGATATGAGACAGTTTGTGCTTAAAGGTCAAATGACCATACTGTTTGATTGTGCTTCTACATAGGGTAATTTTACGAAATTGCTGGATGTAACTTGAAAATGATAAAATTATGAAACCTACATTTTTGAATAGGGAATTGAATTAGGTTTCACATGGCTTTGGATTCATAATTTTTGGATACTCCCATGACTATTAATGTAAATTTTAATGCACAAAGGTAAGAATTTCATGTGAGTAGTAGGGTCAAACAGTAACTTCTATTTCTCGACAATAAATAAATGAGCTAATATGATTAACACAAATTAAAGGAACTAATGTATCGTATAATTCTTATATGTAGCTAATCGTCAAGCTACGTAGCAATTCGTGCGGAATTTGAAAACGTGGGCCCAATAGCGCGATTGATGTATATAAGTGTAAGTGGAAGTATAAGTGGAAATTGCATGATTTGAAATATTTTATAAGTTCCTATTTTGATCATGCTATGATATCTTGATTTTTACGCAAATTGTGCTTGATTGGTTTACGTCATGATTTATTTAAAAAGTACATGACGAACTGTAAAATGTTACCCCAGTGTTTATTTGAGATGCTAGCATGCTTGTAAAATTTTGATTTATAAACTAATGATGCATTGTCTTTAAAGGAAATAAAGTTTATTTAGCATGCTTTTCCCATACTTAGCCGAATGTGAAGTTTTTATATAAATCTTTATATGAATTTAACGGCTAAGAGAGGGGTAACAGGGTTTTGAGATAAACGATATGTTTCCAACACACTATGATTTTCAATCATGGTCCGAGTAGTGTTGGGATTGGATCCCTTCATGGTGATTTTGTGAGAATAGCACTTTTAAATTACTAGAGCAAGTATTGATTTGTATTTGGTTTGGTCCTGCCGCAAGAGGATCGGTATATATTGTCAGGTACTGTCTGATCAACGGCCTGGCAAACTTGTGTGCACATAAGTAGGTTCCTAGAGAGGGACAGTTCCTAGAAAGGAACGAATAGGTTCACTGATAGCGCTGCAGTGATCCGGTGATGATGATATGAGCTCTAGGCATGAGATAAATTGGTGCAACCTCACACTTTTACGTATATGCCTAACTTGTTTCCTGAAACTATGTTTTAGTATGCTTTTGAAATTTATGATTTATACGATTTATAAGTGCATATACGGCTATGTTATTTTTGATGATTGCATAGCAGACTTTAAATGTTATAATTATGGACCATGATTAACTGATTGCATGTCTAATGATTTACAATACCATTTATAACATATGACTTCTAAAGAACTGCATGTGTTCTTTATTGTGATTTGGGACATGCAAGGTTTTATAAAAGCATCATTAACTTAGTTTTGATTTTTGCTACTTATATTTTCCCTTACTGAGCCTTCTAAGCTCACCCCCCTTCCTTTCCTCACAGATTAGCTCGTGATAGTCCTGGTGGACTATAGTTGGGTCGATACTCCGAGACGCATTAGTAGCTAGCTTGAGGTATCGATAGCGGCATTATATTTTGTTTATACATATATGTATATATACACAGAGATTATGCAGTTATGCACAATGTAGTAGTTGTATATAGGTCGAGCATGTGGGATGTATGATGATGTTATAGTTTTATCCACTACGATATGCCTTTTGATGAATATATTGTGGTTGGAGTTGCATATTTGTTGTGTTTATCGTGCAGGAGGATTAGGTTAGTAATAAGCCGTTATACTGTCGGATTTTTTTGAAATCTATGACTTGACAAATCCAAATTATAATTATTTATTAAAGCAAGCTTGAGTTGATGCCTATACTATACACACTCAAACAGTATAGCCAATGAAAAAAAAAATTTGGTCCTAATTTCTACTTCCGAAATAAAGCGATGTATTGGGATGTGACACAGGGATATCACAGATTGATATCAGAGCCGATTAGACTGATGTTTGTCACTGTCAATAAGTTAGAAATAGTGTATGTCCCCAATGTACTGTACTTGTCTGAATACATATGCGTAGTATAACTGTTTATAGTTATACTAAATAGCTCAATTTTATGAATTATCGACAGAATGAGCTCCCGTAGAAGGGGTACTAGTAGAGGACGAGGAAGGGGTCGAATGGAACTGCCCCAACACAGTCTCCTCCTCCATCTCCACCGCATAGCCTGAACACCAGGCTAGCAAAAATAGAGAAGCATTTGGAGAATATGGTCGCAATGTTCACGCAGTTTATGGCGAACTTTCCGAACGTGGCCACTAGTGCACCAGTAGCTACTCTTACAGTACAGCCCCTACCAACACAGACAGAATTACCCCCACCAGTCCTAGCTACTGTGAGGCGAGATCCTAAGGCTTATTGCAGTGTGACTTTGATTAAGGAATTCAAGAAGCTAGATCCGCCTAAGTTTAAGGGGATAGAGATCTGTTGGCCGCAGAGAACTGGGTGAAGGCGATCTCTAAGTCCTTTGAATACATGACATGCTTCGAAAGGGAAAAAGTGGGTTTGGCTGCTTATCTGTTAGTAGATGATACAGAATATTGGTGGCAGTCCACTCGGACCATATTAGAGGCCCGATATGCTGAGGTTACGTGGGATAGATTTCTAGAAGTCTTTAATGAACAGTATATCCCATGCACTGATCAAACTAGGTTGAAGATTGAATTTCTGAACTTGACTCAGGGGATGGTGTCGATTAATCAGTACGAGTCGAAGTTCATTACTTTGAGCAGATTCGATCCAGAAGTCCTCTGAGTGAAGGACATAAGATCTATCTGTTTATAGAGGGATTGAAGTCCCCCATTAGATCCAAGTTATATCCTATGGATATTACCACTTATGGGCAGGCAATCTGTAAGGCTCAATTGTGTGAGCAGGACTATGAGCTTCATCATGCTAATTTCCGAGCTAAGGGTAAAGGCAAAGAACCGATGAAGCGGAAGTCAAACAAGAAAGCCTCAGTGATAGATATCCACCTAGGAGAAGTAAACGGTAGACATTATGAAGGAGTTTTAATAGGTAAGTAAATAAATTATAAGAAAATGATCTTTGTTTTAATTAAATGGTTATATGGAAATATACTGAAATTGAGAGTTATGATGACTATGGTATAGGGTCTCCTAGACCCACTGGGATCAAGATAAATGACGAGAGATTCCGATATCCAGCAGGCAGTACCGCTAGCTCACCGAAGAGTACAATGCAAAGGTGTGAGCAATGTGAAAAATTTCATGGATCACAGCTATGTTGGTTAGCGAGTGGCGCTTGTTTTAGGTGTGGTGAGTAGGGACACATGATTAGAGATTGTCCCAAGATGAATCAGAGGATGTCCGAGGAATCAGAAAAGACCCCTTAACCATAACCTAAGGCCACAACGGCGAAGAAAGGAAAGAAAGCTATGACCCAAGGACGAGTATTTTCCATAGATGAAGAGTTTGCCGATGCTTCATCCAAGGTGATTAAGGGTAAGATCCATCTTTTTGATATAAGTATTACTACATTATTTGATCCAAGCTCCACACACTCTTTTGTGTCACTTATGACTGCTATGAAAGTACATATTGAGCCTGAGCCTTTAGGCAAATAAGTACTCCATTTAAGGAATCCCAAATGACGGACATAGTGTATCGTAGTTGTAAGTACAGGTAGGAGAGAGAGACTCGGTAGTTGACCTAATCCTACTAAACATGTATGGATTTGATGTTCTTTTGGATATGGATTGGTTAGCTAAGAATCATGTAATATTAGATTGTTATGCTAAAAGTGTGACCTTCTCTTCTCCCGTTAGCTATGCTGTAAATTTTGTAGATGTTTAATGCAAAAGCATATGTGCTTGTTTGGTTTGATTGAGATTAAATTGATAGAATATATTTGATATGTGAAGGATTTATAGCGTATGTGGTGGACGTAGGACAGAAACGTCCCGAACTTCATGAAATTTTGGTAGTCAAGGATTTTCTTGAAGTGTTTCCGGACGATCTTCCAAGACTTCCTCCGGATAGGGAAGTGGAGTTTATGATCGATTTGGTGCCAGGGACTGAGCCCATTTCGAGATCATCCTATCGAATAGCCTTAGTGGAATTAGAAGAACTTAAGAAACAACTTCAGGAGTTACTAGATAAGGGGTTCATACGACCCAGTGTATCCCCTTGGAGTGCTCCTGTGCTTTTTGTCCGGAAGAAAGATGGCAGTATGAGGTTGTGTATAGACTACCGATGGTTGAATAAGGTGACAATCAAGAACAAGTACCCTCTTCCCAAGATTGATGATCTCTTTGATCAGCTTAGGGGTGCACAATTCTTTTCCAAGATAGACTTGAGATCGGGATATCATGAATTGAAGATCCAGAGTGAGGATATCCTTAAGACTGCATTCAGGACACAGTATGGCCATTATGAATTTTTGGTGATGCCATTTGGTTTAACCAATGCACCCACGGCTTTTATGAACTTGATGAATGATGTGTTCAAACCTTACCTAAACCAGTTTGTCATTGTGTGGCCATTATGAATTTTTGGTGATGCCATTTGGTTTAACCAATGCACCCACGGCTTTTATGAACTTGATGAATGATGTGTTCAAACCTTACCTAAACCAATTTGTCATTGTCTTTATCGATGACATATTGGTGTATTCAAGATCCCGGGAAGAGCATAAGCAGCACTTGCAGATAGTTCTTCAAACCCTCAAAGATCGAGGATTGTATGCCAAGCTAAGTAAGTGTGAATTCTGGCTAGATCATATCTCCTTTTTGGGTCATGTAATCAATAAAGATGGAGTTTCGGTCGATCCATCGAAAATCGAAGCTGTGGTGCAATGGGAGAGACCAAAAACAATTACTAAGATTAAAAGTTTCTTGGGTCTAGCTAGCTACTATCGAAGATTTGTAAAAGGTTTCTCAAGGTTAGCTGCTCAATTAACGAGCTTAACGCGTAAAGATGTGAAATTCGAATGGAATGATGCCTGCGAACGCAGTTTTCAAGGGTTGAAGCGTAGACTGACGATGACACCTATCCTCACCATTCCTAGTGGTTCTGGTGGATTTTCGGTGTATAGTTATGCCTTAAGACAAGGTTTGGGTTGTGTATTAATGCAGCATGGTAAGGTAGTGGCATATGGTTCTCGTCAATTAAAGGACCATGAGAAGAACTACCCAACTCATGACTTGGAGTTAGCTGCAGTGGTATTTGCTTTAAAGATTTGGAGGCATTACTTATATAGTGAGAAATTTCAGATCTTTACGGATCATAAAAGTATGAAGTACTTGTTCTCTTAAAGAGAATTGAATATGAGATAGAGGAGATGGCTCGAGCTTCTAAAGGATTATGATTGTGAGATCTTGTACCACCCGAGGAAGGCCAATGTGGTGGCTGATGCTCTGAGCCGGAAGCATGTAGGTGTAGTGTCATACATGATAGTAAAAGAGTATGAGTTGCTTGAATAGTTTGCAAGCTTCAGTCTAAGTGCTACACCTCTTAAGCAAATTGGTATAATAGCTAGCTTGATGATTGAGCCGAAGTTGATGGATAAAATTCGGCTTGCTCAGAGGGGAGATGATAAGTGCATTGAGGCTATGGATCAGATTCAATCGGATATGCCATTAGAGTTTAATATTGGTAGCGATGCAATTTTGAGTTTTAATAACCGTATATGTGTTCCTAATGATAAGGAGTTGAAAAAGCTGATTTTGACAGAAGCACACTCCACTAAGTACACGTTGCATCCGAGAAATACGAAGATGTATCACAACTTCGCAAGGTGTATTGGTGCACACTGGCATGAAAAGAGACATAGCAGAATTTGTGGCGAAGTGTCTCACATGTCAACAAGTTAAGGTAGAGTACTAAAGACCAGCAGGTTTACTACATCCTTTGCCTATACCTATGTGGAAGTGGGAACACATTACGATGGATTTTGTTATGGGATTGCCCAGGACCAAGAGGAATCACAATGGTATTTGGGTAATCGTGGACAGATTAACTAAATCCGCACACTTCCTACCTATGAAGTCTACGGATACGCTTAGTGCTTTGGCAGATTTGTATGTGAGAGAAGTAGTTAGACTACATGGTGTTCGAGTGAGCACTACATCTGATAGAGATTCCAGGTTTACTTCTCATTTTTTGGAACATTTTCAAGAAACTATAGGATCTCAACTAAATTTTAGCACAGCTTTTCATCCACAGATTGATGGTCAGTCTGAGCGTACCATTCAGATGCTCAAGGATATGTTAAGAGCTTGTGATTTGGACTTTAAAGGCTCATGGGATGACCATCTGCCATTGGCTGAGTTTGCTTACAATAATAGTTACCATGCAAGTATCGAGATGGCACCATATGAAGCTTTATATGGTAGAAGGTGTCGATCTCCGATTAGGTGGGAAGAAGTGGGCGAACGCAAGTTGTTAACTCCAAATTTAGTCGACCAAGCCTCTGAGGATGTTAAGCAGATTTGTCAAAGACTTAAGACAGTTCAGAGTTAACAAAAGAGTTATGCAGATGCTCGATGGAGACCACTTGAGTTTTTGGTTGGGGACTTTGTGTTTTTGAAAGTTTCTCCATCTAAAGGGATTATGAGATTTGGCCGAAGAGGTAAGCTTAGTCCTCGCTACATAGGACCATTTGAAGTCTTAGACAGAATTGGAGATGTTGCCTATAGGTTGGCACTACCTCCAGAGCTATTAGGAGTGCATAATATTTTTCATGTGTCCATGCTTCAAAAGTATAATCCGGATCCATCTCATGTCATAGAATATGAACCCTTAGAGATACGGGAAGACATGAGTTATGTAGAGAAGCCGATTCAGATTTTGGACAGGAAAGGGAAAGTGTTACGATCTAAGACTATCCCACTAGTCAAAGTTCTCTGGCAATACCATACTACAGAAGAAGCCACATGAGAGCTAGAGAGCTTAATGAAGGAAAGGTATCCGAAACTATTTGAGACATAACCTGATTCAAATTTAGGGGACCAAATTTCTAAAGGTGGGGAGAGTGTGAAATCCCCAATTTCATGTAAATTCCCATAATTGTAAAGTCTTCCAACTTAAATCATGTAAATAAATATGAGAATTTGATACATAAATGATATATTGGAAATATGTCGGATAAATGGAATTGAAAGTCAAATAGTCAAGGAATTAAATTGATATTGTGAGAATATTTGGAGTATAAGAAATTAATGTCAGATTTTATTAGGTATAAAGTACATGTGGCATATGAATGGAAGAAGAAGAATTAAATTAGTCAAAGGAATAATGGCTGACATAAAAAGAGATAATTATGCATTAAATGCAACCTTACATTGT
Source organism: Heritiera littoralis (assembly GCA_031772115.1). Taxonomy (NCBI): domain Eukaryota; kingdom Viridiplantae; phylum Streptophyta; class Magnoliopsida; order Malvales; family Malvaceae; genus Heritiera; species Heritiera littoralis. Next base: position 4,000,546 of record JAPDPK010000042.1, read on the forward strand.
CATCATCTTCTCCTCAAGAGGTCGGCAGCCATCCTTGCTTTCCTCGTTCATCTCTTTAAGTTTCTATCATATTCACCTTGTAGAACCCCCTTATTCAGTGAACAAATCGCTAAGTCTTCTTAATGAAAATTACTCCTCATCACTAGCTCAATCTGTATGTGTAATATGAAAGGCGGAATCAAAGGATTTGAGGAGATCTAAATTTTTGAAATTTTGGTTATTGACAAAGGTAAGAGAAAAAAATTGATTCATTCAATTCTATCCATGGTTTGGAGTCATATTGAGTTGGTATGACATGTATATGATAGTTTCTTAAAGGTTTGACTCTTTATGATGTTTACAGCTTTGAAGAAGTGAAGAAAAAAGGATTGGTGCAATCAAGCAAATCTCATATTCGGAGTTATTTGAGGTAAGCAATTTATGTAACGGATGTAAGGTGACTATGTTCGCATGTTTTTAAGTGTTTTGGAGAGAAGTACAAGTTGGTTTTATGCAGGAAGTTTAAATTTCGAGTTTTACTCCTAATTACCAAAATGCTAGGAACAGCTGACTGCCTTAAGTAGCACCCGACTGCCTAGAGATAACCAAAGCGAAGATTTCCGAAAACCCACTCAAACCAGTCGATTGCTATATAAGCCAATCGACTGCTATATGGACCAGTCGACTACTATTTTCCTGAAAAGTATTTTGTTTGAGAAAACAGCAGACTGTTATATGACCAGTCGACTGCCCTGTTTTCAGAAGCATTTTGTTTGCGAAACCAGTCGACTACTATATGATCAGTCGACTGTCTTTTTCTCAAAAAGCATTGTATTTCAAAACCGGTTGACTGCTATATGGACCGGTTGACTGCCCCATGTGTTTTCAGAATTTTGAAATATCGAAATTTTTAAAAGAAAACAATTTCGATAAAGCAAGACATGTAATAGCAACCGACTGCCCTACAAAACCAGTCTACTGCCCCCTTTGAAAAAGAGATTTTAAAGCTATATGACAATTGTTTTGAGACTATGAAGTACTTAATGATTATGCACTTCTGTATATGTACATGATTGAAGAGCCCTAGTCCGATCCCCAGTGCCACAGATGTCACCCAATTAGTGTTCATCGTGGCCCATCGACATTTGGCCAAACTGTCTCTGTTATATAATTGGCTAGGGGAGGATTCCTGGCTCTTACGGGAGTATGCCACCTGTTTATTCAGTGCATAATTCTGTTAAAATGCAAATAGTCTCTCTATTATTTAAAGATATTTGAAGTACGTGAATTACTCGAAAGTATATGATGTACATATATGCGATTTCAAAAGAATAAAGAAATCAAAAGTATTTACAATTACTTGATTTCACTTGCATATGATGTTTTGAAGGAAGTATATAATATGTGCTTTATAATGATTTTTCATGACATTATAGAGCCAAGCAGGAAAACTGCATATAGAGGCATAGTACGCTCTTTTACATATATTTCTTACTGAGCGTAAACTCACTCCTTTACAACTATTTTTCAGACTACCTGAAGTGATCCCCTACTCTAGATAGAAGAGCCTATTGGATCTGTGTTCCTTCGAGGCACGCTTCGTATACTTCTTGAAGGTATACTTATGTAATTCTATAAATCAAACAGTGCTATAGTACATTAATGTTAATAAGATGTTGGGGAATTTAGGTTATGTAAGTGTGTAAGATCCTGTGGTAAGGATGATATGGATATATATATCATTATTATGTTTTAATCGAAATTAAACTTCTTATGATGAACTATTCAATATTAAGCTTAAGAAGAAGAAGAAGGAATGACATTGACGAACGAGTCTAATCAAGTATATGTTGGATTATGCCCTTAGAACCATTCATTAGATGATTGACTTTGGCATTTTTTTTATGTATCATGACATTTTATTTATCATAGTTCATTATTATATTTGTCTTATAACTGCGTAATATAATCTTATATAATAATGTCCTTAGAATAGTAATAACACACTATTCTTAAAATATCCCTAGTCAAGTATTATTGTGAACAAGGATAACAATGATACGATAAGACTAGTATGTGGTTGACTGATGACCATTGTCATGGATATAGGATATCAAGTCATCACATAGGTACATGTTAGAGAACTATGTACTGGATCGACCCTCCATGAGAACGCTACATGGATTGTTATATGAATGTCATAAGCGATTCTCATAGTGATAATGGTGTATGTGATCCTTTGACTTGAGATCATCAGAGATCCCAACATAGAGAATTGCATACTTTAATGCTGCTAGATGTCATTCGTAACAGGATGGACTATAAAGGTAGTAATTGGGTATGCCTTGATCTATGTAGAGGGATGTTGAGTGATCAAGATAGGATTTATCCCTCTTATATAACAAGAGTGATGTCTTGGGCCCTTTGATAGAGTGAGACTAAGAAATGCATGGCCGTGCTCGAATAAGTCAATATGAGATATTGATTTTATTTGTTTAATTAGTCTACTCAGGAATCAAGAAACGCTGATTAGACTATACAAGTGTGACACATTCCATGACTTGTGTCTAATCAAGACATCATAGGATAAAGGGATTAAACTACACGGTAACATCTATCACGAGTAAGGTTATGTCGAGTCATTGACATTCTCGTTACATGGGTAGCAATGATGTGTTGCTAGATACCGCTCATTGCCTGTGACAATTTTGTCATTGCCATTGTTTTGAGAACCTATTGGGTCGCACACTTAGAACGGATCAATGAGGAGCTTAATTAATCCTATTCTGAATTGGATTAAGGATATATCTAATCCTATCTGAATTGGATTAAGAATATATCTAATCCTATTCTAAGTAGGATTAGAGTTCTGTTTGGCAGTAAATTTTAGGGTAAAATTTACTGCCTATAAAAAGGATGTTTTTCCAAAAACATGGCCGCACTTTTAAAAAAAAAACAGAAAACAAAACATTCCTTTTAATCGAAGCTAGCAATTCGGTTATAAGGAATTAAAAAGCTCTTTAAGGCTTCTGATCGTGAGACGTTCAAGAGTCGTGAGATCCGTTCGTGTGGATACCGTAGAGGCAGGAACGAAAAGTTGCTGCTTGTGACTCGACCAACGACAGAAAATTCAGAGAAAACGTCAGGTAAAATCTCGAAACCCTAATCAGGCAACTCTCCGAATCGATCTTGGTGGAGGCCGAATGATTTAAATTCCGCTGCGTGTTGTTTCGGTTTCCTTCACTGGTATCCGAGCCAGGTTCGGAGTCCCTGATTTGTTTTGATAAAAGCATGATCTCTGGTTACTTTCTGTTTATGATTACATGCAATCGTTTTAATGAGATTAATACGGATTAGAATGTATATGATATATTCAGAGGCTAGAAATCGAATTGTTGAAAATATATATATGATGTATATCAATTTCGATTCAACTTATATGTGAGATATAATCTGTGATGCGAATTAATAATGGCGTTTCTGTTTTGCATAAACGTTATGTATAATCTGTGATGCGAATTATTAATGGCGTTTCTGTTCTGCATAAACGTTATGTATAATCTGTGATGCGAATTATTAATGGCGGTTTCTGTTCTGCATAAACGTTATGGAAGAAACAGAATAATGTCGAAAGTGTATAAAGATTGAAACACTTTTAGATAAGAGTTCTAATGCGACTAAAATTATAGTAAGTATGAGATACTGGCTGGAACATCCTGATAAGATTAGGACACTTCCGGATAAGGGGCGTTGGCAATGTCAATACTGCCGCCCCTGGGAACCCCGCAGTCAGGGTTATAATTCGTTTCAAATGTGCCTCATTAATAAAACTAAAAATTAAAAATTGCATTACACTTGTTTGTATAACACGGTGGTTGTTGTTTGAGCATGGTGCATAGTTATAGCCCTAGCCCAATATGATTGTATTTTCGTGGTTGTAAATTTTAATAAATACGACCTGCGTGTCGTGCCTTGTTCTTGAAATTCTTGTTGTACATTCTTTTCTCATCTTACTCCCCTCGAATGTAACTCGAGGTTTCTCTTAAACTATGTAATTGGAGCTGACAGCCATGCAAAGGATGACCAAAGAGGCACTTGGAGAAGATGCTATTACCCTTAGGTTAACCCTTAGGGTTTCTCATTGGCTTGGGAAATCCATTTAGTTTGGGCTATAACTATGTCACGTTTATTTTATTGCTTAATTGCATGAGATGCATGGTTTATTTTGTACGTTTATGATATGAAAATCATATGATAATTTAAAAAAAAAAGGTAAAATTGGTGAGATCTTATTCAATAAACTAAGAAAATCCCTCAAATTAAATTAAGTCAATAATAGATGCCTACCAATGAATAGCACTCGTCAAGACTAGAATCGATTTTGTTATGTTTGCCAAAGCAAAATATCATATCTATCTTAGTAAGACGCGATGGGATAATAGTGATATCCAAAGGCTATAAATTGGGTTGACTTAACTAAATTTCATCAATAGGATTGGGAATTTAGAGGCATAAAGTTGGGCTTCCATTCATGAGATGAATTAGAACAAGTGTTGTTCACCCAACTATCCAAGAGTTACATGAGATGTAATTGGTAAGTGTTGCCTACCTAAATAGCCAAATCTTGGGCGATTAGCCAAAGCTAACTCTAGATAAGGTGAAATATGGATCTTGGCCCACTAGAGAAATTATGTGATAATTTTTCCGAATTAATAGTGAGGGTTGTTGATTCGATAAAAATAGTGGGAGCATCATTTAATAAATATTTAATTAAATGAATGCATTCATGATACTTATATTTTGCATATTTTTGTTGTAGATTACCATGGCATCAAACACAAATAACACACTTTCACTGCGATCTGTCCTTGAGAAGGACAAGTTGAATGGGACAAACTTCCTGGATTGGTACAGGAACCTGACGATAGTCCTCAAGCATGAAAAGAAGTTGTATGTCCTTGAAATTCCCTTACCTGAGGAACCACCCTCTAATGCTCCAAGGGCAGAAAGAGATGCTTATAAGAAGCATCAAGATGATGCATTGGATGTTAGTTGCCTTATGCTTGCCTCCATGAATCCTGAGCTTCAAAAGCAACATGAGGAAATGGATGCGTTCGATATGATCGAGCATCTCAAGCAACTCTATGAAGAGGAAGCTAGGCAAGAAAGGTACAATGTCTCTAAGGCATTGTTTCAGTGTAGGATGGCAGAGGGGACTCCCGTTGGTACTCATGTGCTCAAGATGATTGGGTACACTGAAAACCTTGAAAGATTGGGATTTCCTTTGGGCCAAGAGTTGGCCACTGATGTGATTCTGCAATCGTTGCCAGACAGCTACAGTCAGTTTGTTGTTAATTACAACATGAATGAAATTGACAAGACTCTACCACAATTACTTAGCATGTTGAAAACAGCTGAATCCAACATGAAAAAGGCCAAGCCCAAAGATGTCTTAATAGTTAAGAAAGCTAAGGGCAAGGCTAGTGCAAAGGGCAAGAAAAAAGGTAATAAAGCCAATGGCAAGTTCAAGCCCAATGATACTACACTGAAGCCTAAAGGTGGGGTTGCCAAAGAAGGGAAATGCTTCCATTGCGGTGAGACCGGACATTGGAAGAGGAATTGCAACAAATACTTGGAAGAACTAAAGAAGAAGAGAGGAAGTGAGACTTCCACTTCAGGTATTTATGTTATAGAAGTTAATCTATCTACTTCTTCATCATGGGTATTAGATACTGGATGTGGTTCTCACATTTGTGTAAATGTGCAGGAATTCAAAAGGAGTAGATCATTGACTAAGGGCGAGGTCGACCTACGAGTGGGAAATGGAGCAAGGGTTGCTGCATTAGCTGTAGGAACTTATATTTTGACATTGCCCACAGGGCTTGTTTTAGAATTAGATGATTGTTATTATGTGCCTTCCATCACTAAAAACATTATTTCTATTTCTTGTTTGGACAAGAAGGGTTTTTCATTTATAATAAAGGACAACTGTTGCTCCATTTATTTAAATGATATCTTTTATGGTAGTGCACAACTAATTAATGGTCTTTACATTCTAAATCTTGATATGCCTATTTATAACATAAATGCTAAAAGGATTAAATCTAATTATCAAAATCCAACATATCTCTGGCATTGTCGCTTAGGACACATAAATGAGAATCGCATTTCCAAACTCCATAAAGATGGACTTTTGGACTCACTTGATTTTGAATCGTATGAGACATGTGAATCTTGTTTGATGGGTAAGATGACTAAAGTCCCTTTCAAAGGACATAGTGAAAGGGCAAGTGATTTATTGGGCTTAGTACATACAGATGTATGTGGACCTTTAAACACACAGGCCAGAGGTGGGTTTATGTACTTTATTACATTTACTGATGATTTCAGTAGATATGGCTATGTGTATCTCATGAGACACAAGTCAGAATCTTTTGAAAAGTTCAAAGAATTCAAGAATGAAGTACAAAACCAACTTGGCAAGAGCATTAAGGCACTTCGATCAGATCGAGGTGGTGAATACTTAAGCCAAGAATTGCTTGACTATCTTAAAGAGTGTGGGATTGTCTCACAACTCACTCCTCCAGGTACACCACAATGGAATGGTGTATCTGAAAGGAGAAATCGAACTTTATTAGATATGGTTCGATCAATGATGAGTCATACAGATCTTCCAGAATCCTTTTGGGGACATGCATTAGAAACAGCTGCTTTTACACTGAACCGTGTTCCATCTAAATCGGTTCCAAAGACACCATATGAGATATGGACTGGTAAACGTCCCAGTATGTCTTTTATGAAGATTTGGGGTTGTGAGGCTTATGTAAGACGTCAAGTCTCTAACAAACTTGCACCTAAATCTGATAAGTGCTATTTTGTGGGATATCCTAAACTAACTAAAGGATATTAGTTTTACAATCCCACTGAGCGCAAAGTGTTTGTAGCTCGAACAGGTGTCTTTCTAGAAAGAGAATTCATTTCTAGAAGAACTAGTGGGAGAAAAGTAGAACTTGAAGAAATTCAAGAGCTACAAGATAGCGCACCCGATGTTGAGATGGAGCCTGAGCAAGCACCACAAGTTGTTGTGGAACCAGAACCACAAGCTGTTGTGTAGCAACCGCCTGCTCAAGAGACACAAGCCTTGCGTAGATCAGTTAGAACACATCGTGAGCCACAGAAATATGGATTTCTAATGACTCAGAACGGTGATGTTTTGCTCATGGACCAAGATGAGCCTACTACCTATCAAGAGGCTATAACAGGGCCAGACTCTGAGAAATGGCTTGAAGCCATGAGATCTGAGATGGAATCCATGTATGCCAACCAAGTTTGGACCTTGGTTGACTTACCCGAAAGGGTAAAACCTATAGGGTGTAAATGGGTTTTTAAGAAGAAAACCGACATGGAAGGAAATGTTCATACCTATAAAGGGCGATTGGTTGCTAAAGGTTTTAAACAAATTCATGGTATTGACTATGATGAAACTTTTTCACCAGTCGCGATGATCAAATCCATTAGGATCTTGCTTGCGATAGCTGCATACCATGATCATGAAATCTGGCAAATGGACGTCAAGACTGCTTTTCTTAATGGAAAGCTACTCGAGGATGTGTACATGACACAACCTGAGGGTTTTGTTGATCAAAAAAATGCTGGAAAGGTTTGTAAGCTGCAACGTTCTATTTATGGACTAAAGCAAGCTTCTCGAAGTTGGAATCTTCGTTTTGATGATGCAATCAAAGAGTTTGGTTTCATCAAGAATGAAGATGAACCTTGTGTCTACAAGAAGGTCAGTGGGAGCACTATTGTCTTCCTGGTGTTGTATGTAGATGACATACTACTCATTGGGAATGACATCCCTACCCTTCAGTCTGTAAAGACTTGGTTAGGGAATTGCTTTTCAATGAAGGACTTGGGCGAAGCTTCCTATATACTGGGTATAAAGATCTATAGAGATAGATCAAGGAAATTAATTGGCCTAAGTCAAAGTGCATACATAGATAAAGTGCTAAAGAGGTTTAGCATGCAGGATTCCAAGAAAGGATTCTTGCCTATGACACATGGCATTTCTCTCTCAAAAGAACAGTGTCCTACAACACAAGAAGAGAGAGAACGTATGAGTAAAGTTCCATATGCATCTGCTATTGGATCCATTATGTATGCCATGTTATGCACACGTCCCGATGTCTCGTATGCCTTGAGCATGACGAGTAGATATCAAGTTGATCCTGGTGAACGTCACTGGATCACTGTCAAGAATATTCTTAAGTACTTGAGAAAGACTAAGGATACATTCTTGATATATGGAGGTGAGGAAGAGCTCATTGTAACAGGTTACACTGATGCTAGCTTCCAAACTGATAAAGATGACTATAGATCGCAGTCTGGTTATGTGTTTTGCCTTAATGGTGGTGCTGTGAGCTGGAAGAGTTCAAAGCAGGCGACAGTGGCCGATTCTACAATAGAGGCTGAGTATATAGCTGCCTCTGAAGCTGCTAAGGAGGCTGTTTGGATCAGGAAGTTCATTACTGAGCTTGAAGTTGTTCCTAGCATTGTAGATCCGATTGAGCTCTATTGTGACAACAATGGAGCCATCGCACAAGTTAAGGAACCTAGATCTCACCAACGATCCAAACATATACTACGGCGCTTCCATCTCATTCGAGATATCATCGAGAGAGGAGATGTGAGGATATGCAAAGTACCAACTGACGATAACATCGCCGACCCACTGACGAAGCCTTTGACGCAGCAGAGACATGATCGTCACACTAGGTCACTAGGTATTAGATACATGAGTGAATGGTCTTAGTGCAAGTGGGAGATTGTTGGATTATGCCCTTAGAACCATTCATTAGATGATTGACTTTGGCATTTTTTTTATGTATCATGACATTTTATTTATCATAGTTCATTATTATATTTGTCTTATAACTGCGTAATATAATCTTATATAATAATGTCCTTAGAATAGTAATAACACACTATTCTTAAAATATCCCTAGTCAAGTATTATTGTGAACAAGGATAACAATGATACGATAAGACTAGTATGTGGTTGACTGATGACCATTGTCATGGATATAGGATATCAAGTCATCACATAGGTACATGTTAGAGAACTATGTACTGGATCGACCCTCCATGAGAACGCTACATGGATTGTTATATGAATGTCATAAGCGATTCTCATAGTGATGATGGTGTATGTGATCCTTTGACTTGAGATCATCAGAGATCCCAACATAGAGAATTGCATACTTTAATGCTGCTAGATGTCATTCGTAACAGGATGGACTATAAAGGTAGTAATTGGGTATGCCTTGATCTATGTAGAGGGATGTTGAGTGATCAAGATAGGATTTATCCCTCTTATATAACAAGAGTGATGTCTTGGGCCCTTTGATAGAGTGAGACTAAGAAATGCATGGCCGTGCTCGAATAAGTCAATATGAGATATTGATTTTATTTGTTTAATTAGTCTACTCAGGAATCAAGAAACGCTGATTAGACTATACAAGTGTGACACATTCCATGACTTGTGTCTAATCAAGACATCATAGGATAAAGGGATTAAACTACACGGTAACATCTATCACGAGTAAGGTTATGTCGAGTCATTGACATTCTCGTTACATGGGTAGCAATGATGTGTTGCTAGATACCGCTCATTGCCTGTGACAATTTTGTCATTGCCATTGTTTTGAGAACCTATTGGGTCGCACACTTAGAACGGATCAATGAGGAGCTTAATTAATCCTATTCTGAATTGGATTAAGGATATATCTAATCCTATTCTGAATTGGATTAAGAATATATCTAATCCTATTCTAAGTAGGATTAGAGTTCTGTTTGGCAGTAAATTTTAGGGTAAAATTTACTGCCTATAAAAAGGATGTTTTTCCAAAAACATGGCCGCACTTTAAAAAAAAAAAACAGAAAACAAAACATTCCTTTTAATCGAAGCTAGCAATTCGGTTATAAGGAATTAAAAAGCTCTTTAAGGCTTCTGATCGTGAGACGTTCAAGAGTCATGAGATCCGTTCGTGTGGATACCGTAGAGGCAGGAACGAAAAGTTGTTGCTTGTGACTCGACCAACGACAGAAAATTCAGAGAAAACGTCAGGTAAAATCTCGAAACCCTAATCAGGCAACTCTCCGAATCGATCTTGGTGGAGGCCGAATGATTTAAATTCCGCTGCGTGTTGTTTCGGTTTCCTTCAGTATATGTGAAGGAAAAAGTTATAAGTTAATGTGTAGTGACGGGGATGTCACATAAACACATCTTTGGGAAGGGGTGAAGAGCCTTAACTATGACTAAACCCTGAACAGGATTAGTCTCAGATTGTTAAAACGGATGAGGATACCTGTGGTCTACACCAAAAAAGAAAGACTACTGGATAGAATATATATATAGTTAAACAATTCTTAGTGACAGTCCTCTAAAAAACCTGACAAAGCAGAGAGGTTATGTGCTTGAGAAAGCAATTGAAGCCAAACTTCAACCTATAATTACTAGAGGTGCGTCGGAAGATGTGACATTCAAGTAATTACTAGTGGAAGCTCGATATAACTTTTTTAGCTAAAATCTGATAAACAGCTCATCTCTAACGCAGGGAGAGCCAAAACACATTGCAATGAAACTGGTTTTTTAATTTATACAGGTTATAGGTGTTGTTGTGGCTGACACCCATGAAAATGCAAAACTAGGAGCAGCAAAAGTTCATGTGAGTATGAAGAGCTCCCAGAAATCTTGTCAATAGTGGATGCAATTAATGCAAAAACTTTTCATCCCAACTCAGAGAAGTTTCTAAGAAAAGGGGATATGGAACTCTGTTTTCAATCAGATAAATGTGACAAGATCATAGAGGGAAAAGTTCAAGTGGGTGGTCAGGAACACTTCTACTTGGAGCCCTAGAGCAGCTTAGTTTGGACCATGGACGGTGGTAATGAAGTTCGTAGGATTTCATCCACTCAAGTAAGACTACCAAAACTTAAAAGTTAATTACCTATATTTCTTTTATTAATCTTCCCTGGTTTGACTAAATTAGATAAAAATGATAAACTTAAGGATTTTTTTTCTCAACTCAAATTGTGTACAAAATTCAATCATCCATTCTGATAGTTACCAATTCAAATTATTTGGAATAGTCTGCTATTGCATTTTTCATGAAAAAACTGGAAATCGTATCAGCTAGAAGTGTGGATGACAGTAGTGGAAACATGGATAAAAATAGGTTAAACACTCACAAATGACTTATTATATACCCCGTACTGTAGTTAGGCTGTAGTAAATTATGAACCAATGATTATAGATGACTTAACTGTTGGATTATGCCCTTAGAACCATTCATTAGATGATTGACTTTGGCATTATTTATGTATCATGACATTTTATTTATTATAGTTCATTATTATATTTGTCTTATAACTGCGTAAAGTAATCTTATATGATAATGTCCTTAGAATAGTAATAACACACTATTCTTAAAATATCCCTAGTCAAGTATTATTGTGAACAAGGATAACAATGTACGATAAGACTAGTATATGGTTGACTGATGACCATTGTCATGGATATAGGATATCAAGTCATCACATAGGTACATGTTAGAGAACTATGTATTAGATCGACCCTCTATGAGAACGCTACATGGATTGTTATATGAGTGTCATAAGCGATTCTCATAGTGATGATGGTGTATGTGATCCTTTGACTTGAGATCATCAGAGATCCCAACATAGAGAATTGCATACTTTAATGCTGCTAGATGTCATTCGTAACAGGATGGACTATAAAGGTAGTAATTGGGTAGGCCTTGATCTATGTAGAGGGATGTTGAGTGATCAAGATAGGATTTATCCCTCTTATATAACAAGAGTGATGTCTTGGGCCCTTTGATAGAGTGAGACTAAGAAATGCATGGCCGTGCTCGAATAAGTCAATATGAGATATTGATTTTATTTGTTTAATTAGTCTACTCAGGATTCAAGAAACGCTGATTAGACTATACAAGTGTGACACATTCCATGACTTGTGTCTAATCAAGACATCAAAGGATAAAGGGATTAGACTACACGGTAACATCTATCACGAGTAAGGTTATGTCGAGTCATTGACATTCTCGTTACATGGGTAGCAATGATGTGTTGCTAGATACAGCTCATTGCCTGTGACAATTTTGTCATTGCCATTGTTTTGAGAACCTATTGGGTCGCATACTTAGAACGGATCAATGAGGAGCTTAATTAATCCTATTCTGAATTGGATTAAGGATATGTCTAATCCTATTCTGACTTGGATTAAGGATATAGTTAATCCTATTCTAAGTAGGATTAGAGTTCTGTTTGGCAGTAAATTTTAGGGTAAAAATTTACTGCCTATAAAAGGATGTTTTCTGAAACATAGCTGTACAACAATTAAAAAAAACAGAAAAGTATTCTTTTAATCGAAGCTAGCAGTTCGATTATAAAGAATCAAAAACGCTCCTTAAGGCTTCTGATCGTGAGACGTTCAAGAGTCGTGAGATCCGTTCGTGTGGATACCATAAAGGCAGGAACGAAAGGTTGTTGCTTGTGACTCGACCAACGACAGAAATCAGAGAAAAACGTTAGGTAAAATCTCGAAACCCTAATCAGGCAACTCTCCGAATCGATCCTGGTGGAGGCCGAATGATTTAAATTCCGCTGCATGTTTGTTTCAGTTTCCTTCATTAACATCAGTTGATACGCATGGATATTGTTAATTGGTGATCACTACCTTTTGGTCAGAATTTGTTGATGCAAGACGTTGGTTCAACTGACTCATAGAACCACCAATTCTTCTTAACTTGTTTTTGAGCTTCCAAATTCAAGGTGTAAAACTCAGAAGAATCTCGGTATCCTTGTGAAAAAAGAGGCTTTTCTGAGTTTCAAAAAGATAATAATAATTCGAAACTAAATGCCATACTACTGCAGTTAGTAAAAGATGACAATATCTTTATCATTTCGATTGAGAATAACATTTTTCACAATATATATGTTAATGGTTTAGAGTCAGATGAACGTATTGCCTTGGATAGGAATGTATCCAACTCACTTGGAATAATAACTTTTCTTCAAATGATTTAAACTCAAATTTTTTGTTATGTGCAAGTGATGGCTCTAAGATTCTCTTCGGTTTGACATGTGGATCCATGGTGTTATCCTGAAGAACTCCTTCAAAAAGATCTTTGCGTTAGTTCTAAATCAAAATGGCCATGTGAAGGAGTTTGGCTTTTGGTCTAATGGATCGTGGAATTGGGAAATCAAACTTAGAAGGGCTTTGTTTGATTGGGAGAAGGAAGTTTGGAATAATTTTATCCAAACTATCAATTTTGTCTAGATTTCCCCTTTTACAAAGGACAGAATGATTTGGGCACATAGCATAAATGGGGCTTATAAAACTAAATTGTTTAGGCAGATGATGGAATCTAAAAATTCCTGCCACATGGTCGAAGCTTGTATTTGGAAGCGTTATGCTCCACCAAAAGTTGAATTGTTTTGCTGCAATGCCATCACGGCTCTCTTCTGGTCTTGGATGTTCTTTAACGTAGAGGAGTGGCGTCAAATACAGAGAACAATTGTGCCTTCTGTCCTGGTAAGGAATTTGTTTCACATTTGTTTGTGACGTGCCATTTCTCTTGGACGGTCTGGTCTCTTCTCTTAAAGACGTGGAACCAACAGTGGGCTTCTCCTAACAATCTTAGTTCCTTGTTTCTCAACTAGAATGGTATGGCTATTAAAAAAAAAAACAAAAGGCTCATCTGGATGATCATCTTTTACACTGCATTGTGGTCTATTTGGCTGGCAAGGAATGATGTCGCCTTTAACTCCAAAAGGTGTAGTCCTAAGCAAATTTCTCATTTGATTTCTATTCGATGTAGTTGGTGGTTGCAAGCAAAATATCCAGAGCTTGATCTGAACAACATCTTGCTTAATCTTCATGAGCTGTCTTTACTGATAAAGAAAAAATCAGGAGGTCTAAGGTTTGTTGGTCTCCTCCTCCCAACGGTACATGGAAAATCAATGTGGATGGCTCGTCCCTTGGGAAGCCTGGAGTGGCTAGAGTGTCACAGCCCGTGACCCTATTTTTCACCTTTTTCTATACATCTTATTTGGTTGGACTGTCTGCGATACTTTACTTTTCTTTTACATATTAACAATTTCATATTAAATTATAATATGAAATACATCCCCTATCTTACTTCATAAGAAAATAGTACTGTGAAAATGTCTAAATACAGAAAATAAATGATCATACCTCATGTCATAAGTCGAGCTATCGCATCGTCCCCAAATGCACAGCCAAAGTCCTTTAGATGTCAGACTCTTAATCCTCGAAAACCTGAAATGTTAATATTAAGGGATGAGCAAACCACGGCTTAGTAAGAGAATTATATGCATACTTGATATTCAGCTTTCTATATGCTGAAAATCTTTTTCATTTTTCCTATGGGCTCTAGGCTCGCATGTAGGAAAGATACTATAGTCGGCTAGGGATCCGGATGGAGTAAGGTAGGTATTTTGAAATACCTATCTTGTCCCGGAACCTAGAAGCAACTGTAAAGAATAATTTCCTTTTCGTTTGAAATTTTAATCCCTTTTACCTTTTTATTCCATAACATTTTCATATTCTTTTCAAAATAATGCTTTTATAAAATAAAGCATTTAAATAAAGTAACTACTATTCATATATTCTTGAAAAGAATATTAGTTAAATTCTCATCATTCTCATATAAAATCCATTTCATGTTTTACTGTACAACTATAATTAGTACAGTACTTTAAATAGCAAAATCAGCTATTAAATTCTTTTTGTATAGCATATATATCATTTAAATCTAATATTCAATTTAAACATTAAAATAAGAATATTAGATTTATTTTCCTCATCTTTTCTTTTTGGAAAACATATCACGTATTCATGTCACATGTAGTCTAATATTCAATTTAAATCATAGTAAGAATATTAGACTGATAAACTTTTTCTCCTTTTGAAAACATATTACATGTTCATATCACATATCATATGAAAATCATCTCGTAGTACTAAAATCAGTACTGAAATAAGCATTTTGTAAAATGCTGTAAATCTCTTTCATTTAACTTGCACATATCATATAAAACGTTTACATTTCACATATCATGTAAAACATTTACATTTCACATATCACATAAAACATTTTCATATATGGAGACTTAGGCACGCACGCCTAGCCCGTCCACTGGGTCGTCACTCATATCATCCTATAGACCCCGAAGGGTATGAATAATCATGTCAGATCTATGGCCATAGTCTATAATTGTCCTCGGCGGATCACTGATCAGGTGTCGGCCAGGACTACATATCACATATCACATATTACATATCACATGTTACATATCACATATCACATATCAGCATGATAGGATGCCATCTAGTCTCAAAACCGTATTTTTCATCATCAGAAAACCTTTATGAAATTTATAAAATATATAATTTCATCATTTAAAACCATAAAGGTTATAAAACCATTTAGTGAATATTTAAGAAATATATATAAAAATATTCACTTTATTTCCTTTCATTTTTTATCTCGTATTACGTGTAACTTACATATCAAGAGAATTTTTCGGTGATTTCATTATCACCATTTTCGAAAACATGAATAAATGTAAAACCACTTTCATTTTATTCATGTTTTTATGAAAATATTTCTTTTCTCGATTTTCGTGTTTAAAAATCATTTCTCGTGACATAAAATCATTTATTATGATTTTCAGTAATTTTTTGAGAATTTTTCGATAATTTTTTAGCAGTATAACGGCTGCCGATTGGCTAGCCTCCTGCACGGAAAATACAGTTTATAATTTCCAGCCAGTACTTCATTCCAATTTCCAAACAATCATTTATCATAATAATTTCATAAAATATTTTCATAAAATATTTCGTAATTAAAACATGCAGACTGAATATCCCTACAGTGCTGCATATGCATCCCTTACCTGTTTCGGGTCGGCGACCGCCTCGTTCGTCGCGCCCGATTCCATCGGCTCGGTCATCGAGGGAATTTTCTGGAATTAAAATTCTAAAATTTAGAATTTTTCCAAAATTATTTAAATAAATAAATTATTTAAATAATTTATCACTTTTCGAAATTTCTTACCGATTCCTGTAATTCCCGGGTTTCCGAATTCTCGGGATTTCCCGTAATTTCCAAAATTTTCTTTTTTTCTCTTTCTTATTTTTCCTCTTTTCTTTCTTTCTTTTCCTTTTTCTTTTTCTTTTCTTTTTCTTTCTTTCTTTTCTTTTCTTTTTCTTTTTCCTTTTCTTTTCTTTTTCTTTTCCTTTCCCGTCAGACCGGTTAGCCCCCCTTCACCGCCGGTTCTCCTCCGGCGATCGGTTCTCCAGCGGTTCGGCGGCTCTACAGCTGGCCGGCACCACGACGAAGCCGGATCTGGCCTCCGTTCGTCACGAATCGACGGCACGGCGGCGGATCTACTCGGTTTACCTTCGGTTTCTTCTCCTCCTCCATCGGCCTTCCTCCGCCGTTCACCACCTGAACCGTGGCCTCCATCGTCTTCCACTCCCCCCGGCGGTGCTTCGATGGCAGTGGCAGTGGCTGGTTTGGGCGGCACTGCCAGATCCATTTTCTTTTTCTTCCCGGCCTCCATCGCGTTTCCGCTTTTGTTTTCCTTCCGATTTTCCTTCGCCGGTCGTCCTCTTCCCTTCCTTTCTTCGCCGGCGACATCGTCTCTCCCTTCCTCTCTCTTTCTTTCTCGCCGCTCCGCCACAGACGGTTCTGGTTGGGGGGGTCGGGATTCCTTCCCCGATCCTTCCTCTTGTTTTCTGTTTCCTTTCCCCTTTTGTTTTTATTTTACTTACTATATTTAGTATATAATATATTATATACTATATACTATATAATGTATTTTATACATATAATATATACTAATTATTATACATATATTATTTTATATATATATAATACAATATATATTATATATAAAATATATATTGTATATTACAAAATATATGTCTAGTATATATATATATATGTATATTTACATACTTAAAAATTAAATAACATTTATATAAATATTTATATAAATGTCATAATTCCATATATATTGTATTTACAATATATATATATATACCTTTAAACTTTAATGTAATTTAATATTTACATTTTCTCAAATATGTATATACTTATATATATACATACAATGTTGTAAATAATACATATGTACTATTTAAATTTATCAAATAGTATATATAATTATATATACCAACGTATATTTAATATATACTGTATACCATACGGTATTTAAATACATATGTATTTACATCAAAATACATTTATATAATTTGTAATTATATAAACATATTTTATTTTCATTTAACTTCCTTCTTCATTTCTTATTCCAATTTAATTTTCTCCACTTCTTAGCTTCATCAATTTTTTTTTTGGGAATTTCAACGATATTCTCATCTCGTAAATAAATTTTATTTACTTACTTTAATTTATTTATTTCCTCTTATCTATTTCCTTTAATATTAATTTTCAAAAATAGAAAATTTGTGGTTATCACATAGAGTGGGTGGAGTGGTTCGAGACTCTGACGGACTCATCAAGCTTATGTTTTCTAAGAATATTGGGCTTGCGGACTCTAATTTGACAGAGCTCCTTGCGATCATTGAAGCTCTTTCAATTATTTCTAAAGCCAGATTGAACCCTCTACCACCACTGATCATAGAAAGTGATTCAAAAGTAGTTATTTCATGGATTAAAAGTGTTGATAATAGCCCTTGGAGATACAACAAACTTATCAATAAGATGTGAAACTTCATTTCAACTCTTGGTGAGATTTCCTTTGTTCATGTACTAAGACAGGCCAACTTTTTGGTTGACTTCCTTGCTAAGTCTAAGGTTAATAGAAATGTTGACTTCGTAGCCTGGCTGTAACTTTTAATTTTTAATAAAAATTTTAACTTTAAAAAAAAAATGCTCTCAACCTTAAATTATTTATTTAGGATTAGATGTGACATGCCACTTGCTCTTGCTAGACTTCTGTTTATCAACCGTGAAGCAGTCAAACTCAAAATAGAAAATTCAACTTGAGCCATTCTCCACAAACTTATGCGATTAAAATTTCTAGTGCACTTTAAAATTTTAATTTGGGATAATCTTACAAAATCAACCTATGCCCTAAGCAGTAATATGTATTTATTTATGGATTAATATCTTATACATCGTTAGTGAAGTTTTTTGACCCCACAAGCGAGGTTAAGATGATAACTTATATCATTTAAAAATATTAAAAATATATAAAATAAATAAAATAAGACATGTGTCATCATCTTACCCTGTTTGTAGAGTCAAAAAACTCCATTGATAGTGTATAAGATAATTATCCTTTATTTATTTATTTGTTCACCACAAAACCATAGTTAGAAATATTCAGCTCTACATCTTTAATTGGAGTCCATTTTTGTTTTATGAGCCAAATCAAATTTTCTGGTTCATTATTATGAGAAAAATCAAGATTTCTATCTCTTTAGACTTTGTCAATCGTATGGGTTTATAAAAATCACTACTTAAGAGTGTAAATTTTGCAAACACACCATTTCATAGGTTGACTTGGCTTACAAAAATCATTTTAAAGAGAATTAATTTAGTGTTTAGATCAATTTCTATTAGGCTAGAACATGGAGACTTCTTCTCATTGTGTTGCGAGCAAATATCAATAAAATTAATGTAAGATTAATATTTTTGTAAATCAACCGTTAGATTTAACAATCTACTTATATCTATTACACACGTAAATCTTTTAGGTGATTCAATATTTTTATCATGTTAATCGATAATAGCATTTTTCAATATATATTAATAGTTGAAATTTTATTATTATAAAATAAATACTTAAAAATTTTTGCTTTGAACATAGACCAAACATTGTTCTTAGTTTAACTAGGTTATCAATCACACCTTAAATTTGAATGGTTGGTAGTGACTCCTTGATTTAAGCCTAGCATATTAGGTTTTAGGACTTAGTATGTTATGACAACTCATACATATATAGGATGAATCCACTCAAACAGGTAAAACTAATCGTGTTTTACACAATTTTATATCTTTTTATACCATTTATATTTTTTTTTTCATTTAACTATTGAATTTTGTGTGTTCAATTCAAATAAATCATGCATGTGAAATTTTAAGTTAATCGAAACTTTTTAAGTATTTATTTTATAATAATTAAATTTCAACTGTTAATATACACTAAAAAAATGCTATTCTCGATTAACATGATAAAAATATTGAATCAATTAAAAAATTTACGTGTATAATAGATATGAGTAGATTGTTAAATCGATGGTTGATTTACAACAATATTAATCTTAGATGAACTCATTGATATTTACTCGCACCAGAATGAGAAGAAGTCTCCTTATTCTAGCATGATAGAAGTTGATTTAAACGCTAAATTAATATTCTTTAAAATGATTTTTGTAAGCCAAGTCAACTTATGAAATGGTGTGTTTGCAAAATTTACACTCTTAAGTAGTGATTTTTATAAACCCATATGACTGACAAAGTCTAAAGGATAGAAATCTTGATTTTTCTAATAATAATAAACTAGAAAATTTGATTTGGCTTATAAAACAAAAATGGACCCCAGTTTAAGACGTAGAGCTGAATATTTCTAACTATGGTTTTGCGGTGAATAAAAAAAATACAAAAATAAATAAATAAATAAATATAATATAATTATCCTATACACCATTAGTAAAGTTTTTTTACTCTACAAGTGGACGACACATCTTATTTTTTTTATATTTTTTAATATTTTAAAAGATATGTGTCATCATCCTAACTTTGCTTATGGAGTCAAAAAACTTCACTAATGACGTATAAAATATTAATCCATAAACAAATACATATTACTGCTTAGGGCGTAGGTTGATTTTGGAAGATTATCCAAAATTAAAATTTTAAAGCGTTCTACAATTTTTAATCACGTAAGTTTGTGGAAAATGGTTCAAGTTCAATTTTCTATTTTGACTGCTTCAAGGTTGATATACAAAAGTATAGCAAGAGCAAGTGGTATGTCACATCTAACCTAAATAAATAATTTAAGGTTGAGAGCATATGGACAAATTATTTGGCCGAGAGGTTGAAAGTTTCATATGTTCCATTTTGAAATTCTTTCTGATACTAGAGAGCTTACTATATAAACTGCAAGACGCTCATTATAGTTCACAAAATAGAAATAAAAAGTCCTTGATTTGTAAGGCATAGAAGTGCAAAGAAGTAGGACTATTAGTGCAATCTTCTGCCCAAAATGTCTTTGCTTGTGCTTGATAATCAATAATGTAGCTGCTGACGATGAGCCACCATATTACTATAAGTCGCCTCCTCCTCCTCCATACATGTACAAGTCGCCTCCTCCACCTCCATTTGTAGCTGTCAAATATGAGCCTTCCTATGAACCACCTCCGTATATGTACGAGTCACTACCACCTCCTCCATACATATACAAGTCGCCTCCTCCACCTCCATATGTTTACGAGTTACCTCCGCCTCCTCCATACATGTACAAGTCACCTCCACCTCCCCCGTATAAAAAGTAACCTCCACTCCCCTCTTCGTCTAATTGAGGGTAGGGCGTTTACTATGTTTTCATGAATATTTAATTTGGTTTTATGATTTTATGTTGTCATGCTTTCTTACATCAGCTTATGGTTATATGTATTATATATACATAGATACAATATAATGGAATTTGTAGTCTCAATTACGCACCGTACTAAATTGTTTCAATCTCTGAATTTCTAGTCACTTGATTGGACAATCACTGTGACTAATTTATTATGTTTTTTTTTTAAAATATAATACGACTTGAATTAAATTAAACTCTCAACTATCATATAATCACACACGAACGTCAACAATCAAATTGCAAAAACAAGTTGGTTTATCGAATCAAAGAAATTAATTAAATGAAGAAATGAGGTGCCTAAAGCTTTGTGCACTAATTCTAGGTAGAGGCTTTTTATTTTCTAGTAATGACAAATAAACTAAAAACGTTTCTCGCAAAGGGTTAGCCAACAAAAATCTGTGAAGAAACTTGAGTCAATTTGTAGCGCAAACTATGTTTCTTCTAAAATTTATATCCATGATTGCATAAGTTGGATTCTATCAATTTCATAAAAGATATCAAACCGCTAAAGCACACTCTATTTGTCATATTCAAAATGTATGTATATATACAATGTTATTTTTTATTGATATAATTGAAACTTTTTGAATCGATTCGAAACTTTACTTGCATGACGAGTACAATTAAATTATTAAATTTAACAGTTGATTTGTAAAAATATTATCTTACATGAAGTTATAAAAATGTATTAAATTAAGTTAGTTTTACAATGATTTAAGTGGGTCACTCCTTTTGTATATTTTATATTATGGGATCCAATTTCTTAGAAAAGAAAAACTTTACATTAGAATAGAAATCCATATTCGAATCTTAATTTGTTATTTGTCTTCTAAGTCATCAATAGCATTCAAGATCCATACACAAACAAAAAAAAAATCACTGTCTTGACAAATTAATTTCAATTAATCAATCAAATATATGAGAAAGTGTCTCAAAACAAACCTTCTCCAATTAAATTTAGCACATTGCTCAATGGAGTTGCACCTAAAACTCCCCCAGTTTACTACGTCTTATGAATTTTAAAAGCACATTGCTCCAACTACTACATATTTGATTATTACCAGTGAAGATGAATTTTTGTCTTTATATGGTTTTCCATTATTTATTTTACTTTGTTCTCAGCAAGATATTTAAAAATCAATTATTGGTAGCGCTCTATTCCATGTGTTCCCACAATTGATAATGAAATTGTGATAATCACAAATTTTATACTTTTAGTATGTAAATAAAAGTATTATTGGAAGTAAATTAAGGATTGGAAATTTTAAGAATCAAAAAATCATAATAGTTAAATGAGTAATATGGATTGGGATTTTAAGAGTTTTGATTGGAAAAGGATTTATAGGATTTAAACTCTTTTGTTGAGTACTTGACAGGAAATTTCATGATCAATCGGTAGTGTTTTAATTATAATTTTTGATCAAAGAATCCAAATGATAATCCGTAAAATTATTTGAAAAGCTAACTTAATTATCTTTCCAATCATATAAGACTCGCATTCTAGTTCATTATGGATCAATACCAAAAATTTTGTGAAGTTACCCTATGTGCAGTAGATATTGCCAACCGACCTATCCATAAAGATTCACCCATAGCGGTTGGTAAAAAACTCTGATTAAGGTGATTCAAAATCCGTTGGAAAGCTAACTTAATTATCTTTTCAGCCATATAAGTCTCAGTTTTAAATTCATTGTGTATCAATAGCAATAAATTCCTAAAATCACATCACATGCAAATAATTTAAGAAATGATCAGCAATTGGTAAAGAATTGGGCATAATTTTTTGTAGGGAACTCCTATTTAGGTGATTCAAATTGCGTTGAAAGGTTAACTCAAAGAACTTTTCAACCATATATTGCTCATATTTTTATTCATTGTGGATTGAGCTTGGATAATTTTTAAAATTGGTTATAAATACAATGAAACAATTAGAAATGTGAGTTAAAGTAATAGAAAATGAATTGAGGATTTAAAGTATAACATGAAATTTAACAATGCAAAATCAATTTAATTTTATTCATTTAAGATAATTAAATTTTAACCATGTAAACTAAATTAAATCACAACCAAATAAATTAGATATAATTGTCAGCGAGTAAAAACACATACCCAAATGAAATGGTATATATTTTTAAATGAAGAAATTTTGGACTAATAGAAACATAGCTAAGGGAGATTTTTGCACGAAAAATCAAGCACATGCAAAGGCAAGGTCGGCTTATGCATTAGAGAATGGGAAAAATATCCCGACTTCTCTCAAGCTTCCATTGGCTAGAATTTTCAATTGAATTTAATGGAAATTCAAGTGATTATATTAAACTATCTACGTAATTTCTCATTGGCCTAAAGAAACAACACCACATTCCTTTCTAAGTATAAAGAATAGGCTGAAGCAAACAGCCAAGAAAGAAAATGGAAGCCTACGTGTTTGACCAAGAAAATCACCACCAAATCAAATTGTAATTGATTGGAATTTAGGAAATTCATAAATATATATTTATAGATAACATCAAGTGATAAAGCCACCTTTTAATTGGTTAATAAAATAACCTGCAGAGACTTCAAAATTGTCAGGGAACACACGGCTGAAGACAGAGCTAAGCAGGGGAGCCTAAAACAGTGCAAAAGGTAGAAGAAATATCTCACGTTACTCTATTTCTGTTGGCTGTAATTTCTGAAATTTTTTAATATATAATGTGAAAATAAAATTAACCTATTGATTTACATTTTTTTGACTTGATAAAATACTTGAAGAAGGCTCTAAATATATAGAATCATTCGGCTGAAGCAGGGCAGTGAAACAAAGGCAGAAAAACATGAGGAAAGAGGAGAAAAGAGAGGGAAGAAGAATGAATTGGGTGAGGGGAAATAAAAAATTTAAACCTCATATACTGACCTTCATACAGACCAAATTTCAGTGCCAAAACACCTGAAGAGCTGCTCTAACATGAAGCAAACAGCAAGCTTCCCCTGGACTGAAAACAGGGGATTTCAGAGCAAGGGGTTCGGTTTTCTAAGGGTAAGGTGCAGCAAACCATTTCATTTAATTTTCAATAAATTATATATGTTATAAGGATGATAAATGAGTGCATTTATGGATTTAAAATGTGGAAATTCTTGCTGGGAAGTGAGGAGAAAAATTGCTCATATAAAGGGTTCCAAAGGGTAAACTACTTCTCTTTAGTTTGATCTTAACATATATGAGTGTTGTGATGTTTTTAAGTGTAAAATTGCTATAAATTCATGAAAATATGGATGTTAAGATGATGATAAGGTATTGCCTTAGTGTGGAACCCTAGTGAAATAATTAAATTAAATTAGATCTACAAGATTTTATGATTGTACAAAGTTTAAGTAAGTTGCGTGTAGAATTTGAATGTAGAAAATACAAGATTTTAAGGTAGTGAACATATGGCCACACTGCGAATTACAAGGAAAACATGGTGTTTAAGCTATAAGATTGAGATATGATAATTGTTCATCAATGGAATGAATATATTTATTGTGAAATTGAAGAGTTGAAAGACACTAGACCATACATTGGACAAGGTGAAGGGCACTAGTGAAATGAATTGGCTTTGTGGTAATTTCAAGATATATTATAAGTATTTAATTGTTAATGTTATAGGTGATTTTGATTTATAGAGAAAACATTAAAAGGATAGGTTTTACCACCTAACCCTAATAATGAACTAAGGAAAAGCATGTAATTTATTGAATTATTGGTGTGAACTTGATGCTTACATGTGCTTATATAATTTTATGTGGTACACCTAATGAAAATAATTGTGGAAGCTTACGGACAAAGCACAATGGAATAATATATTGAGTGCCTGGAAGTGTTGGTAAGTGACGTGTATAAATTTAATTAGTATCATATCGCTTAGGTTTGACATGAGTTTGAATGAATGCGAATGAGTGTGATGCATTTGATCATTGGAATTTATAAATAATGATGTATGAAATGAGTTTATGATTATATTATCGTGAAGTACTTGATAAGAGATAAAATGGTAAAGTGGTAAGTCTCAAAAACGAATAAAATGATGTTATGGATTTTAAGAATGAAACATCGTGAATTATAAGTTATACATTTGACTATGATAGATTGAGAATGATATATTTATATTGCGGCAATTAAGTTATATAAATAAGGATATGATTGTAATATAATTGAAATGAGTACGAGTAATATATGATGATTATATTAATTGCCGTGTGTTAATTTCTATATAATGAGAACACCTGTTAATATGTTGATGACATGTCGAAAAGTGATGAAATTGTAGAACCTAAATGAGGGTGATGACTTCAAGTACTATATGCTAAGGTTTAATGATAATTATTTTGATTGAGACAAGGAGATCCTGTTGGCGTACCATAGCGTATCAGCTTAGGCATGCATGAAACTTAAAAGTATGTTTTCAAACAATGCTTTAATTGCATTTGAATTATTTATGCATGAGCATGGATTTAAAAGATTGAAAAGATTTATAATTGTACAAAGGACGTGCTTTCACTGCATGCATCATACTAGCGCATAAGCATGTATTTTTACTAACATCTGAGATCCAAATACGATTTTGAAAGTCATATCGTTATATGTTTATAAGATATGCATTGAAATGTTTTAAGCATGAGTTATGTTGATGTCAAGGAGGATAGGTTGGTGAGAATTTGGCAGAGTTTCTTTTTGGAGTGCTTTTTTTCTTCTTTTTCAATCTGAGAATTCGGGAGGTATTTATAGATCGAGGTGTGGGACGGGATGACGTGGAGAAGGGGGTTCACTCTAATTGGGTTGTAGTCCAATAAGAGCGGACCGAACTGCCAACTTGTAGTACAGGTTGGCAAGGCTGATGGCGGTAAATTTCCCGCCAACTCTCTAAAGTATTAATCAAGTCCGAGGTAATGATGAAGCTCAGCTCCGGTCAGCGTATCAAGTGCCGGCCTTAACATTCAGTAACGTTTCCGGGTCAACGTGTCAGGCGCCAACCCTGAAACCCCTTACCGAGGTTAATACGACGTTATGTTAACCTTGACCATGTCACCTACTGACAGTTCTGGGGTTTAGTCGAGGTGAAAGACTGAGTTGCCCTTAATGGTAGATTATCCCTCATCAAGTTATATGAAATGTTTTAATAGCCATGCACACTGATGTTTTAAACTTGTCTTGAAGTGCTTTGATAATATGTATTAAACTGGGTTTTAATGCACAAAAGAGATTTTATTGCATGGCTTATTTAAAGAAGTATTGTTTTAAGACAATAAAAAGGCTCCCTAACCACTCATACCAAGATGTACGCAGTACTTTTGCATATACCGACAAATACCCCGCTTGAACGGTACGAAGTAGGTAGAACAATGGCGATGTTGCCTAACAAGGTCATCTAAAACTGAAAACGTTGTCAGGCATAGGTTTGGACATGTACTTCAGTGTTGATGGATCCATGACACTAAAGTAAGTCCATGATCATAGATAATTTCACGAGAATTGCATAGTGGGTGTTAACCATGACTAGCTACCATGAATCGACATTTTTAACGAATAATAGGAAAGATGCCTAATCTCCTAAATAACAAACACAAATTTATGATTGTTTTAGATATTTGGAGAAAGCATATGATAAAGTGCCTAAGGAGGTACTATGATGGTCCTTAATGAAGAAAAAAGTTTTTTTGAAATATATTGAACTAATTAAGGACATTTATGGAGATGCAAGGACACATGTGAGGGCATGTGGAGAGCAAACAAGTGAGTTATCTATCATAGTGGAATTACACCAAGGGTCAGTGTTAAGTCAATTTTTATTTGCGATAGTTATGGACAAACTGATAAAATCCATCCAAGATAAAGTACCTTGGTGTATGATGTTTGTAGATGATATTGTCTTATGTGGTGAGAATAGAGTGGAGATCAAGGCAAAATTGGAATTATGGAGACAAATGTTAGAATCAAGAGAGTTCAAACTAAGCAAAGTGAAGACTAAATACAAGGAGTGTAAATTTAGATCAAATCAAGTGGAAGAGTATAATGTAGTGACGTTAGGTGGGTGGTGTTACCTAAGTGGGACTATTTTCGATACCCGAGGTCGATAGTACAGATGGATGAAGAGATTAATGGTGATATGACCCTTAGGATCCTGACTGGATGGAGTAAGTGTAGAAGTGCTATAGGTGTCTTGTGTGATAAAGGAATTTCTATTTGCTTGAAAAGCAAGTTTTATAAGATAGTTGTAGACGCAATATTTTATCTGGGTCATCCTAAAGTTATTCAATAATTTGGACATAAAGGCTAGTCAAATCAAAATGTAATTAGACTGTAGGAAATGGACTTAAATTGGAATCGAGCTATAATTGAAATTGGGTTTTGAATGATGAGCTTAAAACTCGCTAGACTTAAAGGTTTAATGATTTGCCCATTATTTTCTTTTTAGTCATCTTTGATTTATTTATTATTATTTTATCTATTTATATTTGTTATAATTATCTTCCTATTTCTTTTCAAATGAATAAATAAAAAATGATGATAAATTAGGAAGGGATGATAGGAGATAAAGAGCAAAT
This sequence comes from Heritiera littoralis, assembly GCA_031772115.1. Lineage (NCBI taxonomy): Eukaryota > Viridiplantae > Streptophyta > Magnoliopsida > Malvales > Malvaceae > Heritiera > Heritiera littoralis. Next base: position 4,027,813 of record JAPDPK010000042.1, read on the forward strand.
CAACTCAAGCCTAATATGATAAATTAAGATTCAAAACTCAAACAAAATCAGATTAACACAATTTATAAATTGTAAATGGGGAGAACGATTACACACGGAAGGGGGGGGGGGTTGGGGGAGCTCAGAAAATTTTCACAAAATTAGGGAGAAAAATTCAGAAAATTATAAGCGGCAATTAGAGCAAGCAATAGAAAAAAAAAAGACCATCATCTTCATTGTCGAGTGTGTTGGATTATGCCCTTAGAACCATTCATTAGATGATTGACTTTGGCAATTTTATGTATCATGACATTTTTATTTATAGTTCATTATTATATTTGTCTTATAACTGCGTAATATAATCTTATATGATAATGTCCTTAGAATAGTAATAACACACTATTCTTAAAATATCCCTAGTCAAGTATTATTGTGAACAAGGATAACAATGATACGATAAGACTAGTATGTGGTTGACTGATGACCATTGTCATGGATATAGGATATCAAGTCATCACATAGGTACATGTTAGAGAACTATGTACTGGATCGACCCTCCATGAGAACGCTACATGGATTGTTATATGAGTGTCATAAGCGATTCTCATAGTGATGATGGTGTATGTAATCCTTTGACTTGAGATCATCAGAGATCCCAACATAGAGAATTGCATACTTTAATGCTGCTAGATGTCATTCGTAACAGGATGGACTATAAAGGTAGTAATTGGGTATGCCTTGATCTATGTAGAGGGATGTTGAGTGATCAAGATAGAATTTATCCCTCTTATATAACAAGAGTGATGTCTTGGGCCCTTTGATAGAGTGAGACTAAGAAATGCATGGCCGTGCTCGAATAAGTCAATATGAGATATTGATTTTATTTGTTTAATTAGTCTACTCAGGAATCAAGAAACGCTGATTAGACTATACAAGTGTGATACATTCCATGACTTGTGTCTAATCAAGACATCAAAGGATAAAGGGATTAGACTACACAGTAACATCTATCACGAGTAAGGTTATGTCGAGTCATTGACATTCTCGTTACATGGGTAGCAATGATGTGTTGCTAGATACCGCTCATTGCCTGTGACAATTTTGTCATTACCATTATTTTGAGAACCTATTGGGTCGCACACTTAGAACGGATCAATAAGGAGCTTAATTAATCCTATTCTGAATTGGATTAAGGATATAACTAATCCTATTCTGAATTGGATTAGGGATATAACTAATCCTATTCTAAGTAGGATTAGAGTTCTGTTTGGCAGTAAATTTTAGGGTAAAATTTACTGCCTATAAAAAGGATGTTTTTCTAAAAAACATAGCCGCACCTTTTAAAAAAAACAGAAAACAGAAAAGTATTCTTTTAATCGAAGCTAGCAGTTCGGTTAAAAGAATAAAAAAACGCTCCTTAAGGCATCTGATCGTGAGACGTTCAAGAGTCGTGAGATCCGTTCGTGTGGATACCATAGAGGCAGGAACGAAAAGTTGCTGCTTGTGATTCGACCAAAGACAGAAAAAACAGAGAAAAACGTTAGGTAAAATCTCGAAACCCTAATCAGGCAACCCTCCGAATCGATCCTGTTGGATGCCGAATGATTTAAATTCCGCTGCATGTTTGTTTCGGTTTCCTTCAGAGTGGCCTTTGCCTTGCATCACCATCATCATTGTCATCCCTCTCTTGCATTACCTCTACTGTCACCATAACACCAAGCTGCATCTCCTTGCCCAACACTATCATTGTCTCAAAACTACACCATCAACCCTACCAATACCAAACCAACACCAACCGCCCTATCATCAAATCACAGCCTTCATTATCAGCCCAAGCCAACCACACAGCAGCCTGCCATGACCGCCTTCTGTCTTCTAAAATCGCACTATCATCTTCCCTGTTCGTTCCCTGTTCAAACCACCATCTTCATCACCACTGCACTAGCCACGGTTCTAGAAAGCAGTCTGTCCGCTACTGCTTCGCTTGTCTCGTTGCATTGCCTGTCTTCTTGCACTGTTATCGTCCCAGCTGCACTGCCTCTGCTAAAGCAAGTGGAAGAAGGTTGATGTGTACGTGAAAAGGGGACTTTCCTGCTTGTCGCTGTTGCCTACTTTTGCCGGTGCACAGTACTGGTCGTCTAATGGCTGTGATTTGAGTTGAACTTTAAGAGGGAGAAGAAACAAGAGTATTGGCAGTGACGACCGCAGCCACTGTTTTTTTATTTTACAGAGAAAAGAGGAGGCTGTAGAAATAAAGAGAAAAGCCGAAAAGAGAAGTGTCAGCTGCGTAAAGAAGTTAAGGCGTGAAGATAAGAAAGTAGCTGAACTCCAAAGCAATTAAAGGATGCTTGAAACGGTGAGGGATAAAACCGTAAGCAAATTAGTTGTATTCGAGCAAGAGTGGACAAAACATCATCCTTTTTTTTTTTATTGGAGACAAAACATCATCTTTTTTTTTATTGGAGACAAAACATCATCTTATTAACGTGATTCATATGCACTTTTATTTTTACTTATTTATTTATCTTTTGTTTATTCATTAACAATACTTGCTTTAATTGTTTGCTTAATTATTAATATAAAATACTGTTTCTTCCTTTAGTGATATTATTAAATATTTGTGTTAAATTTAAATGTGTATTACTTGTTTCTTTGTTTATTTTACTTTAGAATTAAGATTAATCATAAAATTAAAAAATATTTCAGAAACTAAGTTAAATATTTCAGAAACTAAGTTAAGTAGGATGAATTCTTTTAGATAAAATGTAAAGTAAAATATAACTAAATAATATAAAATAATTTAAAATAAACAGAACTATGCAAGATAAAATAAATAATAAATAAATAAATGGACAAGTGATACGTTTTTGATGAAAAAATCCTTAAGGTGATTGCAAATAAGTAATACGCAAATAATTTTTAGATGAGAGGATCCTTTTAAGTTTATCCAGAACAATAGAATATTTAAAGGGTATTTTCAAAAATGAAGGTTAACACCTTATTCTCCAAATAATAAAAAATAGAATAAAAGATAACAATAATTATACAAATAATAATATGACAATAATAATGGTTAAAAGCTATTTTATATGATAATAATAGTAAATAAATTAAATTATATATATAATTCCAATAATGAAATCTTTAAGGCAATTGTGAATGAGTAATACTTGAAAAATTTCTAAGTGAAAGGGTTCTTCTAAGTTTATCTATAATGATGGAAAATTGAGGAGACATCGTTAATACAAAATATTAAAATCTTATATAAAATAATGAATGATAATATAAGAAATAATATAAAAAAATAATGGATAAAAAGATAAAGTACTAAAAGGTTTAGATAAAGTAATAAATTAGGAATAATAAAATTTTAAATTATTTTCGACAATAAAACCTCTTCAGGGGAGTCGAATAGTACCCCTTAAATACTTTTGAGGTGCAAAGAGTCTTTTAAGAATTCATCCAGAATGATGAAGAATTTTTAAAAGAATTTTTAATATTTAAATAATGAAAATAATAAATTTTAAAGGCCACATAACTAAGACTAAGTTAAATAACATAAGATTAAAATGGTACCAATTTTAGGCATTGTAGGGATGCTATAACCTTCCCTGCACGTAAATGAACTCCGGAACCCAAAACTTAAAATGTAGACTAATCCTTAGAGTCATTTAGGTGGCCAATCACACCTAGGTTTAAAAAAAGATTAGTGGCAACTCCATTTCTTTAATGTCTAGCGACCTAGCCCTAGGAAATGTTATGACAACAATCATTAGACCAACATTGCTATATGGTAGTGAATATTGGCCGATTAGGAGATTACACACACAAAACATGAGTGTAGCAGAAATGCAAATGTTGTGGTAGATTTGTGGATATACAAGAAAAGATAGAATGAGAAATGAATATATCCGTAAGATGGTTGGTGTGGTTTCTATGAAGAGAAGATGTTTGAAAGTCGTTTAAGTTAGTTTAGACACATAGGGCGTAAACTTGTAGATGCTCCAGTTAAGAGAGTAAAGGCTATGAATGTTGAGAGAAAGGGTAAGACTAGAGGAAGACCAAAAAAGACTTGGAAGGAAATAATTCGGAAAAATATAGAGGCTTTGGAGTTGGATGAACACGTTGTCTCGAATAGGAATGTGTGGAGGAAGAGAATTCATATAGATGATCTAATGTGAGTTCAGATGGTTCATGTAGCCTACCCCTATCTCTGGGATAAAGGCTCTGATGATGATGATGATGATGGTGATGATGATGATGATGATGATGAATCTTAGATATTTCATATGATTGAAAGAATAAAATTTGTTTTAAAGATTGATGCATAAGGATAATTGAATATGTCATAACGTATTAAGTTTCGGAAAACCTACTAACTCGACAAAATCTATGGAGTCGCCCCCAATCAATTTACTTAAGTGTGATTGGTCATCTATTCAAACTATGGACAAGAACTGATCTACGTCTCAAATTTAAGATTCGGGAGTTTAGTTATTCGTGAAAAATGTTAGCACCCTTACGACACCCATTCTAAATGATACCAAATAATTTTAGCTTATTTCAAATTTGCTTTAGTTAATTTTAATTTCGATTATTAAATATTGGAAAATATTTTTATGTATCATCCATTAACTAGTGGGATACTTAAATAATATTCCTCACCTCAAGAGTATTCAAGTAAAACTATACGACTTGCTTGAAGAGGATCCGTGTAACATCCCGTTACCACCTTTTCACGTATTTCCATGCAACTTTACCGGTTGGGCTGTCTGCGATGCCATTAACATTCAACAGTAACAATGATAAATGCTAAACATTTATCTATTAATTATGGAATATGAAATTTCTTTTTCATTATTCCTTTCATCTGACATCCCCTATTAACCTTTATTTCACTAAGGTAGTACTGTATACATATGTCTGAAATGTAAAAGAGAAGAGACTGTACCTGTCTCATTTAACGTGCCATGCCTTAGTGCTTTATGCATAGCTATACCCATCTGAGAGCTAATTCTCTCAACTCCGTGTACTTTTTATCTGTGGAGTTAAAACAAAAGGGGTGAGCGATTCATATGCTCAGTAAAGGAAATATATGCTGCTTAAAATAAGCAAAACTACATATCACAACACATTTATTCTTTTCTTATAATAACCCAGTAGAAAAGAAACATGGATATATAGTAAACAACTCCCTTAAAACACAATTCAAATCACCGACTAACAGTTTACTTTAAAATGTAGTAAACACTATTTAGGATTTCAACAAATCCTCACAGTAAACAGAAATTGGTAAGTTGAGACTAGGCAACAAATAAATCATGCTATCATCGTTCCCCCTCCCCCTTGCGAGAACGGAATCTGCCGTTTTTGGGGTGCACCCGTAGGCCATCGCCCCTCACGGCTATCTCAGATCTATGGCCATAATCTATAGTGGTCCTCGGGTCCACTTGCCAAGTGACCTCAAGACCACTGATGACTTGGCGGGTCCATCAGCCTTGTGACGCCCTAGGGTGCACTCGTTGGTCTATATGACCCGAGCCATCGCCCCAGATGGGTCACGCAAAGTATATAATTAATAACGCATGAATTCAATGCCTAATGTCTCAAAATCAAGTTATGTCTTATGTATCATTTCCACAAAATGATTTGATTTCTTATAAAACAATAAAACACCAAAAACAGCCCGTAATCTCAACTTTTAAAACCTGCTCGCCTATGGTCAGCTCGCCCGACATGGCTTGCCCATGGCAGCTCGCCCATGGCGGAGAACATGTGTTCACCTACCCAACTTTGCCTTTTAAATCGACAAGCAAAATTGGCTCGCCCTCAGTGGCTCGCCCATTAGGCAACTCGCCCAAACATTTCATATTTCTATTTTGAAAATATGAAAACATCTTATTTTTCGTATAAGAAATTACACTTTAAAACTGTTCGCCAGAGTCAGCTCGCCCTTCACGGCTCGCCCTTGACTAACTCGACAAGACGGTGAATTAGTATTCGCCCGCCACTTAGCTTTCAAAATAGATGACTCGTTGATAGCGGTTCGCCCGCCTTAAATTTAAAACAAGGGCCGCCCGCCCAAACACTTTAAAAAAGGTTCGCCCAACTATGGCTTACCCGGATTTCCCTTAAAAGAGAGCTCGCCACTTGGCTCGGCCTATAGCTTTCTATAAAAACAGTTCGCCCGCCCTTAAAACAAGAAACGGGTGTATAAAAACTATAAAAGGGCTTGGCTCGCCCGCTAATACCAATTCGCCCAACATAAAAATACAAGGGCTCGCCCAATATAAAAACACAAGAGCTCGCCCGCCCTGTATCAGTTCATCCAGAAAATAGCATAGGGGTCGGCTTTTAGCTCGCCCGAATCAAAATAATTATCAATTAACTTCCTCAAACAATGCATGTCAGAAAACAAAACATTTAACTTAATGTTTTCATAAAATTTACTCCACAGGACATGCATCACTTCACACACATCTCCCTTACCTGGTTCAACGAAGCCTTGCTTCACCCTGCTCTCTGTTCGCCCATAGCCATTCCCAATTATCGGCTGCAAATTATATATAAATTCAAATTAATATCATCATTTCATATTGCTTGGCGAGATTGAAATAAAATCAAATGACTACTCGCCCAATAGAGCTCCAACTAGTTCGCCCAGACGAGCTCGCCATTCACCAAATGGCTTCCACGTGGTACTTCGCCCGCCAGCCAATTCACGAGACCTTCATTGGCCTAATTATGGGAGTTCCTTAATTTCTACTCGCCTCATTGGCGATTACTAATTTTCAGCATGGGCGATCACTGTAGTTGCCATTGTCGTCACTTATTCCATTATTTTCCTTGTTTTCATGTTCTCTAAGGATCTAACTAAAACAAGGTTGTGTTCTATGTTGTAAACATATAAGTCTACCCTTGAATATCAAGAACACCACAGAAATATGAAACTCACCTCAATCAACTGCACTTCCAGAACAGATTGCTTTCCATCTCATGTTGGCCTTCCTTTGCCTATTCTTTTAGCTTATCCAGTTGAGAAGAAAAGGTTTGCAAGCTGGTTTATGTATTTAACCAACTTAAGGTTGGAGTTTAGTAGATTGAACATGGCAGAGAAATGGAAGAAACAGAGAAATGGCTTTCGTGAAGAAGCTGGAGTTGGCTAACTCGATTTTCCTCACTTGTTTCTTCTTATATAGCCCAACTCATCCAATCCAACTTTACCACCCGTCCCTTATCTGCTTCTTTCATCATTGTTCACGTCCTTCATGCATTTAAGGCATGAAGAAAACTGCAGCTCAAAGTGGCGTGGAAGTCTCCCTTTCACACGCCTTTTTCTTCTGCTGCAGCCTTTGCTTCATTCCTCAACCAATAAGGCTAATTCCCTTATTGACTTTAACTTTTCTTCATTTATTGTCCTCAACCGTATATTTCATAAAGTCAATATTGGCTGCTAGGTTGAATTCTGTTTTCATTTGCCCCTCTATCTGGACGACCACCTTACTCGCCAAATACATTGGCGTTTCCAAGTCCTCGCCACAAGCGGGCCATCACTTATCCACGAAGTTGGCGAACTCAACTACTTGCCAAACAAATAAGGAAAACAATCAACTCACCACACTAAACCAGTTTGCCAGCCATTCAGCTATTCCTTGCCCCTCTGTGTGGCGATCACAAGTTCTCGCCCTTTTGGGGCCATCACCAGGCATGGCTCAACTTGCCAACCTTGTCTTGATTCATCTCACACGTTGGCGAACAAGCCTATTCGTCCACGCCCTCATCCAACTCGCCATCAGCATTGGCGATCACACATTACCTTGCTCGCCCATTGGCGAGCCGTTTCTTCATGGTACTCGCCCGTCGAGTATTTCACCTAATTGGCTCTGTTCTCGTCTCAAGTTAAGGAACTTTTCACCTTTTTGGAAATTAACATTCATTATTTATTTAATTCCCATTTTCAATTTTATGAGATTAAGGTCTACAGTAGGGTAAAATCAGATCTTACAATCCGTCATCGGATCGATTTTAATATTTTATGGAAGATCTTAACTTTTACTATTTCTATCCAATTCATTCTTGTTATTTTTGTCATTTTTATTATTTTATTATTTTCTATCATTTATTAATTCCTAATTTTATTTATTTGTTTTAGAAAATGAACAAGGATTACTTTTAATAGAAATTCCTTTAGATCTTCATTAAGCTGGTCAGACCTTAAAAAAAAATTAACTAAAGATTTTCAAAGTATTACTTAAGCATAACCCCCTTTAAAATCTTATTACCGGAATAATCAATATTTGTTCTCAATAATTATAATTAATTATTATCACGTTATTTTATTATTTCATCATTCTTTACTATTATTTGTTGGATTTATATATAATGCACTGACAGTGTATAATCTCTATACAGTGTCAATGCACATGATCTTGACACCTCATCAATAAGCCTTTATGAGTAAATTCAAAAAATTTTATTTATATTTATTTTTAAGGGCTTGTCATTTTTTTAGTTTGTTTATTGATGATGTGTCATTCTCTAGTGCATTGACAGTATATAGAGACTATATACTGTCAATGCATCATTTATAAACAACCCTTATTATTATTGTTGTTTTATTATTACAGCGAACATGAATCATTAACAATTTTTTATCTTTATAACTAATTACTTTAATTTTAATTTTAATATTTCTTATTTTATATTTTATATTTTTCCAAATGAATAAAAATAACTTATTTTGCATAAAAATCACTTGGTATTGAAAACTCTCTTTAGGCCATCGATTAAGCTGGTGAACCTTGGAAAAAATTTCCTCATCTAGAAATTTGAAAAAATTACTTAAGCATAACTTTCTTGATATTTCATTATTCGTGAAATTCATATTCACCTTTATTATTGTTTTAATATATAATTTTGGTTATTTTATTTATTTCCTTCCTTATTTTGTTACTTGCTATTATTATTATTTTATTATATTATTACAAATTATTAATATCCTTCTAATTTTATAACTAATTATTTTTATTGTTATTTTATAATAAACTTATTTTTAAAATGAATATAAATTACTTGCTATTGAAAACTCTATTTAGACCCTTTTATTAAGCTGATGAGATCTTGAATAGAATTGTCTCACCTAAATTTTTTTAAGAAAACTACTTAAGCATAATTCTCCATATATTTCATCATTAGACTAATCTCAATCTACTTTCATATTATCATATTTTATTAATTAAATAATTTAAATAGAATTTTAATTTTGAAAGAATTTACAAAAATCTACAAAATTTAATTTCTAAATCTGGTACATAATCTAAGTCTAATTTTCTTAACACATAATTTTTTTTTGAGTAGTACATTCTCATCAAAATTACAATCACAATCAGCATATTACATTTCATGAACTGATAACTTAATAAATTGATAAATACAAATGATAATAACAAACTAAATAAATAACAAATAAACTAACTAGAATTCACATTCAGTGAGACTCGAACCTAGAACCTCAAAGTTATAGGGCCTCCTCCTTGCCATTAAGCCAAGTCCTCATTGGCAACTCATAATTTATTTTACTCGGGTAGATAAAAAAAAACTTAATTCCAACACCAAGTAATTCATTAAAAACAATATAATTAGAAACACACACACACACACACACATATATATATGATGAGAGATCCACTTACACGGTGTAAAACTAAAGAGTTTTACACACTTTTGTAGCCATTAGATCAAAATAAGGTACAATGCATATTAAAACGCCTTTTGTTTTTTTTACTACCTGACTACTTACCATTCCTCTAACGTTTTTTTCTTGCCGTCTCTATTTCCCTCTCCAACACTATCTTTTCTGTTGCTCTTCGCGTGTCTTTGTTTCCTCTCCAACAGCTTGAATCGATACGCATACTCCAGTCTCCTCTCCAGTAGCTTGACACCTCGAGAGCTCGTAATTTCCGCTTACAGAAGACTTGAACCCATACCCAAATCTAATAATTCTCATACCCAAATCTGATAATGTGAAATCCCCCAATTTCATGTAAATTCCTCATGATTGTAAAGTATTCTAGCTGAAAGGAGTTAAATAAATGTGAAATTATGAAGTATGAATGTTATATGTAGAACACTAAAAGAATAATTGAAATTGAAAGTCAAACAGTCAAGGAATTAAATCGATATTATAAGAATATTGGAGTATGAAAAGAATTAATATCAGATTTTGTGCAATTAATAGACATGTGTCATATGAAGAAGAGGAAGTAAATTAGTCAAAGGGTCAAGGGAATTATGGCTGATAAGGGAAAGGGATTAACATGCAATTAATGAAGCAAGGAGTCATCATCTTCTCCCTATCCAAGTCGGCAGCAACATCCAGCCCCTCTCGTTCCTTCCATTTCTCCTAAGTTTCCATTTCCAGTCACCTTGACAAACACCAAGACCCTGTCAACGAATCGTTAAGAGTACTTAACAAAAAACGATCCTCATTTCTAGCCTAAGCTACATCTGAAGTTTGGTGGATTGAATCGAAGTAATTGGGGAGATCTACATTGATGTCAAACTTGGTTATTGACAAAGGTAAGAGAAGAAATTTATTCATTTAATTCTATTGATGGTTTGGAGTCATAATGAGTTCGTAAAGTATGTTTATAAAGGTTTCTTAAAGGTTTGAGTTATGATGATGTTTACAGCTTTGAAGAAGTGAAGAGGAAATCATAGGTGCAGCCAAGTGATTTGCATTTCGGAAGTTAATCGAGGTAAGGAATTTATGTAACGGACGTAAGGTGGCTATGTTCGCATGTTTTTAATTGTTTTAGAGAGAAGTAAAAGCTGATTTGATGTGTAGAAGTTTGCATTTCGAGTTTTACTCATAGTTACCAAAATGCTAGGAGCAGCCGACTACCTTAAGTAGCAGCCGATCGCCTAGAGACAACCAAAGCATAGATTTCCCGAAAATCGACTCAAACTAGTCGATTGCTATATGGACCAGTTGACTGTTATTTACCTGAAAAACATTCTGTTTGAGAAACAGTCGACTGCTATATGATCAGTCGACTGCCCTGTTTTTAAAAGCATTCTGTTTGCGAAACCAGTCGATTGCATTTTTCTCGAAAAGCATTCTATTTCAAAACCAGCCGACTGCTATATGAGGCCAGTCGACTGCCCCATATGTTTTCAAAATTTCAAAATATCAGAATTTTTAAAAGAAAATAATTTTGATAAAGCAAGACATGTAATAGCAGCCGACTGCCTTATGATGCCAGTCGACTGCCCCATTTGAAAAAAAGGGGTTTTAAAGCTATATGACAACTGTTTTGAGACTATGAAGTACTTAATGATTATGCACTTCTGTATATGTACATGACTAAGGAGCCCTAGTCCGGCCCTCAGTGCCACATATGTCACCTGACTAGTGTTCATCGTGACCCATCGACATTTGGCCAAACTGTCTCTGTTATATAATTGCTTAGGGGAAGATTCCTGACCCCTACGGGGGTACGCCACCTGTTTATTTAGTGCATAATTTTGTTAAAATGCAAATAGTCTCTCTGTTATTTAAAGGTATCTGAAGTACATGAATTACTCGAAAGTATATGATGTATGTATATGCGATTTCAAAAGAATAAAGAAATCAGAAGCATTTACAATTACTTGATTTCACTTGTATATGATGTTTTGAAGAAGGTATATGATGTATGCTTGTATATGCAAATTGAAAGAAGTATATGATATATGCTTTATAATGATTTTACATGACATTATAGAGCTAAGCAGGAAAACTGCATATAGAGGCATAGTACGCTCTTTTACATATATTTCTTACTAAGCGTAAACTCACTCCTTTATAACTATTTTTCATACAGATTACTTGAAGTGATCCTTCGCTCTAGATAGAAGAGCCTATTGGATCTGTATTCCTTCGAGGCACGATTCTTAGACTTTGGAACGTATACTTATGTAATTATGTAAATCAGAAAGTGCTACAGTACAGTAATGTTTATAAAATGTCGGGGAATTTAGGTTATGTAAGATGTGTAAGATCTTGTGGTAAGGAATTATTTGTAGATATATCATTATTATGCTTTATTTGGAATTAAAATCCTTATGATGAACTATTAAATATCAAGCTTAAGAAGAAGAAGAAGGAATGACATTGACGGACGAGTCTAATCAAGTATATGTGAAAGAAAAAGTTATAAGTTAATGTGTAGTAACGGGGATGTCACATATTGGTATCGGAGTAGTTTGGACTGATATTTATCGGTGTCATTAGGTTAGAAATAGTGTACATCCCCAAGGTACTTGTGATAACCGTAAATTTTTCATTTATTGGAAATTATAAATATTGAAAATAAATATTGGAGAAAATAAATTAGAGGAAATAAATAAAATTTGCGAAAACGGGATATCGGTGAAAATCCCGAGAATTGAGGAAGTGAAAGAATTGGGAGATTCGTATAAAGGAAATTAAATTGGAAGTGAAGATAAAAATAATAGAGAGAGGAAATATTAATTGGGATAAATGAAAATCCAAATTAAATAAGGAAAATGAGAAATGAAAATAAAGTATGTTTATATAATTACAAATTTTCCAAATGTATTTTATACAAATACGTATGTATTTAAAATACTATATAGTATATTTTAATATACGTTGGTATATATATGAAAATATATACTATTTCATAAATTTAAACAATACATATGTATATAAACATAATATTTTATGTGTATATATAATTATATAAATACATATAGAAGAAAGGTAAATGTGATCTTATATTAAAATTTATATGTATATATGTTGAATTATAACATTTATATAATTTGTATATGTAAGTTATTTAGTTTAAAGTATATAAATATATATATATATATAATATTATATATATATATACTAGATATATGTTTTGTAATATGCAATATATATAATTTATATATAATGTATATTGTATTACATTATATATGAAATAATATATGTATAATATATAGTATATACAATATGTATAAAATATATTATATAGTGTAAAGTCTATAGTATGTTATATACTAAAAATAGAAAATAAACCAAAAAAGAACCGGAGGAGAAATGGAAGGAAACAGAAGAAACAGAAGCAGAAATGGAAAACTGAAGCGGAGGAGAACCGAAGAGAATGGAGAAGGGAGATCGGTGGTGCCGGCCGATCCGGGCACCGCCACCGCCACTCCCGACACCGACGAAGCTCGACGAAGGTGAGAGGAGCCACCGGCGAAGGAGAATCTAGCGGAGGAAGGAGAAGAGATGAAGGAAAGGGACCGAAACCCACGGACCCAGATCCGGCGCCGGCGCCGTCGCCGTCGCCGGTGATGGGGAGAAACGGAGATTAGATTCGGCGTCTCCGCAACTCCGGCAAGCTGTGGGAGGTGCTAACCGGTAGAAAGGAGGATCGCCGGCGGTCGAACCGGTCGAACCGGCCGGAAGAGGCACTAAACCGATCCGGCCAAAAATGGGAAAAAGGAAAAAGAAAACGAAAACGAAAAGAAAGAGAAAGAAAAAAGAAAGAAAGAAAGAAAAAGAAAAGAGGAAAAATGAGAATTTCGGGAATTCGGAGATTTTCGGAAATTCGACAACCCGAAAATTATGGAAATTCGGTAAAAAATTCCCGAAAATTAAATTTCAGAAAAATGTAATAAATTATGGAAAAATTCTAAAATTTAGAATTTTTATTTCCAGAAATTATTTTCAGCGATCGGGATAAGGAATCGAGAGAGATGGAGTGCGGGCACAATCGATAAGAGGAAGTTGCCGACCCGAAAAAAGGTAAGGGATGCATGTGCAGCACTGTAAGGATATTCAGTCTGCATATTTTAATTTTGAAATATTTTATGGAAATATTTTATGAAAATTATTATGATGCATGATTTGCTGCAATTTTTGGGATGAAGTACTGGCTGGAAATTATAAACTGTGTTTTTCTGTGCAGGAGGTTAGTAAATCGGCAGCCGTTATGCTGCCGAAAATTTTAGAAAAACTTTATAAAATCATATTAAATGATTTTATTTCCGAAAATCGATATTAAATCACGAAACATGAGGAAATTACTAAATTTCATAAAACATGAATATAATGAGATGGAATTTTAAAATATTCATGTATTCGAGAATGGTGATAATAAAACCACCGAAAATTCTCGGAATAGATAAATTACACATAATACGAGGTGAAAGATGAAGTGAAATACAATGAATATTTTTATGAATATTTTGATAAATATTCACTAAAGGATTTTAACCCTTATGGTTTTAAATTATGGAATTATATATTTATATAAATTCCATAAAGGTTTATTTTATGATGAAAACTACGGTTTTGAGATTGGTTGGCATTCCTATCATGCTGATGCATGATATGTGATATGTTTAGTCCCGGTCGACACCTGATCCGTGATCCATCGAGGACAATATAGATTATGGTCATAGATTTGACCGGTTTATTTCTTTACCCTCCGGGGTTTATAGTATGATAAGATTGATGTCTATCTTAGACTCCATAAATGATAGGTGATATGTTAAAAAGGAAAGTGTTTTACATGATATGGAATATGTCAAACGAAAAATGTGATATATGATTGCGTGACATGTGAAAAGAACATGTTTTATATGATATGAGAAGAAAATCAATTGATTTATAGCATTTTTACAAAATGCTCATTTCGGTACTGATTATAGTACTGTGAGATGATTTTCATAAGACATGTGATACGAACATGTAATATGTTTTCAAAAAGGAAGAAATGATAAATCTAATATTCTTACTATGGTCTTAAATGGAGTATTAGATTATAAGTACTACATGAGTTCTGATAAGATAGTGGAAGGTATATATTTCATAAAAGCCAACCTGAGTAAAGACTCAATCTTTGTACCGTGTGAGCCACCTCTAGAAGACTAAAGGGACCTAAGTGCTACATAGATTCTTAGTGAACTATGGGGAGCCACCTCTAGAATCCTTTGAGCACTAAGTGCTACACGAGTTTCGATGTGTTAGTAAGAAGTTTCTGTACTGTGTGAGCCACCTCTAGAAGACTCAAGGGACCTAAGTGCTACATAGATTCTTAGTGAATTATGGGGAGCCACCTCTAGAATCTTTCGAGCACTAAGTACTACACGAGTTCCGATGTGTTAGTAAGAAGTTTTTGTACCGTGTGAGCCACCTCTAGAAGACTAAAGGGACCTAAGTGCTACATAGATTCTTAGTGAACTATGGGGGTCCACCTCTAGAATCCTTTGAGCATTAAGTGCTACACGAGTTCCAATGTGTTAGTAAGAAGTTTCTGTACCGTGTGAGCCACCTCTAGAAGACTCAAGGGACCTAAGTGCTACATAGATTCTTTGTGAACTATGGGGAGCCACCTCTAGAATCCTTTGAGAACTAAGTGCTACACGAGTTCCGATGTGTTAGTAAGAAGTCTGTGTCCTAAAGGCCAAACCGAGTGAAGATCGATTTCTGTACCGTGGGAGCCACCTCTAGAATCCCGAAGGACCTATGTGCTACACGAGTTCCTCAATATGACACTTAACTCCATTGCTAGTTAGGATGGATGTCGTAACTGAATCAGTGAATTGGGGCTTACGCCTAAAGTGATTAAGTAATTCGGTTATATTGGAACTGTTTTCAATGAGTTAAGCTATACGCTTAAAGTTTATGGATTTTCGTTTTGTGAATAGATTGATTTATTAACTTACATAGTAACTGCTTTATCAACATGTATAGTGACCAATCTATTGAAGTGCTTACTGCTTTGCTAATTTGATAAATGGAATAGATTTTAATAGCTTATTTTGCTATTTAAAGTACTGTACTAATTAAGAGAGTACAGTAAAACGTGAAATGAGTTTTAAAGAAATAAGATGATGATTTAACTAATATTCTTTTCAAGGTATATACGAATATTAATTATTTTATTTAAATGCTTTATTTCATAAAAGCATTATTTTGAAAAGAATATGAAAAGGTTATGGAATGAAAAAGAAAAGGATTTATTAATTCAAAACGAAATGAAAATTTCTCTCTACAGTTGCTTCTAGGTTCCGGAACAAGTATGGTATTCTGAAATACATACCTTACTCCATCCGGATCCCTAACCGACTGTAGTATGCTTCCTACAGGCGAGCCTAGAGCCCATAGGAAAAATGAAAAAGATTTTCAGCATATAGGAAGTTGAGTATCAAGTGAGGCATATAATTCCCTTACTGAGCCGTGGTTTTGCTCACCCCTTAATTTTAAACATTTCAGGTTTTGATGATTGTGAGTTCAGTGGATTGTGGATCACGGCTGTACGTAAAGGACAATGTGACAGACCGACTGAATTATTTGAGGTATGATCATTTATTTTCTGTATTTAGACATGTCTACAGTACTACTTATCTAATTAATTAAGATAGGGGATGTGTATAATATAAACAATATTATGTAAAATTGTTTAACAGTTAGTACAAGTGAAGTATTACAGATAGCCCAATCGGTTAAGTTGTGTACAATAAGGTGAGAAATGTTGTCACGGGTCGTGACAGATTTAATGGTATCAGAGCAATGGTTGGCCTGATGTCTGTGGATACTTTTGGAAGGAAAAGAGTTAAACATCTCCTGTAGTACTGTGTAGTCTGAATACATAGAGAAAATAAATGATTGCAAATTGAATTAAGTGTTTAGAAGGGAGTGAGCAACTTTGGAATAAGGAATGCTAAAAAGGGAAAACGGCTCAGGAATGTTACCTGAAATTGTGATCTTATGATCTAAATGAAGGTCGGTTCGGTAAGGAACAAAAATGGACTCGGTGAGGGGCCCACCAGTACTTTTTTGTCTGAACCGAACTGAGACCTGAAAGTGATGGTATAAGGGAGGGGAATGACATATCATCATTAAATAGACTTTAAGATCACCGATTGAGGGTAATTTGAAGAGAGAGAAAATTTTTGGCCAAAAATGACTAAAATACCCCTACCTCTAAAATTTTACTAGGAGTCAGAATAGACCAAAAATTTGGAATTGAGTGATTGATAGAGAAATTGATGATATAAATTATTACAAGCAAATAATCACTTATGGATTTTAGTGGACTTCTCTGTCGAAATCGAACCAGATCTTAATGGCTGATATTAGTATGAGAAATGATACTATCAGCACATAGATAATGAGATCATTGATTCTAAAGTACACTAAGGAGAAAGAAATAAATGTTGAAATGACAAAAATGCCCCTATGTTGGGCGATGTTCGGAACAGTGATAAAACCGAGCTAAATTGGAATCCATTGATAGTAATGGAATTATTAATCGCATAGAGGATGTCATATGAATATAATGATCCCTATTACTGATTCCACTAACACTTAGATTATGGACGCGAAAGAAATCCATGAGGGGCTAAGTGCTACGTCTGCGTGACGGGGGCCACCTCTAGAACCCAGAGCGGACAGTACAGATGTGTACAAGCGGACGGCGGACGGGCGGGGGCCTTATATGATGCGATCCAAAGAGTGTAGTGGAATGTCATCAGATGATTGGCCCGGTTATTGACAGTAAGGGTCGAAAAAATTAGAGTGTATTGAACGGGATCGTTGAATACTATGAAAAGTGAAATGATTACCGGAATTGACTGATGAGGTGAATAGTACAGATAATGAAATACATACTGGTGTGGTTACTTATGGTTCTATACATTTTTACTACTTTGAGGTATCAAACAGATAATCTTATATAGAACCGACATATCTTGAAATATGTGCTACAGAATGAGGTACTGTGTGGAGTACTGTGAATTAGAGAATAATTATAAGAACAGTGAAGTGATAAAAAGAAGATCACAGCTAACCTAAGTTCTTTAGGACCCTTGAGACAGAACTGTGATGGGCGACCCAATGATGGGCGACCCAATGATGGGCAACCCGTAGTGGATCATGTGTTGTGAGATACAGGCGAACAAAATTATCGCCGACTCACTAGTAAGGGTAAACCTGGGGCGAAAGGATTGCTTAAGGGATGCTCGTCGACGGTCGATTCGAACGGGCTGGACTCTTACAAGAAGCTTAGTGATAATACGAGTGTAAGGAACTAGTTGCGTAAGGGTGCCAAGGTTCGAACCTCGTGGATAATATACTCAAGGGAATTAAGCCTGAATTCAGTAAATGGAAATGGTTTTAAAGTGAATAACTAAATTGAAACGGGTAGCTGAGCATTGTACTTGATACAGCTTACCAGAATGAGATTCGTAACGCTGTAAAGTATGACTAGATAATGAAATCAAGGTAGAGTATGTATCAAAATGATTTGAATATTGAATGTCTCTGCCTTGAGAATACACTATGAAATGATGGGACACAAAGATGAAGGTCCAAAATGATAAGAGACGTGCGGTTAAAGAAACTATCGGATGAGAATCCCGATAAATTCCAAAGTAACATAGATTGAGAAATCAGGTTAATGTTGACTCGATTGTGGATGAAATTCCAATGTATCGATGTAAAGGATGGAAATACAAATGATATGATTTGAGGATGAATTAAATGATGTATTAAAATTTTTATTATACACTAAAGTTCTTATGAAGAACAAATAAATATCTATATGGAAGTGATGCCTTAATTATGATTTAATCGGTGATGTATAAGGAGCTTATAAGAGCAATCTTTGTAAAAGGCGTCATCAGATGAAAAGTTGAAGAACGATGGTCACAAGATGATAAGAAATGTATGATTAAAGAAAGTATCAGATTTGATTTCCGATAGAACTTCCAGAGTTATATAAATTAGAGGAATCGATATAACATTGACTCGATTTTGACTATGAAGTTAAATTCTAAGCTTATGTCGGAGGATATAGAAAGAATCCGAAAAGCTTAAAAAAATGTGTGAATAATGAAATTCACGTATAAAGGTCTAGATGACGAAAATACAGAAAAAAATTGAGAATAATGAAATTATTTGTATAAGTGTAAATGAGAGAAATACAAATGATATTGAGTTGTAGATAAATTAAAAAGGATGTATTGATTTCCTATCATTACTAAATAGTAAAGTTCTTATGAAGAACAAGTATTCATCTACATGAAAATAGACGCTTTATTGATCTGATTGGAGATGTGTGACGAGTTAATAAGACTAGCCTCAGTATAAAGAGTCCTTAGATAAAAGATTGAAGATTGGTGTCCATAAGATGATGATTTGAACTCGGAGTGAATTTTACGAGTTCCTATTGAAGTTACAAGGGTAATGAGTTGCCTTGTAAAGTATATAAGCCTAAAGAATGAAGCATCCTTACATGAGTAAATTGATGAAATACTGATAGAGTCTAAAGTATAAATGGAACATGAGCAGCATTGTGATATGATCCTTAAACTCTTAAAGACCGTGGAATTGTGCTAAGATTGGCAACTAAGAGATTTGGCTAGACAGTATCTCCTCTTGAGATATATGATCTAGAAACGACATGATGACAGTGAACCTGTCTATGATATAGAGATAATGATTGAGATACGAAAGTAATGAGTCTAGCTAGATACTACTGCCAGTTTATAAAAGAGTGATGAGACTAGTTGCTCTATAGATGAGACCTAATTAAAGAAAACAAAGTCGGAGTTACGGAAAATAAGGAAAGGAGGAATTTAATTTGGATAAATAGAAATCCAAATTAAATAGGAAATAAAAAGGAGAAATAAATTGGATACTAAGAAATACAAAAATTTAATGAAATAAAAATGCATATATTATATATTTATATAATTAGATTATATAAATATATTTTAATAACTTTTATATAAATACATATGTATATATATGAAATATAGTATATATTATAAAATGAAATATATACTATTTTATCTTAAATAAATACATATGTATATTTTTATATACAATTATGTATATAAATGAAACATGTATATGTATGAAATATATATATTAATTAATTTAATTAAAATGTAAACATATATATATATTGTGAAAATAATATATATATATATACTATTTGTAATATAATTTTATGTATAATTATAAATATAATTATAAAAAAAAAGAAGAAACCGACAAAAAGGATGAGAGTAAAAATATATGAAGAGATAAAAGTGGAAATATGAAAACGAAAATGAAAGAGGAATAAGGAAATAAATTGCATGATGAGAAGGGAACATCAATATGAAACAGTTCTCGAAGGTAAGACTGAAGGTGATTTGTGTTGGTTATCACATAACTGTGGCAAGATGTAAAAAAAATCAAGCCAACTTTGATAAGCGCAATTAATGATACTCAAAGGAGTAAGATAATTGATATGTTTATTGCCAGTATATAAATAAGAAATGCTTGTACATATAACCTCCTCGACATGATAGAAACGGTGGAACTATATAGATAATGTAATGACTAAATGGATGATTGGAGGATTCAATTATAGAATCTAAATTATGAAAAGAGATTTAAAGACCATACTACCGGAAAAGAATATGATAGTCTCATGAATTATGATTGTAAGAAATGACCTATAGTAAAGTCGGCAAATGAGATGCAGCCTTGGTGGAATAAGTGTGAAAATGAATATTATGGACAATAAAGAGTCCAAAAGAGAAATGATGATATGGAAGTGATTAAAGACTGATGATCTAATTAGAATCACTTTCCACTATCAGACATTTAGATTATTTAGTGCCTTAGTCGAAGTATAAGTGTTAAAAGGTGTAAATGTGTATGTACAGTTCCAGTGAGCATTACATGTGATGGGAGTCTCTGAGTTGCCATATGCTAATGAGTGATAGCAAAAGGCTTTGAGATCCCAAGTGTATTGATAGCACCGCTCCATACTGATATATATATATATATATATATGAGAGTGAGATGTAAACGCTCCATGATATTGAGAGAGTGTGTGCATGAGATGTGAAAGCTATTGGGACACTTATATACAATTGATTTACATGAGTACATAATAGTACCAAATTATGTCGACTCGGCACTAAGTGAGAAGAATGGATGATGAACAACATAGATCAGTTGTAATATTAAAAATATTATGTATGGCTCTTATATGAAAAGAGTAAAAGTGAATAACTCTCGATTTGAGAAAATGAAATTACATGAGCATAGACATATATGATGAAAGACAGCATGTAGTAGTCTAAAGTACTATTGATGTTGAAAGTGTACTGGCAATATTATTTGGAGGATGAACTAGAGGTCAGAAGCCGTAAGTATACAACATGTACCTCCTTTTGGACCTAAGTTAAATTCGGAGGACCGAATTTCTTAAGGTGGGGAGGATGTGATAACCGTAAATTTTCCATTTATTGGAAATTATAAATATTGAAAATAAATATTGGAGAAAATAAATTTGAGGAAATAAATAAAATTTACGAGAACGGGATATTGGTGAAAATCCTAAGAATTGAGGAAGTGAAAGAATTGGGAGATTCGTATAAAGGAAATTAAATTGAAAGTGAAGATAAAAATAATAGAGAGAGGAAATATTAATTGGGATAAATTAAAATCGCCAAATTAAATAAGGAAAATAAGAAATGAAAATAAAGTATGTTTATATAATTACAAATTTTACAAATGTATTTTATACAAATACGTATGTATTTAAAATACTATATAGTATCTTTTAATATACGTTGGTATATATATGGAAATATATACTATTTCATAAATTTAAATAATACATATGTATATAAACATAATATTTTATGTGTATATATAATTATATAAATACATATGAAGAAAGGTAAATGTGATCTTATATTAAAGTTTATATGTATATATGTTGAATTATAACATTTATATAATTTGTATATGTAAATGTTATTTATTTTAAAGTATATAAATATACATATATATACTAGATATATGTTTTGTAATATGCAATATATATAATTTATATATAATGTATATTGTATTACATTATATATGAAATAATATATGTATAATATATAGTATATATTATATGTATAAAATATATTATATAGTGTAAAGTATATAGTATGTTATATACTAAAAATAGAAAATAAACCAAAAAATGAAAACAAAAACAAAAACAAAAAAGGAAAGGAAGGATCGGGACAGAGCCCGATCCCTTCTAGCCAGAGCCGACGGTGGCGGAGTTGCCATCGCCGACGAGGGAGAAAGAGGCGGCACCGGGGATGTGAAAGGAAGAAACAGAAGCATAAATGGAAAACTGAAGCGGAGGAGAACCGAAGAGAATGGAGAAGGGAGATCGGTGGTGCCGGCCGATCCGGGCACCGCCACTGCCACTCCCGACACCGACGAAGCTCGACGAAGGTGAGAGGAACCACCGGCGAAGGAGAATCCGGCGGAGGAAGGAGAAGAGAGGAAGGAAAGGGACCGAAACCCACAGACCCATATCCAGCGCCGTCACCGGTGATGGGGAGAAACGGAGACCAGATCCGGCGTCTCCACAACTCCGGCAAGCTGTGGGAGGTGCTAACCGGCGGAAAGGAGGATCGCTGACGGTCGAACCGGTCGAACAGGCTGGAGGAGGCACTGAACCGATCCGGCCAGAAATGGGAAAAAGGAAAAAGAAAAAGAAAATGAAAGAGAAAGAGAAAGAAAAGAGAAAGAAAGAAAGAAAAAGAAAAGAGGAAAAAGGAGAATTTCGGGAATTCGGAGATTTTCGAAAATTCGACAACTCGAAAATTACGGAAATTCGGTAAGAAATTCCCTGAAATTAAATTTTAGAAAAATGTAATAAATTATGGAAAAATTCTAAAATTTAGAATTTTTATTTCCAGAAATTATTTTCAGCGATCGGGATAAGGAATCGAGAGAGATGGAGTGCGGGCACGATCGATAAGAGGAAGTCACCAACCCGAAAAAAGGTAAGGGATGCATGTGCAGCACTGTAAGGATATTCAGTCTGCATATTTTAATTTTGAAATATTTTATGGAAATATTTTATGAAAATTATTATGATGCATGATTTGCTGCAATTTTTGGGATGAAGTACTGGCTGGAAATTATAAACTGTGTTTTTCTGTGCAAGAGGTTAGTAAATCGGCAGCCGTTATGCTGCCGAAAATTTTAGAAAAACTTTATAAAATCATATTAAATGATTTTATTTCCGAAAATCGATATTAAATCACGAAACATGAGGATATTACTAAATTTCATAAAACATGAATAAAATGAGATGAAATTTTAAAATATTCATGTATTCGAGAATGGTGATAATGAAACCACCGAAAATTCTCGGAATAGATAAATTACACGTAATACGAGGTGAAAGATGAAGTGAAATACAGTGAATATTTTTATGAATATTTTTATAAATATTCACTAAGGGATTTTAACCCTTATGGTTTTAAATTATGGAATTATATATTTATATAAATTCCATAAAGGTTTATTTTATGATGAAAACTACGGTTTTGAGATTGGTTGGCATTCCTATTATGCTGATGCATGATATGTGATATGTTTAGCCCCGGTCGACACCTGATCCGTGATCCACCGAGGACAATATAGATTATGGTCATAGATTTGACCAGTTTATTTCTTTACCCTCCGGGGTTTATAGTATGATAAGATTGATGTCTATCTTAGACTCCATAAATGATAGGTGATATGTTAAAAAGGAAAGTGTTTTACATGATATGGAATATGTCAAACGGAAAATGTGATATATGATTGCGTGACATGTGAAAAGAACATGTTTTATATGATATGAGAAGAAAATCAATTGATTTATAGCATTTTTACAAAATGCTCATTTCGGTACTGATTATAGTACTGTGAGATGATTTTCATAAGACATGTGATACGAACATGTAATATGTTTTCAAAAAGGAAGAAATGATAAATCTAATATTCTTACTATGGTCTTAAATGGAGTATTAGATTATAAGTACTACATGAGTTCTGATAAGATAGTGGAAGGTATATATTTCATAAAAGCCAACCTGAGTAAAGACTCAATCTTTGTACCGTGTGAGCCACCTCTAGAAGACTCAAGGGACCTAAGTGCTACATAGATTCTTAGTGAACTATGGGGAGCCACCTTTAGAATCCTTTGAGCACTAAGTGCTACACTAGTTTCGATGTGTTAGTAAGAATTTTCTGTACCGTGTGAGCCACCTCTAGAAGACTCAAGGGACCTAAGTGCTACATAGATTCTTAGTGAACTATAGGGAGCCACCTCTAGAATCCTTTGAGCACTAAGTACTACACGAGTTCCGATGTGTTAGTAAGAAGTTTCTGTACCGTGTGAGCCACCTCTAGAAGACTCAAGGGACCTAGTGCTACATAGATTCTTAGTGAACTATGGGGAGCCACCTCTAGAATCCTTTGAGCACTAAGTGCTACACGAGTTCCAATGTGTTAGTAAGAAGTTTCTGTACCATGTGAGCCACCTCTAGAAGACTCAAGGGACCTAAGTGCTACATAGATTCTTTGTGAATTAAGGGGTGCCACCTTTAGAATCCTTTGAGAACTAAGTGCTACACGAGTTCCGATGTGTTAGTAAGAAGTCTGTGTCCTAAAGTCCAAACTGAGTGAAGACTCGATTTCTGTATCGTGGGAGCCACCTCTAGAATCCCAAGGGACCTACGTGCTACACGGATACCAATTGGACCGTGGGAGCCACCTCTAGAATCCCAAAGGAACTACGTGCTACACGAGTTCCTCGATATGACACTTAACTCCATTGCTAGTTAGGATGGATGTCGTAACTGAATCAATGAATTAGGGCTTACGCCTAAAGTGATTAAGTAATTCGGTTATATTGGAACTGTTTTCAATGAGTTAAGCTATACGCTTAAAGTTTATGGATTTTCGTTTTGTGAATGGATTGATTTATTAACTTACATAGTAACGCTTTATCAACGTGTATAGTGACCAATCTATCGAAGTGCTTATTGCTTTGCTAATTTGATAAATGGAATAGATTTTAATAGCTTATTTTGCTATTTAAAGTACTGTACTAATTAAGAGATGTTAGCTTTAAATTGCCATATATATTTTGAAATGACAAAAACTTAAGTAAGCTTTAATGTTTTAATTCATATTGTAAATTTGCTTTATCACACATGATTTTCTCAATACATTTCAAGTGATCATATCAAACATTAAGACCATGATTTAATGATGCATACTCTTATTGGTCTTAATACTTTGTAAATGTTTTGAATATTTTAGAAAATCACTTAATGAATTTTTTGACCATGTTTTCATCAGAGAAAGTCAAGAAAAACTCCCACAAAAATGTCAAAATGTTTTGGGTGAAGGAAACCGAAACAAACACGCAGCGGAATTTAATCATTCGGCCTCCACCAAGATCGATTCGGAGAATTGCCTGATTAGGGTTTCGAGATTTTACCTAACGTTTTCTCTGATTTTTTGTCGTTGGTCGAGTCACAAGCAACAACTTTTCGTTCCTGCCTCTATGGTATCCATACGAACGGATCTCACGACTCTTGAACGTCTCATGATCAGAAGCCTTAAAGAGCGTTTTTGATTCCTTATAACCGAATTGCTAGCTTCGATTAAAAGAATATTTTTGTTTTCTGTTTAATTGTGCGGCTGTGTTTTAGAAAACACAAAACATCCTTTTATAGGCAGTAAATTTTACCCTAAAATTTACTGTCAAACAGAACTCTAATCCTACTTAGAATAGGATTAGTTATATTCTTAATCCAATTCAGAATAGGATTAGTTATATCCTTAATCCAACTCAGAATAGGATTAATTAAGCTCCTCATTAATCCGTTCTAAGTGTGCGACCCAATAGGTTCTCAAAACAATGGCAATGACAAAATTGTCACAAGCAATGAGCGGTATCTAGCAACACATCATTGCTACCCATGTAACGAGAATGTCAATGACTCGACATAACCTTACTCGTGATAGATGTTACCGTGTAGTCTAATCCCTTTATCCTTTGATGTCTTGATTAGACACAAGTCATGGAATGTGTCACACTTGTATAGTCTAATCAGCGTTTCTTGATTCCTGAGTAGACTAATTAAACAAATAAAATCAATATCTCATATTGACTTATTCAAGCACAGCCATGCATTTCTTAGTCTCACTCTATCAAAGGGCCCAAGACATCACTCTTGTTATATAAGAGGGATAAATCCTATCTTGATCACTCAACATCCCTCTACATAGATCAAGGCATACCCAATTACTACCTTTATAGTCCATCCTGTTACGAATGACATCTAGCAGCATTAAAGTATGCGATTCTCTATGTTGGGATCTCTGATGATCTCAAGTCAAAGGATCACATACACCATCATCACTATGAGAATCGCTTATGACACTCATATAACAATCCATGTAGCGTTCTCATGGAGGGTCGATCCAGTACATAGTTCTCTAACATGTACCTATGTGATGACTTGATATCCTATATCCATGGCAATGGTCATCAGTCAACCACATACTAGTCTTATCGTATCATTGTTATCCTTGTTTACAATAATACTTGACTAGGGATATTTTAAGAATAGTGTGTTATTACTATTCTAAGGACATTATCATATAAGATTACATTACGCAGTTATAAGACAAATATAATAATGAACTATAATAAATAAAATTGTCATGATACATAAAAAAAAATGCCAAAGTCAATCATCTAATGAATGGTTCTAAGGGCATAATCCAACATTGGGTTGGATTAGGATCAAAGTTCATATCATTTCTAACCCAAAAGTGCAGGAAAATAGCTTTATGGAGGTATGGGATCGATCCCCTAAAGGAAGGGATCGATCCCTTTTTGGCAGTAGGCATTTTGGCGGAAGAAAAGGTCCCTCAGCCCAGAATAAAGCATTCTGGAATGAAGGGATCGATCCCCTATGGAAAGGGATCGATCCCTTTGCCCGAAAATAGCCTGTAACGACTAGTTTTGTGAGATACAACAGTCATATTCAAATTTGGCTCCACCCAACGTTCACAAACCATCCAAGGGACTATAAATAGAGGCTTAGAAGCTGAAGCAACCAAGAGGAACTACTCAGCAACTCCATAACACATATTCCTCAAATCCTCAAGCCTCAAACAACAAATCAAGAGCTCCAAAGTCTTCATCTTCTATCATTCACTTATCTCTTATATTGTTTAGCACAAATATTGTATAGGTTTTTCTTTGTGCCTAATTTCTATAATCACTTGCCTACCTAGAGGCCTTTCTTTGATTACATCTCTTGTAAACACAAACATTCCTTGTAAAATGGGAGGTTTCTCTTTAACCTAAGAAAAAGAGGGAGGTTTCTCTTTAGCCTAGAAAAAGAGGGAGAAGGGGTTTCTCTTGAGCTTAGAAAAAGAGAGAGGTTTTTCTTGAGCCTAGAAAAAAATAGAGCTTTTTCTTCAGCCTTGAAAAGAGGAAGTGTAACACAAATTCAAGTTAGTGAATTTGGGAAAATCCTTGGGAGCGTCTCAAGGTAGAGGACGTAGGCAAGGTAGCCGAACCTCTATAAATCGATTGTGTAAATTTCTCTCTCCTTACTCTTTATTTACTTGCGATTATATTGTGTTTATTGCATTGAACTTAGATTGCATGCTTGCCTAGCTTAGAGAACTTAGAAAATATCGATATAGGCTAGAGAATTTACAAGAATCGAAAAACGAACTTAAGGTTAGCAAAAAATCGATTCACCCCCCTCTCGGTATAGCCTATAGAGCCAACAATTGGTATCAGAGCTTGGGCTCGAGATTGATTTAGACTAATCTTTATCGAGCAAAACGATCTTAAATGGCTCACTTGAATGTAGGCACACCCCTAGGAGAAGAGGGACACTCATTAGTTAGATCTCCACTCTTCAATGGTGAGAATTACTCCTATTGGAAAATTAGGATGATGTTATTTGTGCAATCCAATGACTATGAAGTGTGGAGAGTAATTGTTAATGGCCCTAGAATCCCAATAAAGAAAGTAGATGGAAAAGATGTCCCTAAGAGTGAAGATGAGTGGGACACTAATGACATAAGATTGGCACAATTGAATGCCAAGGCTATGCACACCCTCTTTTGTGCTTTAGGTCCCAATGATTATAATAGAGTATCCTTATGTGAGAATGCTAAACAAATATGGGACAAATCGGCCATCACACATGAAGGGACCAATCAAGTGAAAGAAACCAAAGTAGGCATGCTCACAGATGATTATGAGCTTTTTAGAATGAAAGAAAATGAGTCCATGAGTGAAATGTTCACTAGGTTTAATGATATAATTAATGGACTTAAGGCTCTAGGCCAGACTTATTCCAATGTTGAAATGATAAAGAAAATTTTGAATAGCTTGACAAAATCTTAGGAGGCAAAGGTAACCGCAATAGAAGAGTCTAAGGATCCAAATACCTTGTCTCTAGATGAACTTATGGGCTCCCTACTTACATATGAAATGAAAATGAAAAGAAATGAAGTGCCTTCAAAGAAAGTAGGGGTAGCACTTAAGTCTTCCACTCATGAGGTCCTTGAAGATGATAGTGATGAGAGTGGAAATGAGGAAGAGAAGGAAATGGCAATGTTTGCCAAAAGATTTAATAGGTTCATGAGAATGAAAGAAAAAGAAAATAATAAGAGACATCAAAGAGAGGAGTCAAGTAGAAGAGAAAAGGACCCTTTAGTGTGTTATGAGTGTAATGAACCGGGTCATACTAAGTTAGATTGCCCCTTACTTAGGAAAGAAAAGGATAGGAAACCTAGGAAGAAAGCATTTGTGGCTGCATGGAGTGATAGTGATAGCTCCGATGAGGAAAACGTAGATAATGAGGTAGCCTACACATGCTTTATGGCCATTAGTGATGATGAAGCTAGTTGTAGTTCTAGTGAAAATAATGATTATACCTTTAGTGAACTCCAAAATGCCTTTGATAATTTAGCAAATGAATTTCAATGCATGAACTCCAAATATAAGAAAATCATTGCTAAATTAAAAATAGAAAATGAAACCTTGACCAATGTTAAGCTAGAATTAGAGAAGAAACTAGAAGAGGCCAACTTAGAAATAAATGAGTTAAAAAAAAAGAATACAAATTTGCATAACTCATTCTCTAGGTTCTATATGGGTCAACAAAAATTAGATCACATGCTTGAGACCCAAAGAGCTTTCTTTGACAAAGATGGGTTAGGATATAATGCAATACAAAAAGAAACTCATCTAAAGAATTTCCCAGTGAGCAAAAATACTATGCATGATTTATCTCTTACATGCTTACTATGCAATAGAATATGCCACACCTCACAAGCATGCACAAATAGAAAAACCACATTTAGAGGAAGAGTAGTTAGAAAAATGTGGGTGCTTGCTGTAAATAATGATGAATTGTGCTTGAAATGGATTTCAAAAGGATCAAAAATTATTTACACTAACTCTCATAGACCCAAGAAAATTTGGGTACCAAAGCATGCATAAATTTGTTTGTTGTAGGAGTGTTAGAGCATGGGAATACAATGAAACAATGGGGTTTGAATGCTCTACACACCTTTATGGAGATTGCTTGTGCCAATGAGAAAAAGAAAAGCTTGAGGATCCATCACAACAATTCTTCAAAGAATGGTTCAAGGTGGATTCAACTATTCAAGGCAAAGCTTTCTCTAGCAAAGGAGTATTGTAAGCTTAATTCTTTACTCCTTAAAACTTTTATTTGATTATTTGTACTTTGATGAGAATTTGGTTAATGATTCATGATGAATAGTGATTGAGCAAAAAGGCATGATAATTGATTGTTGAGTGGTTGATGGATAGTTCTTGAGGTATTGGATGATTAGATGAAAAGCATGATTTATGATTTTGAAATGATTATTGGATTTCTGCATTTTGAGCAAGTCTTCTATGTGTTGATAATGTATTTACTTGTCTCAAATTGTCGAATATGTCATATATGCAAAATGCCATGTCATGTGCATTAATGAAGAACTTGTATGTTGGAAATCATGGCATAATGTTCACAAGTATGATGATTTGATGTTATATGTGCTTAAAATCTATGTGAACAAGTTTGTTTTGGCATATTTGTGGTTTCTAATGCTTTGGTTTTGTTAAAATGTGCCTAACTCTCAAAATGACATCCTTTGAGGCCAAAAATGCATTTTATTGTGTAAATTCTTCCAAAATTGCAAAATCTTCTATAAAATGGTTTTTCATTCATGTTTTTCATTCATACAAGTCCAAAATCATGTTTTACAAATGTTTAAACCCTTACTTGGACTTAAAATACTCAAAAACGAAGTTTTGGTACCTCAAAGGTTGGATTTTCTGTCAAAAACTGCAAAAACAGGATGAGGGATCGATCCCTTAACAAGCAGGATCCATCCCCCTTGAGCAGAATGCAGGAAATCTGCATTCTGGAGTTAAGGGATCGATCCCCCTCCTATAGGGATCAATCCCCCCAAGCCAGAAAGGGCTTTTCTGCATGTTTCCAACCGAAATTGAGAAGAACTTTTCATTGTTTTGATACGTTCTCTCTTCTCAACTTAAAATTCATTGTTTTAACTTCTTTTTGATGATCTTTAAACTATGAAAATTCATTTTTCATTGATATCATGCCTCAACTCCATCAATTTGTATCATTTCCAACAAATGGTATCACTTTCAACAATCAATATCATTTTTATTGAGCTCACAAGTGCAAAACCAGTTTTCTCATTAAAGATGGTCCTGAATTGCATAAATCTTGATATAATCTTGAAATATATTTTCAATGAATACTTAAACATAATTTTGAAGAATTATTTCAAGAATTTATGGATATATTTGAGAATTTGATGAACTTGTGCATAATGAATATTCTTCATTCCTTTTGTTCATCTTAGTCAAGCATGCTTATAGGATTATGTTTCTTAGCTTGACTCAACTACTCCACACTAGGTTTCATGATAATTATACATATAGTGGAAGAATAATTAAAACTTGACCTTAAGGATTGATTTCAAATGTAAATTCAACAATTGGTATAAGGTCATAATTTTCCTTGGCCTACAATGTGTGATGATAAATGGATCCTAAATGTTCAAATGCATGAAACTTTATCATCCATGTACTTAAATTTTTATTATAGCCAAATTAGTAAAGAACTTGGGCTTTAATGACAACACCAACAATTGATATACATGCATTGTATCTTGATTGTTTTGATGTTGAACATGCATGTTTACTTAAGTTGAATCAATAATCATGCCTATGAGATGAGAATAGTTGTTTTCATGATATTATTTGCTTAACCTCACTCATAGCTTGTGTATTTTGATGATAAAATATATTTTAGCTTGATAATATTGATTCACTTAAGTGAAGCCATTTTAGTTAAAATAGCATATACCCTCTAGAACGTTAAATGATGATAACAACTAGGGATATGGCTCTTAATTGATTAAAATGGTAATTTTGAATCTTCCTTGCTCATAATTGGTTAAGATCTTGAATGGAAAATTGAGCATAGGATTCTTTAGTTTCATGGAAGAAAATGTGTTTGCTTGAATACCTTGACTTTTTGTATCTTCCATGTGGTATAATTTTGTGAATATGAATATGGATTAATACTTTATGATAGTGTGCTAATGTTTAACTAATCCATATGCATATTTGATGATGTGTGATGGTGTTCTTGCATATTTAGAATGATTATTTTCTTGACATGATCACACTACACACAAATATTGGATTCATGCAAAATGACTAAGTCAACCATTAATAACAATTGGTATTTAGATTGAAATAACAATTAGTATCATTGGCAACCTTATTTTCAACAATTGGTAAGCCAAAACTAAATTGCCAATTGGTATGAGCTTTAAATTGACAATTCTTCTTGTGCTCTTTAGTTTGAAATGACAATAGAGAAGAATTCACTTAGGATATTTTTGCATGAAACTCTTGTGTGCTAGAATTTGAAGTTAATTGCTATATGTTTTGATTCTATGCACACTCTTGCTTGAACATGATTTATGAGCTCATGCATATGATATGTCATCTAATTCTAGCTCATAATCATGATGTATTGCCATGCATCTTAGTTGGACTTAAGAGAACAATTGATGTACTTAGGTGCTTAATAGGATTGAAATGAGCAAGTCATAGACCTTAGTAGATGTATATACACAACTTGCTTCATTAATTACCAATTGTGAACTTCTTGCAAAATTATTTATAAACAATTGGTATAGGATCATAAGTCATGTTCTTTGCATGAATATTTCATACTCTTTATGAACAATTGACTTATTTATTTGTGCTATGAGTCCCATGTACTAACATGTTTCTTGTTGGATGGAGCATATTCTTTTATCTCTTCTCACATAGCCATGATTTTAAGGGGAGCATATTTTTTATTATTTTTCCTTCTTTTTGTTATGACAAAAAGGGGGAGAGATATTAAAGAGGAGAGATAATGGGGGAGAAATAGTTTGAAAATTCATTTTCAAAACCCATGCTTATATTAAGGGGGGGCTTTATAAAATCCTGCTTTATTTGAGGGGGAGTATTTTATTTAAGAATTTTCGAAGCAAATTTACATTAAGTTTTGTCATATTAAAAAGGGGGAGATTGTTAGCTTTAAATTGCCATATATATTTTGAAATGACAAAAACTTAAGTAAGCTTTAATGTTTTAATTCATATTGTAAATTTGCCTTATCACACATGATTTTCTCAATACATTTCAAGTGATCATATCAAACATTAAGACCATGATTTAATGATGCATACTCTTATTGGTCTTAATACTTTGTAAATGTTTTGAATATTTTAGAAAATCACTTAATGAATTTTTGGACCATGTTTTCATCAGAGAAAGTCAAGAAAAACTCCCACAAAAATGTCAAAATGTTTTGGGTTGGATTAGGATCAAAGTTCATATCATTTCTAACCCAAAAGTGCAGGAAAATAGCTCTCTGGAGGCATGGGATCGATCCCCTAAAGGAAGGGATCGATCCCTTTTTGGTAGTAGGCATTTTGGCGGAAGAAAAGGTCCCTTAGCCCAGAATAAAGCATTCTGGAATGAAGGGATCGATCCCCTATGGAAAGGGATCGATCCCTTTGCCCGAAAATAGCCTGTAACGACTAGTTTTGTTAGATACAACGGTAATATTCAAATTTGGCTCCACCCAACGTTCACAAACCATCCAAGGGACTATAAATAGAGGCTTAGAAGCTGAAGCAACCAAGAGGAACTACTCAGCAACTCCATAACACATATTCCTCAAATCCTCAAGCCTCAAACAACAAATCAAGAGCTCCAAAGTCTTCATCTTCTATCATTCACTTATCTCTTGTATTGTTTAGCACAAATATTGTATAGGTTTTTCTTTGTGCCTAATTTCTATAATCACTTGCCTACCTAGAGGCCTTTCTTTGATTACATCTCTTGTAAACACAAACATTCCTTGTAAAATGGGAGGTTTCTCTTTAGCCTAAGAAAAAGAGGGAGGTTTCTCTTTAGCCTAGAAAAAGAGGGAGAATAGGTTTCTCTTAAGCCTTGAAAAGAGGGAGTGTAACACAAATTCAAGTTAGTGAATTTGGGAAAATCCTTGGGAGCGTCTCAAGGTAGAGGACGTAGGTAAGGTAGCCGAACCTCTATAAATCGATTGTGTAAATTTCTCTCTCCCTACTCGTTATTTACTTGCGATTATATTGTGTTTATTGCATTGAACTTGGATTGCATGCTTGCCTAGCTTAGAGAACTTAGAAAATATCGATAGAGGCTAGAGAATTTACAAGAATCGAAAAACGAACTTAAGGTTAGCAAAAAACCGATTCACCCCCCTCTCGGTATAGCCTATAGAGCCAACAAGAGAGTACAGTAAAACTTGAAATGAGTTTTAAAGAAATAAGATGATGATTTAACTAATATTCTTTTCAAGGAATGTACAAATATTAATTATTTTTTTAAATACTTTATTTCATAAAAGCATTATTTTGAAAAGAATATGAAAAGGTTATGGAATGAAAAAGAAAAGGATTTATTAATTCAAAACAAAATGAAAATTTCTCTCTACAGTTGCTTCTAGGTTCCGGAACAAGTATGGTATTCTAAAATACCTACCTTACTCCATCCGGATCCCTAGCCGACTGTAGTATCCTTCCTACATGCGAGCCTAGAGCCCATAGGAAAAATGAAAAAGATTTTCAGCATATAGGAAGCTGAGTATCAAGTGAGGCATATAATTCCCTTACTGAGCTGTGGTTTTGCTCACCCCTTAATTTTAAACATTTCAGGTTTTGATGATTGTGAGTTCAGTGGATTGTGGATCACAGCTGTACGTAAAGGACAATGTGACAGACCGTTGAGGTATGATCATTTATTTTTTGTATTTAGACATGTCTACAGTACTACTTATCTGATTAATTAAGATAGGGGATGTGTATAATATAAACAATATTATGTAAAATTGTTTAACAGTTAGTACAAGTGAAGTATTACAGACAGCCCAATCGGTTAAGTTGTGTACAATAAGGTGAGAAATGTGGTCACGGGTCGTGACAGTACTGTACTTTTCTGAATACATATGCGTAGTATAACTGTTTGAAGTTATACTAAATAGCTCAATTTCGTGCTTATATTGATAGAATTAGCTCACGTAGAAGGGGTACTAGTAGAGGACGAGGAAGGGGTCGAACGAAACCGCCCCCAACACAGTCTCCTCCTTCATCTTCATCGTATAGCCCAAACAATAGGTTAGCAAAAATGGAAAAGCATATGGAGAATATATCCATTATGTTCAAGCAGTTTATGGCAAACTTCTCGAAAGTGGCCACAAGTGCACCAGCAACTACCCCTACAGTACAGCCCCCACCAGCATAGACAGAATTGCCCCTACCACTCCCAGCTAGTACAAGTGGGAACCCAAATCTTATTGCAGTATGACTCTGATTAAGGAATTCAAGAAGCTGGATCCTCCTAAGTTTAAGGGGGATAGAGATTGATTGGTCGCAGAGAATTGGGTGAAGGCGGTCACAAAATCTTTCGAGTATATGACATGTTCTGAAAGGGAAAAGGTGGGCCTGACTGCTTATCTGTTGGTTGACAATGTCGAGTATTGGTGGCAGTCCACTCGGACCATTTTAAAGGCCCGATATGCTGAGGTTACGTGGGATAGGTTCTTAGAGGCCTTTAATGAACAGTATATCCCACGCACTGATCAGACTAGGTTGAAGATCGAGTTTTTGAACTTGACTCAGGGGATGATGTCGGTTAATCAATACGAGTCGAAGTTCATTACCTTAAGTAGATTTGATCCAGAGGTCCTCAGGAGTGAAGGCCATAAGATCTATCGGTTTTATAGAGGGATTGAAGTCCCCCATCAGATCCAAGTTATATCTTATGGATATTACCACTTATGGAGAGGCAGTCCATAAGGCTCAGTTGTGTGAGAGGGACTATGATCTTCATCATGTTAATTTCTGAGCTAATGGTAAAGGCAAAGAATTGATGAAGTGAAAGTCAAACGAGAAAGCCTCTACTGATAGATATCCATCTAGGAGAAGCAGACATTATGAAGGAGTTTCGATAGGTAAGTAAATAAATTTTAAGAAAATGATCTTTGTTTTAATTAAATGGTTATATGGAAATATGCTGGAATTGAAAGTTATGATGACTATGGTATAGGGACTCCTAGACCTACTGAGATCAAGATAAATAATGAGAGATCCCGATATCCAGTAGGTAGTACCGCTAGCTCACCGAAGAGTACGATGCAAAAATGTGAGCAATACGGGAAGTTTCATGGATCACAGCCATGCCGGTTAGCGAGTGGTGTTTGTTTTAGGTGTGGTGAGCAGGGACATATGATTAGAGATTGTCCCAAGAGGAATTAAAGGGCGTCTGAGGAATCAGAGAAGACCCCTCAACCATAGCCTAAGGCCACTGCTGCAGAAAAGGGAAAGAAAGTTGTGACCCAAGGACGAGTATTTGCCATCAATGAATAGTTTGCCGATGCTTTGTCCAAGGTTATTAAGGGTAAGATCCATCTTTTTGATATAAGTATTACTACACTATTTGATCCAGGCTCTACGCATTCATTTGTCTCACCTATGATTGCTATGAAAGTACCTATTGAGCCTGAGCCTTTAGGGTAATTGTTGCAAATAAGTACCCAAATGACGGATATAGTGTATCATAGTTGTAAGCTACGGGTGGGAGAAAGAGAATTGATAGTTGACCTAATCTTACTAAATATGTATGGGTTTGATGTTATTTTCGGTATGGATTGGTTAGTTAAGAATCATGTAATATTAGATTGTTATGCTAAAAGTGTGACCTTCTCTTCTCTAGTTAGCTATGTTGTAAATTTTGCAGATGTTTAATGCAAAAGCATATTTGCTTGTTTGGTCTATTTGAGATTAAATTGATAGAATATATTTGTTATGTGAAGGATTGTTAGCTTATGTGGTGGACGTAGAAAAGAAACGTCCCGAACTTCATGAAATTTCAGTAGTCATGGAGTTTCCCGAAGTGTTTTCGGATGATCTTCCAGGACTTCCTCCTGATAGGGAAGTAGAGTTTACGATCGATTTGGTGTCGGGAACTGAGCCTATTTCTAAATCACCCTATCAGATGGCTCTGGTGGAATTAGAAGAACTTAAGAAGTAGTTGCAGGAGTTACTAGATAAGGGGTTCATACGACCTAGCGTCTCCCCTTAGGTTGCTCCTGTGCTTTTTGTCCGAAAGAAGGATGGCAGCATGAGGCTGTGTATCGACTACCGATGGTTGAATAAGGTGACGATCAAGAACAAGTATCCTCTTCCCAAGATTGACAATCTTTTTGATCAGCTCAAAGGTGCACAAGTCTTTTCCAAAATAGACTTGAGATCGGGATATCATCAATTGAAGATCCAAAGTGAAGATATCCCTAAGACTGCATTCAGGACACTGTATGGCCATTATGAATTTTTGGTGATGCCGTTTGGTTTAACCAATGCACCCGCAACTTTTATGAACTTGATGAATGATGTGTTCAAGTTATACTTGGACAAGTTTGTCATCGTTTTTATCGATGACATATTGATGTATTCGAGATCCCGGAAAGAGCATGAGTAACACTTGCGAATAGTTTTGCAAACCCTCAGAGATCGAGGATTGTATGCCAAGCTAAGTAAGTGTGATTTTTGGCTAGATCAAATCTCCTTTTTGGGTCATATAATCAGTAAAGACGGAGTTTGGGTCGATCCATTGAAGATTGAAGCTGTGGTGCAATGGGAGAGATCGAAAATCGTTACAGAGATTAGGAGTTTCTTTGGTCTAGCTGGCTACTATCGAAGATTTATGGAGAGTTTCTCAAGGTTAGCTGCTCCATTAACGCGCTTGATGCGTAAAGAGGTGAAATTTGAATGGAACGATGCCTACAAACATAGCTTTCAAGAGTTGAAGCGTAGGCTGACGACTGCACCTATTCTAATCATTCCTAGTGGTTCTGGTGGATTTTCGGTGTATAGTGATGCCTCAGGACAAGGTTTGGGATGTGTACTAATGCAGCATGATAAGGTAGTTGCATATGGTTCTCGTCATTTAAAGGACCATGAGAAGAATTACCCAACTCATGACTTGGAGTTAGCTGTAGTGGTATTTGCTTTAAAGATTTGGAGGCATTACTTATATGATGAGAAATTTTAGATTTTTTACAGACCATAAAAGTCTGAAATACTTATTCTCTCAAAGAGAATTGAATATGAGACAGAGGAGATAGCTTGAGCTTCTAAAGGATTATGATTGTGAGATCTTGTACCACCCAGGGAAGGCCAATGTGATGGCTGATGCTCTGAGCCGGAAGCATGTGGGTGTAGTGTCATACATGATGGTAAAAGAGTATAAGTTGCTTGAACAGTTTACAAGCCTCCTTTTGAGCAAATTGGTATGATAGCTAGCTTGATGATTGAGCCGGAGTTGATGGATAAAATTTGGCTTGCTCAGAGGGGAGATGATAAGTGCATTGAGGCTATGGATCGGATTCAACCAGGTATGCCATCAGAGTTTAATATTGGTAGCGATGAAATTTTGAGGTTTAGTAACCATATATGTGTTCCTAATGATAAGGAGTTGAAAAAGCTAATTTTGACAGAAGCACACTCCACTAAGTACACGTTGCATTGAATATAAGATAGAGGAGATAGCTTGAGCTTCTAAAGGATTATGATTGTGAGATCTTGTACCAACCAGGGAAGGCCAATGTGATGGCTGATGCTCTGAGCTGGAAGCATGTGGGTGTAGTGTCATACATGATGGTAAAAGAGTATGAGTTGCTTGAACAGTTTGCAAGCCTCAGTCTAAGTGTTACACCTTTTGAGCAAATTGTATGATAGCTAGCTGATGATTAAGCCGAAGTTGATGGATAAAATTTGGCTTGCTCAGAAGGGAGATGATAAGTGCATTGAGGCTATGGATCGGATTCAACCGGGTATGCCATCAGAGTTTAATATTGGTGGCAATGAAATTTTGAGGTTTAATAATCGTATATGTGTTCCTAATGATAAGGAGTTGAAAAAGCTAATTTTGACAGAAGCACACTCCACTAAGTACACGTTGCATCCGGGAAATACGAAGATGTATCATAACCTTCGCAAGGTGTATTGGTGGACTGGCATGAAGAGAGACATAGCAGAATTTGTGGCGAAGTGTCTCACATGTCAGCAGGTTAAGGTAGAGCATCAAAGACCAGTAGGTTTGTTACAGCCTTTGCCTATACCTATGTGGAAGTGGGAACACATTACTATGGATTTTGTTATGGGATTGCCTAGGACCAAGAGGAATCATGATGGTATTTGGGTAATCATGGATAGGTTAACTAAGTTTGAACACTTAGTGCTTTGGCAGATTTGTATGTGAGAGAAGTTGTCAGACTACATGGTGTTCCAGTGAGTATTACATCTGATAGAGATTTCAAGTTTACTTCTCATTTTTTGGAACATTTTCAAGAAGCCATGGGATTTCAGTTGAATTTTAGCACAACTTTTCATCCGTAGACTAATGGTCAGTCCAAGTGCACCATTCAGAAGCTCGAAGATATGTTGAGAGCTTGTGCTTTGGACTTTAAAGGCTCCTAGGATGATTATCTGCCATTGGCTGAGTTTACTTACAACAATAGCTATCACTTAAGTATTGGGTTGGCACCATATGAAGCTTTATATGGTAGAAGGTGTTGATCTCTGATTGGGTGGGAAGAAGTGGGCGAACGTAAATTACTAGCTCCAGATTTAGTCGAGCAAGCCTCTGAGGATGTTAAGCTGATTTGTCAAAGACTTAAGATAGCTCAGAGTCGATAAAAGAGTTATGTGGATGCTCGACGGAGACCACTTGAGTTTTTGGTTGGGAACTTTGTGTTTTTGAAAGTTTCTCCATCCAAAGGGATTATGAGATTTGGCCGAAAAGGTAAGCTTAGTCCTCGCTACATAAGGCCATTTGAAGTCTTAGATTGAATTGAAGATGTGGCCTATAGATTGGCACTACCTCCGGAGCTATCGGAGTGCATAATGTTTTTCATGTGTCCATGCTTCGAAAGTATAATCCGGATCCATCTCATGTTATAGAATATGAACCCTTGGAGATACAAGAAGACATGAGTTATGTGGAAAAGCCGGTTCGGATTTTGGATAGAAAAGATAAGGTGTTGAGATCTAAGACGATTCCCTTAGTCCAAGTTCTCTGGCAATACCATACTATGGAAGAAGCTACATGGGAGCTAAAGAGCTTGATGAAAGAGAAGTACCCAGAGTTATTTGACATGTAGCTCTATTCAAATTTAAAGGACCAAAATTTTCAAGGTGGGGAGAATGTGAAATCCCCCAATTTCATGTAAATTCCTCATGATTGTAAAGTATTCCAGCTGAAAGGAGTTAAATAAATGTGAAATTATGAAGTATGAATGTTATATGTAGAACATTGAAACAATAATTGAAATTGAAAGTCAAATAGTCAAGGAATTAAATCGATATTATAAGAATATTGGAGTATGAAAAGATTAATATCAGATTTTGTGCAATTAATAGACATGTGTCATATGAAGAAGAGGAAGTAAATCAGTCAAAGGGTCAAGAGAATTATGGCTAATAAGGGAAAGGGATTAACATGAAATTAATGAAGCAATGAGTCATCATCTTCTCCCTATCCAAGTCGGCAGCAACATCCAGCCCCTCTCGTTCCCTCCATTTCTCCTAAGTTTCCATTTCTATTCATCTTGACAAACACCAAGATCCTGTCAACGAATCGTTAAGAGTACTTAATGAAAAACGATCCTCATTTCTAGCCTAAGCTACATCTGAAGTTTGGTGGATTGAATCCAAGTAATTGGAGAGATCTAAATTGCTGTCAAACTTGGTTATTGACAAAGGTAAGAGAAGAAATTTATTCATTCAATTCTATTGATGGTTTGGAGTCATAATGAGTTGGTAGAGTATATTTATAATGGTTTCTTAAAGGTTTGAGTTATGATGATGTTTATAGCTTTGAAGAAATGAAGAGGAAATCATAGGTACAACCAAGTGATTTGCATTTCGGAAGTTAATTGAGGTAAGGAATTTATGTAACGGCCGTAGGGTGGCTATGCCCGCATGTTTTTAATTTTTTTGAAGAGAAGTAAAAGTTGATTTGATGTGTAGAAGTTTACATTTCGGGTTTTACTCCTAGTTACCAAAATACTAGGAGCAGCCGACTGCCTTAAGTAGCAGTCGATTGCCTAAAGACAACCAAAGCATACATTTCCCAAAAACCGACTCAAACTAGTCGATTGCTATTTTCTAGAAAGCATTTTGTTTCAAACCAGTCGACTGCTATTTACCTGAAAAGCATTTTGTTTGAGAAAACAGCCGACTGCTATATGACCAGTCGACTGCCCTGTTTTTAGAAGCATTTTGTTTGCGAAACCAGTCGACTGCTATATGACCAGTCGACTACCTTTTTCTCGAAAAGCATTCTGTTTCAAAACCAGCCGACTGCTATATGAGGCCAGTCGACTGCCCCAGGTGTTTTTAGAATTTCGAAATATCAAAATTTTTAAAAGAAAATAATTTCGATAAAGCAAGACATGTAAAAGCAGCCGACTGCCCTATGATGCCAGTCTACTGCCCCATTTGAAAAAAGGGGTTTTAAAGCTATATGACAAATGTTTTGAGACTATGAAGTACTTAATGATTATGCACTTCTGTATATGTACATGGCTGAGGAGCCCTAGTCTGGCCCTCTGTGCCACAGATGTCACCTGACTAGTGTTCGTCGTTGCCCATCGACATTTGGCCAAACTATCTCTGTTATATAATTGGCTAGGGGAGGATTCCTGGCCCCTACGGGGGTACGCCACCTGTTTATTTGGTGCATAATTTTGTTAAAATGCAAATAGTCTCTCTATTATTTAAAGGTATCTGAAGTACGTGAATTACTCGAAAGTATATGATGTATGTATATGCGATTTCAAAAGAATAAAGAAATCAGAAGCATTACAATTACTTGATTTTACTTGTATATGATGTTTTGAAGAAAGTATATGATGTATGCTTGTATATGCAAATTGAAAGAAGTATATGATATATGCTTTATAATTATCTTACATGACATTATAAAGCCAGGCAAGAAAACTGCATATAGAGGCATAGTACGCTCTTTTACATGTATTTCTTACTGAGCGTAAACTCACTCCTTTACAACTATTTTTCATACAGACTACTTGAAGTGATCCCTTGCTCTAGATAGAAGGGCCTATTGGATCTGTATTCCTTCGATACACACTTCTTAGACTTTGGAAGGTATACTTATGTAATTATGTAAATCAGACAGTGCTACAAGTACAGTAATGTTTATAAAATGTTAGGAAATTTAGGTTATGTAAGATGTGTAAGATCCTGTGATAAGGAATGATATGTATATATATCATTATTATTCTTTATTTGGAATTAAAATCTTTATGATGAACTATTAAATATCAAGCTTAAGAAGAAGAAGAAGGAATGACATTGACGGACGAGTCTAATCAAGTATATGTGAATGAAAAAGTTATAAGTTAATGTGTAGTGACGGGGATGTCACAGATAATTTGGTCTTCACGCTAATTTCTGTAAGTTTCATCGCCTTTTTAATTTTGAAGAATATGGTGACTTGTTAATTGGAATTAAAGATTGGATGTTGTATGATATTTATTCTTCTTACAATTAATTCGAGTTTATTCTTCTTCATCGTACATGCCTTTTGTTTTATTCTTCTTTACAATTAGATGGTTATGAAATTTCAAAACAATCAAAATTAATTATCACCTTAATTAAAATTGCTATGGATATTGTGTCACATCCCGTGACTACATTAATTCATGTTTTTCCACACATTTTATATGGTTGGGCTATCTGTGATGCCTTTACACATCGTTCATCTACAACAGTAAACCATTTAGACATTATTTATTTATTGTCAGTTAATATTCCCAACTTTAAGATGTTAGTTTACATCCCCTGAAATTATATTTACAACAAGTAGTACTGTACGAATATGTCTGAATATACAAATGTAAACATGATTCCTCGGGAATCCATCATACGATACTCCGAGCTACTTAAGCGTAGTTAAGCCATGGTTTGGTGCTTCAGCTATTCTTTACATCAAATCTGTGATGATGAAAGTAAAGGAGTGAGCAAAACCACAACTCAGTAAGAGAATTGTATGCAAATCTTGATACCTCGAAGACTATATGCAATAAAATCTTTTAGTTCTATGTATAAACTGG
The DNA here is from genome assembly GCA_031772115.1 of Heritiera littoralis. NCBI lineage: Eukaryota > Viridiplantae > Streptophyta > Magnoliopsida > Malvales > Malvaceae > Heritiera > Heritiera littoralis. The sequence goes on from JAPDPK010000042.1 coordinate 4,070,470, forward strand.
GACACTACCATGGAAATGATACTATAGTCCCCCGGGAATTCCAGATGGAGCATGGAAGGTATTTTGGAATACCTGTCTTGTCTCGAAAACTCAGAGCGACTATAGGGAGTAGGAATTTATTAAATATAAAGTTCATTAAATATTTACTGCATATAAAATGTCATATGATTAATTAAAACCATTTAGTAAATCATATGAACCCCACTAGAAATTTATTTTGATTTCCACCATTGAAATCAAATCATTTTAAATACATGTAGCAGTAAAATACACTATTCACATATTTCACAAATCAGTGATAAAGTAGCACAATAACAGTATATTTCCATATTTTTCATCAAATCCAAACACGTGCAATAATAGTGGAGACTAGGCAGACCCTAATAATATCATGCTATAAGTCCCGTAGGGAATAATAGGGTACACGCGAGATCCTTGTGGGGACAGTATAATAAACACATGAGACTATAGCCATAGTTTATAAGTGTTCTTGATCGTACACTGAGCGAGTGATGCCGGGATCGCTGAAGACGGCTCAATGTCAACAGCACAACACATGAGAAGGTACACATGAACACGTGAGCATGATATGGGGCCTAATAGTCTCAAAACAGTATATGTGAAATCTTGTTACCTTTATGAAATTAAGTAAAATCAATAACATCTATAAGAAAATCCATAAATGTATAAATCACAGTATCGTACAGTGAAAACAGTTTATAAAATAATTTCACCGTGAAATAAAATTCTCATAACTGTACCTTTTCATCGTAGTACACATATACACATGTTTCCACATTTCCCTTCTTAACATTCGAAATTCAAAACTTTTGGAAATCAACTTCCAATATTTTCATAATTTATGAAAAAATAAAAATATTTATTTTCCAAATTTAATAATAATTTCACCAACACATTTCACGCTATAAAACATGTGCAGAGACATTTTAGTCTCAAAACAATAATTTCACAGTGATGAAGCTTTTATGGAAATCATTACACGTGATGGAATTTATTTTATCCATAAAGGAAAACCATAAATAGAATAGTGAATGTCATCCTGAAAATAATTATAAAATATTCACTATTTACCATTTCACTTCACCAATCACACCTTTCACTATAAAACACGTGGGATGAATTTTCAGTAGTTAAACCTTTATCGAAATTGGTATCATGAATATATAATCACTACTTTTTGGTAATTCCACCATTTATGAAAAATAATTAATTCATCACTTTTGAGGCTAGGATAAACACCAATGATGTATTAAAAATATTTAATAATATTTTTGGAAATATCTTTAATAAATTTCGAAAGCATAACGACTGCCAGAGTCCTAGCCTCCCTGCACTTTCAAACACAGTCTCAACAGCCAGAAACCACAATTTCTTAGCATTTCAAGGCAATTCAATATCAAATAAATCTTATAAAATTCATTGCATGAAAACCATGCATTTGGATATCCCTACAAATTTACACACGCATCCCTTACCTGTCTTACGAAACCGAGCTTCCCGGTTACGTTTATCGAATTCCATCAACTTCGACTACAAATAATTTTATCAAAAATTATTAATATTCTTCTTATTTTTAAACCACTAATATTCGTAAAATGCAGCCGCTAACATTATATTATAAGCACAGCTAGTATAAATTATACTGGTGCTAAAACTCCACTTGCTCATTCTAGCTTCTTTTTCGGTTTTTAATTTCACCAATTCTCCTCTTTTAATTTTTATAATTATTTTTGACCAAAATCTATAATTTTCAGCATATTTTTCCCTTTCCAAATGTCATGGCCGACCCTCACTCTAAAGCCATTCCTTGACTTTAATTCCTCTTTATTCAATTTTATTGTTTATAATTGGCTAAAGGTGTCTACGTGAGCCTTTCTTGACTTATTCTTGCATGAAGTCTAAATTCCTCATTTATTCCAAGTCCAACCGAGGATTCATTCACTAGCCAAAATTCTCTTTTCAACCCTTTTTTACAATTCTAAGCTACTTCTTCACTTTGTTTCTATTCCAAACTTCCTTTCCCATCACCATCATACAACTTCTAGTCTAATTCTTTGCTTATTCTCAATCTATACCAAAATCACAACTTATGCTAATTCTATGATTTAATTTGATTTAACTAAAATTAATATTATAATCATGCTTCTCATGTTTAGAAATATAGAAATATGTTATTGAATATCAACCAAACCATGGAAATCATTGAACCTACCTTGACCGATTGTCCCCTCCAAAACAGAACAAGTTTCTGTTTCAAGTTCAGCCTCTTCTCTTGGTTGTTTTGATGGGTTAATTGATGGAGGCATGATGGATGGTAAGGTTAATAGGTTAGCTATTAAAGTATAATTTTTGCTGAATTTTTTTCTTGGATGAACGATGGCGAAAACAGAGCACCAAACTGAATAATTATGGTTCTCATATGATAGCAGCAAAACAGCGATGAGGGTGTAAAATTGGCTGAAGTTTTATTTCTTTAGTCTCCTTTTTTATTCAAGACAACCAATAGTAATTGACCACCTAGCTTGTTATCTTTTTTCTTCATCATTCCTTGCCTTAAAATGCATTAAATTGCTGAAGAATCTGCAGTATAAAGTAACAGTGGAGAGGATTCTTGTTGCTGTCCTATTTTGACCAAATTCACCTCTCCTTTTTGAAGACTTCATCCAATAAAAATTATTCACTTGTTAAATTGTAACTTCTCTTCTCTTTTATATTATTTATATTGCCTTTTAGTCTATAAAATTATCGCTGAATTCTCAGCAATTCTATCCAGCTGCAACGTACATGGTAATTCATGGAGGGTGGCATATCGTCCACTAGTTGGCTGCACTTCTTGACTTTTCTTTGCCTCTTTTGATATCTCTATATCTCATTAAAAATCGGCCATATATCCTATTAAAACCATCCCCTTTATCTACTGTTATTTATTCATTTTTATAGCACAAAAACATCACAAAATTTTTGCTTCCAACCGTGTATCACCATGGAAAGAAATCCAAAGTGCAGTCCAAATTTCCATACGGTTTTGGACTTTATTTTCTTCTCTCTTTTATATATTCCTCCAATCAAAATAAATCACATGTATAATAAATAATTTCTTTCTCCTATAATTATATTTATTGGTATTTTAAGTCATGAAACAATCACTTTCATTCTAAATTTCAGATTTCATTTCCTTCCTTTATTCCATACTTGTATTCATCATTCAAGATTTATTCCAACTCTTACACCATATTATAAATTATAATTCCAAAATTTCATAATTTAAAATGGAATTTCATATTCAATATTTATTTAATTCCACTAAATATTTTATTTCTGTTATCCATCATTTACAATATAGTGTACAGTGTAATGAAATCGGGTCTCATATTTTCTCCCCACCTTAAGAAATTAGGTCCTCCAAATTTGACCCGGACCTATCACTGGAAGAGCTCTAGATACCTCTCACACAATCTAAGATCTTGAAAGGTTCGATGTATTGAGGACTCAGCTTTCCTTTCTTACCGAGTCTCGTTAGGTATTTAGGGGGTGAGACCTTCAAAATATATTATCACTTGTACATCTCCGGAATCTGCTCACCCTATAGGGAGCTAAGAACTTATGGTCTCCCACTTTTTCCCATGCTATCATGGATCTATATTGTCTACCATATATAGTTTCGTAAGTTGCCATGCCGATAGTCACCTGTTAGCTATTATTATAAGCAACCTCTATCAGGGTAAATAATCCTCTCAAAAGCCTCTAAAATCAAGTGCACACGCTCACAACATATCCTCGAGCGTCTGTATCGTACGCTTGGACTGTCCATCAGTCTGCAGATGAAATGCGGTGCTAATACTCAGTTGGGATCCCATAGCTTCCTGAAGTCTCTCTCAACAATGAGATGTGAAGCGAGACTCCTGCCAGATGTAATGCTCGTTCGAACACCATGTACTCTTACTATCTCCTTGACATACAATTTGGCTAAGGCAATAATTGGATCAGTAGATTCCATAACCAATAAATTGGGCAGATTTAGTTAATTTATCCACAATTATCTAGATAGCATCAGATCTTTTACGGGTTCTCTAAATTTCACTTAATTTAGGAATTACCACCAATATAGGTATTTTTTTCCTTATATAATTTCTAACTTTTAGTTAATCCTGTCTTTAAGATGAGACTACTAGTATCCTTTTACAATCCAAGTTTCCTTTAAATCCCATGTCCTCTTTCACAATTAATTTATACTCCCTGTAATTATTTATCATTTTTGGGAATTAACAATTTCCACTTCTTTTCATACAGTAGATAGCATCACACTATTTATTACATATTATCTCATTTAGTGCCAAGTCGATAATAATTTGGCGACTATCATTTAGACAATTTTGGTCAATCGTATGTAATTGTCCCAGTAGCTTTTACATCCAGTGCACTAGCTATCAATATATCATTGAGCGTCCACACAATGCGCTCAGATATTTACCTCTATCAGAAGCGATACTGACAGTAAATTTGGAATCCCAAAGCCTTTTGCTATTCTTTCAAAAGCATAAGGCAACTTAGGGATCCATATCACATGTATTTGCTCCTTGGAACTTCACATACATTCTCACCATTTCACAGATATATATTGACTAGGGCACTCAAGAGGTCAAGAACTTGATGATGTAGAAGTGAATCAATTTGGTCAATCAATCTATAGTCACTTCTATAATCTCATGGTTCTTTCGGATTCCTTACGAACCCACAATAATCATTTCACAGCTTAGCTAAAGCCGCACTTTATTTGTAGCCTTTCATATCAATTATCACTTACAGTGAATGAGACGTTAGGTAATAATTTTCCTTGACATCTCTTTTCATATTGAGTTATCATTGCATCCCTCATTCGCATGGTACATGTAATATCACTCGATTTTAGGATGTATCTGAGGATGTAATCTCTTCACAATCAAATTCTGTAATTGGAATTATCACAATACCAATTTCGTCTCCACATTACTTATACAATTTCACAATTCCAATATATATCCATTTACATGATGACAGTTATTCATTTATTTATTCCTCTGAGTATCACTAATTTCACTCGTTAAGTTTGGCTCGATCTTATATCTAGCCATAACCACCTGATAATCAGAGAAAATCACATTTAATCTTAAGTTTGGGAATAGCTCATAATTCGTGTTCCCTAGTCATCATATGACTTGTCTTTTAATACATTTTCATCCTTTCACATTTATCATTTCAGTTGCTTTTCCAATTAGTATAATACTCTATCGTTAAAATCTTTTAACATTTTTGAATACCATACTCATACATATTCATTCGATTCCATTTAATTTTCTCACATGTATGTATTATATCAGTAAAGTAGTTGATTCCACAAACTCCTCAACAAATCATTTATATTTTTCAGGTAGATCTCGTAAATTTCATACCCCAGTCACTATATTTTAATTTCATTCACTTAGCAACAACCTCTCTGTAGACTAATCAATATTCACTTTATCATTCGGGACTACATGCCTCTAATAGCGTCATGATTCAGTTAGAACTCGTATTTACTGAGCTTAACCATAAAATTTTCAGTTTCTAGAAGTTTGTGGAATTATTCAAAGACGCTACTTATATTCTTCAAATAAATATACATATTCACATCTCGTGGTTTCATATTATGATTTATCCGTATGTGTTTGAAAAATTTCATTCACTAAACTCACATACTTCACAGGATATTTCATAAATCTCTTAAGTACCACAAAGGTCTCGTAAGAGTTATATCGAGTTTTGAACATCATCTTACGAACACCCAATTGTAAGCTTTTTTATCCGATAACTTCTAAATCATGATCTCATACCATTTGGATTTTTCATTATCCACATCCTATAATTCCATTATGTATCCTTAAAACACATACCTGTAACTTTCAAATCATTTAACATATATTTCACATCAATACACTTATTTAAATCATACTCAGTAAGTGTATTACTTTTTCTTTTGTAATATCTACTAATCCCTAACCAAATACCCCGTTTATTCACTTTTAATTCAGGCCCTAAGAATCCATAACAGGGTCGACTATCTCGCGACCTCCCACAGTATACGCTCCGGGTCACGTTACTCATCATAATATAAATGGGGCTCACCGTAAGGACTATTAAACATATAATATATTCTTTACACCATCAGTTACTCTATCATCATCAATCAATTTCGAATCAATTTAATCATCTTCGATTCGAGGGAATTATTTCAAAATAGGAGCATGTTCGTCATTTCCCAATTTAATTCTCTCTCTTCAAGATACATTTTAACAGGTGATCTTAATATCTATTTACCGATGATATCCCATTTCACTCTAATATCATCGTTTTAGGGTCTTAGTTCAATATGGACAGAGAAGTCCTAGTGGGGCCCTCACCGAGTTCCTCTTTGTACCTTACCGAATAGACCTCCAGTAAGACTATAAGATCATCTATTTCATGTAAAATTCTCGCGTTATAATCCTTTTTAATAACCCTTAATTCATAAATTTTCACACCAGTTTAAACACTTAATCCAATTTACAGTCACTTGATTCCTCTATACATTTAGACTATACAGTACTACAGGGGATGTTAATCATTTTCAACACTTTCTGCTCTAAAAGCATCAACAGACATCAGGCCAATCTTGCTCTGATACCATTAAATCTGTCACATCCCATGACTACATTAATTTACGTTTTTTCACACATTTTATATAGTTGGGCTGTCTGTGATGCCTTTACACATTGTTCATCTACAATAGTAAACCACTTAGACATTATTTATTTGTTGGCAATTAATATTCCCAACTTTAAGATGTTAGTTTACATCCTTGAAATTATATTTACAACAAATAGTACTGTACAAATATGTCTGAATATACAAATGTAAACATGATACCTCGGGAATCCATCATACGATACTCTGAGCTACTTAAGCGTAGTTAAGCCATGGTTTGGTGCTTTAGCTATTCTTTACATCAAATCTGTGATGATGAGAGTACAGGACTGAGCAAAACCACGGCTTAGTAAGAGAATTGTATGCAAATCTTGATACCTCAAAGACTATATGCAGTAAAATCTTTTAGTTCTGTGCATAAACTGGCACACTATCAGGGAAATGATACTATAGTCGGTTGGGAATTCCAGATGGAGCATGGAAGGTATTCTGAAATACCTGCCATGTCTCAGAAACCCAGAGTGACTATAGGGAGTAGGAATTTATTTAAATATAAAGTTCATTAAATATTTACTGCATATAAAATGTCATATGATTAATTAAAACCATTTAGTAAATCATATGAACCCCACTAGAAATTTATTTTGATTTCTACCATTGAAATCAAATCCTTTTAAATACATGTAGCAGTAAAATACACTGTTCACATATTTCACAAATCAGTGATAAAGCAGCACAATAACAGTATATTTTCATATTTCTCATCAAATCCAACACATGAGTAATAATAGTGGAGACCAGGCACACCCTAATAATATCATGCTATAAGTCCCGTAGGGAATAATAGGGTACACGTGAGATCCCTGTAGGGACAGTATAATAAATACATGAGATCTATGGCTATAGTCTATAAGTGTCCTTGGTCGTACACTGAGCGAGTGACGCCGGGACCACTGAAGACGGCACAATGTCAGCAGCACAACATATGAGAAGGAACACATGAACACGTGAGCATGATATGAGGCCTAATAGTCTCTAAACAGTATATGTGAAATCTCGTTACCTTTATGAAATTAAGTAAAATCAATAACATCTATAAGAAAATCCCTAAAGGTATAAATCACAATATCGTACGGTGAAAATAGTTTATAAAATAATTTCACTATGAAATAAAATTCTCATAATTGTACCTTTTCATTGTAGTACACATATACACATGTTTCCACATTTCCCTTTTTAACATTCGAAATTCAAAACTTTTGGAAATCAACTTCTAATATTTTCATAATTTATGGAAAAATAAAAATATTTATTTTCCAAATTTAATAATAATTTCACCAACACATTTCACGCTATAAAACACGTACAGAGACATTTTAGTCTCAAAACAATAATTTCACAGTGATGAAGCTTTTATGGAAATCATTACACGTGATGAAATTTATTTTATCCATAAAGGAAAACCATAAATAGAATAGTGAATGTCATCCTGAAAGTAATTATAAAATATTCACTATTCACCATTTCACTTCACCAATCACACCTTTCACTATAAAACACGTGAGATGAATTTTCAGTAGTGAAATCTTTACCGAAATCGGTATCATGAATATATAATCACTACTTTTCGATAATTCCACCATTTATGAAAATTAATTAATTTATCACTTTTGAGGCTAGGATAAACACCAATGATGTACTAAAAATATTTAATAATATTTTTGGAAATATCTTTAATAAATTTCGGCAGCATAACGACTGCCAGAGTCTTAGCCTCCCTGCACTTTCAAACACAGTCTCAACAGCCAGAAACCATAATTTCGTAGCATTTCAAGGCAATTCAATATCCGATAAATCTTATAAAATTCATAGCATGAAAACCATGCATTCGAATATCCCTACAAATTTACACACACATCCCTTACCTGTCTTACGAAACCGAGCTTCCCGGTTACGTTTATCGAATTCCATCAACTCCGGCTGCAAAATAATTTTATCAAAAATTATTAATATTCTTCTTATTTATAGGCCACTAATATTCGTAAAATGAAGCCACAAACATCATATTATAAGCACAACTAGTATAAATTATATTGGTGTTAAAACTCCACTTGCTCATTCTAGTTTCTTTTTCGGTTTTGAATTTCACCAATTCTCCTCTTTTAATTTTTATAATTATTTTCTACCAAAATCTATAATTTTCAGCATATTTTTCCCTTTCCAAATGTCATGGTCGAACCTTACTCTAAGGCCATTCCTTGACTTTAATTCCTCTTCATTCAATTTTATTGTTTTCAATTGGCCAAAGGTGTCTACGTGAGCCTTTCTTGACTTATTCTTGCATGAAGTCTAAATTACTCATTTATTCCATGTCCAACTGAGGAGTCATTCACTAGCCAAAATTCTCTTTTCAACCTTTTTTTACAATTCTAAGCTACTTCTTCACTTTGTTTCTATTCCAAACTTCCTTTCCCATCACCATCATACAACTTCTAGTTTAATTCTTTACTTGTTCTCAATCTATACCAAAATCACAACTTATGCTAATTCCATGATTTAATTTGATTTAACTAAAATTAATATTATAATCATGCTTCTCATGTTTAGAAACATAGAAATATGTTATTGAATATCAACAGAACCTTGGAAATCATTGAACTTACCTTAACCGATTGTCCCCTCTAAAACATAACAAGTTTCTGTTTCAAGTTCAGCCTCTTCTCTTGGTTGTTTTGATGGGTTAATTGAGGGAGGGAAGATGGATGGTAAGGTTAATAGGTTAGCTATTAAAGTATAATTTTTGCTGAATTTTTTTCTTGGATGAACGACGGCCAAAATAGAGCACCAAACTGAATAATTCTGGTTCTCGTATGATAGCAGCAAAACGGTGATAAGGGTGTAAAATTGGCTGAAGTTTTATTTCTTTAGTCTCCTTTTTTATTCAAAACAACCAATAGTAATTGACCACCTACCTTCTTATCTTTTTTCTTCATCATTCCTTGCCTTAAAATGCATTAAATTGCTGAAGAAATCTGCAACACAAAGTAACGGTGGAGAGGCTTCTTGTTGCTGTCCTGTTTTGACCAAATTCACCCCTCTTTTTTGAAGACTTCATCCAATAAAAATTATTCACTTGTTAAATTGTAACTTCTCTTCTCTTTTATATTATTTATATTGCCTTTTATTCTATAAAATTATGGCTGAATTCTCAGCAATTCTGTCCAGCTGCAATGTACATGGTAATTCATGGAGGGTGGCGTACCGTCCTCTAGTTGGCTGCACTTCTTGACTTTTCTTTGCCTCTTTTTATATCTATATATCTCAGTAAAAATCAGCCATATATCCTATTAAAACCATCCCCTTTATTTACTATTATTTATTCATTTTTATAGCACAGAAACATCACAAAATTTTTGCTTCCAGCCGTGTATCACCATGGAAAGAAAACCAAAGTGCAGTCCAAATTTCCATACGGTTTTGGACTTTATTTTCTTCTCTCTTTTATATATTCCTCCAATCAAAATAAATCACATGTATAATAAATAATTTCTTTCTCTTATAATTATATTTATTGGTATTTTATGTCATGAAACAATCACTTTCATTCTAAATTTCAGATTTCATTTCCTTCCTTTATTCCATACTTGTATTCATCATTCAATATTTATTCCAACTCTTGCACCATATTATAAATTATAATTCCAAAATTTCACAATTTAAAGTGGAATTTCATATTCAATATTTATTTAATTCCACTAAATATTTTATTTCCGTTATCCATCATTTACAATATGGTGTACAGTGTAATGAAATCAGGTCTCACATATTGCTTAATTGATTTTGTGTTGTATCGGTTTTGATGTGGCTTCTTGTTCACTGGAAAATGTTGAGGGTCGATCTCTAAGAGTGATTGTCGGTTTCGTTTGTCTGGATTTGCTGCACTCCATATGTTTGATGATTGGTTTCAACAAGTGGCACTATTGGATGTTGTGGGCCGTATTGTCGGCCTGCTTGTTATAATTGTGTTTTGGTTGTAGCTTCTATTCAATGTGCTGCCACAATTGTTTGATGTATTGTTGTCATTGAATAATCAAAAAGCAAAAAGACGATATTGTTAGGGTATAACTTTTCCAAAGTATAAGGTGAATATGCAACACATTTTTGCATTGTATTAAAGTTAAGAACTCTGCTTTTATTTAGTATCTTTAGTAAAGTTCACTCTCTACCTTTACAAAAGTGATGCTAAATTTGTCGTCAAAGCAATATTAATATTTTTCACAACTTTTGCTTAGATATCAAGGTTTTTTTTTTTTATTCTTTATAAATTTTTTATGGATAGCTTGGCTTTAACTCTTAAATATATGGATCCTTTTTTCAAAAAAAAAAAGGAAGAAATATATGGATCCTTTTTTCACCTAAAAAAAAGAGAGGAAGAAATATATGGATCCTTTTTTCACCTAAAAAAAGAGAGGAAGAAATATATGGATCTTTTTTCTATTTATTTAATTATCACCATTTCATTTTTTTAAGATTAGATGTCGGTAAATTTTTTTCAAATTACATTAAAATTTTATTTTTTACGATGAAAGCTTTTAATTTGAAACAATGAGACTTAAATTTTAAATTTATAAAAATTTCATAATTTAAAGATGAAGAGCATTTGTTCTTTTTTGAATGATGACATTTATATAATTTAAAAAGTAATCTTACCCAAATTAGTAAACCTACTTCGGCAAATGTCAAGGATAAGTAATAAAATTATATCCCGACAAGAAAAAATCAAATGTGGGGGTTGAGGCTTATATATATATTTATATATTAATTATCAAATAAGATCTCACTCCAATTTGGACAAGAGAAGGAGACTGAGAGGAAACAATTTCTACTTTCTTTAGTGCAAACAACAAATCACACACTTTCAATAGTGATAATTGATATGCATGAGCTTATATTTTTACTCATTTGGACAAATTTTGCATTTGATTTCAATTAAAATCTAAAAGATTGCTTTTTGACTTATGTTCTAGGATTTTCTTTTAAATATACTATGGAGAATTCATCACTGAAGGATACCAAACTTATTGGTGATATTCAAAATATTGAGGTAAGTAAGCAAAGTGCAGTAGTAAATGAATATAGTAGCTTACAAGCTAATTCTGAGCACATAGTAGTTTCTGGTAATACTATTAAGGAATTCGAGCCATTTATTGGAATGCAATTTGACTCTTTAGATGAGGCAGAGAACTTTTATAAAATCTTTGCTAGGGAACAAGGTTTTGGTAATCTCATTCAATCAAGTAGAACATGCTCTTGGTCTACTAAAATAGTAAGTCGCATCTATGTTTGTTGTAATGAAAGTCGGTATAAAGATAGAGTTATAGAGAATAATGATACTCAAAATGATGTTGAGATCACTAAAAAGAGATGTTCGACTTTAAGAACCGGTTGCGGAGCATTATTTAAGGTAGCAAGGGTGAAGGAAAGTAAGAAGTGGACTGTCAAATTATTTTTCAAATGAACATAATCATGATATGATTAGTCATAAGAGTGTGTCTTATCTTAGATGCCATAAAAAAATGACTTCTGCAGCTAAGAGCCTTGTTGAAAAATTTAATGAAGAAGGAATTCCTACAGGAAAAGTAGTTGCATTGTTTTGTAATGTTGACCAGCAATTTTCAAATAGAGATTGTTGGAATCATCTTAGAAATTTAAGGAGGAAAAACTTAGATGTCAGAGATGCCCAAGCTGTCCTATGTTATTTTCAAAGAAAACAGGTTGAGAATCCTGATTTTTTTTATGCAATTCAGTGTGATGGTGATGCTCGTATGGTAAATTTCTTTTAGGTTGATGCTCGATCTCGATTGGCTTATGAACGTCCATATCCGACCCTAAGGGCTAACGGGCTTAAATGGGCGGGCTCGTATAAGAAATTAAAAAAAATTATATTAAAATCCCATTTTTAGTAAATAAACAAAGTAAAATTTGAAATAAATATTAAACAAACATCTAATAAATTAACATCAAATTAATCAAATCTTCAAATCATTTGAACATTACATATTAATAGTTTAACAAGCATAATATAAATTGTTTTAACAAACCTAGATACTAAAAAACATGTCTCAACAATATTAAAAATCAAAAACATGATAAATAGATCCATGTGCATCCATCTCCTCCATAGTGTCAATCACATTCAATCAATTCTTTTTCAACTTTGCCATTTACAAATATAAATAAAGAATAATATAAGAACTCACAAGAATTAAACTTATGAATTGATTAAAAATTGTCAACTAATTAATAACATTACCTTCAAAACCAAGAATCTAATTTTGGATGCAAATGAAAGTTTTCCCGTTCTCATGATTTAGAAAACTTCAATACTTATTTAAAACACAAGAACCAATACTAAAAAACCTCTCCGATGCTATTGTTGTTATTAGAATGCTCAAGATATCACAAGCTATACTTGCAAGCTTTGAAAATCTTGGCTTATGATTTTTCTATCATTGCAGCACATTTAAATTTTCAACCATGCGACCTATAATCTTTAGCTCTTCCAAATAAAGCTTATATCCTTGGACATTTCAAAATAAATTAATTGTCATTACAAAAGAGAATTTAAAATAAAGTGTATACTTAAAAAACAAAAATGAACTTACATCACTTAAAGCAAATGTACTCTTTCCCTTCCAACTAGCATGTGTAAGAGGTTGTGAGTAATTAGGTTGGGTTGAAGTAAATTAGTAATACTAAATAGAATTAATTTTATATATTTTTCTTTGATTAAAATGTTAAACATATAAATAATTAAAATAAAAATAAAAATTTAATATAATTAAAAAAATTAAAAATTTAAACGGGTCGACCCATTTAAGCTCGGGCCTAAATTGGTCGAGCCAAAAAGCCTCTTCTTAAATGGGCTACAAAAATAAAGTCTAAGCCCTGAATAAATGGGCTAGGCTGAGCCGGCCCAACGGGCCTTGGCCCATTTTGACAGTGCTAGTTTTGGTGATGCCATTACATTTGACACCACATATAAAACCAATAAGTATAGTATGCCATTTGCTCTTTTTGTAGGATTAAATCACCATTGCCAATCAATTTTATTTGGTTGTGCTTTATTGCAAGATGAATCTGAGCAAAGTTTCATTTAAATACATTAAGTATGATGAAAAATTAATAAATAGAATAATTAAATAAACAAAAATTAAAAAGAGATTGATATTGTATTACCTTTTTTGCACAAGTTATAACGATGAGGACCTCTCCATCATGTGTTTTTGGCTTTTCATCTTTCTTTTTCTTTTCCACACAGTATTCTGCAGCAGTTCCGTCCTTTTCAACGATCGAAAACAAAGTAGAGCATGGCGATGCAAAGTGAGTCGCAGCAGTGTAAGTGATGCAGCTTAGGCTCAATGTAAGAGTAATGCAAGAGCTGTAAGGTTTTCGTTGTCTCGGTTTATCATGTCATAAACGAAAATAAGCAGCGAATTAAAAATCAACAAAACCAAAATCACCAGGATCATGCAACAAGATTAATTTTGGGATAAAATCTAACCTTTTGGTGTACTCGTGTAGGAATGTTCGACTTCTGAATATGGCAACGCACGAACAGCCCATGATTTGTCGTTAACTCGAGACTCCTAGCTGAGAGAAGCCCTCTAACGTTATCCACACGAGTAGGACGCAAAACAAGACCTTTGCCTGAGACAAGATGTGATCAGAAGCAAAGGGAGGAGGAAGGGAATTGTTTTATAAGAGTGTTAGCTCCAAGAGGCAGAACGGCTATAAAAATATTCTGTCCCTCTGTCTAACTTTTAGACTTAATGTTGTTTTTATAGTGCCTCTTAACAAAACCCTAAAAAGGCCTTAGCCTTAGTCCAACTAAATTAGGTCTTTTGGGCCCTTTAAAATTACTTAATCCAAATCCAATTAATTGTAGGGCATACTCTAACAATCTCCCACTTGCACTACAACCAATTGGTTATGCATTTGGATTAATAATTTGGTCTGCCCATGAATTATTATATTAATAATTTATAATTATAATCTCATTATAATTGAAAAGACCAAAATACCCTTTGGTAATCTCGGGCTAAAATTACTATTAATTAAATCCCGAATTATAGTTGGAACAGGATTCTAGTCTCACTAGGAATCCTTCTTGTACTAGGATTCATCACATGGATCCAACTCCAATTACCTTGTCTTGGTCATACCCTTATTGTGTGTGACCCTTTAGGTTTCCATTACGTTGGCAGTGATTCAGAATCTCATTCATAAATCACAAGCCAAGATTGGCATCTAGCAATGCATCATGGCTACCCAAGTAATGAAAATGTCGGTGAGTTGACGACAACCTTTCAATGAGCAATTACCGTATAATTCGATCCTTTAGTCACCTAATATCTCAGTTGAACATAGAGTATGGAATGTCATCTCTATTAAAGTTCAACTCCATTGTTTCTCAATCTTAAGATAAATGATTTAATCAAATGAATTCAAGATCTCATCTTAAATCTCATTTGTACTGTGGCCACAGATTTTCAATCATTAATCTCTATTGAGAGTCCTTGAGATATAGACTCTTGTTACCAAGAGGGACAAATCCTATCTTGATCACTCACAACCCTCATATGATTCATGATGTACCCAATTACTGTCTTACTTGCAACCCTTATTGAGCTACGTTTACCAGCATCAAAGTACACCAATCCACACATAGGATACCATGGTGATCTCAAGTCTAAGGATCACATATACCATTGCCATTTGAGAACATCTAATGACACTCAATGTAACGATCCACATAAGTTCTCAAGATGGGTCAATCCAGTGTATTCATTCACAATGATCACCCATGTGTTGATTTGGATATCACCATATCCATGACTTATGAGATCAGTCACCCAAAGGAATCTAACACATGTTAGTCTTACCGTATCACTGATGTCCCCTCAGTGATACTACGACTAAGGATATTTAAGAATAGTATTCTTTGTATCATAAGGATCTCATTATCAAAGTCACTACTTTGATTCCTTTGATACGAATCCACTATTCTAGGGACTTTATCATTTGATTATACTTGATCAAATTAAATATAGTCAATAATGATAAATACTGCCATGTATTATTAAATAACATAAATAATCACAATGTCTTAAGTGTACTATAAGTCTAAATCTGATTGGCTTATAGCGCATACACTAACATTCTCCCACTTACACTACAGCCAATCGATCATGGAAGGGCTTGAGTATCTCTTTGGACCATTGGTGAGACCAAGATTTCTTAGCTTGTTCAATGGCTCCATTGTTATCACAATAGAGTACCAATGGATTAGTAATGAACTTCTTGATCCAAACAATTTCCTTATTTGCATCTAATGCAGCTATATATACTCAGCCTCGATCGTAGAATCGGCCACTGTCTCTTGTTTAGAACTTTTCCAACTTAACAGTGCCATCATTTAGGCAAAACACATAGCCAGATTGTGACTTAAAGTCATCCTTATCTGACTAGAAACTGGCATCAGTGTAACCATTTACAATGAGCTCGTTCTCTCCTTCATAGACTAAGAAAGCATCCTTAATCCTTCTTAAGTACTTAAGGATGTTCTTAACTGCTATCTAGTGACGCTCACCTGGTCAGCTTGATACCTACTCGCCATGCTTAAAGCATGGGAAACATCAAGCCTCGTACATAACATGGCGTACATGATAGATCCAATAGCCGAAGCATATGGAATCTTAGCTATTTTATCTCTCTCATCTTATGTTTTAGGACACATGTCCTTTGGGAGATAAATGCCATGAGACATAGGTAAGAATCCTTTCTTAGATTCTTCCACGTTGAACCTTTTCAACACTTTGTCAATATATGTACTTTGACTTAGACCTAGCAGCCTACTCGATCTATCTCTATAGATCTTTATTCCAATGATATAGGCTGCTTCTCCTAAGTCTTTCATGGAGAAGAAATTCCCTAGCCAAGTTTTGATAGATTGTAGGGCAGGAATGTCATTTCCTATGAGTAGTATGTCATCCACATATAACACTAGGAATATGACAGCACTCCCACTAACCTTTTTGTAAACACAAGGTTCATCTTCGTTCTTGATGAAGCCAAACTCTTTGACTATCTCATCAAAATGAATGTTTCAGCTCCGAGAAGCTTGCTTCTCAAGTTCTCGACGTATCCTATTAGACCTACACGGGCCTTGTGTTTCTGGAGCTATGTCCTGTTCCACAACATCTTATGGGACTTGCTCCTGTTCCACTAAAGGTTCAATGACATTTTGTGGTTGTTGAACCTCTTCAAGCTCTATTTTCTTCCCACTAGTTCTTCTAAAAAGGAAGTCCTTTTTCTAGAAAAACACTGTATCGAGCTACAAAACTTTGTGCTCTGTGGGATTATAGAAATAGTATCCTTTTGTCTCTTTAGGATACCCCACAAATATGCATTTATCAGATTTGGGTCCTAATTTGTCTGAGACTTGTCTTTTGACATAAGCCTCACAACCCCAAATCTTTAGAAAAGACAGATTAGGCTTTTTTCCAGTCCACATCTCATGTGGTGTCTTTTCAACAGCTTTAGTAGGAACACGATTTAGTGTAAATGCTGCTGTCTCTAAAGCATAACCTCAAAAGAAGACAGGAGGTCAGATAGACTCATCATGGATCGAACCATGTCCAACAAGGTCTGATTCCTCCTCTCAAATACACCGTTCCATTCAGGTGTACCAGGTGGAGTGAGTTGTGGAACTATTCCACACTCCTTTAGATGATCTATAAATTCTAGGCTCAAATACTCTCCACCGCGATCTGATCAGAGTGTCTTGATATTCTTGCCTAGCTGGTTTTGTACTTCATTCTTGAATTCTTTGAACTTTTCAAAGGATTCTGACTTATGTCTCATTAAATAAACATAGCCATATCTACTATAGTCATTAGTAAATGTGATGAAGTATTGGAACCCTCCTCTAGCTTGTATGGTTAATGGACCACATACATTTGTATGTATGAGCTCTAATAAACCACTAGCCCTTTCACTTATTCCTGTAAAAGGGGCCTTGATCATTTTACCAAGCAAACAAGATTCGCATACATCATATGATTCAAAATCAAATGAATCTAAGTGTCCCTCTTTGTGGAGCCTAGATATGCGTTTCTCGTTTATGTGACCAAGTTTACAATGCCAGAGGAATGTAGGGTTAATCTCATTACCCTTTGACCTCTTGAAATCAACACTGTATATGTGATTATCTAAATCTAGAACATATAATCCATTCATAATGGAAGCATTGCCATAGAAAATATCATTAAAGTAAATTGAACAACTATTGTTCATTATTTTAAAAGAAAAACCTTTCTTGTCTAAACAAGAAACAGAAATAATGTTCTTGGCAATTGCTGGAACATAATAACAATTATCAAGCTAGAATTAGGCCCGAAGGCAACGATAAATTAAATGTTCCTACAGCTAACGCAACAACCGTTGCTCCATTTCCAACTCGTAGGACCACCTTGCCCTTGGCAAGTTTTCTACTCCTTGTTAGTCCCTGCACATTCATGCAAATGTGAGAACCACATCCAGTATCTAATACCCAAGATGAAGAAGTAGACAAATTTATCTCAATCACATATATACCTGAGATGGAAGTCTCACTTCTTTCTTTTTCTTCAGCTCCTCAAGGTACACAGCAATTTCGCTTCCAATGACCAGTCTTACTGCAATGGAAGCATTTTCCTGTCTTAGCAACTCCACCAGATGGCTTGAGTTTCTTGGCCTTTTCCTTCTTGTTACCATTGGCTTGGGCTTACCCTTAAGCTTGCCTTTGCCTTTGGATTTGGTCTTGTCAATCACCATAACAGAAGTAGGCCTTGACTTCTTCAAGTCCTGCTCAGCAGTTCTCAACATATTGAGCAATTCTGCCAGTGTCTTATCCATATGTTCATGTTGTAGTGCAACACAAACGAACTATAGCTATCCGGTAAGGATTGGAGGATGAGATCAACTGACAACTCTTTATGCATGGTGAAGCCCAGTGCTTCCAGCCTCTCAATGTACCTAATCATATTAAGTACATGAGTATGCACCAGAGCTCCCTCAGCCATCTTGCTTGGAAGAGCACCTTAGACACCTCATAACGTTCGTGTCGTGCTTGCTCTTGGAACATTTCCTTGAGATGTTCGATCATATCAAACGGTTTCATATTCTCATGTTCTTCGGAGTTCAGAACTCATGGAAGCTAACATCAGGCACTGTACGTCAATGGCATCATCCAAATGCTTTTGATAAGCTTGCTTATCAGTAGCGAAGCATTCTGTCGGGGTTGAGCAGGGATCGCATGCTCTAGAACATATAACTTTTTCTTACGTGAGGACTATCCTCAAATTTCTGTACTAGTCTAAGAAGTTTGCCCCAACCAACTTGTTATCCTTCTCAAGGATAGAACGAAGGGATAAATTGTTGTTTGCCATGATAATTCTACAATCATAAAATATGCAAGTAAGTAAATTGTGATTAAAATCATTAATTATGGTCTTTTAATTAAATGAATTACTCCCACTATTTTCCTCAAGCTAATAGCCCTCACTATCAACTCGGGAAGCCTTTTCGCCTAGACTTCCTAGTGGGCCAGGATCCATATTTGGTCCCATTATGACTTTAGCTGAGCTAATGCGTCCAATGAGATTATTTAGGTAGACAACTCTTGTCAATTGCATCTCATTACAACTCCTGGATAGTTGGGTGAACAACTCTTTTCTAACTCATCATATGGGTTAAAGCCCAACCTATGCCTCTAAATCTTATTAGGTTTGACTGAGCCAATGCCCTAATTAATTTAGTTAAGTATGACCCAATACACTTGGAGATAATATTATGTCATGCAATGTGAATTCCTAAGGTAGGTATGGCCTTGACTGAGCCAAAGTAGCACAATACCGAACAAAGTCTCTTTCACATGCATCGTATTGGAAGGCATCTTTATTTGTTATCTTTGACAATATTTATTTTGAGGGATTTTCAATTTTACCGTCTCACCTAGCATGCTTTTCTAATATATATCAACATATATAAGTAAAAGCGTAAAATTAAACGTGACATGGTTATGGCCTTTCTATTACAAAAGAACCTAGGGATACATTATTTTTCTAAATGCCTTCTCCTCGATTTCCCTTCAAGCGTCACCTCGGTTCGCCTTGGCTCCAATCATCTTGGCTCCAAATGTTGTACATTTTACAAGATAATCCTAATTTATCTATATAACTATTATATAAATAAATTACAAATAAATCAAGGCTCACAGGCCCAATTTAAATTTATTTAAATAAATTACAACCCATGTAAACCTAGGCCCATAACTATGCACCATGCAATCATCCATATCATATAAGAATCAAGCATCAAGCATACACAGTAATATCACATATTAATTTGCATGCTTCCTAATTAAAATCTAATTTTAATTAATAAATTTTAATTAATTATGGGTATCAAGGGCTGTTTTAATTTATTTTAATTCTCAAAATTCAATTTGGGCTTAATTGAAATTTTAATCTTATTAAAATCTCGAAAACCATTGGATAACTCTTATCCATTTTAAAATATTTTATTTTAAAACAAAAATTTATAAAGATAACTCCTTTTGAAATTTTAATCTCATTAAAATCTCAAAAGTATTGGATAACTCTTATCCAATTTAAGATAGAAAATATTTTATTTTAAAACAAAATTTTTTTCAAGATAATTCCTTTTGAAATTTTAATCTCATTAAAATCTCAAAATTATTGGATAACTCTTATCCAATTTAATACAGGATATATATTTTATTTTAAAACAATTTTATCAAGATAATGTTTTTGAAATTTTAATCTTATTAAAATCTCAAAACTATTGGATAACTCTTGTCCAATTTAATAAAGGATATATTTTATTTTAAAACAATTTTATCAAGATAATGTTTTGAAATTTTAATCTTATTAAAATCTCAAAACTATTGGATAACTCTTATCCAATTTAATAAAGGATATATTTTATTTTAAAGCAATATTATCAAGATAATGTTTTTGAAATTTTAATCTTATTAAAATCTCAAAAATATTAGATAATTCTTATCCAATTTTATAAAGGATATATTTTATTTAAAATAATAACAAGTATTAATTTATTTATTTATTTTTTTTAGCAAGGGTGGCAGCTACAAGATTGCCTATAAGGTTTTTTTTTTAATATATAATTGTCTTACAATTATTTTAGGTCGCCCAAACGAATTTTGAAAATTAAAATCAAATCTGTAACAACTTACAATAAAACAGCATCACCACGAAGCGAATTCGCTATCCCGAAAGCCGTTTGCACACTGGCTCGGATACCACTGTAAGGTTTCGTTGTCTCGGTTTATCATGTCATACACGAAAATAAGCTGCGGATTAAAAATCAACAAAACCAAAATCGCCAGGATCATGCAACAAGATTAATTTCGGGATAAAATCTAACCTTTTGGTGTACTCGTGTAGGAATGTTCGACTTTTGAATATGGCAACCCACGAACAGCCCATGATTTATCGTTAACTCGAGACTCCTAGCTGAGAGAAGCCCTCTAACGGTATCCACACGAGTATGGCGCAAAACAAGACCTTTGCCTGAGACAAGATGTGATCAGAAGCAAATGGAGGAGGAAGGGAATTGTTTTATGAGAGTGCTAGCTCCAAGAGGCAAAACGGCTATAAAAATATTCTGTTCCTCTGTCTAACTTTTAGACTTAATGTTGTTTTTATAGTGCCTCTTAACAAAACCCTAAAAAGGCCTTAGCCTTAGTCCAACTAAATTAGGTCTTTTGGGCCCTTTAAAATTACTTAATCCAAATCCAATTAATTGTCGGGCATACTCTAACAAGAGCTATGTAGCGGTAGTGCAAGAGCGGGATGAGGCGCAAAGCAATGAGCCTGGGATGACGAACAGGGCGGTGGTGCGGGTATGTGCAGCAAGCGGTGGACGATGATGATTAGGAGTGGGTTGCAAGGCGTGCGTGACAGCAGCTAAGGCTTGATGAGGGAAGTGTGCAGTGGGATGGGTGATGAAAACAAAGCCGGTTGAGAGCAGCCAGGGCGATGATACCGCGAGGAACCGATGCAGTGGCTGTTGCCAAAAGCTTGCTGTTTTGTGGTTCTCCCTTTCTCTTTTGGCTTTCTTAGCGTCCATGTCTTACCTCTCCCCTAAAACCAAATGTCAGTCCCGATTTATTTAAGTTGTAATTCTTTGATTTCCTGCATTGATTCTAATCTCTTTCCATATTTGTTGATTTTGATTTTTCTTTAATTTATTCTTTACAAAAACCCTGTACTAGAATCTCTTTATAAATATATATTTGATTAGCTACCAATTAAACTCCTTGATCTCAATGTTGACCAGATTCACTTTTAATTCTTGTGATTTCAAAGAGTTTTGATCTTGATTTTAATTTTTGCAATTTCTTTTTATTTAAATTAGATTTGGTTAGATTAAATTTCTAGTTTTTTATTTATTAGAGATTTTTTGTTATTTATTTATTTTTTTTGGATTTTTACTTTTTTATTTTTTTAATTATAAAATAAATTAAATAAATAAGAATTGGATGCATATTTTAATGATCAAACCCAAGCTCAAATTTAAGCCTAAGTCAAAATTGTAATCTCCTATCCAAAAATTAGATTAAAATTCAAATCAAATGTAAAGTCAAATTGAAAATCTATTTGGATAATTTTCTTTGAATTTCGAAGTAAATAACATTTAACTCACAAAAAATTGATTTAGGCTAAAAAAATGACCTAATTGGCCTAATAATATTAAAGATCCCGGATAAAATGGGGTGTTTACAGTATATGTTTTATGCTACTGCAAAATGATTTTTATACGTTGATAAACATTGCATGTAGCATAGTGATTTTACTAAATAAAAATATTATGCATATTGGTTTTATGCTTCAGTCTTTATATTTGGCATTTAAACTATGGTTTTTATGCATTCACGGTTATACATGGCATATGCATATAAGTATGTGAATCTTCGTTATATGTGATGGATTAAGAGGTACATAGTGTTACGACTCGGGAAAATATATAAGGTACTTCAAAGTATCTTACCAGCTAATACCTCATAAATCCTAACACAACATATGAGTAACCGTGACTGATTAGATATACTGAAAATATGGATTTATAATGTATTTGATATGCCAAACACCAAGAGTATACATTCATTTAGTAAATGATGGTGTTCTTCAGCAGTTTGTGAACGGTATTGTGAATTGGGATATGAACTAGGTAAATATACCTTGTAGGTATAAAATATAATACATTTGGGGTGTAAACAAGTTAACTTTTACAGATAATTGAGTGAAATATTAGGAATGTATTCGATAAGTAAATGATTCTATTTTTAGGCAATATTTCGGTAGTAATGTACTTTGAGGTGTTTATTGAGTTGATAAGACCTTAAGTTACAAGATATACTACAATTATATGATAAAGGATTTAAATACTATCAAATCTCTATATATTGAGGAAATATTGATATTATTCAATGAGTATATGTTTTTATAATGTGAATGATCTAAATGTTCAGTGGTTTCTTGGTTATTTGATACCTCGATATATTAATAAGGAAAATAGACATTTGAAACAAGAATCATGCTCTTCCCGGTGGGAGAATTGATTCATTATCTAAATTAGGTCTTTACCAAAAAGAGCATTCTTTGACAAAGATGCATTAAGATACAATGCAAGACAAAAGGATACTCATTTTAAGCATTTTCTTGTATGTAAAAATGCTATGCATGATATGTCACTCACATGCTTACTATGCAATAGAATAGGCCACTCATCACAAGCATGCACATTTGGAAGAACTACATTTAAAGGGAAAGCAATTAGAAAAATGTGGATCCCTAACCATGCTCTTGAATCTCATGATGAATTGTCTAAATGGATACCTAATGGAACTAAAGTTCTGAACACTAACCTTCAATTTTGGGTACCAAAGAAAAATTGAGATCTTGCTATTGTAGAAGTGCGAGAGTATGGAGTTGTAAAGAAATTTCTTGAAGATTGAATGCTCTAAACACCTACATGGGGATTGCTTGTGCTCATAAGAAAGAGGAAAAGCTTGAGGATCCACATTAAGCAAATTCACTATCACTTTAGGGATTGCTTAAGTTGGACTCAAAGAAAATATGGCAAAGGACTCTCAAGCAAATGGGTTTTGTGAACTTAAATTTTGTGTTCTTAAATCTCATATTTGTTCAATTTATTGTGTGCTTTGATATGATAATTTAACAATCTTTAATGTGTCTTGAATGGATGTATAAAAATCATGTTTCATGATTCTATAATGATTTTGTGATTTGAGCAAATATGAAATGTGTTGATAATATGTTTACTTGGTTCAAACATGTCAAATGTCATAATATGCAAAATTCCTCTTGAAAGCCTTATTTGTTGAGTAATATGCATATTGTGTTATGTATGGCCTTTTGCTCACTTTGATCATATTTTGATGGAATTCTTGGTTGAATTTAATGTGAACATGTTTGTTATGCCTTACTTGACCAATCATATTCATTGGATTAGTAAAATTGCTTAGAATTCTAAAAATATCTTTTGATAAGGCTAAATATGCATTTTATGATGAAAATTCTTCCAAAATTGGCAAAACGATATCAAATGATTTTTTATTCTTGTTTCTTCATTGTGCATGTCCAAAATCATGTTTTCTAGGTATGCAAATCTTGTTTAAGCCTTGGAACCTTTAAAATCAATTTTTCATTAGTCCAATACTTGAGTTTTCTATCAAACTTTTGCAATAAACTGGACTAGGATTAATTCTCCTTGCCTTGGGATCGATCCCTATGCGAATTTCTTTCATACAGAATCATTTTTTGTTGAAAGAGATTGATGCCCTTGACACTAGCATTAATTCCCCAATCTATACATTGAACAAAAGTGTCACGACCTGAAGGCCGTGATGTGCACTAAGTACTTATACTCATTCCATTTAACAAATTTATGAACTAAATTTTTATTTTCATTTTATGGTTTGTATTTAGTGCTAGTGTAGTCACTAAATGATTTTCACTTATTCTTTTCATTTTAATTCAACTTTACTAACTTATTCTTTGATCTAAAGGTGAGTTAAATAATTCTCCAAAACATCTAATGATCATTTCTTTATCTATAACAATTGTAACATCTCGATCATTCGATTTTCAGTCTAAATTTTTTTCTTTCATTCAATCATTTGGTTGGGCTGTGAGCAGTGTCATACAATCAAACTTACTTAGCTAAATTAATATCTACTTAATCAAAGTTGTCCCAATACATTCAGCTACAATACACCATCACTCACATTTCATTATCATTTTAACCACATTAAGTCAAGTATAATTATTTCATATCTATATTTAACTAAACAACCTCCAATTATATAGATATCAAGTATCAATTATTTAAACTTGGTATACATTCTTTTCTACAGCAAATAACTATCAATGACATTAAAATTCTTTCATTTACATCCCTTAGAGTCCCTTAGACACACTAATGTACTGTACTATAAAGTATAAATACTAAAGTAACTGTACAAATATACCTCAAAAGTACAATATGGAAGCCTTATAGAATTTGATCAGAAACCTCTCCTTAACCAGGCGGCTACTATTACCAACTATTTGTGAGGTGGAAGAGGGGGGTGAGCTTTATGCCCAGTAAGAAATATATATAAAAGAGCTGATATCATGCTAACTATACAGGTTCTTACAATAATAGTTTGCCATTAATAACATTAAATCTGATTTCAGTAAGAATAGATATTATGCAACTACATGCACTATCCTAACAATACTACGACATTTCCATTGACATACTCTAATAGTGACATAATACAAAATCAATACAATTTTTTCAACATGAACTTGAAGGAAGGAATTACTATAATCGGTTCAGGATACCGGGTTGAGTATGGAAGGATACTTTAAAGTACCTCACTTGTCTCAGTCCCTAGATCCGACTATAGGTGTTCTAACGATACTTACAAATGGTGCATTAATGTTATGAACTATCAATGGAAATGCATGTCATTACTTCAAAACCATGGAAATTCCATTTCTTTTAAAACCATAATAATACGATTTATTTCTTTTAAAACTATGCTAATGCAAATTATTATCTTTGAAATCATTATAATGCATCTTACAAATGTTCTTTTAGAAATCTGATTCTTGAATCATTAATAGTCAAATAGTACGCGTGTAACACCCGATTTTCGTTCAATTTACCAATTAACTTTTTCAATTCCATGTAATGGTTAGGTCGTTTGTCGATGTCACCATTTTTCTTCCTTATTTTTGCCTATTATTTTATTGCTATTATTTCACAAAATATAATTAACATCTACAAAAATAATTACTATTTCCATCATGAAGTGTATTTATTTAATTCATAAACTCTTTACATATAAAGGTTCAAAACCCTAACCACTAATACAGAACTATTTCTATTTATTTTACATTCCTATAACTATTACAATACAATAGGTACTGTACTAAATATGTTTGAAATATATAATAGAATACGATAGGTACTATACTAAATGGAGACTCGAAGGAGGTTTTTATGAGTTTACCTCTTAGATTTCAAGTGAAATTTGGCAACGGTAAAGTCTGCAGGTTAAAGTCCTTGCATGGTCTCAAATAGTCTCCTAGAGCATGGTGCTAAAATGCATTTTTGAATGGAGACTTGGAGGAGGTTTTTATGAGTTTACCTCTTAGATTTCAAGTGAAATTTGGCAATGGTAAAGTCTGCAGGTTAAAGTCCTTGCATGGTCTCAAATGGTCTCCCAAAGCATGGTTTGAATGCTTTCGGAAAGCTTGTAAAAGGTCATGGCTATTGTGAAAGTCAAGGGGATCATACTATGTTTTATAAACATTTAATTAAAGGAAAAATTGCAATCTTGATTATTTATGTGGATGATATAATGTTGATTGGAAATGATGAGGTTGAATTGGAAAACTTAAAGAAAAATCTTGCTGGTGACTTTGAAATCAAGGACTTAATAAGGCTAAAATACTTTCATGGGATGGAGTTTACTAGATCTATAGAACGTATTTTTGTATGTCAACAAAAAAACTTACTTGGTTTACTTGGTGAGTCAGGTTTACTAGGTTGTGAAGCAGCCAAAACACCAATTGAAGTCAATCTCAAGTTACAACCTACCAAAGTTGAAAAAATAGTTGATAAGGAAAAATATCAATGTCTTGTTGGAAGGCTAATTTACATATCACATACGTGTCCCGACATCGCCTTCGCTGTGAGTATGGTGAGCCGCTTTATGCATTCATTAAGTCTTGAGCATTTGAAGTCGTGTGCAGGATCTTGAAGTACTTGAAACGGACTCTCAAAAGAGGGCTACTGTTAAAAAAATAGACATTTGTAGATTGAAGTCTACATAGATTGTTATAATCCCACATCGACTCCACAAGCAATTGTGGGGTGGTATTTAAGTTTAAGGAAGTCTCTTACCTAACAGGCCGGTCTTTTGAGTTAGGCTTCCCTTTTGGGCTTCAGTACCTAAAATTGGTGCTTTTATTGAGAGTCGGCATAGCGAAGGGAGTGACCTCGAAAAGTTCTAACTGGTGCTTGATAAGGTCTAGAGTGAAGCCGTTCAGCGGAGAAAAGGGCTACCTACTATGCTAAGCAGAGTTCGGAGTGAAATCGTCTAGAGTGGTCTGCCATAGATGTTGGCTTTTCAAGGGGTGGGAAATGTTACGATCCCACATTGACTCCACAAAAAATTGTGAAGGGTTATTTAAGCTTAAGGGCTCTCCTACCTAATAGGTTAGTCTTTTGGGTTAGGTTCTCCCTTTGGGCTTGAGTTCCTAACATAGATGCTGATTGTGCAAGCTGCAATAGAAATAGGAGATCAATTTTAGGCTATTGTGCTTTTGTTGGAGGAAATCTTGTTACTTGGCAAAGCAAAAAACATTATAGTAGTAAGAAGTATGCCAAAGCTGAGTTCAAATCAGTTGCTTATGGAATATGTGAGGGTATGTGGATAAAAAGGTTATTGGAAGAATTAAACGTGCTTGACTTTGCTCCTAGGAAAGTGTACTATGACGATAAAGCTGCCATATTCATTATACACAATCTAGTTCTTAACATTAGAACAAAGCACATAGAAGTGGATAAAAACTTCATTAAAGAAAAGCTTGCTAACAAGTT
Organism: Heritiera littoralis; assembly: GCA_031772115.1. Lineage (NCBI taxonomy): Eukaryota > Viridiplantae > Streptophyta > Magnoliopsida > Malvales > Malvaceae > Heritiera > Heritiera littoralis. The sequence goes on from JAPDPK010000042.1 coordinate 4,098,457, forward strand.
GATTTATACATCCTACGTCCTGACTAGTGATCAAATTGTTGATGTTCTCACAAAGGGACTACATAAAAGGCAATTGGCGTATTGATAAGCAAGCAAGCTGTGGAAGCTTATCATCTGAGATATAACTTTAGATAGTGGTTATTGCTAGCTTTATGTAAAGAGCTTTCCAAAATTATCAGTTTGTTGAGTTTGTTACTTTTTATTGAGGTCGTTGTCGTCATCGTCGTCGTTATCATCATCATCAGAGCCTTATCCCAAGAGATTAGGGTAGGCTAAATGAACCAATATTTGAACTCACACTAGATCGTCCATATGAATCTTCCGCCTCTACATATTCCTATCTAAGGTCATGTGTTCATCCAACTCTAATTCCTCCATATCTTTCTGAATTACTTCTTTCCAAGTCTTTTTCGATCTTCCCCTAGTCTTTTCCCTTCTCTCAACATTCGTAGCCTCTACTCTTTTGACTAGAGCATCTACAGGTTTATGTCGTACGTGTCCAAACCAATGTAAACGACTTTCACACGTCTTGTCTTCGATGGGAACAACTCCCACCATCTTACAGATATCATTATTTCTCATTCTATCTTTTCTTGTATATTTACACATCTACCACAACATTCACATTTTTGCTACGCTCATCTTTTATGTGTGTAATCTCTTAATCGCCCAACGTTCACTACTATATAGCAACGTTAGTCTAATAACTGTCCTATAAAACTTGCCTTTCAACTAAATAAGAATTCTTTTATCACACAACACACCTGTAATACTTCTCCACTTACTTCATCTAGCCTGGATCTTATGGGTCACATCACCATCAATCTCCCCAACCATCTGCACTATCAACTTAAGTTATCGAAAATGGTCCCACTTAAGTAACGCTACCCCACCTAACGTCACTACATTATGCTCTTCCACTTGGTTTGAACTGAATTTACACTCTATGTATTCAGTCTTCACTTTGCTTAGTTTGAACCCTCTTGATTCTAACGTTTGTCTCCATAATTCCAACTTTGCATTGATCTCCATTTAGTTTTAGCATATAGGACAATATCATCTGCAAACATCATATACTAAGGCACCTTATCTTTGATGAATTTTGTCAGTTCATCCATAACTATCGTAAATAAGAATGGACTTCATGCTGACCCTTGGTATAATTCCACTGTGATAATGTAAGGACCCTTGAGTAGCACTTTGTTCCCGTAGGATTCAAGAGGTGCCCCCTCGGTGACCTTATAGAGTGTCAGAGCCCCGCCTGTTCACAGGCCGTCGGAGAGCATCCCCTAGGCGCTTTCACCCTAGGTTTACCCTGACACGTGAAGTAGGCGGTCGCCTACATTCACTCACGTATTGTCCGCTTTGGCGGTTGCCCACCTCACGACTTTGTCTCAAGGGACCTAAAGAACTCAAGACATAATCCCTTGAGCGCGTTTTCACTAAAGCTCGAACCTTGGTACCCTTAAATACCCGAGCCTTACATTCACTTTACTATTTGGACAACTTATTGTAAGGACCCGTCGAGTAGCACTTTGTTCCCGTAGGATTCAAGAGGTGGCTCCCTCGACGACCTTACAGTGTGTCAGAGCCCTACCCGTTCACAGGCCATCAGTGAGCATCCCCTAGGCGCCCTCGCCCTATGTTTACCCTGACACATGAAGTAGGCAGTCACCCACATTCACTCACGTATTGTCCGCTTTGGTGGTCGCCCACCTCACAGCTTTGTCTCAAGGGGCTTGAAGAACTCAAGATATATTCCCTTGAGTGTGTTTTCACTGAGGCTCGAACCCTGGTACCCTTAAGTACCCGAGCCTTACACTCATATTACCATTAATAGCCTCCATAGTTAATCGTCTGGGTATAAAACCAAATTGATTCTCTGATATTTCTACATTTTTTTTAATCTCCATTCTATTAATGTCTCTCATAATTTCATCGTGTGACTAATCAGTTTTATGCTTCGATAGTTGGCGTAACTTAGAATATCTCCTTTGTTCTTATAAAGAGGTATCAAGACACTCTTCCTTCGTCATTCCTTTAGCATTTTGTTAATGTGCCTAATCTTATCAAAAAGATTTGTCAACCACCTAACTCCTACATCTCCAAGACATTTCTAAACTTCAATTAGAATGTTATCAGGTCCACTAACTTTTTCAATCTTCATCCTCTTTAGTGTCTCTTTTATCTTAATCTCTCTGATTCTATGCATAAAGCATCGATTCAAATCCTTGAGAGGCATCAAGATATCATGCAAATTTTGATTTTGTCCGTCATTAAATAATTTGTCGAAATAATCATGCCATCTTCCCTTAATATCATTATCCTTAACAAGAGTTCTTTAATGTTCATCCTTAATACATTTTACAACTCCCAAGTCACAACACCTCCTTTCTTTTGCTTGTGCCAATCTGTTTATATTTTTCTGTCCCTCTTTTGTGTCCAACCTATCATAAATTTTTTTCACAACCTTCGCTTTAGCTTCTGCCACCACATTCTTTGCCTTATTTCTATCTAACTTATATTTTGTAAAACTCTCTTCTATGTTGTTCTTGTTCAAAGCCTTGTAACACTCTCGCTTAGTCTTTATAGCATCTTTTACTACTGTAGTCCACCATGTTGCATCCTTTCTAGTCAACAGTCTTCCATTAGATACTCCTATTATGTGAGACCCGAATTTATTACACTGTACACCATAATTGTAAATGATTGATGGTGGAAATAATTATTTAATGGACTTAAATAAATATTGAATGTGAATTTCCCCTTTCCATTATGGAATTTATTGGAATTATAACTTTTTGGGTATATGAATTGAAAAGAAAATTATTTAGTGTACATGTGTTATTTTTATTGGTCGGAATATAACTTAAAGGAAGTATGCCTTAAGAGAGGCAAAGTGAAGTCATGAAACAGCAGTTGAAAATGGTAGACTGTATGCCACCCTAGTTGCCGTGGACTGCATGATTGAAAAAGGATAATGAAATGCAGTATAAATGAGATAAAAGGGAAGAGGAATCTAAGTGTAATATAAAGTTAAATATTATTAGCTAGAAGTTATAAAAGGAAGAGAAAACTTAGTCAAGAAAACGGACTGCAGCAAGAAGCTTCACCACCATTCCTTTGGTCACAATTTTCTTCGGTTTTTAATGCATGAAAGACTTGAAATGTTGAAAAAAGAACAGGTTAAGAAACAGGTGGTAAACTCTTATTGGGTTAGCATGGCTATATAAAAAGACTTCATGAGAAAACCACTCTATTGCTTCTCGCCATTATGTTTTACTGCAATTCCAGACTTCGGTCTTTAATTTCTTCCATACTTGTGTAACGAAACTCCATCATTTGAAGAGTCCAGGAATAAGCTAAGTGAGGCAGAAAGCACTCTGTTTCTGGAAGTTCAACTCAGTTAAGGTGAGTTCCATACTTTGTTGGTTCTCTTGATGTTTAGATATTTCTATGTTTTATACCGTAAGAAACATAGATATAGCCTTGTTTCAGTTAAATCTTGCTAGAACAAGATGTGGTTTAGAAAATAATCGAGAATAAACAAGGAAAATGCTGGAAACGTTGTCAAAGTGATGAGAAACAGGCGAGCTCAGCTATTATGGGCGAGCTAAATAATATGTAACATGAGTAGATAAAACACGATGGGCGAACGTGATTATCTAACTGCTCGCCAAATAGGCGAGCAAAGAAATCAGGGTACTCGCCTAAGGAATGAGGCGAGCTTAATAAAATGCATGAATTGACGATATACATGTTCGACAACCTTTTTAAAAAATCAGAATGATCGCCCGAATGGGCGAGGGCTTATGATCACCCAAAATGTATGGAATTGATGATCGCCAAAAGAGCGATAATAGGTGAGGGCATAGGATCGCCTAAACGGACCGAGGTATGATCGCCCAAAAGGGCGAGAATGGCGACTATTGTGATCGCCCATGTGGAATGTTAGTGATAGCCAATGAGGCGAGTAGAAAATAAAGAACTCCCCAAGTTGAAAGTACTTGTCCAAGTAGGCATGGATCTCACTTTAGAGTTATAAAGTAAGAGAGAATGGCATGAAGAATAGCCATTTTACCTGTTGGACTGTAACAGTCCGTTACCACATTTTTCACGTATTTCTATACAACTTTACCGGTTGGGCTGTCTGCGATGCCATTAACATTCTACAATGATAATGATAAATAATAACATTTATTTATCAAATACGGAATATGAAATTCTTTTCATTATTCCTTACATCTGACATCTCCTATTGTCTTTGTAGCTATAAAGTAGTACTGTATACATATGTCTGAAATGTAAAAGAGAAGAGACTGTACCTGTCACGTTTAACATAACATGCCTCAGCGCTTTAAAGGTAGCTGTACCCATCTGAAAGCTAATTCTCTAACTCTGTGTCTTTTATCTGTGGAGTTAAAACAAAGGGGTGAGTGATTCATACGCTTAGTAAAGGAAACATATGCTGCTTTATAAAACCAAAACTATATACCACAGAGTATTTGTTTTTCCTAACATCATACCAAGTAGGAAAACAGTGGATATAGTCAACAGTACTCTCAAAACATCATTCAAATCACTGGCTAATCAGTTTCCTTTAAAATGTAGTAAACAGAAAATAGGATTTAACAAATCCTCTTAGTAAACAGAAATCCACAAGTTGAGACTAGGCAACAAACAAATCATCCTATCATTTTTCCCTCAGGAACACAAGTCCGCTTTTGGGGTGCACCCGTAGGCCACCGCCCCTCACGACTATCTCAAATCTATGGCCATAATCTATAGGTGGTCCTCGGGTCCACTTGCCAAGTGACCTCGAGACCGCTGATGACTTGGCGGGTCCATCAGCCCTGTGACGCCCTGAGGTGCACTCGTTGCTCCATCGACCGAGCCACCGCCCCAGGCGGGACACGCAGTAGAAATGCATGAACTCGGGGCCTCAAGTCTCAAAAATCACTTTTATATCTCATGAAAACCTTTATGGAATTATCTCACCCATATTAGCATTTACTCAAAATGATTTGATTTCCAAAAGGTTTAGGCTTTCTGTTTACAGAACACCTTGAAAACCTTCCAAAATCTCAATATTTAAAATCTGCTCGCCCATGGTCCGCTCGCCCAACATGGCTCGCCCATGGCAGCTCGACCAGTGCGGAGAACTTGTGTTCGCCTGCCCAACTTTGCTTTTAAACTCAGACAGCAAAACTGGCTCGCCCTTAGTGGCTCACCCATTAGTCAATGAGCCCAAAAAGGGTTCATATTTTCTATTTTCAAAGATATTAAAAATAATTCATTTTTCGTTGAGAAAATATTCATAAACCAGTTCGCCAAGTATGGCTCACCAAGTACGGTGAACTTGTATTCACCCACCAACCCTTGGCGATTTAAAACAAACTTAACCTGGCTAGCCCATTTCGGCTCGCTCATAGCTTTCTTAAAAAATGAGGTTGCCCGCCCCAAATGCATTATAAGAGGGTCATTCGCCCAAGGTATAGAAAAAAGGTTCGCCATCCATTGGCTCGCCCAGAATTTGATAAATCAGGGGTCATTCGCCCCATTTCACAAAATAAGGGTTCGTTCGCCCAAATCATAAAAAAGTTTCGCTCGCCTACCAATACCAGTTCGCCCAACATTAAAACACAAGGGCTCGCCCGCCCTGAACCAGTTCGCCCAATCAAAATATAAGGGTCGGCCTTTAGCTCACCCAAATCAAAACAATTATCAAAATAATGCATGTCATAAAACAAAACAATTTCTCAATAATTTCTACGAAATTTACTCCACAGGACATGCATTCACTTCACACACATCTCCCTTACCTGGTTCAACGAAGCCTTGCTCCTTCTCGCCATCCAAATCGCATTCACCGAGCTCAAAATTCCCGGCTGCAAAATAATTTATAAATTCTATTAATATTTCTTTTTCAACTGTTTTCAACACTTTTAGCGAGACTTAATATTTGACTAGTTCGCCCACAAGCATTCTTACTAGCTCACCCAAACGAGCTCGCCATTCACTAATGGCTTACAAGTGGTAGGTCGCCCGCCACTCAACTTGCTAGTTTAGCATACATAAGTAAGCTCGCCAACAATTCTTTTCGCCAAGTTGGCTAACAGAAGGAGCTCGCCTATGACCTAGCTAACTTGTGGCGACCTCGCCACTTACCACTCCACGTGATTTAGTTCACCCTTAATTGTTAGCTCGCCTACCACGTCTCTCAAGTCAGAAATGGGCTCGCCCGTGAATTAAACTAACCTTGGGCGACCTCATTCTCTTGGGCTTGGCGAGTTCATATTGCCTACTCACCACATTGGCAATCACTAACACTCAATCATAGCGATCACCATAGTCGCCATTTTCATCACTCTTACACCATTTCCATTGCTTTCCTTGTTTATTCTCAATTATTTTTCAGACGATACCTTGTTCCAGTTTCTGGTATATTATATCAAGGCTATTTCTATGTTCATTACTTTGTAAAACATCAAACGATATCATCAAATACTAACATAACCATATAATATGAAAACTCACCTTAATCAACTGCACTTCCAAAATAGAATACTTCCTGTCTCCTGTTAGCCTCACTTTGTTTATTCCTTTAGCTCATCAACGATGGACGAATGGTTTTGCAAGCAGGTTTATGTGTTTAGCCAACTTAAGATTGGAGTTTAGTAGATCAAACATGGCAGAGAAATGGAAGGAGCCAAACATGAACTTGCAGCAACAAGGAATCGGTTTTCCATTCAATCTTCATATATATATAGCCATGCTTTACCAATCAACATCTACCACCTGTCCTTTATCTTGTTTCTTTCATCATTTCACGTCTTTCATTCCTTTAATGCATGAAGAAAAACTGCAGCACAAGTGGTGTGAAAGTCCTCCTTCTACAGGCCTTTTTCTCTGCTATTGACTTTGTTTTTGTTCCTCAACCAATAAGGATAAGTTCCTTACTGACTTCAACATCTTCTCCATTAATTCTCTTCAACCGTATGACTTATAAGTCAATTTTGGCTGCCAATTGGTTTTAAATCTATTTTTATTTTGTCCATGTTGATTCTAGTATGCCTCCTCATCTTTAGATATCAGCTCGCCAATCTCAATTTCAGTTAGCCAACCATTCATCTCACCAGTTATCTATAGGCTCGCCTATGTTTGCACCCGGGTACCTCCTTGTCTTGATGCCAACTTAATATTTGGCAGTTACAGGATTATTTCTTTTTTCTTGGCGATCACTTAAGGTTTGGCAATCACAGCCATAGTCACCTTGCTGGCGATTATAGTGTATTGTTCTACTCGCCAATTGCAATGATTCCCCACAAATTGGCAATTTTTATTTAGCATTTTAATATACTCAATCCATCTGGACGATCAGAAGCCCTCGCCCGAATCACCATAACTTGGCGAACTCTACATTCGCCCTCGCCATCATTCAACTCGCCATCACCATTGGCGATCTGCTCGCCCATTGGCGAACGAACTTTCTTGCTCACTCGTTGGCGAGCTATTCTGTATACTCGCCCAGATATTATTTCACCATAATTGCTCCATTCACTACTCAATTTAAAGAGCCTTTTACCCAAGTGGAAATCAATATTCTTTATTTATTTAATTTCCATTATCACTTTTATGAAATTAGACTCTACAGTAGTGTAGAATCGGGTCTTACATTTTCTCCCCACGTTAAGAAATTTGGTCCTCCAAATTTCAACCTGACTTATCAGTGAGGAAACTTTGGATACTTCTTATGCATAAGGCTTTCAAATTCTCAAGTAGCCTCATACTGCCAGAGAATCCCATCAAAGAATTAATCTTTGATCACTACACTTTATCACAATACTTTATCCTTCATATCCAAAATCCATACCGATTTCTCAACGTAACTCCTGTCCTCTCTAATCTCTAGGACTTATGTCGAATCACGTGGGAAGGATATGGATAGTACTTTCTCATCATTGAGACATGGAATACGTTATGCACTCCTGACAACTCAGGAGGTAGTGCACATCTTTCACACAATCTAAGATTTCCAAAGATAAGATGCGTCGGGAACTCAATTTCCCTCTCATTATGCATCCCAATGGTGAGACCTTAATATACATAATCTCTTGTATATCTCAAGAAGTCTGTTCGACCAAGTCGAAAATAATTCTCGATCTCCTATTTTCTCATGCTATCGTGGATTATATCGTCTGCTAAATAAACCCCTTTCAAGTGCTATGCCTATACTCTCCTTTGGCCATTATCATAAACAAACTCTGCCAGGGTAGAGGATTATCCCAGGAGCCTATAAAATCAACTGCACCAGCTCACATCATATCCTCGAGTGTTCATATCATACGTTCGGACCGTCTCTCAGTCTACAGATAATCTACGGTGCAAAACTCAATCGGGATCCCATAGCTTCCTGTAATCTCTCTCAACACTGAGATACGAAACGGGACTCCCTATCAAATGTAATGCTCCCTGGAATACTGTAAAATCTCACCACTTCCCTGCCATAGAATTCAGCCAAGGCATTAATTAGCTCAATAAATTCCATAATCAAGGAATAAGCAGACTTACTCAATACATCCACAATTATCTAGATAGCATTATACTCTTTTCATGTTTTCACTTAGTATAGGAAGTACCACCAATATAGGTATTTTTTCTTCCTTATCACATTTTCACTTCTAGCAAATCTCGTCTCTACTATGAGACTGCTAGCCTCTCAATATGCTCCAATTTTTTCTTTAAGAGACCTATCCGCCTCTTCAGGCCATCGATAATCATCCCTTTAGCGCTTTCCCGCATTCTAGGATTACCCTTTCAAGTGAGTCGGCGACCACCTAGTTCGCCCACATCTCTCATCATGTTATCCGTTGTTAGGCGATCACCTATCTCATGGATCACCATCCCAGAATTTGCTCAAGGTCCTGAGGAACTCAGGCTTCTTCTCTCAAGATCAATTCAGATTACCTGAAATCTTTTATCATCCTTGGGAGTAAACAATTTCCACTTCTATTACACAGTAACTCATTCATATTATTTACTACTTATCATCTCATTCAGTGCTTAGTCGACAATAATTTTGGTGACTATCATTTAGATAGTTTTAATCAATCATATGCAATTTTCCCAGTAGTCTCTTAAATACAATGCACTCGCTCTCACTATATCTCAGAGCGTCCACACAATGCGTTCGGATATCTATATCAATCAGAGGCGGTGCTAACAGCAAAATTTAGGAATCTCAAAGCCTCTTGCTATCTTCTCAAAGCATGTGGCAAATTAGAGATCCCTATCACAAGTACCCACTCACTGGGACTTCACATTCGTTCTCTCTGTTTCACTAATATATATCGACTAAGGCATTCAGGACATCCCGAAGCATGATGATAAAGTGAATTAACTCGGTTACACAATCCATAATCACTTTTATAACCTCATGGTTAAACTATGACTGCCCTTCTTTTGTAGTCCTTAATACTAACCACCGATTACGTCTTAGGTAATCATTTTCCCTTGATAACTTCTCTTATATCGAGTTATCACTTTATCTCTTCCATTCTCCTAGTACATGTAATGTCACTTCTAGGAGAATATACTTGAGAGTATAACTTTCTCACATCAATTTCTGAAATTTAAATTTATTATCTTTCAGATTTTCATCACCACTTATTTATACAATTTCACATTCCCAATATGTACATATATACACATACGTATATTCTTTTTCAAGATTGGCAGTACTTCTTGTATCTGCTTCTCTAAGTATAACAATTTCTTTTGTCTACATCTGGCTTGTCATTAATTCCAGCCATAATCACGTGATGATCAAACAAAATCACATTTATTCTTGTACTTGGGAATTACCTCATAGCTTGTGTTCCCTAGTAATCATATAACTTGTCTCTTAAGACAATTTCATTCTTTTACATTCATCACCACAGTCGTTTTCCCACTTAATATAGTACTTTACTGTTACAATCTCGTAACCATTTCGAATACTTTATTCATACATACCCATTCACTTTCACTTTCTCACATGAATATGTCACATCAATAAGGTAGCAAATTCTACAAACTCTTCAACAAATCATTTATGCCATACAGGTAAATCTTATAAATCCTATACTTCAATCACCACACTTTAATCTCACTTAAATAGTGAGATCCTTTACTCATATAATTTCAATGTTCACTTAATCATTCGAGACCTCACGTCTCTATTGTATATAATTCAATTAGAACTCCTGTTCACTGACTTAACAGCAAGGTTTTCCATTCCTAGAAGTTTGTGACGTTATTCAACGATATTGCTTATATCAATATGCATATTTATTCTCTTAAAATCATCCTAGTTGGCTCTAGGCACACAAATAGGAAGGATACTACAGTCGGCTAGGGATCCAGATAGAATATGATAGGTATTTTAGAATACCATACTTGTTCCGGAACCTAGAAGCAACTGTAGAGAGTACTAATCCCATTGTTCATAAAACGATATAATTTTCATTTTCACCATTTGTACAAAACAGTTTATTTTTCTCTACTCATTAATCTCTTGAGTAATTTCTCAAGCTCTTCTAATTCACTAGTAAGAGCTTACGAACAATTTCTATGTTGTGAATCGAGTCAACAATCTCTCGAATCCACGTTATTTCATAAGTTTATTTAGAATTTCATCTCATCAATTCTAACTCACAAACTCATATCATCTTGGATGTCTCATTATTTACATCCAACCAAATCCACCATCTTCAAGTCATTTCACATGCATTTCATCATATCTCGGTTCTGCGGATATTGTAACGGACCAGCCCAACTGGCCATGGCAATCCCCTTCTTGGGTCCATCGACAACGATTGCTGTGACAACGCTACTCATCCATATTGTCCTCTTTGGCGAAGGCCTCGTCGCCCCGGTCCTTCCAACCGTGCTCGAGTTCGTCTACCTCAAGGTTTTCTTTCGTGTCCGCTGTGACTCTAACACTTGACTTCCTTAAACGTCAAGTCACTACTTATATTTACTCTCCTAAATCATAAGGAGAGTCTAGAACCAGTATTAACATATTCGATTTTACATCATTTCTCACCAATATAACCCATATTTTCACTTTAAATTCAGACCCTAAAATCCACGACAGGCTGACTATCTCGCGACCTCTCATACTATATACTCTGGGTCGCCTTACTCGTCAATATATTAATGGGGGTCCATAATAGGAATCATCCTTTACACCATCAAATACTCAAACTATTTCACCATCAATCTATTTTAAATCAATTTTGTCTTTTATTTTATGTCTCAGATAAAACATTTCAATATAGGGTATGTTCATAACTTTCCCTTTAATTCCCCCTCTTGGATATACCTCCAAACACGCGATCTTAGGGCTTAGGCACTAATACTAACCTTTTTTTCATTATTATCATCATTTTAGGATCTTAGTTCGATATGGACAGAAAAGTCCTAGTGGCGCCCTCACCGAGTTCCTCACTGCACCTTATCGAATAGACCCAACATTATGATGATAAGATCGTCTATCTCATGCAAAATTCCTGGATTACAATCTCTATTTCTAATCCTTAATTCATCAACTTTCGCCATATTTCAACACTTAACTCATTTCACAGTCATTTGACTCCTTTATACATTCAGACTATACAGTACTACAGGGGATGTTAACCTTTCTCAACACTTTCAATGCTAAAGGCATCAACAGACATTAGACAAACCCAAGCTCTGATACCATTAAATCTGTAACAGTCTGTTACCACATTTTTCACGTATTTCTATACAACTTTACCGGTGGGCTGTCTGCGATGCCATTAACATTCTACAATGATAGTGATAAATAATAACATTTATTTATCAAATACAGAATATAAAATTCTTTTCATTATTCCTTATATCTGACATCCCCATTGTCTTTGTAGCTATAAAGTAGTACTGTATACGTATGTCTGAAATGTAAAAGAGAAGAGACTGTACCTGTCACGTTTAACATAACATGCCTCAGCGCTTTAAACGTAGCTGTACCCATCTGAAAGCTAATTCTCTAACTCTGTGTCTATTATCTATGGAGTTAAAACAAAGGGGTGAGCGATTCATACGCTCAGTAAAGGAACCATATGCTGCTTTATAAAACCAAAACTATATACCACAAAGTATTTGTTTTTCCTAACATCATACCAAGTAGGAAAACAGTGGATATAGTCAACAGTACTCTCAAAACATCATTCAAATCACTGGCTAATCAGTTTCCTTTAAAATGTAGTAAACAGAAAATAGGATTTAACAAATCCTCTTAGTAAACAGAAATCCACAAGTTGAGACTAGGCAACAAACAAATCATCCTATCATTTTTCCCTCAGGAACACAAGTCCGCTTTTGGGGTGCACCCGTAGGCCACCGCCCCTCACGACTATCTCAGATCTATGGCCATAATCTATAGGTGGTCCTCGGGTCCACTTGCCAAGTGACCTCGAGACCGCTGATGACTTGGCGGGTCCATCAGCCCTGTGACGCCCTGAGGTGCACTCGTTGCTCCATCGACCGAGCCACCGCCCCAGGCGGGACACGCAGTAGAAATGCATGAACTCGGGGCCTCAAGTCTCAAAAATCACTTTTATATCTCATGAAAACCTTTATGGAATTATCTCACCCATATTATTATTTACTCAAAATGATTTGATTTCCAAAAGGTTTAGGCTTTCTGTTTACAAAACACCTTGAAAACCTTCCAAAATCTCAATATTTAAAATCTGGTCGTCCATGGTCCGCTCGCCCAACATGGCTCGCCCATGGCAGCTCGACCAGTGCGGAGAACTTGTGTTCGCCCTCCCAACTTTGCTTTTAAACTCAGATAGCAAAACTGGCACGCCCTTAGTGGCTCGCTCATTAGTCAATTCGCCCAAAAAGGGTTCATATTTTCTATTTTCAAAGATATTAAAAATAATTAATTTTTTGTTGAGAAAATATTCATAAACCAGTTCGCCAAGTACGGCTCACCAAGTACGGTGAACTTCTATTCACCCGTCAACCCTTGGCGATTTAAAACAAACTTAACCTGGCTCGCCCATTTCGACTCGCCCATAGCTTTCTTAACAAATGAGGTTGCCCGCCCCAAATGCATTATAAGAGGGTCATTCGCCCAAGGTATAGAAAAAGGGTTCGCCATCCATTGGCTCGCCTGGAATTTGATAAATCAAGGGTCATTCGCCCCATTTCACAAAATAAGGGTTCGTTCGCCCAAATCATAAAAAAGTTTGGCTCGCCTGCCCATACCAGTTCACCTAACATTAAAACACAAGGGCTCGCCCGCCCTAAACCAGTTCGCCCAATCAAAATATAAGGGTCGGCCTTTAGCTCGCCCAAATCAAAACAATTATCAAAATAATGCTTTTCATAAAACAAAACAATTTCTCAATAATTTCTATGAAATTTACTCCACAGGACATGCATTCACTTCACACATATCTCCCTTACCTGGTTCAACGAAGCCTTGCTCCTTCTCGCCATCCAAATCGCATTCACCGAGCTCAAAATTCCCGGCTGCAAAATAATTTATAAATTCTATTAATATTTCTTTTTCAAAACTGTTTCCAACACTTTTGGCGAGACTTAATATTTGACTAGTTCGCCCACAAGCATTCTTACTAGCTAGCCCAAACGAGCTCGCCATTCACTAATGGCTTACAAGTGGTAGGTCGCCCGCCACTCAACTTGCTAGTTTAGCATACATAAGTGAGCTCGCCAACAATTCTTTTCGCCAAGTTGGCTAACAGAAGGAGCTCGCCTATGACCTAGCTAACTTGTGGCGACCTCGCCACTTACCACTCCACGTGATTTAGTTCACCCTTAATTGTTAGCTCGCCTATCACGTCTCTCAAGTCAGAAATGGGCTCGCCCGTGAATTAAACTAACCTTGGGCGACCTCATTCTCTTGGACTTGGCGAGTTCATATTGCCTACTCGCCACATTGGCAATCACTAACACTCAATCATAGCGATCACCATAGTCGCCATTTTCATCACTCTTACACCATTTCCATTACTTTCCTTGTTTATTCTCAATTATTTTTCATACGATACCTTGTTCCAGTTTCTGGTATATTCTATCAAGGCTATTTCTATGTTCATTACTTTGTAAAACATCAAACGATATCATCAAATACTAACATAACCATATAATATGAAAACTCACCTTAATCAACTACACTTCCAAAATAGAATACTTCCTGTCTCCTGTTAGCCTCACTTTGTTTATTCCTTTAGCTCATCAACGATGGACGAATGGTTTTGCAAGCAGTTTATGTGTTTAGCCAACTTAAGATTGGAGTTTAGTAGATCAAACATGGCAGGGAAATGGAAGGAGCCAAACATGAACTTGCAGCAACAAGGAATCGATTTTCCATTCAATCTTCATATATATATAGCCATGCTTTACCAATCAACATCTACCACCTGTCCCTTATTCTGTTTCTCTCATCATTTCACGTCTTTCATTCCTTTAATGCATGAAGAAAAACTGCAGCACAAGTGGCGTGAAAGTCCTCCTTCCACAGGCCTTTTTCTCTGCTATTTACTTTGTTTTTGTTCCTCAACCAATAAGGATAAGTTCCTTACTGACTTCAACATCTTCTCCATTAATTCTCTTCAACCGTATGACTTATAAGTCAATTTTGGCTGCCAATTGGTTTTAAATCTATTTTCATTTTGTCCATACTGATTCCAGTCCGCCTCCTCATCTTGAGATATCAGCTCGCCAATCTCAATTTCAGTTAGCCAACCATTCATCTCGCCAGTTATCCATAGGCTCGCCTATGTTTGCACCTGGGTACCTCATTGTCTTGATGCCAACTTAATATTTGGCAGTTACAGGATTATTTCTTTTTTTCTTGGCGATCACTTAAGGTTTGGCAATCACAACCATAGTCACCTTGCTGGCGATTATAGTGTATTGTTCTACTCGCCAATTGCAATAATTCCCCACAAATTGGCAATTTTTATTTAGCATTTTAATATACTCAATCCATCTGGGCGATCAGAAGCCCTTGCCCGAATCACCATAACTTGGCGAACTCTACATTCACCCTCGCCATTATTCAACTCGCCATCACCATTGGCGATCTGCTCGCCCATTGGCGAACGAACTTTCTTGCTCACTCGTTGGTGAGCTATTCTGTATACTCGCCCATATATTATTTCACCATAATTGCTCCATTCACTACTCAATTTAAAGAGCCTTTTACCCAAGTGGAAATCAATATTCTTTATTTATTTAATTTCCATTATCACTTTTATGAAATTAGACTCTACAGTAGTGTAGAATCGGGTCTTACATGGACTTACTTACAGTTTGATATGAATCATAGCTTAAAGATACAAGGATAATTAAGCTAATGAGTGATACAATTATTTTGCAGCTGAGAAGTACGATTTTGGTTGACATAACCGGGAAGCATGGTTTTGTAAGACTAGGTAAGGGAGTAGTATGTGAAGTAAAATGCATGTCCTGTGGAGTAAAATATTATAAAAATATTGAGAAAATATTTTGATTTGAGATATGCATTAGTTTGATAAATTGTTTTCACAGACCATGAGTTGGGCAAGCTATAAAGCCGACCCCTATGTTGTTTCGGGGCGAGCCAAAGAAGGGCGACCCCTGTTTTAATAAAATCCAGGCGAGCCAAAGATAAACGACCCCTTTTGTGATATAATGGGCGAACTGGCCATGGACAAGCCATAATGGGCGAACTAGCCATAGGCAAGCCATAATGGGCGAGCTGACCATGGGCGAGCCAGTTTAACTCATGTTTTTCTTACACGTAAATTGGTGAGATTTCGGGCTGTTTTTACCATGTTTGGAAACAGAAAATATAAAACCTTTTACAAAAACAATCATTTTGAGAAAATGATGAAATTTGTGAAATAATCCCTTAAAGGTTCTTTGTGAGATATAAAGTGATTTTTGAGACTTTAGGCCTCGAGTTTCATGCATTACTATTTCACGAGGCTGATTGACCCGCCAAGTCATCAGAGGTCTCGAGGTAACCTGGCAAGTGTACCCGAGGACCATCTATAGATTGTGGCCATAGATCTATTGTATCCCTGTGGGGATGATTACTACGTTCCTTTAGGAACGATGTGTTCCTTTGGGAACGATAATAGCATGATTTAATTGTAGGGTGATGCTTAGTCTCAACTTATTGATTTCTATTTACTGAAAGGATTTATTGAATCATGTTTACTGTTTACTATATCCACTATTTTCCTACTGGGTATGTTGTTAGCGAAAAAGAAACGTTTTGTGGGATATAGTTTTATTTTTATAAGCAGCATACACCTTCCTTACTGAGCACGTTGTCGCTCACCCCTTGTTTTCCACTCTACAGGTTCTTGATCTTGTATTAAGAGAATTACCTTCCAAAGATTATCGACTGTTAGAGTCAGCAGATTTTCGATATCGAAGGTATATGATTTTCTTTTATATATTCAGTAAATTTGTACAGTACTACTTTGAGTAGAAGGGAATGTGTATATATATATCTTATGGAAATAATGTAACAATGCATACTTCCATATTGGTACGATGAATAAGAGTGCTAATTTTACTAAAGTGATTAACGAATGGTTAAGCATCACAAACAGCCCAACCGATGAAAATGTGTGATTTATAAGTAAATATTATTTATACTGTGGATTCGGGATGTTACATATTATCTCCTTGTTCACCTCCCGAATGCATTTTGCATCTTGTTCCAAAGTACATTTACGTTCTTTTTTGTTGTCCAATCATCTTTTTGAATCCAACAATCTCTACAAATTACATGACAATCTTCTTTACCTTCCACCATCGAATCCTTTCAGTTCCTTTTTCTTGATTCCTTTAATATCGTCTATGTATCCTTATATTTATGACTAGGAGTCTATGCTGTGTGGTAACACTCTTACTTGGGATAACCTTACAGTCCAGACGTCTATGTCTATCCCTATTGCTAGTTAAAAAAAATCTGTCTGACTTGCTCTTGGTTCACTTTTAAAGGTTATAAGGTGAGAATCTCTCTTCCTAAACAGTGTGTATACTAAGGTTAGGTCATAGGATAAAGCAAAATCTAGGATAGCATCCCCACCCTCGTTTCTTACGCCATAACTAAAACCCCCATGTACACTCTCAAAACCCTCTCTACTTATACTTACATGTCCATTAAGGTTGCGGCCAATAAAAAGGTTTTCTCTTAAAGGCACTTCTTGTACTACCTTATATAAATCCTTCCAAAACCATTGTTTACTAATCTCGTCAAGTCCTATTTAGGGTGCATACGTGCTAATGACATTCAATATTTCTTCTTCTAGAACTAGCTTAACCAAAATAATCCTACCCCTTGTCTCCTAACCTATACAATATCCTTATGGTATTCTTTATCTATGATGATGCCTATGTCATTTCGGTCTCTATCTTTCCCTGTGTACCAAAGTTTATATTGTCAAGATGCTATGTCTCTAGACTTTTCCCCAACCCATTTGATCTCTTAAAGGCATAAGATGTTAACCCTCTTACTCATAACCTCACAAATCTAAGCTAACTTACCACTAAATGTATCTATATTCCAATATCCTAACCTAAGCCTATGGTTATGTACTAACTTTTTTACCTACCTCGTCCATTGTCGTGTGAGAACCTTTGCCTATTTAACACTACATCTAGGAGTCGATGTGGCGTGTCACTTTTGGGTGATGACTTAGCAACCTTACCCACTTTTCACTACATCCAAGCTACGATTAAGTGCATTGTTGACTAGGGGACACTCCAACGATATTTTGATATTGGTTCATTTCAAAAGATTGAACTAGTGTTTATGGCTACTTGGCCAAACCTACTGCCACCCTCACTGGCTGCATTAGTTTTTTTGGGTAGAGTTGAGGTCATTAGTTTGCCTAACTTTGAATTATCCTCTGATTAAACATGAAGTTGAAGTTTTTGTGTGTAAAATGTTTATATTTGGTTTCGTCACATTTTTTCTGTTTAATTGAACATTTAATGCATGCAAGGACTAGATTCTTGAGTATAATGTTCAAGATTTTTCTTGTTCAACATTAGTTATGAGTTTCTGATTTATCTCACTGCGTTTTTTTCATCATTCTCTCCTTTCTGTATATGTTTGTCCTTAAGTGTTATAACGTGGTAGTAAGGTAGCAAAGAACTAATATGGGTTCTTTTTGTTGGTAAAGATGTTCGTTTGACAGGAACAAAACTTGGCTGTGGTGAAGGTGGTTGCGGGGCTCGCACTGTGATGATTTCTCATTATGATAGAAAACTGAAGAGATGTGTGTGAGTCTTTCTAACCCCCCCTCTTTCTTTCACAATTTTGCAGTGATACATATTAAATGCTTTCCTTCATTTCTCATAATCTGAATAGATAAATGTTTTGAAAACTTATTTCAGGCATTATGCTGTCAATGCATGCTTGGCTCCTCTTTATTCAGTAGAAGGTATGCACATTATTACTGTGGAAGGAGTTGGGAACCGCAAACGTGGGTTGCACCCCATACAAGTAATATATATTTCTTCTTCTGTGGGCTAGATCTTAATTGGTCAATTTTTTATTTAATATATACCATTGGCTTAAATCTTTTGAGGAACTCTCTTTTGTCTGTATTGGCTCCTAGATTATATTTTCAGAGTGAACAGATATATTTTGATTGCTTATGACAAATGTGAGAGTAATAATCTGCATTACACTATTCTTCAGTGTACAACTTGAAAATTTCTTTTGAAATCAAGATTTCTGATTGCATTATAATTATAAAATCAATATACTTAAACTTTTTATAGAACTTCTATCTATTTCGTTGGGTGTCTAATTGGATGTACTATACGACCATGCTGCTTCTAAATTTTGGATTTCCTAAAACTTAGACATGATGAAAATATTTTCAAGGTCATGAGAAAGATAAGAAGAATGAACAGGTCTCGTTCTAATGAGAAATATGAAATATGCACCTAAAACCAACAATATTCCTTAAAGGAATAAACGTTCAACAATTTCATTGTGACTATTTGTCTCTAAGAGCTATTGCAATTTAGTTACATTTCTTTTTCCCTCTTAAAATTGACTCTTTGCTTTCTATTATTCCTTTCTCTATCTTGCATCTATTTTTTGTTGTTCCTTATATGTGTTCACGATATATTATGGCTTTCATATATTTTCTGCAGGAATCAGTGGCACGTTCTCATGGCTCCCAATGTGGATTTTGCACTCCTGGTTTTATAATGTCACTGTATGCATTGTTACGGTCATGCCAAACACCTCCTACAAAAGAGCAAATTGAAGAATCTCTTGCTGGAAACTTATGTCGTTGAACGGGTTACAGACCAATTGTGGATGCATTTCGAGTTTTTGCCAAAACCAATGATGCATTGTATTCGGATATATCCTCACTTAGCCTTAAGGAAGGTGAGTTTGTTTGTCCTTCAACAGGTAAGCTCTGTTCATGTGGATCAAAAACTGTAAATGATATAGACACCAGTGACCAAAGGATTTGTAGTACTAGGTATAAGCCTGTCTCCTAAAGTGAGGTAGATGGAAGCATATATACAGATAAAGAACTTATTTTTCCTCCTGAGCTGCTACTAAGGAAATTAACTCCTTTAAATTTGAGTGGATTGAGAGGTCTTAAATGGTATCGTCCCTTAACACTTAAACATGTTCTTGAGTTGAAGGACAGATACCCAAATGCGAAATTGGTGAGGGGTAATACTGCGGTTGGTATTGAAACGAGGCGGAAGAAAATGCACTATCAAGTTTTGATCTCTGTTACACATGTTACTGAACTCAACATGTTAAATGTCATGGAAGAAGGAATAGAGATAGGTGCTGCAGTCAGACTGACTGAACTCTTGAATTTATTTAGAGAAGTTGTTACTCAACGTCCTGCTCATGAAACATCAGCATGCAAGGCCTTCATTGAACAGTTGAAGTCGTTTGCTGGGACTCAGATAAAAAATGTTGCCTCTGTTGGAGGAAATGTATGTCCGGCTAGTCCAATTTCTGATTTGAACCCTCTATGGATGGCTGCAAGAGCAAAGTTTCAAATCATCAATTTCAGCAGGAATATTAGAACCACTATGGCAGAAAATTTCTTCCTTGGCCACCGTAAAGTGGATTTGGCGGGTGATGAAATATTATTGTCAATATTTTTACCTTGGACTAGGCCTTTTGAGTATGTCAAAGAATTTAAGCAGGCACATAGAATGGATAATGATATTGCCATTGTGAATGCTGGAATGCGTGTCTGTCTGGAGGAAAAAGGCGAAGAGTGGGTTGTTTCAAATGCATCAGTTGTTTATGGTGGGGTGGCACCTCTCTCATTATGTGCAGTTAAAGCAAAAGAATTTTTGATTGGAAAGAAGTGGAACCAGCATGTGCTACAGGGTGCTTTGAATGTCTTACGAACTGATATTATGCTCAAGGAAGATGCTCCTGGTGGGATGATGGAGTTTCGAAAATCTTTGACCCTTAGCTTCTTCTTTAAAATTTTCCTTTGGGTTTCACATCAAATTGAGGGAAAGAAATCTATTAAGGTAAACATATCATCATCAAATTTGTCGGCTATAAAGTCATTTCATCGCCAACCACTAGTTGCAAGTCAGGACTATGAAATCAAGAACTGTGGAACATCCGTAGGTTCACCAGAGGTTCATCTATCATCCTTGCTTCAGGTATGTAAATTCACAAAGCTATACTCCTCAGTACAGGTTTTGTGATTTCAAGGATATTTTAAACCAATTTTTAAGTGAAAGTTCAAAATTAAGGGTTGTGGATACATTTGCTTTTAAAGTTATGCTTGTTTATGTTTTGCTACTGTTCACATGTGTGCATTGATGCTTGCATGCTTAAATCTATATGAAATTATTTTTTTTCTTGTTATACAGATAAGGGCAGACATAATCACCTACTTTTTCAAGTTTTCGTTTGTTTTCTTTGCTCTTTCTTTTTTGTACTCAGGCCAGCTAGACACGTCATTTGTCAGAATATTCCGTATTACAGATCTTATAGTAATTGTCAGAATATTCTAGTTTTTCTAGTAATTATAGATTTCCTGATTTCGTGGCTCGAATCCATGATTTTAGGCATTTTGCTGATTTTTTTTTTGTGTTTTTTTTTGGTAGTTTCCTAATTAGTAGCTGATTGAATGCAAAAGGCTTGACTACAAATAGCCTAGTCTTTCTAATTGTATTCAATTCTTAAAATTGTATACAGAATTCACTAGTGTTCATATGGTATCAAAATCTTTGCTTTCATTCTGAATTTTTTTTTTCAACCATAGTCTCTTCCTGTGATTGAAAAATTCCCTTTGTTACACAAACTATCCTTGTACCAACAAGTCTAATCAATCTATCACATTATTAATATAGAGAATTCACTTTCGTTCACATCATTAGTCCCCAATCTATGGGTTATATTCTTTCCCCACTGTTAGACATCTCCCAACTCAATCTTATATTGTTAACAGATATCGACTAAGTGCTTTTGATGCGTATTCTTTCGTAGAGTTTTGTCTCCAAGGCTATAAATTGTTAACAGAAATCGATTAAGTGCTTTTGATGCTTATTTTTTCGTAGAGTTTTGTCTCCAAGGCTATCTTCATGACATTGTTCAATATGTATCATGTTCTCCAGGTTACTGGAGAGGCAGAATATACTGATGATATACTGATGCCTCCTAATGGGTTGCATGCAGCATTAGTTTTGAGCAAAAGGCCTCATGCTCGAATATTATCCATAGATGATTCAGGTGCTAAGTCTTTACCTAGATTTGCTGGCATCTTCTTTGCCTCGGATGCTCCTGGTAGTAATAAAATTGGACCAGTTGTGATAAATGAGGAGCTATTTGCGTATGAATTTGTCACTTGTGTTGGGCAAGTAAAAAGACTACTGGATAGACCCAAGGGTTGTGGTTCAGTTGGCAACGCAAGCTAAGTTTGTGGGAAGAGCTCTCGGGTTCGACTCCCACTAAACACATCTTTGAGGAGGGGTGAAGAGCTTTAACTGTGACTAAACCCTGAACAGGATTAGTCTCAGACCGTTAAAACGGATGAGGATACCTATGGTCTACACCAAAAAAGAAAGACTACTGGATAGAGTGTGTGTGTATATATATATATATATATATATATATATATATATATAGAGTTAAACAATTCTTAGTGACAGTCCTCTAAAAAACCTGACAAAGCAGAGAGGTTATGTGCTTGAGAAGGCAATTAAAGCCAAACTTCAACCTGTAATTGAAGCCTTAAGTAGCACCCGACTGCCTAGAGACAACCAAAGCGAAGATTTCCCGAAAACCGACTCAAACCAGTCGACTACTATATAAGCCAGTCGACTGCTATATGGACCAGTCGACTAATATTTTCCTGAAAAGTATTTTGTTTGAGAAAACAACCGACTGTTATATGACCAGTCGACTGCCCTGTTTTCAGAAGCATTCTGTTTGCGAAACCAGTCGACTACTATATGATCATTCGACTGCCTTTTTCTCGAAAAGCATTCTGTTTCAAAACCGGTCGATTGCTATATGGACCAATCGACTGCCCCATGTGTTTTCAGAATTTCGAAATATCGAAATTTTTAAAAGAAAACAATTTCGATAAAGCAAGACATGTAACCGACTGCCCTACAAAACCAGTCGACTGCCCCCTTTGAAAAAGAGATTTTAAAGCTATATGACAATTGTTTTGAAACTATGAAGTACTTAATAATTATGCACTTCTGTATATATACATGATTGAAGAGCCCTAGTCCGGCCCTTAGTGCCACAGATGTCACCTGATTAATGTTCATCGTGGCCCATCGACATTTGGCCAAACTGTCTCTGTTATATAATTGGCTAGGGGAGGATTCCTAGCTCTTACGGGAGTACGCCACCTGTTTATTCAGTGCATAATTCTGTTAAAATGAAAATAATCTCTCTGTTATTTAAAGATATCTGAAGTACGTGAATTACTCGAAAGTATATGATGTACATATATGCGATTTCAAAAGAATAAAGAAATCAAAAGTATTTACAATTACTTGATTTCACTTGCATATGATGTTTTGAAGGAAGTATATAATATGTGCTTTATAATGATTTTTCATGACATTATAGAGTCAAGCAGAAAAACTGCATATAAAGGCATAGTACGCTTTTTTACATATATTTCTTACTGAGCGTAAACTCACTTCTTTACAACTATTTTTCAGACTACCTAAAGTGATCCCCTGCTCTAGATAGAAGAGCCTATTGGATTTGTGTTCCTTCGAGGCACGCTTCGTATACTTCTTGAAGGTATACTTATGTAATTCTATAAATTAAACAGTGCTACAGTACAGTAATGTTTATAAGATGTCAGGGAATTTAGGTTATGTAAGTGTGTAAGATCCTGTGGTAAGGATGATATGGATATATATCATTATTATGTTTTAATCGAAATTAAACTTCTTATGATGAACTATTCAATATTAAGCTTAAGAAGAAGAAGAAGGAATGACATTGACGAACGAGTCTAATCAAGTATATGTGAAGGAAAAAGTTATAAGTTAATGTGTAGTGATGGGGATGTCACATAAACACATCTTTGGGAAGGGGTGAAGAGCCTTAACTATGACTAAATCCTGAACAGGATTAGTCTCAGATCATTAAAACGGATGAGGATACCTATGGCTACACCAAAAAAGAAAGACTACTGGATAGAATATATATATATATATATATTTAAACAATTCTTAGTGATAGTCCTTTAAAAAACCTGACAAAGCAGAGAGGTTATGTGCTTGAGAAAGCAATTGAAGCCAAACTTCAACCTATAATTACTAGAGGTGCGTCGGAAGATTTGACATTCAAGCAATTACTAGTGGAAGCTCGATATAACTTTTTTATCTAAAATCCGATAAACAACTCATCTCTAATGCAGGGAGAGCCAAAACACACTGCAATGAAACTGGTTTTTTAATTTATATAGGTTATAGGTGTTGTTGTGGCTGACACCCATGAAAATGCAAAACTAGGAGCAACAAAAGTTCATGTGAGTATGAAGAGCTCCCAGAAATCTTGTCAATAGCGGATGCAATTAATGCAAAAACTTTTCATCCCAACTCAGAGAAGTTTCTAAGAAAAAGGGATGTGGAACTCTGTTTTCAATCAGATAAATGTGACAAGATCATAGAGGGAAAAGTTCAAGTGGGTGGTCAGGAACACTTCTACTTGGAGCCCTAGAGCAGCTTAGTTTCGACCATGGATGGTGGCAATGAAGTTCATAGGATTTCATCCACTCAAGTAAGAATACCAAACCTTAAAAGTTAATTACCTATATTTCTTTTATTAATCTTCCTTGGTTTGACTAAATTAGATAAAAATGATAAACTTAAGGAATTTTTTTCTCAACTCAAATAGTGTACAAAATTCAATCATCCATTCTGATAGTTACCAATTCAGATTATTTGGAATAGTCTGCTATTGCATTTTTCATGAAAAAACTGGAAATCGTATCAGCTGGAAGTGTGGATGACAGTAGTGGAAACATGGATAAAAATAGGTTAAACACTTACAAATGACTTATTATATACCCCATACTGTAGTTAGGCTGTAGTAAATTATGAACCAATGATCATAGATGACTTAACATCAGTTGATATGCATGGATATTGTTAATTGGTGATCACTACCTTTTGGTCAGAATTTGTTGATGCAGTGATGTTGGTTCAACTGACTCATAGAACCACCAATTCTTCTTAACTTGTTTTTAAGCTTCCAAATTCAAGGTGTAAAACTTAGTAGAATCTCGATATCCTTGTGAAAAAAGAGGCTTTTCTGAGTTTCAAAAAGATGATAATAATTCGTAACTAAATGCCATACTACTGCAGTTAGTAAAAGATGATAATATTTTTATCATTTCGATTGAGAATAACATTTTTCACAATATATATGTTGATGGTTTAGAGTCGGATGAACGTATTACCTTGGATAGGAATGTATCCAACTCACTTGGAATAATAACTTTTCTTTAAATGATTTAAACTCAAATTTTTTGTTATGTGCAAGTGATGACTCTAAGATTCTCTTCTGGTTTGACATGTGGATCCATGGTGTTATCCTGAAGAACTCCTTCAAAAGGATCTTTGCGTTAGCTTTAAATCAAAATGGCCATGTGAAGGAGTTTGGCTTTTGGTCTAATGGATCGTGGAATTGGGAATTCAAACTTAGAAGGGCTTTGTTTGATTGGGAGAAGGAAGTTTGGAATAATTTTATCCAAACTATCAATTCTGTCCAGATTTTCCCTTTTACAAAAGACAGAATGACTTGGGCACATAGCATAAATGGGGCTTGTAAAACTAAATTGTTTAGGCAGATGATGGAATCTAAAAATTCCTGCCACATGGTCGAAGCTCGTATTTGGAAGCGTTGCGCTCCACCAAAAGTTGAACTGTTTTGCTGGAATGCCATCACGGCTCTCTTCCGATCTTGGATGTTCTTCAACGTAGAGGAGTGGCGTCAAATATAGAGAACAATTGTGCCTTCTGTCCTGGTAAGGAATCTATTTCGCATTTGTTTGTGACGTGCCATTTCTCTTGGACGGTCTGGTCTCTTCTCTTAAAGACGTGGAACCAACAGTGGGCTTCTCCTAACAATCTTAGTTCCTTGTTTCTCATCTAGAATGGTATGGCTATTAAAAAAAAACAAAAGGCTCATCTGGATGATCATCTTTTACGCTGCATTGTGGTTTATTTGGCTGGCAAGGAATGATGTCGTCTTCAACTCCAAAAGGTGTAGTCCTAAGCAAATTTCTCATTTGATTTCTATTCGATGTAGTTGGAGGTTGAAAGCAAAATATCCAGAGCTTGATCTAAACAACATCTTGCTTAATCTTCATGAGCTGTCTTTACCAATAAAGAAAAAATCAGGAAGGTCTAAGGTTTGTTGGTCCCTTCCTCCCAACGATACATGGAAAATCAATATGGATGGCTTGTCCCTTGGGAAGCCTGGAGCGGCTGGAGTGGGTGGAGTGGTTAGAGACTCTAACAGACTCATCAAGCTTATGTTTTCTAAGAATATTAGGCTTGCGGACTCTAATTTGACAGAGCTCCTTGCTATCATTGAAGCTCTTTCAATTATTTCTAAAGCCAGATTGAACCCTCTGCCACCACTTATCATAGAAAGTGATTCAAAAGTAGTTATTTCATGGATTAAAAGTGTTGATAATAGCCCTCTTGGTGAGATTTCCTTCGTTCATGTACTAAGACAGGCCAACTTTTTGGTTGACTTCCTTGCTAAGTCTAAGGTTAATAGAAATGTTGACTTTGTAGCTTGGCTGTAACTTTTAATTTTTAATAAAAATTTTAACTTTCAAAAAAAAATGCTCTCAACCTTAAATTATTTATTTAGGATAAGATGTTACATGCCACTTGCTCTTGCTAGACTTCTGTATATCAATCTTGAAGCAGTCAAACTCAAAATAGAAAATTGAACTTAAGCCATTCTCCACAAACTTATGCGATTAAAATTTCTAGTGCGCTTTAAAATTTTAATTTGGGATAATCTTACAAAATCAACCTATGCCCTAAGCAGTAATATGTATCTATATATGGATTAATATTTTATACATCGTTAGTGGAGTTTTTTGACCCCACAAGCGAGGTTAGGATAATGACATATATCATTTAAAAATATTAAAAATATATAAAATAAATACAATAAGACATGTGTCATCATCTTACTCTGTTTGTAGAGTCAAAAAACTCCACTGATAGTGTATAGGATAATTATCCTTTATTTATTTATTTATTTATTTGTTCACCACAAAACCATAGTTAGAAATATTCAGCTCTACATCTTTAATTGGAGTCCATTTTTTGTTTTATAAGCCAAATCAAATTTTCTAGTTTATTATTATGAGGAAAATCAAGATTTCTATCCCTTTAGACTTTGTCAATCGCATGGGTTTATAAAAATCACTACTTAAGAGTGTAAATTTTGCAAACACACCATTTCATAGGTTGACTTGGCTTACAAAAATCATTTTAAAGAGAATTAATTTAGTGTTTAGATCAATTTCTATTAGGCTAGAACATGGAGACTTCTTCTCATTGTGCTGCGAGCAAATATCAATAAAATTCATGAAGATTAATATTTTTGTACATCAACCATTAGATTTAACAATCTACTTATATCTATTACACACGTAAATCTTTTAGGTGATTCGATATTTTTATCATGTTAATCGATAATAGCATTTTTCAATATATATTAATGGTTGAAATTTTATTATTATAAAATAAATACTTAAAATTTTTTGCTTTGAACATAGACCAAACATTGTTCTTAGTTTAACTAGGTTATCAATCACATCTTAACTTTGAATGGTTGGTAGTGACTCCTTGATTTTAAGCCTAGCATATTAGGTTTTAGGACTTAGTATGTTATGACAACTCGTACGTATATAGGATGGATCCACTTAAACAGGTAAAACTAATCGTGTTTTACACAATTTTATATCTTTTTATACCATTTATATTTTTTTCATTTAACTATTGAATTTTGTGTGTTCAATTCAAGTAAATCATGCATCTGAAATTTTAAGTTAATCGAAACTTTTTAAGTATTTATTTTATAATAATTAAATTTCAACTATTAATATACACTAAAAAAAATGCTATTTTCGATTAACATGATAAAAATATTGAATCAATTAAAAAATTTACGTGTATAATAGATATGAGTAGGTTGTTAAATCTGATGGTTGATTTACAACAATATTAATCTTAGATGAACTCATTGATACTTACTCGCACCAGAATGGGAAGAAGTCTCCTTATTCTAGCATGATAGAAATTGATTTAAACGCTAAATTAATATTCTTTAAAATGATTTTTGTAAGCCAAGTCAACTTATGAAATCGTGTGTTTGCAAAATTTACACTCTTAAGTAGTGATTTTTATAAACCCATATGACTGACAAAGTCTAAAGGATAGAAATCTTGATTTTTCTAATAATAATAAACTAGAAAATTTGATTTGGCTTATAAAACAAAAATGGACCCCAGTTTAAGACGTAGAGCTGAATATTTCTAACTATGGTTTTGCGGTGAATAAAAAAAATACAAAAATAAATAAATAAAATATAATTATCCTATACACCGTTAGTAAAGTTTTTTTACTCTACAAGTAGACGACACATCTTATTTTATTTTCTTATATTTTTTTAATATTTTTAAAAGATATGTGTTATCATCCTAACTTTGTTTGTGGAGTAAAAAAACTTCACTAATGACGTATAAAATATTAATCCATAAACAAATACATATTACTGCTTAGGGCGTAGGTTGCTTTTGCAAGATTATCCAAAATTAAAATTTTAAAGCGCTCTAAAATTTTTAATCACGTAAGTTTGTGGAAAATGGTTCAAGTTCAATTTTCTATTTTGACTGCTTCAAGGTTGATATACAAAAGTCTAGCAAGAGCAAGTGGTATGTCACATCTAACCCAAATAAATAATTTAAGGTTGAGAGCATATGGACAAATTATTTGGCCGATTAGAGGTTGAAAGTTTCATATGTTCCATTTTAAAATTCTTTCTGATACTAGAGAGCTTACTATATAAACTGCAAGACGCTCATTATAGTTCACAAAATAGAAATAAAAAGTCCTTGATTTGTAAGGCATAGAAGTGCAAAGAAGTGGGAGTATTAGTGCAATCTTCTTCCCAAAATGGCCAGGGTATGGCAATACCTAGCCTATGCCTTGGCGTTGTGCTTGATAATCAATAATGTAGCTGCTGACGATGAGCCACCATATTACTATAAGTCGCCTCCTCCTCCTCCATACATGTACAAGTCGCCTCCTCCTCCTCCATACATGTACAAGTCACCTCCTCCACCTCCATATGTAGCTGTCAAATATGAGCCTTCCTATGAACCACCTCCGTATATGTACAAGTCACCACCACCTCCTCCATACATATACAGGTCGCCTCCTCCACCTCCATATATTTACGAGTCACCTCCACCTCCTCCATACATGTACAAGTCACCTCCACCTCCCCCGTATAAAAAGTAACCTCCACTCCCCTCTTCGTCTAATGGTGTCCTTATCTCTTTAAGTCTACAGCACCTCCATTTACATGCCATGTTGTTTCAATACCATTTCCTTTATGTGAAAGTGATGTACCTGCTTGTTGTTGGAGTAATAAGAGAAAACATTGTTGCTGCTGGAAGTTATCTATTGGTTTCTTCCAAGCTCTTTGATTTCTCCGACTCATACCCCTGATTGAGGGTAGGGCGTTTACTATGTTTTCATGAATATTTAATTTGGTTTTTATGATTTTATGTTGTCATGCTTTCTTACATCAGCTTATGGTTATATGTATTATATATACATAGATACAATATAATGGAATTTGTAGTCTCAATTACGTACCGTACTAAATTGTTTCAATCTCTGGTATTTCTAATCACTTGATTGGGCAATCACTATGACTAATTTACTATGGTTTCATTTAAAAACATAATAGGACTTGAATTAAATTAAACTCTCAACTATCATATAATCACACACGAACGTCAACAATCAAATTGCAAAAACAAGTTGGTTTATCGAATCAAAGAAATTAATTAAAAGAAGAAATGAGGTGCCTAAAGCTTTGTGCACTAATTCTAGGTAGAGGCTTTTTATTTTCTAGTAATGACAAATAAACTAAAAACGTTTCTCGTAAAGGGTTAGCCAACAAAAATCTGTGAAGAAACTTGAGTCAATTTGTAGCGCAAACTATGTTTCTTCTAAAATTTACATCGATGATTGGATAAGTTGGATTCTATCAATTTCATAAAAGATATCAAACAGCTAAAGCACACTCTATTTGTCATATTCAAAATGTATGTATACATACAATGCTATTTTTTATTCATATAATTGAAACTTTTCGAATTGATTCAAAACTTTACTTGCATGACGAATACAACTAAATTATTAAATTTAACCGTTGATTTGTAAAAATATTATCTTACGTGAAGTTATAAAAATGTATTAAATTAAGTTAGTTTTACAATGATTTAAGTGGATCACTCCTTTTGTATATTTTATATTATGGGATCCAATTTCTTAGAAAAGAAAAACTTTACATTAGAATAGAAATCCATCTTGGAATCTTAATTTGTTATTTGTCTTCTAAGTCATCAATAGCATTCAAGATCCATATACAAACAAAAAAAAATCACTATCTTGACAAATTAATTTCAATTAATCAATCAAATATATGAGAAAGTGTCTCAAAACAAACCTTCTCCAATTAAATTTAGCGGGTCGCACTTAAAACTCCCCCAATTTACTACATATTTGATTATTACCAGTGAAGATGTAAACTAACTTGGACAATTTGTGTCTTTATACGGTTTTCCATTATTTATTTTACTTTGTTCTCAGCAATATATTTAAAAATCAATTAGTGGTAGCGCTCTATTCCATGTGTTCCCACAATTGATAATGAAATTGTGATAATTACAAATTTTATATTTTTAGTATGTAAATAAAAGTATTATTGGAAGTAAATTAAGGATTGTAAATTTTAAGAATAAAAAAATCATAATAGTTAAATGAGTAATATGGATTGGGATTTTAAGAATTTTAATTGGAAAAGGATTTATGGGATTTAAACTCTTTCGTTGACTACTTGACAGGAAATTTCATGATCAAACGGTAGTGTTTTAATTATAATTTTTGATTAAAGAATCTAAATGATAATCCGTAAAATTATTTGGAAAGCTAACTTAATTATCTTTCCAACCATATTAGGCTCGCATTCTAGTTCCTTATGGATCAATACCAAAAATTTTGTGAAGTTACCCTATGTGCAGTAGATATTGCCAACTAACCTATCTATAAAGATTTACCCATAGCGGTTGGTAAAAAACTCCGATTAAGTTGATTCAAAATCTGTTGGAAAGTTAACTTAATTATCTTTTCAGCCATATAAGTCTCATTTTTAAATTCATTGTGTATCAATAGCAATAAATTCCTAAAATCACATCACATGCAAAGAATTTAAAAAATGATCAGCAATTGGTAAAGAATTTGGCATAATTTTTTGTAAGGAACTCCTATTTAGGTGATTCAAATTGCGTTGAAAGGTTAATTGAAAGAACTTTTCAACCATATATTGCTCATGTTTTTATTCATTGTGGATTGATCTCGGAGAATTTTTAAAATTGGTTATAAATACAATGAAACAATTGTTAACATAATATTACAATCAATTGTAATATTATAGTTGACTTAGATTAATTGATTACAGTTGACTAATTGATTACGATAATGTAAACGTAATATTACAATTAATGTTACAATCAATTGTAATATTATAATTACCTTAGACTAATTGATTACAGTTAACTAATTGATTATGATTGATTTTAGGACTTAATTACGATTTTATTTCTTAATTGTATTTCCTTTATTGTCATGTTCTATTACCTATATAAAGGCCTTTAACCTTCTTGTAATGTATTATCAGAAATACAATTCCTTCTTTCATTCTTTTTTTTTCTTTATCTCTTTCTTTTATAATCTCTTTCTTTACATGATATCAGAGCAAATTTTTTGTTCATCCCGAAGCTGAATCATCTTGGGATAACTCGTTTCTTTCCATTTTCTTTTTCAGAATCCAATAATCTAGAAAAGATGATAAGTACTCAA
This sequence comes from Heritiera littoralis, assembly GCA_031772115.1. Classification (NCBI taxonomy): domain Eukaryota; kingdom Viridiplantae; phylum Streptophyta; class Magnoliopsida; order Malvales; family Malvaceae; genus Heritiera; species Heritiera littoralis. The sequence goes on from JAPDPK010000042.1 coordinate 4,130,179, forward strand.
AGAGAAACCGCGCAACCAATCTCAGTCATTCTTGATGGGCATAACTACAATCGATGGGCTTCAGCTATGCACAATTATTTAAAGGGGATGAAACTATGGCTTGTTGTCACTAGAGAACGTAAGGCACCGGTCAAACAAATAGAAGAATCTGATGAAAAGTATGCAGATCGACTTGAAGAATGGGAAAGTAAGAACCATCGAATCATTACATGGTTCACCAACACTACTGTTCCCTCTATCAATGTACATTTTGGACACTTTTGTTGGCTCTTATAGGCAATACCGAGAGGGGGGTGAATCGGTTCTTCGCTAGCCTTAAGCCAGTTTTTCGATTCTTGTAAATTCTCTAGCCTATTTGAATATTTTCTAAGTTCTCTAAGCTAGGCAAGCATGCAATTCAAATTCAATACAATAAGCACAAATATAATTGCAAGTAATTAAAGAGAGTAGGGAAAGAGAAATGTACGCAAGTGATTTATAGAGGTTCGGCAACCTAGCCTACGTCCTCTACCTTGAGATGCTCCCAAGGATTTTCCCTAAATTCACTAACTTGAATTTGTGTTACACTCCCTCTTTTCAAGGCTCAAGAGAAACCTCTCTCTTTTTCTAGGCTAAAGAGAAACCTCTTCTCCCTCTTTTTCTAGGCTAAAGAGAAACCTCCCTCTTTTTCTAAGGCTAAAGAGAAACCTCCCTCTTTTTTTAAGGCTAAAGAGAAACCTCCCTTTTTTACAAGGAATGAATGTGTTTACAAATGGTGCAATCAAAGAAGGCCTCCAAGTAAGCAAATGATTACAGAAATTAAGCACAATAGAAAACCTATACAAGATTTTGTGCTAATCAATACAAGAGATATGTGAATGATCGAAGATGAAGACTTTGAAGCTCTTGATTTGTTGTTTGAAGCTTGAGGATTTGAGGAAAATGAGTATTAGAGTTGATTGAGTAGTTCCCCTTCCTTCCTTTAGCTTCTAAGCCTCTATTTATAGTCCCTTGGATGGTTTGTAGACGTTGGTTGGAGCCAAAACAGAAACCAGCCGTTGTATCTCACAGAAACTAGCCGTTGGGGGCTTTCTGGCATAAAGGGATCGATCCTTTTACGAAAGGGATCGATCCTTTTTTTCATTCTGGGCTTCCGGGGCATTCTGCCAAAAAGGGATCGATCCCTTTCCCTATGGGATCGATCCTTTTCTTCCAAAGGGCATTTTTCCTGCACTTTTGGGTTAGAAATGATATGGCTTTTGATTTTAATTCAACCCAAAACATTTATAAGCTTTAAGGGAGTTTTTCTTGACTTTCTCAAATAAAAATATTGTCCAAAAACTTATAAGTAATTTTCTAAACTTATGTTCAATAATTCTTGAGAAAATTACTTAATATTGAAAACCATTTTATAAAGCATTAAGACCCATAAGAATATATCATTAAATCATGGTCTTAATGTTTGATATGAACACTTAAAAATGAATTGAGAAAATCATGTGTGATAAGGCAAATTTATAATATGAATTAAAACATTAAAGCCTACTTAAGTTTTTGTCATTTCAAAATATATATGTCAATTTAAAGCTAACAATCTCCCCCTTTTTGATATGACAAAACTTAATGTAAATTTGCTTTGAAAATTCTTTGATAAAATACTCTCCCTCAAATAAAGCAGGATTTTATAAAGCTCCCCCTTAATATAAGCATGGGTTTTGAAAATGAATTTTCAAACTATTTCTCCCCCATTATCTCTCCCCCTTAATATCTCTCCCTTTTAATATCTATCTCTCTCCCTTTTTGTCATAGCAAAGAGAAGGAAAAATGATAAGAAATATGCTCCTCCTAAAATCATGGCTATGTGAGAAGAGATAAAAGAATATGCTCCATCCAATAAGAAACATGTTAGTACATGGGACTCATAGCACAAATAAATAAGCCAATTGTTCATAAAGAGTATGAAATATTCATGCAAAGAACATGACTTATGATCCTATACCAATTGTTTATAAATAATTTTGATACCAATTGTTGATAAGTAATTTTGCAAAAAGGTTCCAATTGGTAAGAAATTAAGCAAGCACCTAAGTATATCAATTGTTCTCTAAGGTCCAACTAAGGTGCATGGTAATACATCATGATTATGAGCTGAAATTATATAACATATCATATGCATGTGCTCATAAATCATTCTCAAGAAATATTGTGTCTAGAATTAAATCATACATCAATTAATCACAAATTCTAGCACACAAGAGTTTCATGCAAAAATATCCTAAGAGAATTCTTCTCTATTTGTCATTTCAAACTAAATAGCATGAGAAGAATTGTCAATTTAAAGCTCATACCAATTGGCAATTTAGATTTGGCTTACCAATTATTGAAAATATGGTTACCAATGATACTAATTGTTATTTCAATCTTAATACCAATTGTTACTAATGGTTGACTTAGGCATTTTGCATGAATCCAATATCTATGTGTAGTGTGTTCAAGAAAATAGTCATTCTAAATATGCAAGAACACAACACACATCATCAAATATGCATATGGATCAATTAATCATTAGCACACTATCATAGAGTATTAATCCATATTCATATTCACAAATTTATACTATATGGAAGATTAAAAAAAATCAAGAAATTCAAGCACACATTTTCTTCCATGAAACTAAAGAATCCTATGCTCAATTTTCCATTCAAGATCTTAACCAATTATGAGCAAGGAAAGATTCAAATAATAAATGCATGGATAATACATATGTTCAAGTTTGCATTTATCTTTGAATGTTGGTGTTGTCATTAAAGCCCAAGTTCTTTAATAGTTTGGCCATAAGAAAAATTTAAGTACATGGATGGTAACGTTTCATGCATTTGAACATTTAGAATCCATTTACCATCACAAATTATAGGCTAATGACCATTACCAATTGTTGAATTTACATTTGAAATCAATCCACTAGATGTATAATTATCATGAAACCTAGTGTGGAATAGATGAGTCAAGCTAAGAGATATAATCCTATAAGCATGCTTGACTAAGATGAACAAAAGGAATGATCAATATTCATGATGCACAAGTTCATCAAATTCTCAAATATATCCATAAATTCTTGAAATAATTCTCAAAATTATGTTTAAGCATTCATTGAAAGTATGTTTCAAGATTATTTCAAGAGTTATGCAAATCATGAATGTTTTCAACAAGAAAAATGATTTTGCACTTGTAAGCTCAATGAAAAATGATATTGATTGTTGAAAGTGATACCATTTGTTGGAAATGATATTAATTGATGAAGTTGAGGCATGATATCAATGAAACATGAGTTTTCATATATTAAAGATCATCAAAAAGAAGTTAAAACAATGAATTTTAAGTTGAGAAGAGAGAAAGTATCAAAACAATGAATAGTTCTTCTCAAATTTGGTTGAAAACATGCAGGAGAGCCTTTCATGATGCACAAGTTCATCAAATTCTCAAATATATCCATAAATTCCTGAAATAATTCTCAAAATTATGTTTAAGCATTCATTGAAAGTATGTTTCAAGATTATTTCAAGAGTTATGCAAATCATGAATGTTTTCAACAAGAAAAATGATTTTGCACTTGTGAGCTCAATGAAAAATGATATTGATTGTTAAAAGTGATAACATTTGTTGGAAATGATATTAATTGATGAAGTTGAGGCATGATATCAATGAAAAATGAGTTTTCATATATTAAAGATCATCAAAAAGAAGTTAAAACAATGAATTTTAAGTTGAGAAGAGAGAAAGTATCAAAACAATAAAAAGTTCTTCTCAATTTTGGTTGAAAACATGCAGGAGAGCCTTTTCTGGCCTGGGGGGATCGATCCCTTTAGGAAGGGGATCGATCCCTCATATATTTCCTGCAGATTCTGCTGTTGTTTTGACAGAAAATTGAACTTGTAAGGTACCAAAACTCCGTTTTTGAGTAATTTAAGTCCAAGTAACGGTTTAAACATTTGTAAAACTTGATTTTGGACTTGTGTGAAAGAAAAACATGAATGAAAAACCATTTTACAAAAGATTTTGCAATTTTGGAAGAATTTACATAATAAAATGCATTTTTGGCCTCAAAGGAGGTCATTTCGAGCTTTAAGTATATTTTGACCAAACCAATGCATTGAATTACATAAATATGTCAAAACAAACTTGTTCACATAGATCTTAAGCATATATATCATTAAAACATACATCTTGTGAACAACATGCCATGATTTCTAACATGCATATTCTTCATTAAGGCTCATGACAAGGCATTTTGCATATATGACATATTTGACAGCTTTTGAGCAACTAAATATATTATCTAGACATATCAAACTTGCTCAAGACGTAGAAAACCAAAAATCATTTCAAAGTCACTAAACATGCCTTTCATTCAATGTATCAAGCACTCAACAATCATGCCTTTTGCTCAATCACAATGCATCATTAATCATTAACTAATTTTCTCATCAAAGCATAACTAATCAAATAAAAAATTTAAGGAGTAAGGAATTAAGCTTACAAAACTCCTTTGCTTGAGAGTGCTTTGCCTTGATGTGTTGGATCCACCATTAGCCATTCTTTAAGAAATTGTTGTCACCTTGCTAAGGATGGATTTCCAAGCTCTTCCTTTTTCTCATTAGCATAAGCAAACTCCATGAGGATGTGTTGAGCATTTAAACTCCATTGTTCCATTGTATTCCCATGCTCTAACACTCCTACAACAAACAAATTTATGCATGCTTTGGTACCCAAATTTTCTTGGGTCCATGAGAGTTAGTGCAAACAATTTTTGATCCTTTTGGGATCCATTTCAAGCACAATTCATCGTTATTTATTGCATGCTTTGGCACCCACATTTTTCTAACTACTCTTCCTCTAAATGTGGTTTTTCTATATGTGCATGCTTGTGAAGAGTGTCCTATTCTATTGCATGGTGAGCATGTAAGAGATTTAGATGAGTTTCTTTTTGTATTGCATTATAACCTAACCCATCTTTATCAAAGAAAGCTCTTTGGGTCTTTAACATATGATCTAGCTTTTGTTGACCCATATAAAACCTAATAAATGAGTTATGCAAATTTGTATTCTTTTCATTCAACTCATATATCTCTAAGTTTGCCTCTTCTAATTTCTTTTCAAATTCTAGCTTAGTATTAGTCAAGGCTTCATTTTCTATTTTTAATTTAGCAATGATTTTCTTATATTTGGAGTTCATGCATTGAAATTCATTTGCTAAATCATTAAAGGCATTTTGTAGTTCACTAAAGGTATAATCATTATCTTCACTAGAACTACTACTAGCCTCATCATCACTAATAGCCATAAAGCATGAGTAGGCTACCTCTTCATCTACATTTTCCTCATCGGAGCTATCACTATCGCTCCATGCAGCCACAAATGCTTTCTTCCTAGGCTTTCTATCCTTTTCCTTCCTAAGTAAGGGGCAATCTAATTTAGTATGACCCGGTTCATTGCACTCAGAACATACTAAGGGGTCCTTTTCTCTTCTACTTGACTCTCCCTTTTGATGTCTCCTATTACTCTCTCTCTCTTTCATTCTCATAAATTTATTGAATCTTTTGGCAAACATTGCCATTTCCTTTTCTTCCTCATTTCCACTCTCATCACTATCATCCTCATGAGTGGAAGACTTAAGTGCTACCCCTACTTTCTTTGAAGGCTCTTCATTTCTTTTTAATTTCATTTCATGAGTAAGTAGAGAGCCCATAAGTTCATCTAGAGACAAGGTATTTGGATCCTTAGATTCTTCTATTGCGGTTACCTTTGCCTCCCATGACTTAGGCAAGCTATTCAAAATTTTCTTTACCATTTCAACATTAGAATAAGCCTTGCCTAGAGCCTTAAGTCCATTAATTATATCATTAAACCTAGTGAACATTTCGCTAATGGACTCATTTTCTTTCATCCTAAATAGCTCATAATCATGTGTGAGCATTCCTACTTTGGTATCTTTCACTTGATTGGTCCCTTCATGTGTGATGGCTAATTTGTCCCATATTTGCTTGGCATTCTCACATAATGATACTCTATTATACTCATTGGGACCTAATGCACAAAAGAGAGTGTGCATAGCCTTGGCATTCAATTGTGCCACTCTCATGTCATTTGTGTCCCACTCATCCTCACTGTTAGGGACATCTTTTCCATCTACTTTCTTCATGGGAATTCTAGGACCATTCACTATAATCCTCCACACTTCATAATCATTTGATTGTACAAATAACATCATTCTAGTTTTCCAATAAGAGTAATTCTCTCCATTGAAAAGTGGAGGTCTAACTAATGATTGTCCCTCTTCTCCTAGGGGTGTGCCTACATTCAAGTGAGCCATTTAAGATCGTTTTGCTCGATAGAGGTTAGTCTAAATCAATCTCGAGCCCAAGCTCTGATACCAATTGTTGGCTCTTATAGGCAATACCGAGAGGGGGGTGAATCGGTTCTTCGCTAGCCTTAAGCCCGTTTTTCGATTCTTGTAAATTCTCTAGCCTATTTGAATATTTTCTAAGTTCTCTAAGCTAGGCAAGCATGCAATTCAAATTCAATACAATAAGCACAAATATAATTGCAAGTAATTAAAGAGAGTAGGGAAAGAGAAAAGTACGCAAGTGATTTATAGAGGTTCGGCAACCTTGCCTACGTCCTCTATCGTGAGATGCTCCCAAGGATTTTCCCCAAATTCACTAACTTGAATTTATGTTACACTCCCTCTTTTCAAGGCTCAAGAGAAACCTCTCTCTTTTTCTAGGCTCAAGAGAAACCTCCCTCTTTTTCTAGGCTAAAGAGAAACCTCCCTCTTTTTTTAAGGCTAAAGAGAAACCTCCCTCTTTTTTTAAGGCTAAAGAGAAACCTCCCTTTTCTACAAGGAATGAATGTGTTTACAAATGGTGCAATCAAAGAAGGCCTCTAAGTAGGCAAATGATTACAAAAATTAAGCACAACGGAAAACCTATACAGGATTTTGTGCTAATCAATACAAGAGATATGTGAATGATCGAAGATGAAGACTTTGAAGCTCTTGATTTGTTGTTTGAGGCTTGAGGATTTGAGGAAAATGAGTATTGGAGTTGATTGAGTAGTTCCCCTTCCTTCCTTTAGCTTCTAAGCCTCTATTTATAGTCCCTTGGATGGTTTGTGGACGTTGGTTGGAGCCAAAACAGAAACGAGCCGTTGTATCTCACAGAAACTAGCCGTTGGGGGCTTTCTGGCATAAAGGGATCGATCCTTTTACCAAAGGGATCGATCCTTTTCTTCATTCTGGGCTTCCGGGGCATTTTGCCAAAAAGGGATCGATCCCTTTCCCTATGGGATCGATCCTTTTCTTCCAGAGGGCATTTTTCCTACACTTTTGGGTTAGAAATGATATGGCTTTTGATTTTAATTCAACCCAAAACATTTATAAGCTTTAAGGGAGTTTTTCTTGACTTTCTCAAATAAAAATATTGTCCAAAAACTTATAAGTAATTTTCTAAACTTATGTTCAATAATTCTTGAGAAAATTACTTAATATTGAAAACCATTTTATAAAGCATTAAGACCCATAAGAATATATCATTAAATAATGGTCTTAATGTTTGATATGAACACTTAAAAATGAATTGAGAAAATCATGTGTGATAAGGCAAATTTACAATATGAATTAAAACATTAAAGCTTACTTAAGTTTTTGTCATTTCAAAATATATATGTCAATTTAAAGCTAACAACTTTGATCTTGCTAAGGAAGTTTGGGATTTCATTACAACATGGTACAGTTCAACTACTCTTTCTCATCAATACCATCTTATGATCACTTTGTCTCAACTTCGCCAAGAATCAGGTCAGTCAATTGATGAATTTCATTCCAAAATGCAACATTTATGGGATATGCTTGAGAATTCTGAGCTAAAATTAAAAAATGATCAAGATATTTTTATTAATTATCGGAATCAACTTCAACTTATTTAATTTCTCATGGCTCTTCAAGACGATTTTGAGAATACCAGGTATTCACTTTTGCGTCGACACCCTCTACCGACCATGGATAATGCACTTATAGAGTTAATTTCCGAAGAAACTCGGTTAGCTATGACTCGTACTCATCAAACAGACACTGTTGTTGCTGCAACTCCTAAACAACGCACTCTACCCTGTTTTCGATGCGGACGAACCAATCATCTTGTTGCCTATTGTAAAGCAATATTTCACTCTAATAGAGCACGAATTTTTGACACTAAATCTTCTTCGGCAATGCCTTGTTCACGATGTGGTAGGACTAATCATCCTGTTGAGAAATGCAAGGCTACATTTCATACCAATGGAACACGTCTCGATGGTTCTCCAAGCACCAAGGCGGCTGCAACAACCAACACTGAGTCTATTACCTCTGAATCTTCTTCTAACAAATTTACAATCTCGATTGATGACCTTCAGACTTTGATCAATCAAGTAATATCTCAAAATCACACTACTGCCATGTCTGCTGCTACATCAGGTAACACTTGGTTGTTAGATACTGCTTATGGAAACCATATGACTGCTGATCCTTCTTTATTTAAGAAAACAATACCTATTTCTAATAATTCCATCATTACAACTGCTAATGGTTCCACCTTGAAAGCCACCCACATTGGTAATGTTGAAACTTCCACTCTTTGTATACTTAATACTTATCTTGTTCCCAACCTTGCCTTTAACTTGCTTTCTTTTGGCCAACTTTGTGATTTCGGTCTTAACTTACATTTTTCAAAACAATATGGTTGTATTGTGCAGGATCCTCGAACAGGGCAGAAAGTTGGGATAGGGCGTAAGGTTGGAACACTGTTTGAACTTGAAAGCCTGAAAGTTTCACAAAACTTGATCACCGCTGCTACATCTCAAACACCTATTCCAGCTTCTTTAGAGTTATGGCACTCTAGGTTAGGTCATGCATCTATTTCTCGAATAAAATCACTATCTTCTACTACTGTTTAAGGTAAAGTTTCTCATGACATTTTTTATTGTTTATCTTGTCAACTTGGAAAACAAAGTGCATTACCATTTAATAAAAGTGAATCTTCTTCTTCTTCACCATTTGATTTAGTCCATTTTGACATTTGGGGTCTAACTCCAACATCAACTATGGGAGGTTCATGTTATTTTGTTATTTTTATTGATGATTTTTCACGATATACTTGGATTTATTTATTCAAACAACGATCTGAACTCTTGTTAATTTTCAATGAATTCAATAATATGATACAAACTCAGTTTTCTCGCAAGATAAAAGTTTTTAGGTCTGACAATGCTGGTGAATATACATCAATTGAGTTCAGTAATTTGTTAAAAAATGATGGAACTCTTTCTCATCAATCTTGTGCACACACTTCACAATAAAATGGTAGAGCTAAAAGGAAACACTGTCATATACTAGACACTGTTCGTGCCCTTCTTGTTTCATCCTCTATTCCTGAACAATTTTGAGGCGAAGCTGCTCTTACTGCTGTTTACACTATCAACAGAGTTCCTACACCAGTGCTAGGTATGCGAACTCCTTTTGAGTTTCTATACAATAAGACCCCCGACTATCATTCTCTTAAAGTTTTTGGATGTGCTTGTTTTGTTCTACTTCCTGATCATGAAAGAACTAAACTTGAACCTCGAGCTCGTTTATGTTGTTTTCTAGGTTACGGTACAGAACATAAAGGCTATAGGTGTTATGATCCAATTTTTAAGCGTCTTCGTGTCTCGCGTCATGTGGTCTTTACTAGTGTCTCGCAATTTACTAGTGTTGCTGCATTGACATCCCAATCTTCTTCTCCATAGGTTTTCACAAACCTATCTTTTGATATTTCACCAGCTGACGAGAATCTTACAGGTACTTTTAGCTCAAACAGTGACCAATGTTCCTTGTCTCCCTCAACTTCTGATTTGATCGAGGCTCCTGCTGATACATCCGTGCCTTCCCCATATGTACCTCCTCCTCTTCGTCGCTCCACTCGAGTAAGGAAACCAAATACTCAACTTCGTGATTTTCATTGTTATTATGCCCTATCCACATTACATGAACCTCGTAATTTCCGTAAGGCAGCTTCTAATCCTATGTGGCAGCAAGCAATGGCAGAAGAGTTACAGGCTCTTGAGAAAACACATACTTGGGACATTGTTGATCGACAACCTGATAAGTCAGTCATTGATTGTAAGTGGGTTTACAAGATTAAGACTCAGTCTGATGGCTCAGTGGAACGTTACAAGGCACGCCTTGTTGCTCGAGGATTTACTCAAGAATATGGCATTGATTATGAAGAGACTTTTGCTCCAGTCGCTCGTCTCACATCTGTTCGCTCCCTTTTAGCTGTTGCTGCATCTAGAAAATGGCCAACATATCAAATGGATGTTAAGAATGCATTTCTAAATGGTGATCTTATTGAGGAAGTTTACATAAAGCCACCTCCTGGTTTCTTTATACCGTCTAACAAGGTTTGTCATCTTCAGCGAGCATTGTATGGTCTTAAGCAAGCCCCTAGAGCTTGGTTTTCAAAATTTAGTACCACTATTGCTTAGTTGGATTTTACATCTAGTGCCTATGATTCTGCTCTTTTTACTCGGAAAACTAGCCAAGGTACTACCCTTCTTTTACTTTATGTGGATGACATGATTATTACAGGTGATGATAGTGATGGTATTCGAGATCTCAAGACTTTTCTCTATTCCCAGTTTGAGATGAAGGATCTTGGTCCTTTGAGTTACTTTTTGGGTATTGAGGTTACTTCTAATTCTACGGGCTTACACTTATCCCAAACAAAGTATGCTTCTAATATTATTGCCAAAGCAGGATTGACAGATAGTAAGATTTCCTCTTCACCACTAGAACAAAACATCAAGCTTTCTCCTTCTGATGGTAGTCTTCTCTTAGACCCGACTTTGTATCGTACTTTGGTGGGTAGTCTTGTTTATCTGACGGTTACTCGCCCAGATATTGCTTTATGCTGTTCACTTGGTCAGTCAGTTTCTTTCGGCTCCACGATCTACTCATTTTGCTGCTATTCTTCGTATCTTGAGATATGTAAAAGGTACTATGTTTCATGGACTGCATTTTTCTTCTAGCTCATCATTAGATTTGCAATGTTATTGTGATGCTGATTGGGCAGGGGATCCTGCTGATCATCATTCTACCACTGGTTATTGTTTCTTTCTTGGTTCGTAGTAAGAAACAAATTGTTGTCTCCCGCTCCAGTTCTGAGGCTGAGTATTGAGCTCTTGTAGATGCAACATCTAAACTCCTATGGTTACGATGGCTTCTTCAAGACATGGGTGTTTGTCATCGTTTGGTACTCCAATCCATTGTGATAATCAAAGTGCTATTCAAATAGCTCATAATGATGTCTTTCATGAGCATACTAAACATATCGAGATTGATTGTCACTTTGTTCGTCATCATTTGCTCAGCCAAACTCTACGGCTTGTTCCTGTCACTACCACAGATCAGAAAGCAGATATCTTTACCAAAACACATTCACCTGGACAATTTCTTGCACAAGTTTCCAAACTCAAGTTGGCTTCCACATTACCACCTTGAGTTTACGAGAGGATGTTAACGTAATATTACAATTAATGTTACAATCAATTGTAATATTACAGTTGACTTAGATTAATTGATTACGATAATGTAAACGTAATATTACAATTAATGTTACAATCAATTATAATATTACAGTTACCTTAGACTAATTGATTACAGTTGACTAATTGATTATGATTGATTTTAGGACTTAATTACGATTTTATTTCCTGATTGTATTTCCTTTATTGTCATGTTCTATTGCCTATATAAAGGCCTTTAACCTTCTTGTAATGTATTATCAGAAATACAATTCCTTTTCTTTTTCTTTATCTCTTTTTTTTTATAATCTCTTTCTTTACAACAATAAGAAATGTGATTTAAAGTAATAGAAAATGAATTGAGGATTTAAAGTATAACATGAAATTTAACAATGCAAAATCAATTTAATTTTATTCATGTAAGATAATTAAATTTCAACCATGTAAACTAAATTAAATCACAACCAAAAAAATTAGATATAATTATCAGCGAGTAAAAACACATACCCAAATGAAATTGTATATATTTTTAAATGAAGAAATTTTGGAGTAATAGAAACATAGCTAAGGGAGATTTTTGCACGAAAAATCATGCACATGCAAAGGCAAGGTCGGCTTATGCATTAGAGAATGGGAAAAATATCCCGACTTCTCTCAAGCTTCCATTGGCTAGAATTTTTAATTGAATTTAATGGAAATTCAATTGATTATATTAAACTATCTACCTAACTTTCTAACTATAAAGAATAGGCTGAAGCAAACAGCCAAGAAAGAAAATGGAAGCCTACGTGTTTGACCAAGAAAATCACTACCAAATCAAATTGTAATTGATTGAAATTTAGGAAATTCATAAATAAATATTTATAGATAACATCAAGTGATAAAACCACCTTTTAATTGGTTAATAAAATAACCTACAGACTTAAAAATGGTCAGGGAACAAACGACTGAAGACAGAGCTAAGCAGGGGAGCCTAAAACAGTGCAAAAGGTAGAAGAAATATCTCACGTTACTCTATTTCTGTTGGTTGTAATCTATGAAATTTTTTAATATATAATGTGAAGATAAAATTAACCTATCGATTCACATTTTTTTGACTTGATAAAATACTTGAAGAAGGCTCTAAATATATAGAATCATTCGGCTGAAGCAGGACAGTGAAACAAAGGCAGAGAAACATGAGGAAAGAGGAGAAAAGAGAGGGAAGAAGAATGAATTGTGTGAGGGGAAATTAAAAATTTAAACCTCATATACTGACCTTCATACAGACCAAATTTCAGTGCCAAAACACCTGAAGAGCTGCTCTAACATGAAGCAAACAGCAAGCTTCCCCTGGACTGAAAACAGGGGATTTCAGAGCAAGGGGTTCGGTTTTCTAAGGGTAAGGTGCAGCAAACCATTTCCTTTAATTTTCAATAAATTATATATGTTATAAGGATGATAAATGAGTGCATTTATGGATTTAAAATGCGGAAACTCTTGCTGGAAAGTGAGGAGAAAAATTGCTCATATAAAGGATTCCAAAGGGTAAACTACTTCTCTTTAGTTTGATCTTAACGTATATGAGTGTTGTGATGTATTTTCGTGTAAAATTGATATAAATTCATGAAAATATGGATGTTAAGATGATGATAAGGTATTGCCTTAGTGTGGAACCCTACTGAAATAATTAAATTAAATTAGATCTACAAGATTTTATGATTGTACAAAGTGTAAGTAAATTGCGTTTAGAATTTGAATGTAGAAAATACAAGATTTTGAGGTAGTGAACATATGGCCATACTGAGAATTACATGGAAAACATGGTGTTTAAGCTATAAGATTGAGATATGATAATCGTTCATCAATGAAATGAATATATTTATTGTGAAATTGAAGTGAAGAGTTGAAAGGCACTAGACCATACATTGGACAAGGTGAACGGCACTAGTGAAGTGAATTGGCTTTGTGGTAATTTTAAGATATATTATAAGTATTTAATTGTTAATGTTGTAGGTGATTTTGATTTATAGAGAAAACCTTACAAGGATAGGTTTTACCACCTAACCCTAATAATGAACTAAGGAAAACCATGTAATTTATTGAATTATTGGTGTGAACTTGATGCTTACATGTGCTTATATAATTTTATGTGGTACGCCTAATGAAAATAATTGTGGAGGCTTACAGACAAAGCACAATGGAATAATATATTGAGTGCTTGGAAGTGTTGGTAAGTGATATGTCTAAATTTAATTAGTATCATATCGCCTAGGTTTGACATGAGTTTGAATGAATGAGAATGAGTATGATACATGTGATCATTGGAATTTATAAATAATGATGTATGAAATGAGTTTATGATTATATTATCGTGAAGTACTTGATAAGAGATAAAATGGTAAAGTGATAAATCTCAAAAACGAATAAAATGATGTTATGGATTTTAAGAATGAAACATGGTGAATTATAAGTTATACATTTGACTATGATAGATTGAGAATGATATATTTATATTGCGGCAAGTTATATAAATAAGGATGTGATTGTAATATAATTGAAATGAGTACGAGTAATATATGATGATTTTATTAATTGCCGTGTGTTAATTTCTATATAATGAGAACACCTGTTAATATGTTGATGACATGTCGAAAAGTGATGAAATTGTAGAACCTAAATGAGGCTGTTGACTTCAAGTAATATATGCTAAGGTTTAATGATAATTATTTTGATTGAGACAAGGAGATCCTGTTGGCGTACCATAGCGTATCAGCTTAGGCATGCACTACATTATTTTATGAAACTTAAAAATATGTTTTCAAACCATGCTTTAATTGCATTTGAATTATTTATGCATGAGCATGGATTTAAAAGATTGAAAAGAAGTTTAGTCTGTCGTAACGATTTTTGTCCGGGGACTCGATCGCTAGACGATTTTGAAAAAAAACACAAAGAGGAGTCGCCACCAATGCTTTTTGACTAGGTGTGATTGGCCACCTAAAATCATTTATTTTTTTTCAATAAAATCTTAAAATTAATTAAGGCTTATCAAAAAAAATAATTTTTGGTCTGCGAAAACAAAGTTTGGGTTCGGGAGTTCGGTTATGCGTGGGGAAGGATTAGCACCCCCACAGCGCCCGTTAGAAAACGGTACCACTTAATCATGTATTATCTTTTGATCTTAATAAAATGGTCTTAATTAAACATTTAAAAAGAAATTCATTTATTTTGAAATCAATTTGTTATTTGCTTATTATTTGAAACATTAAATTTTATTTTTATTTATGTTAAATTTATTTTTATTTGAAATAAATGAGAATCTTTTGTATTAAAAATTATTCCAAAATACCCCAATACTTTTGGTAGCATTTCGGATAATTTCCTCACCTAGGGATTTCTTAAGAATCGCTACTTGCGATTTCTATAGAATCCCATCCTCGGGAGATTCGCACTTATTTTTTTTGAAATTTCATGAATGCAAATGATGCAATCAAAATATGGATGATGTACATGAGAAATCCATTATTTCATTTTATTATTTTTTAATTCATAAATTTTAGTTTTTATAAATGAAAATCCCTTATATTGAAAATTATTCCGAAGTACCCCAATACTTTTGGTAGTATTTCGGATAATTTCCTCACCTAGGGATTTCTTAAGAATCGCTACTTGCGATTTCTATAGAATCCCATCCTCGGGAGATTCGCATTTAGTTTAGAATTACAATGAATGCAAATGATGCAAACAAAATAGATGTGATGCACGTAAGAAATTTTATTTTATTTTTATTATCTTTTAATTCATTTATACTTATAATATTATTTTGTAATTTATTTATATTTATAAAATCTTACTTTTATTGAAAAATCATACTAAATATTCCAATACGCTGGTAACATTTAGCATATTTCTCTCACCTAGAGATCAGTTAGGAATCACTACTTGTGAATTCTGTAACATCTCATCATCGGACAATCTTCAAAACTTATACTTTTTATTTAATTTTTAATTGTTTTATATTTATTTTGAATTGTAACCATTTTGTACTCTTATTCATTTGTTTAAAAATTTTATTTATTATTTGTTTATTAATATTAATTTATTTCATCGAACTAAAATTACTTGAATACCCCAATACGCTGGTAATATTCAAATATTTCATTTCGACCCTAAGGATTATCAAAGGATCATTACTTGTGATTTCTAAGAAATCTTATCATAGGATATTCTGTTAAATTTATATTTTATTTATTCATTTATAATTCATATTTATATTTATTTATTTGTTCATTTTAAATTTTATATTTGATTAATTTATTTTTATTTTTTTATAATAATTTATTTAAAGAATTTTGAAATTGAGATAAAACCAATTAAATGTTCCAATACGCTGGTAACATCTAAGGGTTTTTCTTGATCCTAAAGATTATCGAAGAATCACTACTTGTGATTTCTTCGAAATCTTATCATCGGAAATTATTTATGTCTTTAAGATGTATATTCTTATATTTTGTTTTAACACTTATATTTGCATTTATCAATGTATTTAGATTTATTTATTTATTTTTATTCCTAAATTCTTATTTGTTTAAAAAATTTATTTCTATTCACTTACTATTTTCTCCTATTTACCTATTCTTTATATTATTATTTTTATTACCATTTTTTTGTTTTTTTTTTATTTTATTTTTTTATTTATATAAGGCAAGTTTCGATATCGAGATAAAGTCGATTAAGTGTCCCAATACGCTGGTGACATCTAAAGACTTCTCCTCGATCCTAAAGATTATCGGAGAATCACTACTTGTGATTTCTTCGGAATCTTATCATCGGAATTATCTTTTAAAACTTATAAATATTTTGTTTTTTATTATTTATCCTTATTGTTTTTTTACTATTTTATTGAATAACTTTTTATCACTTTGGAATATTTATTTATCTTCAGAAAAAAAAATTATAATAATTAATTCATAGAATAGCACTCACGATGTTTATTTAAAAGAAATATTCTTAACTCTTATTTTAATCCACACAATATTTATAACGTGAATAACCTTTTAAAGAAAATGATATACAGTTTGTGTAAAAGATATATATGCAGAAGCCACGTAAAGAAAGACCAAACAACATGCTTTCAACGTAGATAACCTTTTAAGGAACATGATCTATAATTTATGGAAAGGAAATATAAGCAGGTTTACCTTAAACAGAAGCCAGCAGCGAGATGATGATGCACGGTGCAACGATGAAGATGATGCAACACGATATGGAGCAGCGCAGTGGAGAGGAGTGCCAACAGACCAGGAATAGCAGGCTTACCTTAAACAGAAGCCAACAGCGAGATGATGATGCACGGTGCAGTGATGAAGATGATGCAGCACGGTATGGAGCGGCGCAGTGGAGAGGAGTGCCAACAGACCAGGAATAGCAGGCTCACCTTAAACAAAAGCCAGCAGCGAGATGATGATGCACGGTGCAGTGATGAAGATGATGCAACACAGTATGGAGCGGCGCAGTGGAGAGGGGTGCGAGTAGACCAGGACTAGGTGGGGCTGGTGCACACAACAGAATAGGGGGCGGTGGCAGAAGCAGCTTAGAGGATCTCCACAGCAACGATGCAACAAGCTCTTGTAATAGCAAAAGACGCAGCAGATCGGGGAGGAGCAATGGTAGAAGGGAGTGGCAAGGGGCAGTAGCAACGCTGGTGACGATGAAAGTCTTGGAGCAGTGAGCAGGGGACACTCCATGCAACACCTGGCCAAAGTCTTCACAGCGGAGCAGCAGGGTGGCGTACGATGTACAGGCCGGCGATGAATGGCAGGGTACGACGGATGAAGAGGGAACAGCAATGAAGGGTGGAAGCAAGGTGGGGGAGGTTTGATGATGAATACTGAAAGAGGCTGCCGGATCCCAAAAAAAACTTGTTCTTTTCTTTCTCAGTCCTCCTTTTTTTTTCTGTGTAAAAAATCCTCCCCTTTTATAACTATGTAGCCCCTCTTTATTTAGGAAAGAAAGATCTTGATTTTAATGTATTAACCCCATGATTAGGGAATTTTTATTTTGTCATTTATTTTTTTATTTGACCTATCTTTTTATTCCTTTTTTCATTGTATTATTTTTGGTAATTTATTTTCAGCTTTTATTGCATTTAATTATTTCCTTTTTTGCATGATTTATTTTCCTTTTATTGACTTATTCATATTTGGTCTAAATCTCTCAAGTCAACCTTGGCTTAAATTTACATGATGCATGGGCATTGAAGAATGAGTTTAATTTATTTATTATTAATTTTTTTTTATTTTTTGCTTTTTTTTTCAATTTTTTAAAGTTCTTCGGACAAAATTCGGTGTCTACAGCTGCCCCTCTTTGCACATTGCTGAGAATCAGGAATAGGGCAAAGACTTTAGACAACAATTTTGTTTGAAGTCATTTTTTTTATTTTTTTTTATTTTTGGGAAAATTCAATTTTGATTCTCGAAAATAATACCTTGACTCCATACCAAGGCTCAACCCATGAGAATCAATGGATTCGATTTGAAACACATAATATCTTGACTCCCTATTAAGACTTGATCCACTTTGAAAAGCTAAATTCGATTTTGAAACACATGATACATTGGCTCCCTACCAAGGCTCGATCCACTGTGAAAAAGTGAATTCGACTTTGAAACACATGATACCTTGAGTCCCTACCAAGCTCAATCCACTATGAAAAAGTGAATTCGACTTTAAAACATAATACCTTGACTCCCTACCAAGGCTTGATCCACTGTGAAAAAGTGAATTCAAATTTGAAACATGATACCTTGACTCCCTACCAAGGCTCGATCCACTTCGAAAAAGTGAATTCGAATTTGAAACACATGATACCTTGACTCCCTACCAAGGCTCAATCCACCTTGGAAAGCTGAATTCGACTTTAAAACGTAATACCTTGACTCCCTACTAAGGCTCGATTCACTTTGAAAAAGTGAATTCGACTTTAAAACCTAATACCTTGACTCCCTACCAAGGCTCGATCCATTTTAGAAAAGTCAATTCGATTTTGAAACACAATACCTTGGCTCCCTACCAAGGCTCGATCCACTTCGAAAAACTAAATTGGATTTTGACACATAATACCTTGACTCCCTACCAAGGCTCGATCCACTGTGAAAAAGTGAATTCGATTTTGAAACACATGATACCTTGACTCCCTACCAAGGCTCGATCCACTGTGAAAAAGTGAATTCGACTTTAAGACATAATTCCTTGACTCCCTACCAAGGTTTGATCCATTTTAGAGAAATGAATTCGATTTTGAAACACATGATACCTTGACTCCCTACCAAGGCTCGATCCACTGTGAAAAAGTGAATTCGACTTTAAGACATAATTCCTTGACTCCCTACCAAGGTTTGATCCATTTTAGAGAAATGAATTCGATTTTGAAACACAATACCTTGGCTCCCTACCAAGGCTCGATCCACTTCGAAAAAGTAAATTGGATTTTGACACATAATACCTTGACTCCCTACCAAGGCTCGATCCACTGTGAAAAAGTGAATTCGATTTTGAAACACATGATACCTTGACTCCATACCAAGGCTCGATCCACTTCGAAAAAGTGAATTCGATTTTGAAACACATGATACCTTGACTCTTACCAAGGCTCGATCCACTTCGAAAAAAAGTGAATTCGACTTTGAAACATAATACCTTGACTCCCTACCAAGGCTCGATCCACTTCAAAAAAGTGAATTCGATTTTGAAACACATGATACCTTGACTCTTACCAAGGCTCGATCCACTTCGAAAAAAAGTGAATTCGACTTTGAAACATAATACCTTGACTCCCTACCAAGGCTCGATCCACTTCAAAAAAGTGAATTCGATTTTGAAACACATGATACCTTGACTCCCTACCAAAGCTCGATCCACTTCGAAAAAGTGAATTTGATTTTGAAACATAATACCTTGACTCCCTACCAAGGCTCGATCCATTTTAGAAAAATGAAATCGACTTAAAATGAAATCGACTTTGAAAGATAATACCTTGACTTCCTACCAAGGCTCGATCCATTTCAGAAAAATGAATTCGACAAGAGAAATTTTTGTTTTTAGAGAAATTCACTTATTTGGAACAAAGAAAATATTCCATGATTCACAAAAATTTTGAAATTCGCATCTAGAAAAACTCGAAGATTTACATCCTAAGAGATTCACATCTAAACTTGAAGATTCACATTGAGTTTCACATCTTGACTTGAAAGTTCACATTCTAAGAGTTTCTCATCTTGACTTGGAGATTCACATCTCAAGAGTTTCACATTTTGACTCAAAGATTTGTATTATAAGAAACTCCCATCTTAAATGTAAGATTCACATCCTAACTGAAAGATTCATATTCTAAGAGTTTCTCATCTTGACTTAAAAGTTCACATTTCAAGAGTTTCTCATCTTGACTTGGAGATAAGAGTTTCCCATCTTAAGCGTTCATTGGTTTTGTAGGTTGCATCTAGAAGATCTAAGGTATAATCTTATCATGCATCAATCTCACCATGAAGCCAACTAAATCTCATTTACTCATGAGCTAATTTCACCGTCTTAAAACTACAAAACGATGCCAGCAACATTAGACTTAAACTCTTGTTATGACTGCACCATTTTTCTTTAAAGAAACATTTTTTTACTTTTTAAGGAACAACTAACCCCATTGCATTCCTTATTCATTCATTTTCTTTTTTTTTCCATCTTTTTATTTTTTCAATGATGCAAATGCAAAATGCATGCCCCTAAAAAAATAGTCTATCATAATGATGATAAATGCAAATGCTTTCTTGGAATATGCCCCAATGTAATAGTTTAAAACCATGATGCATGTGTCTTTTTGAATGATGTGAATGCCTAAATGATAGAAGTCTCCTTTTTCTAAAAATTTCTCTCTTTTTTTCAGTGCCGAAAATCCATGGCTTTCTTCATTAGGATCGTTTCTTCTTCTCACAAAGATTCTCTTCTTTATTTCCCATCTCGTTTGTAGAAGCACATATGTCAGCTACATTCAACACTCTTGCTCTCTTTTTGTATATGGCCCTTGGTCATCTTTAGAATCTTTTCCAAAGTAATGCCAAAGATTTTTATGTATAATTGTCATTTATTTATTATCATTCCAATTCCATGACAAATGCAGTTCAGTCACCAATTTCCTCAATCCATTTTGGGAAAGTGTGAACATTAGAAAGCTTGGGAGAATAAAGAAAAGTAGGAACAAACTTAATAAAGTACAATAAGAATTTGGGCAATTCAAAGTGGATAACAATGATAGGTTCTCAATTAAGAAACTGGATAATTTAAAGCAAATGACAATGATAGGTTTTCAATGAAAAATCAGACAATTTTGACAAACTAGTCAGAATTCTTTGAAAAATCTATTCAATTGACATTCTCGATCAAATTGAGTTGCCCCCTACACCATGAGATTCTCAAATGATGCTGGTTCTCCTTATGTCAACCCATCTTCCCAAATCTTCAACTAGATTATCATTCTTTTAACTCAAACCGCCCTTTCGGGTTTTCAATTTGAGCTTCCCCTTTTTATCCTTCTTTTCTTTTTTCTTTCTTTTTTCTTTTTTTGTCTTTTCTTTCTTTCTTTTTTCATTTTCTCATTCATTCTCTTTTTTTTTCAACTTCACTAATATTCCCAACAAATCGCAATCTTGTTGTTTCTTGATAAGTATGTCCAAGTTCAATGCATGATTCTCCAATTTCAAGTATTCACATTTGATCAAAATGGACTTTTAAGGCACGTAATGTAGGCTCTGGTGATGGGTTATGAAAAAAATGGATATAATCAGGCTCAAAATTTGTTTCTTTAAGGGTTAAAAACCAAAGGATCGTTTATCATCGTGCAAAGCATGCTTGTCGCTTGCTTTAATTGATTTTTATTTTCATCATTTTCTCTTTTTTTTTCAACTTTTCATTTTCACCTCTCCCCTTTTTTTTACAAGAGGACTCAAACATCAAAGGGGATTTTCTCTTTTATTTTCATGACTCATGACCTGAATTTCTTCATTTGTCAACAGGTTTTTTTTTTTTTGCAAAATTTGCCCCTCAATGTGAAGGGTGATCCTTGGTGGGTTTGTTTTGAAAAAAGCATGATAGGCTCAAGAAGGGTGGCAAATGGATAATTTTACTCATGCACGAAGGATAGATCAAAGACGGCCATTTCTCATCTCAAATGTAAATACTCTTATTGAAGAACATTTATTGAACAAGAACAACACAATGGATACAAGAGCTTCACTTCTTTGTCATTTCATGCGATTTTAACTTCTCTTGATAGGAGCTATCTCTTTATTGCTTCAACAATTTAGCAATTTAAGGGAAAGAATGATCACTGACTTTGCCAATAGAAATAGAATTTTCAAAATAAAATCCCAGACTATCATCATAATTGACTGCTCATTCATTTTTTGGAAGTTAAGTGTGGCTGAAATACAAAGAGATGAAAGCAAAGATTTGTATCGAAGAGGATATGTAGTGCAAATGCATCTGTCATTTTATTCAAATGATAATAGATAAACTAACTCATGCATAAAAATTTCCCCAAAGCTTGTAGGCGTAAGCATTTAAGGAATTTCATTACTTTAGTATAACTCAAAAGTGACAAACTTTGGCTTTTCCTCATAGAACACTTGTCCTCCAAAATCTATGCCTTTTTGCAGCGAAAGGTTCCCACCAACATTTTACTTTTCCTTCTTATCAAAATTTAGCAAGCCAACATTGATCAAACTCTGCACCTTGTATTTAAAAGCAGGGCAAGTCTCTATGGAGTGGCCTACATTCCCACAATGATAGTCACTTCGAGCAGTGGCATCGTACCATTTAGGATATGGAGGTTTTAATGGTTCTAGATAAACAGGTGCAACAATATTATCTCTCACCAATTGTGGAAATAACTCTGTATAGGTCATAGGAATTGGGTCCACAGAGATTCTCCCTTGATTGTTCCTCACCCTTTTTTGACTACCCACCGGTTTGTTTGATTGAGTAGGGACTTGAGAATTTGATTGCCAACTTGGGTGATAAACAAAAGGATTATGGGTAGTGTTGTCTATAGTTGGATAATAAGGATATGGGGGATGCGCAGTATAGGGTTGAAAAGGAACGAAACTCCTTGGTGGTTGATTTTCAATGGTAACAGCTTGTGTTTCTCCCTCTTTCCTCTTATTTGCCCCAACTCTATTTGAAGCAGAAGCATCCTCAATTTTACCACTCTTAATGGCATTCTCTATCATTTCTCCAGAAATTATCATGTCAGCAAATTTTTTTGTAGCACTCCCCATAAGCCTATCATAATATGATGATGGCAAAGTATTAACAAAACAATACCGTGGTTTCCTTTTCAGTAAGGGGAGGCTGCACTTGAGATGCGAGGCCCCTCCACCTATTGGCATACTCCTTGAAACTTTCAGAAGGCTTCATTTCCATATTTTGCAAAGACAATCTATCTGGTGCCATGTCAGTCATGTGCTTATATTAGGACAAGAAGGCTTTTGCCAGGTCATTCCATTTGCGAACGTAACTCCGATCAAGCTGATTGTACCACTTGGCTACTGTTCCAGTTAAACTATTTGGAAGCAATGATGAGCAACTTATCATTATTTGTATACCAGACATTTTTCGACAAAACATAGTGATGTGAGCTACTGGGCATGTGGTCCCATCGTATCTCTCAAATTCAGGTACTTTAAATTTGGTGGAATTACTAGATTTGGGACCAAACTAAGCTCATTAGCATCTATATTTCCAAAGAAATCCATTCCTTCGATTGCCCTTAACCTTTCATCCAACAGTTCATATTTTTGTTGTGACTCGCCACTTTCTTTCCTCAACTTTTCTTGCTCCATGGGATCATGTAAATTTGGAACAACAATAGGATCAACAGGCTAGATCTCGAGTGCTGTCCTCAGTCTGGTTGTTGATTCACAAAAACATGAGCTTGGGGATAAGCTCTTTGGGAATTTTGAGTTTGGGGCTATAAACTCGATGGGTACAGTAGATTCTCTCTCATAGGTTGAGGCTCATTTCCTGATCCTTCCGTGACCTCTTTGCCTTTCATCAAAGTCATCATCATCTCCATCATCTTCGACATTTGCTTCTGAGATTCTTCTTGAGATTTAGCTAGCTCTTGTTGAATTCTTTCCATCTTTTCCATTCGCTCAACATGTTCATTTTCCATGGCTTCGGCCTTTGATTGAGTACTGTAACGATGTCGAATAAGTGGTTCAGAATGCGGTGGCTTCTTTATTTTGGCACCTCTAACATTTGTTTACCACAATTTAGAGCATATTATTATTTGAAATTGTGCCATAAAAGAAAAGACTATTAAAATCATCCCAATACGCTGGTGAGGATTTTAAAAATCTTAACTTTTTACTTCCAAGATTTGATGTCATTACTTATGATCACCAAAAATTTTCATAAGTGGGCACAAGATGAAATGTATGTATGCATGCTAAATGCATGTATGTGCATGAAATTCAATAGCTATTGCTCATGTGATGAGATGCATATATCAAGTTTAAAATCTTACAAAAACACATTCTTTTTAAAAAAACGAAAAAAAATTTTTTTTTTAGAATATGCATGCTATTGAAATCACAAATAAAATTGAATGAGAAGGTTTTTATTTTTATTTTTTTTCACAATTTCAACATTCACTTTATTATATTTCCCATAAAGGTGTTACATAAAGTATTCATTCATGTGCCATAATTTAAGGTAACCCTCACAAAATGCTGGTATAGCTCTAGCTAAGGTTAGTTTCTCTATGGCTCAGTACATGCTTGGTTTAAGTCTCTAAAGGGTAAAAGGTTCTCAAATTGTTCCTTACTGACGTCCACACTAGACTAGTAAGGCACCCCAATCCTCACCCATGACAGGCTACAAACGGAAAGGGTTCAACTTGAGTGAGAGTATTTCGCTTGCCATTGCGGAGGTTATCACCTCACGAGAGCAAAGGTACTATACTCTCTCCTAAAAGGGACAAACCCGGGTGTAGGGTTGATGTATGCAATGAATATGTCATGTAGGCAAAGGAACCAAATTTAAAGTGCATCCCAACAAAATGCAAATGATAAAGATGATTCACACATTTTTTTGTTTGTATTTTTTGTTTGTATTTTTTTGTTTTTTTAATTATTTTTTATGAAAAGTTTTATTAAATATTTATTAAGACCATTAACTAAGATTTTGGATAAAACATGATTAATCATGGTTCGACTCTCTAATGTCCCCAGCGGAGTCGCCAAGCTGTCGTAACGATTTTCGTCCGGGTACTCGATCGCTAGACGATTTTGAAAAAAAACACAAAGAGGAGTCGCCACCAATCCTTTTTGACTAGGTGTGATTGGCCACCTAAAATCATTTATTTTTTTCAATAAAATCTTAAAATTAATTAAGGTTTATCAAAAAAAATAATTTTTGGTCTGCGAAAACAAAGTTTGGGTTCGGGAGTTCGGTTACGCGTGGGGAAGGATTAGCACCCCCACAGCGCCCGTTAGAAAACGGTACCACTTAATCATGTATTATCTTTTGATCTTAATAAAATGGTCTTAATTAAACATTTAAAAAGAAATTCATTTATTTTGAAATCAATTTGTTATTTGCTTATTATTTGAAACATTAAATTTTATTTTTATTTATGTTAAATTTATTTTTATTTGAAATAAATGAGAATCTTTTGTATTAAAAATTATTCCAAAATACCCCAATACTTTTGGTAGCATTTCGGATAATTTCCTCACCTAGGATTTCTTAAGAATGCTACTTGCGATTTCTATAGAATCCCATCCTCGGGAGATTCGCACTTATTTTTTTTAAATTTCATGAATGCAAATGATGCAATCAAAATATGGATGATGTACATGAGAAATCCATTATTTCATTTTATTATTTTTTAATTCATAAATTTTAGTTTTTATAAATGAAAATCCCTTATATTGAAAATTATTCCGAAGTACCCCAATACTTTTGGTAGTATTTCGGATAATTTCCTCACCTAGGGATTTCTTAAGAATCGCTACTTGCGATTTCTATAGAATCCCATCCTCGGGAGATTCGCATTTAGTTTAGAATTACAATGAATGCAAATGATGCAAACAAAATAGATGTGATGCACGTAAGAAATTTTATTTTATTTTTATTATCTTTTAATTCATTTATACTTATAATATTATTTTGTAATTTATTTATATTTATAAAATCTTACTTTTATTGAAAAATCATACTAAATATTCCAATACGCTGGTAACATTTAGCATATTTCTCTCACCTAGAGATCAGTTAGGAATCACTACTTGTGAATTCTGTAACATCTCATCATCGGACAATCTTCAAAACTTATACTTTTTATTTAATTTTTAATTGTTTTATATTTATTTTGAATTGTAACCATTTTGTACTCTTATTCATTTGTTTAAAAATTTTATTTATTATTTGTTTATTAATATTAATTTATTTCATCGAACTAAAATTACTTGAATACCCCAATACGCTGGTAATATTCAAATATTTCATTTCGACCCTAAGGATTATCAAAGGATCATTACTTGTGATTTCTAAGAAATCCTATCATAGGATATTCTTTTAAATTTATATTTTATTTATTCATTTATAATTCATATTTATATTTATTTATTTGTTCATTTTAAATTTTATATTTGATTAATTTATTTTTATTTTTTTATATTAATTTATTTAAAGAATTTTGAAATCGAGATAAAACCAATTAAATGTTCCAATACGCTGGTAACATCTAAGGGTTTTTCTTGATCCTAAAGATTATCGAAGAATCACTACTTGTGATTTCTTCGAAATCTTATCATCGGAAATTATTTATGTCTTTAAGATGTATATTCTTATATTTTGTTTTAACACTTATATTTGCATTTATCAATGTATTTAGATTTATTTATTTATTTTTATTCCTAAATTCTTATTTGTTTAAAAATTTTATTTCTATTCACTTACTATTTTCTCCTATTTACCTATTCTTTATATTATTATTTTTATTACCATTTTTTTGTTTTTTTTATTTTATTTTTTTATTTATATAAGGCAAGTTTCGATATCGAGATAAAGTCGATTAAGTGTCCCAATACGCTGGTGACATCTAAAGACTTCTCCTCGATCCTAAAGATTATCGGAGAATCACTACTTGTGATTTCTTCGGAATCTTATCATCGGAATTATCTTTTAAAACTTATAAATATTTTGTTTTTTATTATTTATCCTTATTGTTTTTTTACTATTTTATTGAATAACCTTTTATCACTTTGGAATATTTATTTATCTTCAGAAAAAAAAATTATAATAATTAATTCATAGAATAGCACTCACGATGTTTATTTAAAAGAAATATTCTTAACTCTTATTTTAATCCACACAATATTTATAACGTGAATAACCTTTTAAAGAAAATGATATATAGTTTGTGTAAAAGATATATATGCAGAAGCCACGTAAAGAAAGACCAAACAACATGCTTTCAACGTAGATAACCTTTTAAGGAACATGATCTATAATTTATGTAAAGGAAATATAAGCAGGTTTACCTTAAACAGAAGCCAGCAGCGAGATGATGATGCACGGTGCAACGATGAAGATGATGCAACACGATATGGAGCAGCGCAGTGGAGAGGAGTGCCAACAGACCAAGAATAGCAGGCTTACCTTAAACAGAAGCCAACAGCGAGATGATGATGCACGGTGCAGTGATGAAGATGATGCAGCACGGTATGGAGCGGCGCAGTGGAGAGGAGTGCCAACAGACCAGGAATAGCAGGCTCACCTTAAACAAAAGCCAGCAGCGAGATGATGATGCACGGTGCAGTGATGAAGATGATGCAACACAGTATGGAGCGGCGCAGTGGAGAGGGGTGCGAGTAGACCAGGACTAGCTGGGGCTGGTGCACACAACAGAATAGGGGGCGGTGGCAGAAGCAGCTTAGAGGATCTCCACAGCAACGATGCAACAAGCTCTTGTAATAGCAAAAGACGCAGCAGATCGGGGAGGAGCAATGGTAGAAGGGAGTGGCAAGGGGCAGTAGCAACGCTGGTGACGATGAAAGTCTTGGAGCAGTGAGCAGGGGACACTCCACGCAACACCTGGCCAAAGTCTTCACAGCGGAGCAGCAGGGTGGCGTACGATGTACAGGCCGGCGATGAATGGCAGGGTAC
The DNA here is from genome assembly GCA_031772115.1 of Heritiera littoralis. Taxonomy (NCBI): domain Eukaryota; kingdom Viridiplantae; phylum Streptophyta; class Magnoliopsida; order Malvales; family Malvaceae; genus Heritiera; species Heritiera littoralis. Next base: position 4,157,956 of record JAPDPK010000042.1, read on the forward strand.
GACGGATGAAGAGGGAACAGCAATGAAGGGTGGAAGCAAGGTGGGGGAGGTTTGATGATGAATACTGAAAGAGGCTGCCGGATCCCAAAAAAAACCTGTTCTTTTCTTTCTCAGTCCTCCTTTTTTTTTCTGTGTAAAAAATCCTCCCCTTTTATAACTATGTAGCCCCTCTTTATTTAGGAAAGAAAGATCTTGATTTTAATGTATTAACCCCATGATTAGGGAATTTTTATTTTGTCATTTATTTTTTTATTTGACCTATCTTTTTATTCCTTTTTCCATTGTATTATTTTTGGTAATTTATTTTCAGCTTTTATTGCATTTAATTATTTCCTTTTTTGCATGATTTATTTTCCTTTTATTGACTTATTCATATTTGGTCTAAATCTCTCAAGTCAACCTTGGCTTAAATTTACATGATGCATGGGCATTGAAGAATGAGTTTAATTTATTTATTATTATTTTTTTTATTTTTTATTTTTTGCTTTTTTTTTCAATTTTTTAAAGTTCTTCGGACAAAATTCGGTGTCTACATAGTCAATTAAGAAAATTCTTCTCTCGTCGGCAAGAGCTCTTCTCCTACTGGTGGCGACTTCTCTTGGTTTAGAGAGCCCTTTATTATCTTACTTCTTTCCCTTTCCCTCTATCATAATTATTACCTAGCAGTCTGAAGATCATCATTAATCAAAAAGTTTTTTCCATAACGTTTCAGCTTCTTCTTTCTATCCTTTTGCGTTATCCTAAGTAAGGAAACCAGAAATTTCCCAAAACCCAACACTAATCAACATTTTCAGACCCCTCGACGTCCACCACCAGCTGCCTAGGCCAACCCATCTTCCAATCGAGGGCAAGAACTCAGTTTCCAAAATCAAGTAAAGAGATCCGATGAAGATTACGACATGTAGTAAGCTGGCGATGAGAACTTCAAATGTTCGTTATCATCCTTATAAAAGAAAGCACTCAATAGGTACAAAGGCATCTAAAGGAAGATCGATCAACCAAAAGCAAAAGAAGTGCACAGAGCAAAAACATTCTCTGAGGTCAACAATGAATTTCTAGAGAGAGTATAGCTGGACAGAGAGCAGCGACAGCGATTGTAACGACCCTTTATACCGAAAATACAAACCAAATTTTTCCTTTTTCACTTACTTGGTTGGGCTGTACGTAGTATCATTAATCGATTCTTAAGCTAACTTTATATTAGCTAAATCAATATCCTTTAATTACCTTAGGTCCCAATCAAATTCTCTCAATAAACATGCATTTACAATTTCGAATCATTCTACTTGACTAACTATATCTCCACCCAAGTTGCATGCATTGTTATAAACCATAAATATATCCTATACTTCCTTTAATTACATCTTCATACTATAAAAGTACTGAAATACAAGCTTGAATACAAAATAAATAACTGTACATCACATACCTTTAAGGGTGGTGCGAAAGCCTTGAAGGAAGTATTTAAACCTCGCATACCAAGCACCTACTACATGTTATCTGGAAAGTGGAGAAGGGGGGTGAGCTTTTTGGAAAGCCCGATAAGAAATATATATATAAGAAACAGATACCAAATTTCTATATGCAATTTCAAATTATTTATGTAAAACTCAAATACCGTAATTCATACAATTTGGAAATCAAATCATGCTTATGCAATGCATCAGAAAGCATTTCATTTAAACCGAAACATAAATAATTGAATTCCGAACATAATTCAAAATATACATGCTTATCACATTTAGTTTCAATATGGATCGTCAAATCAAATTCTTATCTGTTTCAGAATCCAAGTATAATACATTCGAAATTCATATATGAATATAAGCACAAAAAAGCATATACATACTAGCTGGAGACATATTAGCGACTAATAGAGAATCATGCAGTTCAGATATTCTCGTGAGGGAAAGTACATTTGACATATGGCCATAGTCCAGAAGGGTCCACAATGAGCACTAATTAGGTGTCAACTGGGCCCGCTGTGGACTGGATTAAGGTCACACAGCAACAGAAACTCTATTTTAGACTGGATCAAGATCATATAGAAGCCCAAAATATTACCTACTGTAGACTGGATCTGGGTCACATAGTAGTCCAAAACAATACTGCAGTGATTGTTAGTCATGTCTCAAAACATTTTCATATGTACATTTCTAACAATACGAAACTTTGATAATTTCTATGAAAATGGGTGTTTTGAATAAAGTTTCCATAAGTAGTTAGAAGATAATTACCTACTGCGGACAGAATCAAGGTCACACACAGCAGTCAAAAGATAAATACCTACTGTGGACTAAATCAAGGTCACACACAGTAGTCCAAAACAATATTGTACTGACTTTAGTTAGTCATGGCTTAAAACATTTATATATATTTTTCGGAATTCGAAACCATATTTTTCGAGCTTTAGGAAAGTTCACAAAAGAACTAGTATATATTTCTTTCAAAAGCAAATAAATCATATATGCTCATAATATTTTCAAACTAATACCATCGGTTGATAATTTCCATGATATTAATATCTCAGCTAAAAGTTTCATAAGCAGATCAAAATCATAAAATTTGACCATTTTCTAAAATAAGCTTGTCAGAGAATTTGCCATTTTCAAATGGTTGCTTAAATAAAGTTTAAATCACAAAAACCGTTATTTTCGTAAAAGTATCTTACAGCATAACGACTTATATTTCTTAAAAACCACTTGCAAGGAAAATACAGTTCATAAACCACAAGGCAGTTGATTTTAGTAATTTATTTAGTATCCCCTACGTTCCGATATATATCTCTTACCTAAGGTGCACTAAACTTGGCACTTAGTAACCACTGTACTTGACTAATTGTACTTTTCCACTTCTTTGTGAATTCTCTACAATCAATACACATCAAAATTGATATCAATATATATTTTAACCAAGCATTATCAATCTAAATAAATGTTATCTGCATGAATACCATTATATCCATAATAACAATCTTGCGTCACAAATATCATAATCAATTCCTTCCTTAAGCTTCATAAATAATATCAAAATGTAACCACTAAGGTGGATAAGAAAATTAAGTATTTGTTCCTAATTATTTGCTTGTAAATCCCTTTTTATATCTCAATTATTATATTATCACATACAAAATAATCTCATCCCTATGTCCATAATTTTCCAAAATCGTATCATCCTTCTTATAGTATAACATATACAATATAATGTAACTCTAACATATATATTCGTATATCACTTATGCTACATGAAATGAGATACCCACTTCTTAGTCCTTATACTTAACTTTAAGCAATTGTATAGAAATTTTCTAAAGTTCCTTTATACACCACAATCACTTTATAACATCTCACTTAACATGTATTATTATTATTATGGTAATTAACTCATAATTTTATTAGCTAAAATTATAATACTAGTCATAATTAGGTAAATCACTTACCCACTCTCATCCTTGCTATATGAATCACATATTCTACTAATTAATACTAACCAAGATTTATGTAAATTACTTACCATAAATGTCTCAAGGCTAGTCTCCCAAGAGCTTAGTCAGCCCCCATTCATCCCTTGGTCATTCTCTACAAATTAAATTCACATACATATTCACTTAGAAAAATAGTCATTCTGTAAAACTTCATAGAATTATGACCAATCTTTATAAATTTTCTCAATCATTTTCACCTTAAAAATTCTAGCAAGACTCCCAAAATCTTCCTTTCTTTCTTTGCTACCGAACCACTCGAAATAGTACTAACGACAACCTCCAATGCTACCCTCGATCCTCCAGCCTACAAGCACCGAATGGCCCCTGTTTTCAAGCTTCTTCTTGGCCCTACCTAAGCCTTAAAACTAGGCAAACATCAGCCCACTTCAATGCCCAAAGCAGCCCTAACAATGGCTGTACCAACAAGGAAATCACCCTGTTTATATCCTCTTTTTACACAGCCAAACTCAGCCTTTAAAGCACCTAGCATCCAGTACCAAAGTTAAAGTCTTCCCCTACTTCTCACGTCACTTTTAGCATGAAAATGCCCCCCACAGAGCCTTGCCAAGAGTTCCCTGTTTCAGCTTGCTGAGAGCCCTTGTTCAGGCCATTTTCTTCTTTTGCTTTCAACCCTCAGCTCAGTCCTCGTTAACATTGCTTTAGGCCCCTTAAATGTCATTGTTTAAGGCTGATTCCAGCCTTGGTTCTACCTTCATTTTAACCTTTTTGATTACCACAGAATCGCAGCCCCAAATAATTTCTTCAGTAGCAATTTTTTTCTGCTCTTTACGTGAGCTCTTCTTCTCTTTCTTGTTTCTTCTCTTTTCCTTTTTTTTTTCATTCTCAGCCTTCTACACTCTCGATTCACTTTTCTTGCAGCAGCAGTGCTATTCCTTTTTTTGTTTTCCTCCTTCAAATTCTTTTCTTAAATCTTTTCCTCTCTAGTTTCTCCCTAAATCAGCCTTGAATCCACTTGTCTTTGCTATTCCTTCCTTGACCCTTTTCTGCCGACACAAATGGAATTCAATTGCAGCAAAATGTGAAGAGAAAGATGCAGGTTCTCACGTATAGTAAAAAGCTAAAGGCTGGATTTAAATGGTTGTCATTTGGTTGATGATGATGATGATAATGGACGGTGATAAATGGAGATATAATGGCCGGTGGAAAGCATGGAGATAGTGGGATTGGTGAGCTATTTTCAGGTCTTCTTCAATAAGCCACGCCCATTCTTCAAGAAACCAATATATTATTTTATAATTTCATTTTCTTTATATATATATATATATATATATATATTTTTAAACCCCATTTTTAATATTAAAAAAAAACATATATATCCTAAATTGTTTTAATTTATTTCATATATATATTACTTGTCCCACTGTTATTTCATAATTTCGATTTTTATTAATTTACATTGTCTATAGTCCCTTAAATCCTAAAGTCCTTTATATGATTAAATTTCCTTCATGGTCTTCATATTCAATCATCTAATTATATATTCCCATAATTTTAATTCTCCATCATTTCTCATAGTCCAAATCAATAAGTCCACACAATGCTTATTCTCAATTTACCTTCTTAATCCACTTAGCTTCAAGCTAAATTCTCAATACATTAATTTGTCTCCAAAATTACATTGTTTAATTTACCGAGAATAATTAATTTGTAGTTATTACAAGTTGTCTCAATGGTAACATGTATGTAAAACCAAGATACTTTAAGAGGTCTTGGGTTCGAATGTGGAATGACACGTCTTAGTGGGGAATAAAGTCGTGAGGACGGCGATCGCCCAAAGTGGACAATCCGTTGGTGAGGTTGAGCGACTGCCACCTCATGCTGTAAGGAGGGCGACCGACCCTACTGTGTGGATTGGGTCGGGGTCCTTACAGTGATAACTCAAGCAACAACTCTAACCACTCTAACATGCATGAAAACACCCATCCTCAACCACAAGTCAGAACAAGAGCAAGGAGAGGGCCTATAATCCCATTCACTACGGAAGAACTTGAAGGTAGCAGATCATTCTGGCAAAATTATTTGGTGGGTTTCTTGCATGATTTCAGAAGATTTTCAATGCGTCACATCCAACGTATAATCAATAGAGCATGACGCCTCAGGGGTAGAGTCATAGTCGTTGGAAGAGACAACATCTTCTATATTTTCCATTTTGAAAATATCCTTGATTTGCATTTTATCTAGCAAGAAGGACCGTGGTCTCTCGAGGGAGCACTCCTTCTCATCGACATATGGAGACCTAACACCATTCTTAGCACACTAAATCTAGCCCAAATCCCCATTTGGATGCAAATATGGGGTCTTCCCCTGGAATATCAATGATCATTTGTAGCAAGCAGGTTAGGCCAGATAGCGGGAATTGTTTCAACAGTAGATTGGGACAACATAACACCAAGAAACATCAGATTTATAAGGGTGACACTGTGGATATGCCCGTGGCACCCACTTATAGCAGGTTACATGATTAGGAGAGACGATGGCGTCAGCATGAGGGTTGAGTTTCGATACAAATGAGTGTGTAAGGTATGCACTATCCCTACCATATTTGGCTATGATATAGGATATGATCTGCAAAACATCCTATTTCGAAATAACATCAGAGCTTTCCATAATCGGGGAACAAGGAGAACAACCACAGTGGAACATGCAAGCAGAGCTGAGATAGTTTGACTCAAGAGTCAAAATACTTATATCATATTCGAGGAGCAGTGGTGGGGAAATACTCCAAGAGTTCCAGTCGAATTTGACTTAAGCCCAGAGCAACCTACACTGATAGCTCAAAGTCAGGTACCTCTAACAAAAGGAATGTAGGAACCTGCAATGTTACCAACTACTCAAGATGATCCAAGGAATGACCCTAGGCAAACAGAAGTGCAAGAAGATCCCCCCACCAAATCAAGACTAACTAGTTTCCTTATCGGTCCAACAAGAAAGTGAAAGGCAACAAGTCTAATTAGATATCCTCCTGGAGCAACTGACACAGCGAGAGGACGTAGCAGGGGAAGATATCGCCTTCAGTCAAAATGCTGAGCAACCTATGGATAATGTGCCAAGATGGATTCTTCTTCCAGGAGGAATTTTTATGTTCACAAATGGTAGATTTGAAAATCAGCAACCAAGAGCTGATATACTTAAGAGTAGCAAGATGGGAGAATTGAGGAATTCAGGGCCAGAGTACAATACAACCTATCCAAATTTTAGCCTGGAAGTAGAAGACAAGTTCAACTCAGCAACAGGAGTAGGAGATATCAGGTTCACAATTTGGAACAGCCTTTTGGGATCGATGGAGCCAGGTGAAAATCCTAATATGATTAACATAGTTCAGAACACTATCAGCTCATTACAACAAGCAAATGTAGAGGAAGTACAAATTCAAATCATGAAACCTTCCCCGAAACTGAGGATCACAGCAGAGGAAAGCATGAAGTCAAAACAAAATGATGAGCTGGACATCAACCAAGGAATCCAAGGGGAACATGAGGAACAGCGAGTTGAAAATAATAATGAAGTGCAAAACGACAACAGCCACGAGAGAAGCTCCTCATCAAAACAGAAAAGGAAGAGAGAGGAGTCCGACAGTGATAGGGAAACAAAGTCAAAAAGGCAAGTGAGGAGACTGCTTCAAATGCTGAAGGTTAAAGACCAATAACCATCGAATCAAGAGGAAGATGAAGACAATGGCAGAGGGTTCAGACAGGCTGTCCCACAATAGCCTCCACAGTAGCCATGAGGATACTGAGCTGGAATGTCAGAGGATTGGGTCAACCTTTGCATTCCAACAACTGCAAGGAAATGACCTTAAAGTTTAATCCAGACATTTGTTTCCTTATGGAAACAAAGGTGACAGCTGAAAAAGGTAAATTTTTTGCCAAAAAAATGGGATTATGAATATGTTGATGGTGTATCGTGTGAGGGGAAAAGTGGAGGGCTTTTGCTTATGTGGAAAGAAAATGTTCATGATTCTATTGTTAGTAAGGATAAGAATATTATTGTTGCTTAAATCTTTAACCACAAAAATCCATTCTGGTTAACATGTCTCTATGGCCATCCGAAACTTAAGTATAGAAAGGTTGTTTAGAACAAGCTACTTAGATTTACTGACTCCCTTATTAAGGATAACACATGGGCTGTTTTAGGGGATTTCAATCAAGTGATGGCCTCAGATGAAAAACTCCCATTCAAAGATAATTCTATTAAAGGTGTTGACTGGCTTATTGATACCTTGAACTTATGTAGTTTGTCCGAAGTTCCAGCAAAGGGACAATATCTTACATGGACAAACAATAGAGAAGGGGATGATGTGATCTGGGAAAGGCTTGATCGAGCAATCGCTAACCCAAGTTGGTTTCAGACTTTTGATAGCGCATCATTGACAAATTTACCAATCCTCTACTCAGACATGGAGTAATGTTATTAGATACAGAAGAGAAGAAAAGATACAGGAAAAGACCTTACAGATTTGAAGCCATGTGGACAACTCACTCTCAGTGTAAGGAAATTATTAGAGAATCATGGAATTGTGTAGTGCAAGGATCTCCACTCTACATTCTCATTCAAAAACTGAAAATCACTCAAAACAATCTCAAGATGTGGAATAAAAAGGTATTTGGAAACATCCATGAAAGAAGGAAGGAATTGGAATTTGAACTGAATAGATTACAGAACAAGCTGGAATTAAGGGAGAATTGTGAGATGGAAAAGAGAGTTATAATAAAACTAGAAAGATTGGCTGAACAGGAATAGATACATTGGATGCAAAAATCAAGGATCGACTAGATTGTGCGAGGAGAAAGGAATACTAAATTTTATCATACAACAGTAGCCAGAAGAAGAATAAGAAACAGGATTTCCGAAATTCTAATAGAGACTAACACATGGGTGGAGGATCCAAGAGGAATAGAAGAAGCATTTCATAACTACTTTTTGGCACTTTACAATCCTAAGGATTCAGTTGCAAAGAATAACATCAACCAGGTGCTGGATACTTTAGATTTACCACAACTCAGTGAGAAGCATAAAGAAATTCTCAACCAACCTTTCACCATAGAGGAAGTGAAAATAGCAGCATTCCAAAAAATATTATATGGTGGGAAACCAGGTTTGTGTTACAAAAAATATTAGGATATTATGGGACACCTCACTACAATAGCGGCCTTATCCTTTCTTAACTCAGGGCATTTGGTAAAAGAACTTAACAAAACCCTTATTACATTGATTCCAAAAACTAAGAACCCAACATCTGTCCCGGAATTTAGACCTATTAGTTTATGTAATGTGGCCTACAAAATCATAGCCAGGATACTTGTTAATAGACTTAAGAGTATCATGGCAGATCTCATTTCTTTATATCAGAATGCCTTCATTAAAGGAAGAAACATTACTGATAATATCATTCTTGGAGGAGAAATTTTGAACACCATACAAAAAAGGAAAAGAGGGAATGGATGCTTAGGGGCAGTCAAAATCGACATGCATAAGGCTTACGACAGGTTGGATTGGTCGTTCCTTATTGAAGTTATGAAAAGAATGGGATTCAATAATCACTGGATCCAACTCATATGGGAGTGCATCAGCACAGTGACATATCAAATCCTTGTGAATGGGGTAGCTACCACAGCTTTCCAACCTAGTAGGGGACTAAGGCAAGGTGATCCACTTTCACCCTATCTTTTCATTTTATGTCAAAATGTACTCTCTATCCTTCTTGGCAGGGCAGAATCGGAAAACAAAATCAAAGGCATCAAGATTAGCAGAGGAGGACCACGCATCAGCCACCTTCTTTTTGCAAACGATGGCTTCCTCTTCTTCCAAGTCAATGTGCAATCATGTCGGACAATCAAAACGCTCCTTAGAAATTTCTATCGCATTTTTGGACATGCCATCAGTCAATAAAAATCTAAATTGTTTGTGAGTCCCAATTGCAAAGCAAAGAAGAGGAGATCGTTCAGTGGAATACTAGGAACTAAAGCCAAAACATCACCAGGGAAATATTTAGGAATCGAGTTTGGCAAGATCAACAAAAAGAGGGAGTTCTTCCAACCACTCATCGATAGGTTGCAAGATAAACTTTCAGGATGGAAGAGCCATTGTTTATCGCAAGGAGGGAGATTGACTCTCATCAAATCAACTTTCAACTCTATCCCTATTTATACCCTCTCATGTTTTAAAGCACCAAGGTACATTTGCAAGAGAATTGATCAAACCATTAGAGATTTCTGGTGGGGCCACGGCAGAGGTAAAAGGAAACTGCATATGAAGAATTGGGAGCATCTTTGTCTATCTAAAGACAAAAGGGACCTAGGAATCCGACAATCTGATATAATGAATAGAGCACTATTAGGGAAGCAAGCTTGGAGAAAAATTACAAACCCACAAGGAATAGTTAGTACAACACTAACTAAGAAATATTGCAGAAAGCAGAGCTTCATTAAAACTAAGGCCAAATCAGGAAATACATGGATCTGGAGAAGTATCCTCACTGGTCGTGATGTATGCAAAAAGGGTCTGGAGGTCCAAATAAGATCAAGTAACCAGACTCTCATTAGGGATGGGAAAATTCAACATGCTTGCACCTTAGTTGATACTCATCAAAATGATACCACAATTAAAAGTTTCATCAATCAAGCAAACTTATGTTAGGATCGATCACACAACTTAGTGTTTAGAGAAAAAGTAGTGCTTGATACCATTCAAACAAGAACATTCTCCATCTCAGAGAAGGAAGATGAATTAGTCTGGAAGTATAGCTTCGATGGAAAATATACAGTGAAATCGGCCTACAAATCAATCTTCGAGGAAAGAGGAGATGAAGACAATCTGAACATCAATCAAAATGATAAAACCAAGTGGAGAAACCTATGGAGACTTAAGCTTCCCTACAAAATGATTGTTTTCTTATGGAAAAATTGCACTAAGGGACTACCAGTTAGTAGTGAATTAATTAAAAGAAATATCCAGGTGTCAGAGAAATGTCCACTTTGTCAAGAACAAGAGGAGACGATGGATCATCTCTTTATCCAATGTCAGATCACAAAGGTAGTTTGGTTTGGCTCAGACTTAACTTTACGGGTAAAAACTCTTAACCCTCAAAGCATAAACTATTGGATTGATCAGATTTTATTAGTCAAGGATATCATTTTGCCCAATTCAGTCAAGTTCTACAGTCAGGTTTTCAGCATCCTTTGGGCACTATGGATTCACAGGAACAACTGCATTTTCTCCAGATTTGTTCCTAACCCACTCCAAGTCCTACCCCATTACAAGTCCTAAATGAAAACAATAAAGGAAGCTTTTAAGGAGACAGATCTGCACTGGATGCAAAGGAGAAAACAAAACTCTCAGACAAGAACTAGAGAAAAGATCACACCAACTTATCTTGAATCAGAGAAAAATGCTTGGATGGTGTTCTTGGGAATTAGTCGACTCCGTAAAACCAATCGCTTTGGAATTAGTGCTTTGATTCGTAGTCCGATAGGACACACACATATCCTCTGTGATAACATTACTGCATCTTCTAAGCTGTTGGCAAAGACATTCATTACTCAAAGGGTTAGCTTCAAACTCCACGAAATTGAAGCCAAGACAATCCTTCTAAAAAATGACAAAAACAATTGGAATTCATTGTTTAAAGGAGAAGCGAAATTCCATTGGACCTTAAGATCAACCATAGAGGATATAAAGAAGGCAACAAAAAACATTAGGTTAGCTTTATTCATAAAGTGGCATCCTTTAGTTGACAGAGTGAATTCCTTAGCAAAGGTGGCAGCCATGACTAGGATGAGCAGTAGTTGGATTTAACTGTCTTAATGTTTTTGCTTGAATATATTTTTGTTCCTTACCAAAAAAAAAAAGATTGAAAAGATTTATAATTGTACATGGGACGTGCTTTCACTGCACGCATCATACTAGTGCATAAACATGTATTTTTACTAACATTTGAGATTCGAATACGATTTTGAAAGTCATATCGTTATAGGTTTATAAGATATGCATTGAAATGTTTTATGCATGAGTTACATGAAATGCTTTAATAGCCATGCACACAGATGTTTTAAACTTGTCTTGAATCATATTCTTCAACGTGTTTTCAAATAAAAAAGTGCTTTGATAATATGTATTAAACCGGGTTTTAATGCATAAAAGAGATTTTATTGCATGGCTTATTTAAAGAAGTATTTTTTTAAGACAATAAAAAGGGTCCCTAACCACTCATACTAGGATGTACGTAGTACTTTTGCATATACCGACAAATACCCTGCTTGAATGGTACGAAGTAGGTAGAATAATGGCAATGTTGTCTAACAAGGTCATCTCAAACTGAAAATGTTGTCAAGTATAGGTTTGGACATGTATTTTAGTGTTGATGGATCCCTGACACTAAAGTAAGTCTATGATCATAGATAATTTCACGAGAATAGCATATTGGGTGTTCAACATGACTAGCTACCATGAATCGATGTTTTTAACGAATAATAGGAAAGATGCCTGGTCTCCTAAATAACAAACACAAATTTATGATTGTTTTAGATATTTGGAGAAAGCATATGATAAAGAACCTAGGGAGGTACTATGATGGTTTTTAATGAAGAAAAAAGTTCCTTTGAAATATATTGAACTAATTAAATAAATTTATGGAGATGCAAGGACACATGTGAGGACATGTGGAGAGCAAACAAGTGAGTTTTCTATTATAGTAGGATTACAATAAGGGTCAGCGTTAAGTCCATTTTTATTTGTGATAGTTATGGACAAACTGACAAAATCCATCCAATATAAAGTACCTTGGTGTATGATGTTTGTAGATGATATTGTCTTATATGTTGAGACTAGAGTGGAGATCAAGGCAAAGTTGGAATTATGGAGACAGATGTTAGAATCAAGAGGGTTCAAACTAAGCAAAGTGAAGACTAAAATACAAGGAGTGTAAATTTAGATCAAATCAAGTGGAAGAGCATAATGTAGTGACGTTAGGTGGGTGGCGTTACCTAAGGGGACTATTTTCGATACCTGAGGTCTATAGTATAGATGGATGAAGAGATTAATGGTGATATGACCCATAGGATCCAGACTGGATGGAGTAAGTGAAGAAGTGCTATAGGTGTGTTGTGTGATAAAGGAATTTCTATTTGCTTGAAAAGCAAGTTTTATAGGACAATTGTAGACACCATATTTTATCCGAGTCATCATGAAGTTATTTAATAATTTGGACATAAAGGCTAGTCAAATTGAAATGTAATTAGACTTTTGTAAATGGACTTGAATTGGAATCGAGCTATAATTGAAACTGGGTTTTGAATGATGTAAGACCCGAATTTTATTATACTATATACCATATTTGTACATGATAGATAGTGGAAATAAATTCTTTTAGTGAAATTAAAGAATCATAGAATGTGAATTTTCACTTTTCATTTTAAGTTATGATTTACAATATGGTGTATATGAATTAGGATTGAGTATTTAAGAGAATCATAGAATGTGAATTTTCACTTTTCATTTTAAGTTATGATTTACAATATGGTGTATATGAATTAGGATTGAGTATTTAAGAGATGCATAGAAAGCATTCGGTTAAAAAGAATGCAAATGAAATAAAATGAAGTTCATGTATACAAGAAACCTTATTGGTTGAAGTGTGATAGCATTAAATAAAGTGTTGAATAAATGAAGAAACAAATGAACAAATAAGATAAAACAAAGTCAATAACTGTTGGTTGGAAGTGGCGAGGAGAGGAAGTGATAAAAAGAAGAGAAAAAAGTCAAAGAAAGGGGCTATAGTGGACTTCACGCCACTTTGCTTCTCCTGACAAATTGGGCTAGGCAATAAATGGCAAAGTGAAGTTAGTCAAAAACGGATCGTAGTAAGGACTTCACCACCATTCCTTTTTGCTGCAATTTTCTTTGGTTTTTAATGCATGAAATGATGAAAGAAAACGGGATAAGAACAGGTGGTAGGTTCTAAGTGAATTTGAATGAGTATATAAGAAGGAATCCACGAGGAAAATCAACTTAACAAACTTCATCTTCTTCAAAATCCTTCTCGCCCATTCTGTTTTCATTTCAAGTTCACAATTAGTTCTTCCATTCCTCTTATACATGAGCCATGAAACTTCATCCTTAGTTAGCTAAACATTTATCTAGTGTGTGAAGAGCTGAGGAATGAGCAAAGTAAAGCTAAGTGAGGCAGAAAAGCACTCTGTTCTGGAAGTGCAACTCAGTTAAGGTGAGTTCCATATTTTATGGTTCCCTTGATATTCAATGGTAGATTTCTATGTTTTACAACGTAATAAACATAGATATAGCCTTGTTTTAGTTGAATCTTGTTGGCATATATAAGAAACACGATGGGCGAACGGGATTAGCAAAACAACTTGCCAAATTGGCGAGCAAGGGGTACTCGCCCAAAGGTTGAGGTGAGTTCAATGGATTTCATGAACCGGCGATACAATATTCGCCAACATTTTATGGATAATCAGAATAATAGCCGGATGGGCGAGGACCAATGATCACCCAAAGAGGCGAGAATGGCGAACTCACAAACATAGGACGGCGAGTAGAATTTTGTGGCGAGCTCCAAAGAATAAGCCACTATGAATGGTGAGTTGAAATTCTGGGCGAACTTCCATATTTAAAGCCAATATATGATGGCGAATTGAACTGTGGGCGAGCTCCCACGAATAAGCTAATATATGACGAGTAACGTTGGGCGAGCTCACCCGTGTAAGCCAATTAACGTATGGCGAACTCTTTTGGGCGAGCTAGTAGATTATTAAGTCTCGCCAAAGTGTTGGAAATTTTTGAAAAGAATATAATTAATAGTTTTAATAAATTATTTTACAGCCGGGAATTAGGACTCAATAAAAGCGATCGGGAAGGTGATCGGGAAGCAAGGCCACGTAAGACCAGGTAAGGGAGATGTGTGTGAAGTGAATGCATGTCCTGTGGAGTTAAATTTTATGAAAATATTGAGAAAATGCTTGGGTTTATGACATGCATTTTGTTGATAATTGTTTTGACTTGGGCGAGATAAGAACCCGACCTTTTGTGATGTTTTGGCGGGCGACATGTGTTTTAACAAACTTCGGGCGAGCCAATTATTGGCACCTTTTGATGTTTTGGACGAGCGAACTATGCTTTAATAAACTCGAGCGAGCTACAAAGCTGAACTATTTATATGGTTTTGGGCGAATTGATAAAGGCGGGTGAGCCACAGATGGGCGAACCCTTTTATAATGTTTTGGGGGCGAGCGACTCCTTTTGTTGAGAAAATTATGGGCGAGTTGACCTCATTGGGCGAGTTGACCATGGTAGTGCCGCATGGGCGAGTTGACCATGGGAACAGCCTAATGGGCGAACTGACATGGGCGAGCTAGTTTAAATTGTTTTATTAATGCTAAGGTTGGCGGGCGAACACTAGTTCACCGCAACGGGCGAACTGACCATGGGCGAGCCGTAATTGGCGAGCTGACCATGGGCGAGCAGATTTTAATGTATTTTTATACAAAAATTTATGAGAATTTTGGGCTGTTTTACTTATAAAACCTTTTTGGAATTTAAATCATTTTGAGAAAATGATAATAAAGGTGAAATAATTCCACGAAGGTTTTCATAAGATATAAAAAGTGCTTTTGAGACTTTAGGCCCTGAGTTCATGCATTATTATTCATGTAATTGCGTGACCCACCTGGGGCGATGGCTCGGGCCAATGACCAACGAGTATACTCCAGGGCATCACAAGGTTGATGGACCCGCCAAGTCATCAGTGGTCTCGAGGTCACTTGGTAAGTGGACCCGAAGACCACCTTTAGATTATGGCCATAGATCTAACTGAGATAGCCGTGAGGGGCGATGGCTTACGGGTGCACCCCAAAAGCGAACTTGTGTTCCTAAGGGAACAATGAGAGCATGATTTGTTTGTTGCTTAGTCTCAACTATTTGATTTCTGTTTACTGAAAGGAACCATTGGATCCTGTTTAATGTTAACTATATTCATCATTTTTCCTAATGAGTTTGATCGTTAGGATACTTAAGTTGTTTTGGGGATATAGTTTTTGTCTTTATAAAGCAGCATTCACCTTTCTTATTGAGCACGTTGTCGCTCACTCCTTATTTTCCACTCCACAGATTGTTAAGTTAGTACTAAGAGAATTACCTTTCAGAGATTCGATATCGAAGGTATGTTGTATTCTTTTATATATTCAGTAAAATTATACAGTACTAATTTTAATAGAATGGAATGTATATACATCTTAAGAAAAGAATTTAATAATTCATAATTCCATATTAGAACGAGGAATAAGAGTACTAATTCTTATTAAAGTGTTGAGAGTTGTTAAGCATCACAGACAGCCCAACCGATAAGTAAGTGTAAATTATAAGTAAATATTATGTTATACTGTGGATTTGGGATGTTACAAATGATGAGCTTAAAACTCGCTAGACTTAAAGGTTTAATGATTTACCCATTATTTTCTTTTTAGCCATCTTTGATTTATTTATTATTATTTTTTCTATTTATATTTGTTATAATTATCTTCCTATTTCTTTTCAAATGAATAAATAAATAATGATGATAAATTAGGAAGGGATGATAGGAGATAAAGAACAAATCAACTCAAGCCTAATATGATAAATTAAGATTCAAAACTCAAAACAAAATCAGATTAACACAATTTAAAAATTGTAAATGGGGAGAATGATTATTTCACAAAATTAGGGAGAAAAATTCAGAAAATTATAAGCGGCAATTACAGAGCAAGGAATAGAAAAAAAAAAAGACCATCATCTTCATTGTCGAGTGGCCTTTGTCTTGCATCACCATCATCATTGTCATCCCTATCTTGCGTTACCTCTACTGTCACCATAACACCAAGCCGCATCTCCTTCCCTAACACTATCATTCTCTCAAAACTACACCATTAACACTACCAATACCAATACCAAACCAACACCAACCGCCCTATCACCAAATCACAGCCTTCATTATCAGCCCAAGACAACCACACAGTAGCCTGCCATGACCGCCTTCTGTCTTCTAAAATTGCACCATCATCTTCCTTGTTCATTCCCTGTTCAAAACACCATCTTCATCACCACTGCACTAGCCACGGTTCCAGAAAGCAGTCTGTCCGCTACTGCTCCGCTTGTCTCGTTGTATTGCCTGTCTTCTGGCACTGTTACCGTCCCAGCTGCACTGCCTCTGCTAAGGCAAGTGGAAGAAGGTTGATGTGTACGTGAAAAGGGGACTTTCCTGCTTGTCGCTCTTGCCTTCTTTTGACGATGCACAGTACTGGTCGTCTAATGGCTGTGATTTGAGTTGAGCTTTAAGAGGGAGAAGAAACAAGATTATAGGCAGTGATGACCGCAGCCACTATTTTTTTTTATTTTAGAGAGAAAAGAGGAGGCTGTAGAAATAAAGAGCAAAGCCGAAAAGAGAAGTTGTCAGCTGCGCAAAGAAGTTAAGGCGTGAAGATAAGATGAGCAGGGTCAACTTACTCATTCATACTGTCCGCTTTGGGTCCAGACCACAAAGCAAGACCCTCACAGATTTGTCCCAAGGGTCTTGAAGAACTCAGGATAAATTCCCTTGAGCGCGTCCGTAGTGACTCGAACACTTGACTTCCTCAAATGTCAAGTCGCTACTAACCATTAGGCCTAATGGTTAGTAGTGACTTGACATTTGAGGAAGTCAAGTGTTTGAGTCACTACGGAGGCACTCAAGGGAATTTATCCTGAGTTCTTCAGGACCCTTGGGACAAATCTGTGAGGGTCTTGCTTTGTGGTCTGGACCCAAAGCGGACAGTACGGATGAGTAAGGTGACCTTGCTTTGTGATCTGGGGCCCTACAAAAAAACGTGCCCAGATCACAAAGCAGGGTCACCTTACTCATCCGTGGAAATCATTTCCTAATTCACATCCCGCATGTCTCGAACCCTTGACTTCCTCAAGTTGTTGGGACATGCTAACCAATTGTCCTAGGACAATTGGTTAGCATGTCCCAACAACTTGAGGAAGTCAAGGGTTCGAGACATGCGGGACGCGAATTGGGAAATGATTTCCTAAGAAATCCGTAAGGGTCCTGCTTCGTGGTTTGAACCCAAAGCGGACAATACAGATGAGTAAGGTGACCCTACTTTGTGATATGGGGCCTTACAAAAAACGCGCGTTTTTTTGTAAGGCCCAGATCACAAAGCAGGGTCACCTTACTCACTTGTGTTGTCCGCTTTGGGTCCATACCACAAAGTAGGACCATCACGGTTTTCTCGGAAAATCATTTCCCAATTCGTGTCCCGCATGTCTCGAACCCTTGACTTCCTCAAGTTGTTGGTTAGCATGTCTTAACAACTTGAGGAAGTCAAGGGTTCGAGACATGCGGGACGTGAATTAGGAAATGATTCCCTAGAAAACCGTGAGGGTCTTGCTTTGTGGTTTGGACCCAAAGCGGATAGTACGGGTGAGTAAGGTGACCCTGCTTTGTGATCTGGGGCCTTACAAAAAAACACACATTTTATTGTAAGGCCCCAGATCCCAAAGCAGGGTCACCTTACTCATCCGTACTGTTCGCTTCGGGTCCAGACCACGAAGCAGGACCCTCACGGATTTCTCAGGAAATCATTTTCGAATTCGCGTCCCGCATTTCTTAAACCCTTGACTTCCTCAAGTTGAACCAATTGTCCTAGGACAATTGGTTAGCATGTCTCAACAACTTGAGGAAGTCAAGGGTTCGAGACATGCGGGACGCGAATTGGGAAATGATTTCTCGAGAAATACTTGAGGGTCCTGCTTTGTGGTCTAGACCCAAAGCGGATAGTACGGATAAGTAAGGTGACCCTACTTTGTGGTATGGGGCCTTACAAGAAAAGACGCGTTTTTTTTGTAAGGCCCAGACCACAAAGCAGGGTCACCTTACTCATCCGTACTGTCTGCTTTGGGTCCAGACCACTAAGCAAGACCCTCACGGATTTGTCCCAAGAGTCCTGAAGAACTCAGGATAAATTCTCTTGAGCGCGTCCGCAGTGACTCGAACACTTGACTTCCTCAAATGTCAAGTCACTACTAACCATTAGGCATAATGGTTAGTAGTGACTTGACATTTGAGGAAGTCAAGTGTTCGAGTCACTATGGACGTGCTGAAGGGAATTTATCCTGAGTTCCTCAGGACTCTTGGGACAAATCCGTAAGGGTCTTGCTTAGTGGTTTGGACCAAAAGCGGACAGTACGGGTGAGTAAGCTGACCCTGCTTTGTGGTTTGGGGCCTTACAAGATTTTTGGTGCAATTAAGGGACATGGATGGAATAAGAGAAATTGATAGTCAATAGTCAAATTGTCAAAGAATTAACATGGTCAATGGTTGAGATGATTAAGGGATAAAGAGGCATTAAATGAAGCCATGAGTCATCACCTATGTCCTTCTCCAAGTCGGCAGCAACATTCAGCCCTCCCTCTTGTTCCCTCATTTTCTCCAAGTTTCCTTCCATAGTCACCTTAACAAACCACCACTTGCTGTTATCAAATTGTTAAGCTTACTTAACAAAAAACGATCCTTGTCACTAGCTCAAGCTATGCTTGTAATATGAAATGCTGAAACAAAGTGTTTGAGGAGATCAAAATTTTGTCAATTTTGGTTATTGACAAAGGTAAGAGATGAAGTGGTTTCTCTCGATTTCATCCTTGATTTAGAGTCATATTTAGTTATTATAGCATGTGTATGGTTGTTTATTAAAGATCTGAATTGTTATGATGATTACAGCTTTGAAGAAGTGAAGGAAAGGAATTGGTGTAATCAAGCGAATTCGAGTTTTGGTGCAATTGAGGTAAGGAATTTATGTAACGGATGTAAGGAGACTATGTTCACATGTTTTAAATGTCTTGGGAAGAAGTACAAGTTGGTTTGAGTGCAGGAAATGTAAATTTCGGGTTTTACTCCTAGTTACAAAAATGCTAGGAGCAGCTGACTGCCTTAAGTAGCGGCCGACTGCCTAGAGACAACCAAAGCGTAGATTTTTGAAAACTGACTCAAACCAGTCGACTAATATTTTTCAGAAAGCATTATGTTTCAAACCAATCGACTGCTATAAAGACTAGTCGACTGTTATTTACTTGAAAAGCATTCTGTTTGAGAAACCGGCCGACTGCTATATAACCAGTCGACTGTCCTGTTTTCAAAAGCATTCTGTTTGCGAAATCAGTCGACTGCTATACGACCAATCGACTTCCTTTTCTCGAACAATATTCTATTTCAAAACCGATCAACTGCTACATGAAACCAATCGACCACCCTATGTGTTTTCAGAATTTTGAAATACCGAAATTTTAAAAGAAAATAATTTCGATAAATCAAGACATGTAATAGCAACCGACTGCCTTACAAAATCAGTCGACCGCCTCTTTTGAAAAAGAGGTTTTAAAGCCTATTTCAGAAAACTATGATTGTCATTGCAAAAAAAAAAAGAGCTATATGACAATTATTTTGAGACTATGAAGTACTTGATGATTATGCACTTCTGTATATGTACTTGACTGAGGAGCCTTAGTCCGGTCCTCGGTGCCACAAGTGTCACCTAACTAGTGTTCATCATGACCTACCGACATTTGGCCAATTGTCTTTGTTATATGTTTGGCTAGGGAAGGATTCCTGGCCCCTACGGGGGTACACCACCTACTTGACATCTCTCGGGATTATCCCTTACGGGGTATATTTGCTATATCCCTGATAAGATCTATATAGTGCATGATTCCGTTGAAATGCTAATAGTCTCCATGTTATTTGAAAGATATATGTATATATGAGATCCGTGAAAGTATTTGAAGAAATGAAATATTTGCATATGCGATTTCACATGAAAAAAGAAATCGAAAGTATTTGAATTACTTGATTTTATTTGTATATGATATTTGAAGGAAATATATGTTTTATAATGATTTTACATGACATTATATAGCCAAGCAAGAAAACTGCAAATAGAGGCATAGTACGCTCTTTTACATATGTTTCTTACTGAGCGTAAACTCACTCCTTTACAATTATTTTTCAGACTACTTGAAGTGATCCCTCGCTCTCGATAGAAGAACCTACCTTTGGATCTTGAAAGTGTACCTTTGAGATACGCTTCCTAATAATTATTGAAGGTATACTTAACTGATATGTATTTCAGCTATTGTACAGTACAATGCTACCGTAATGTTTTTAAGATTTTTGGGGATTTAGGTTATGTAAGATGTGTAAGATCCTGTGCTTATGAATGATGTATATATAAAAATGATAATTAGGGTTCACTTGAAATTGATGAGCAAATTAATACCAATCATTAGAAGAAAGAAGGAATGACATTGACGAACGAGTTTAATCAAGTTATATGTGAAAGAAAAAGAAAGCAAAAAGTTATTTGAGTAAAGTGGAAGTGACGGGGATGTCACAAACAGTCATTAGACCAACATTGCTATATGGTAGTGAATGTTGGCCGATTAAGAGATTACACACACAAAAGATGAGTGTAGCAGAAATACAAATGTTGCAGTAGATTTGTGAATATGCAAGAAAAGATAGAATGAGAAATGAATATATCCGTAAGATGGTTGGAGTGGTATCTATCGAAGAGAAGATGTGTGATAGTCATTTAAGTTGGTTTAGACACGTACGGCGTAAACCTATAGATGCTCTAGTTAAAAGAGTAAAGGCTATGAATGTTGAGAGAAGGGGTAAGACTAGAGGAAGACCCTGGAAGGAAATAATTCGAAAAAATATAGAGGCATTAGAGTTGGATGAACACATTGCCTCGAATAGGAATGTGTGGAGGAAGAGAATTCATATAGACGATCTAATGTGAGTGCAGATTTTGGTTCATGTAGCCTACCCCAATCTCTTGGGATAAAGGCTCTGATGATGATGATGATGATGATGAATCTTAGATATTTCTTATGATTGAAAGAATAAAATCCGTTTTAAAGATTGATGCATAAGGATAATTGAATATGTATAACGTATTAAGTTTTGGAAAGCCTAATAGCTAGACAAAATCTATGGAGTCGCCTCTAATCATTCTACTTAAGTGTGATTGATCACCTATTCAAACTATGGACAAGAACTGATCTACATTTCAAATTTAAGATTTGGGAGTTTAGTTACGCGTGAAGAATGTTAGCACCCTTACGACGCCCATTCTAAATGATACCAAATAATTTTAGTTTATTTCAAATTTGCTTTAGTTAATTTTAATTTCGATTATTAAATATTGGAAAATATTTTTATGTATAATCCATTAAGCTAGTGGGATACTTAAATAATATTCCTCACCTCAAGAGTATTCAAGTAGAACTATACGATTTGCTTGAAGAGGATCCGTCATTGAATCGATTTTAATATTTTATGGAAGATCTTAACTTTGACTATTTCTATCCAATTCATTCTTGTTATTTTTATTATTTTATTATTTTCTATCATTTATTAATTCCTAGTTTATTTATTTGTTATTTGTTATTTATTTGTTTTAGAAAATGAACAAGGATTACTTTTATTAGAAATTCCTTTAGATCTTCATTAAGCTGGTCAGACCTTAAAAAGAAAATTTATCTAAAGATTTTCAAAGTATTACTTAAACATAACCCCGTTTAGAATCTTATTACCGGAATAATCAATATTTGTTCTTAATAACTATAATTAATTATTATCACTTTATTTTATTCTTTCATCATTCTTTACTATTATTTGTTGGATTTATATATAATGCACTGACAGTGTATAATCTCTATACACTGTCAATATACATGATGTTGACACCTCATCAATAAGCCTTTATGAGTAAATTCAAAAAACTTTATTTACTTTTATTTTTAAGGGCTTGTCATTTTTTAGTTTGTTTATTGATGAGGTGTCATTCTCTAGTGCATTGACAGTATATAGAGACTTTATACTGTCAATGTATCATATATAAACAACCCTTATTATTATTGTTGTTTTATTATACAACGAACATGAATCATTAACAATTTTTTATCTTTGTAACTAATTACTTTAATTTTAATTTTAATATTTCTTATTTTATATTTTTCCAAATGAATAAAAATAACTTATTTTGCATAAAAATCACTTGGTATTGAAAACTCTCTTTAGGCCATTGATTAAGCTGGTGAACCTTGGAAAAAACTTCCTCACCTAAAAATTTTGAAGAAAATTACTTAAGCATTACTTTCTTGATATATCATTATTGGTGTAATTCATATTCACCTTTATTATTATTTTAATATATAATTCTGGTTATTTTATTTATTTCCTTCCTTATTTTGTTACTTGCTATTATTATTATTTTATTATATTATTACAAATCATTGATTTCCTTTCTAATTTCATAACTAATTATTTTTATTGTTATTTTATAATAAACTTATTTTTAAAATGAATATAAATTACTTACTATTGAAAACTT
The DNA here is from genome assembly GCA_031772115.1 of Heritiera littoralis. Lineage (NCBI taxonomy): Eukaryota > Viridiplantae > Streptophyta > Magnoliopsida > Malvales > Malvaceae > Heritiera > Heritiera littoralis. Next base: position 4,180,879 of record JAPDPK010000042.1, read on the forward strand.
TATTTAGACCCTTTATTAAGCTGGTGAGGTCTTGAATAGAATTTTCTCACCTAAAAATTTTTAAGGGCATAGTTCTCCATATATTTCATCATCGGACTAATCTCCATATATTTCATCATCGGACTAATCTCAATCTACTTTCATATTATCTTATTTTATTAATTAAAATAATTTAAATAGAATTTTAATTTCGAAAGAATTTACAAAAATCTACAAAATTTAATTCTAAATCTGGTACATAATCTAAGTCTAGTTTTCTTAACCCATAATTTATTTTACTCGGTTAGATTAAAAAAAAACTTAATTCCAAAACCAAGTAATTCATTAAAAACAATATAATTAGAAACAAACACACGCATATATATATATATATATATATATATATATATATATATTAATCAAACCATGCAAATTTATTAACCTAAATAAACTATCAAATTAATCTAGTGAAATAATAACTAAAATAACTTATACATATTAAATAAATTATAAACATTAATTAAACACATTAAGTATGATGAAAAATTAATAAATAGAATCATTAAATAAAATAAAATTAAAAAGAGATTGATATTATATTACATTCTTTGCACAAGTTATAACGATTTGGACCTCTCCATCACGTGTTTTTGGCTTTTCATCTTTCTTTTTCTTTTCCACACAGTATTCTGCAGCAATTCCGTCCTTTTCAACGATCGGAAACGAAGTAGAGCATGGCGATGCAAAGTGAGTCGCAGCAGTGTAAGCGATGCAGCTTAGGCTCAATGTAAGAGTAATGCAAGAGCTGTGTAGCGGCAGTGCAAGAGCGGGACAAGGCGCAAAGCAATGAGCCTGGGATGACGAACAGGGCGGTGGTGCGGGCATGTGCAGCAAGCGGTGGACGATGATGATCAGGAGTGGGTTGCAAGGCGTGCGCGACAGCAGCTAAGGCTTGATGAGGGTAGTGTGCAGTGGGATGGGTGATGAAGCAAAGCAGGCTGAGAGCAGGCAGGGTGATGATACCGCGAGGAACCGATGCGGTGGCTGTTGCCAAAACCTTGCTGTTTTGTGGTTCTCTTTCTCTTTTGGCTTTCCTAGCGTCCATGTCTTACCTCTCCCCCAAAACCAAATGTCAGTCCCGATTTATTTAAGTTGTAATTCTTTGATTTCCTGCATTGATTCTAATCTCTTTCCATATTTGTTGATTTTGAGTTTTCTTTAATTTCTTCTTTACAAAAATCCTGTACCAGAATCTCTTTATAAATATATATTTGATTAGCTACCAATTGAACTCCTTGATCTCAATGTTGACCAGATTCACTTTTAATTCTTGTGATTTCAAAGAGTTTGTATCTTGATTTTAATTCGTGCAATTTCTTTTTATTTAAATTAGATTTAGTTAGATTAAATTTCAAGATTTTTTATTTATAAGAGATTTTTTGTTATTTATTATTTATTATTTTTTTGGATTTTTACTTTTTAATTTTTTTAATTATAAAATAAATTAAATAAATAAGAATGGGGTGTCTATAGTATATGTTTTATGCTACTGCAAATTGATTTTTATACGTTGATAAACATTGCTTGTAGCATAGTGATTTTACTGAATAAAAATATTATGCATATTGGTTTTATGCTTCAGTCTTTATATTTGGCATTTAAACTATGGTTTTTATGCATTCACGGTTATACATGGCATATGCATATAAGTATGTGAATCTTCGTTATATGTGATGGATTAAGAGGTATATAGTGTTACGGCTCGGGAAAATAAGGTACTTCAAAGTATTTTACTAGCTAATACCTCATAAATCCTAACACGACAGGTGAGTAACCGTGAATGATTAGATATACTGTAAATATGGATTTATAATGTATTTGATAGGCCAAACACCAAGAGTATATATTCATTTAGTAAATAATGGTGTTCTTCAGCAGTTTGTGAACGGTATTGTGAATTAGGATATGAACTAGGTAAATATACCTTGTAGGTATAAAATATAATACATTTGGGGTGTAAACAAGTTAACTTTTATAGATAATTGAGTGAAATATTAAGAATGTATTCGATAAGTAAATGATTCTATTTTTAGGCAGTATTTCAGTAGTGATGTACTTCGAGGTGTTTATTGAGTAGATAAGACCTTAAGTTACAAGATATACTGCAATTATATGATAAAGGATTTAAATACTATCAAATCTCTATATACTAAGGAAATATTGATATTATTCAATGAGTATATGTTTTTATAATGCGATCTAAATGTTTAGTGATTTCTTGGTTATTTGATACCTCGATATGTTAATGAGGAAAACAGACATTTGAAACAAGAATCATATTCTTCCCAATGGGAGAATTGATTCATTATCTAAATTAGGTCTTTACTGAAAAGAGCATTCTTTGACAAAGATGCATTAAGATACAATGCAAGACAAAAGGATACTCATTTTAAGCATTTTCTTGTAGGTAAAAATGCTATGCATGATATGTCACTCACATGCTTACTATGCAATAGAATAGGCCACCCATCACAAGCATACACATTTGGAAGAACTACATTTAATGGGAAAGCAATTAGAAAAATGTGGATCCCAAAGTATGCTCTTAAATCTCATGATGAATTGTCTAAATGGATACCTAATGGAACTAAAGTTCTGAACACTAACCTTCAAGTTTGGGTACCAAAGAAAAATTGAGTTCTTGCTATTGTAGAAGTGCGAGAGTATGGAGTTGTAAAGAAATTTCTTGAAGATTGAACGCTCTAGACACCTACATGGGGATTGCTTGTGCTCATAAGAAAGAGGAAAAGCTTGAGGATCCACACTAAGCAAATTCACTATCACTTCAGGGATTGCTTAAGTTGGACTCAACGAAAATATGGCAAAGCACTCTCAAGCAAAGGGGTTTTGTAAACTTAATTTTTGTGTTCTTAAATCTCATATATGCTCAATTTATTGTGTGCTTTGATATGATAATTTAACAATCTTCAATGTGTCTTGAATGGATGTATAAAAATCATGTTTCACGATTCTATAATGATTTTGCGATTTGAGCAAATATGAAATGTGTTGATAATATGTTTACTTGCTTCAAACATGTCAAATATGTCATAATATGCAAAATTCCTCTTGAAAGCCTTATTTGTTGAGTAATATGCATATTGTGTTATGTATGGCCTTTTGCTCACTTTGATCATATTTTGATGGAATTCTTGGTTGAATTTAATGTGAACATGTTTGTTATGCCTTACCTGAGCAATCATATTCATTGGATTAGTAAAATTGCTTAGAATTCTAAAAATATCTTTTGATAAGGCTAAATATGCATTTTCTGATGAAAATTCTTCCAAAATTGGCAAAAATGATATCAAATGATTTTTTATTCCTGTTTCATCGTGCATGTCCAAAATCATGTTTTTTAGGTATCAAATCTTGTTTAAGCCTTAGAACCTTTAAAATCAATTTTTCATTAGTCCAGTACTTGAGTTTTCTATCAAACGTTTGCAATAAACTGGACTAGGATTGATTCTCCTTGCCTTGGGATTGATCCCTATGTGAATTTCTTTCATGCAGAAGCATTCTGTATTGAAAGGGATTGATGCCCTTGACACTATTATTGATTCCCCAATCTGTACATTGAACAAAAGTGTCACGACCCAAAGGCCGTGACGTGCAGTAAGTACTTATACTTATTCCATTTAACAAATTTATGAACTAAAATTTTCTTTTCATTTTATGGTTTGTATTCAATGCTAGTGTAGTCACTAAATGATTTTCACTTATTCTTTTCATTTTAATTCAACTTTACTAACTTATTCTTTGATCTAAAGGTGAGTTAAATAATTCTCCAAAACATCTAATGATCATTTCTTTATCTATAACAATTGTAATGTCTCGATCATTCAATTTTCAGTCTAAATTTTTTTCTTTCATTCGATCATTTGGTTAGGTTGTGAGCAGTGTCATACAATCAAACTTACTTAGCTAAATTAATATCTACTTAATCAAAGTAGTCCCAATACATTCATCTACAATACACCGTCACTCACATTTCATTATCATTTTAACCACATTAAGTCACATGTTTGTATTTAACTAAACAACCTCTAATTATATAGATATCAAGTATCAATTATTTAAACTTGGTATACATTCTTTTCTACATCAAATGACTATCAATGACATTAAAACTTCTTTCTTTTACATCCCTTAGACACACTAATGTACTATACCATAAAGTCTAAATACTAAAGTAACTGTACAAATATACCTCAAAAGTACAATATGGAAGCCTCATAGAATTTGATCAGAAACCTCTCCTTAACCAGGCAGCTACTATTGCCAACTATCTGTGAGGTGGAAGAGGGGGTGAGCTTTATGCTTAGTAAGAAATACATATAAAAGAGTTGATATCATGCTAACAATACAGGTTCTTACAATAATAGTTTGCCATTAATAACATTAAATTTGATTTCACTAAGAATAGATACTATGCAACTACATGCATTATCCCAACAATACTAAGACATTTCCATTAACATAATCTACCAGTGACATAATACAAAATCAATACAATTGTTTCCATTAATAACTTGTTACCTATCAATAACATTGACACGAACTTGAAGGAAGGAATTATTATAATCGGTTAGGGATACCAGGTTGAGTATGGAAGGATACTTTAAAGTACAACACTTGTCTTAGTCCCTAGATCTGACTATAAGTGTTCTAACGAAACTTACGAATGTTGCATTAATGTTATGAACTATTAGTGGAAATGCATATCATTACTTCAAAACCGTGGAAATTCCATTTCTTTTAAAACCATAATAATACGATTTATTTCTTTTAAAACTATGCTAATGCAAATTATTATCTTTGAATTCATGATAATACATCTTACAAATGTTCATTTAAAAATCTGATTCTCGAATCATTAATAGTCAAATACTACATGTGTAACACCTGATTTTTGTTCAATTTACAAATTAACTTTTTCAATTCCATATAATGGTTAGGTCGTTTGTCGATGTCACTATTTTTCTTCCTCATATCTTGCCTATTATTTTATTGCTATTATATCGTAAAATATAATTAACATCTAGAAAAATAATTACTATTTCCATCATGAAGTGTATTTATTTAATTCATAAACTCTTTACATATAAAGGTTCAAAACCTTAACCACTAATACAGAACTATTTCTAGTTATTTTACATTCCCATAACTATTACAATACGATAGGTACTGTACTAAATATGTTTGAAATATATAATAGAATACAATAGGTGCTGTACTAAATGGAGACTTGGAAGAGGTTTTCATGAGTTTACCTTTTAGATTTCAAGTGAAATTTGGCAATGGTAAAGTCTACAGGTTAAAGCCCTTGCATGGTCTCAAATGGTCTCCTAGAGCATGGTGCTAAAATGCATTTCTGAATGGAGACTTGGAGGAGGTTTTTATGAGTTTACCTCTTATATTTCAAGTGAAATTTGGCAATGGTAAAGTCTGCAGGTTAAAGTCCTTGCATGGTCTCAAATTGTCTCCCAGAGCATAGTTTGAATGCTCTTGGAAAGCTTGTAAGAGGTCACAGCTATTGTGAAAGTCAAGGGGATCATACTATGTTTTATAAACATTTAATTGAAGGAAAAATTGCAATCTTGATTGTTTATGTGGATGATCTAATGTTGATTGGAAATGATAAGGTTGAATTGGAAAACTTAAAGGAAAATCTTGCTGGTGACTTTGAAATCAAGGACTTGGTAAGGCTAAACTACTTTCATGGGATGGAGTTTACTAGATCTACAGAAGGTATTTTTGTATGTCAACAAAAATACTTGGTTTACTTGGTGAGTCAAGTTTACTAGGTTGTGAAGCAGCCAAAAAACCAATTGAAGTCAATCTCAAGTTACAACCTACCAAAGTTGAAAAGATAGTTGATAAGGAAAAATATCAGCGTCTTGTTGGAAAGCTAATTTACGTATCACATATGTGTCCCGACATTGCCTTTGTTGTAAGTACGGTGAGCCACTTTATGCATTCACTAAGTCTTAAGCGTTTGAAGTTGTGTACAGGATCTTGAAGTATTTGAAAGGGACTCTCAAAAGAGGGCTGCTGTTAAAAAAATAGACGTTTGTAGATTGAAGTCTACATAGATTGCTATAATCCCACATCGACTCCACAAACAATTGTGGAGCGGTATTTAAGTTTAGGGAACTCTCTTACCTAATAGGCCGGTCTTTTGGGTTAGGCTTCCCCTTTGGGCTTCAGTACCTAAAATTCGTGCTTTCATTGGGAGTCGGCATAGCGAAGGGAGTGACCTGGAAAAGTTCTAACTAGTGCTTGATAAGGTCTGGAGTGAAGCCGTTCAGTGGAGAAAAGGGCTACCTGCTATTCTAAGCAGAGTTTAGAGTGAAATCGTTTAGAGTGGTCCGCCATAGATGTTGGCTTTTTAAGGGGTGGGAAATATTACAATCCCACATTGACTCCACAAGAAATTGTGAAGGGTTATTTAAGCTTAAGGGCTCTCCTACCTAATATGTTAGTCTTTTGGGTTAGGTTCTTCCTTTGGTCTTGAGTTACTAACACAGATGCTAATTGTACAAGCTATAATACAAATAGGAGATCAATTTTAGGCTATTGTGCTTTTGTTGGAGGAAATTTTATTACTTGGCAAAGCAAAAAACATTATAATAGTAAGAAATATACCAAAGCTGAGTTCAAATTAGTTGCTTCTGGAATATGTGAGGGTATGTGGATAAAAAAGGTTATTGGAAGAATTAAACGTGCTTGACTTTGCTTCTAGGAAAGTGTACTATGACAATAAAGCTGCCATATTCATTATCTACAATCTAGTTCTTAACGATAGAACAAAGCATGTGGAAGTGGACAAAAACTTCATTAAAGAAAAGCTTGCTAACAAGTTGATTTATACACCCTACGTCCTGACTAGCGATCAAATTGTTGATGTGCTCACAAAGGGACTGCATAAAGGGCAATTGGCGAATTGATAAGCAAGCTCGCTGTGGAAGATATTTTGAGACCAGCTTGAGGAGTAGCATTGAATATTAGGAAGATTTAGCCATCAGTGATATGAATTATCAGTTGTCCAATTTTGCCTTTGTTTTGTTTCAAAATATAACCTAGTTAATTATTGCTTTTTTTATGTATAGCTATACATGGTCATTGGCTTCCCTTTTTCTATGTTATTTCTTTTATGAGAGAACAATGCTGTATACTTTTTCCATGAGAGAAAATAATAAAAAATTCAGTTTTCTCCTCTGTTTATATGAAGTTTTTGTCAATGCGAGCACGCTTCGTTCTATCTTGCTGAATAGGATTACGAACTATGCTAATGGCATATTTGCTGTCACTGTAAAGCTTCATGGGTTCTTCTAATGGAATATGTAGGTATTCTACCTCAATGCTACTTCTTGCAACAACAGTATGCTTCTTGCTCCTCCATGTTGCTACATTTCCCCATACCTTTGTGTTTATGAAAAAAATAATCCACCAAGTTGCTCTATTCATTGATAACACTTACAATATATAGCCTAAAAGCATAAACGGTAAGAATACTTTTAGGATCTAAACTAGGAAACAAATAATCATATAATTTATAATATCCTTAAAAACAAGGAAACTACAGGTAAATACTAAAATAGAAAGTTGAATAACAAAAATCTTAATGTTAGGATTTATTTGAATTTCGAACATCTTCTCTCCAAACTCTCTTTGCATCTTTGAACCATCTTTTTCCAAAATCTTCATTTGTAACTCATTTTTTTGTTAGTCTTATGTAGCAGAGCTCTCCAATCTTCAATATAGAACTTCATTACCTTCTTTTTCTTTTGCAATATATATTAACATGATGGCTTTCATTAAACTAACAAATCCTTTGCAAGTCTCCAAATCTCTTACATTTGTACCATTGTGGCTTTCCATTATGCCAGTAATCTTCCTCTTTGTGATTCGGTTCTGTTGCAAATCACACATGGTGGACATTTCTCTTTCATTTGTTCATCTTTTCCTTGCCCTTAATAATTTTGAATTTCTGCTAAGTATTCTGCCTTTTGGAGTTAAGCACCTTTCTTTGTCTTCATAGTCTGCTTTGTGTCTTTCTTCTCTGTAAAACTTCTCTGATTTTGCTCTAGCACTCTTTTTCATGTTGTTGCTACTTCTAGTTGCTTGTTCTTCTTCTATTTTTTTTTGGGAGCTTTCTCCATCAATCCTATGCACAACTTGGATTGCTTTCGCTCTAATGTTACCTCGAGTCATGCTCATTTTTTTACTGCAACCCTACTTAGATTCCCAAATATGTTGGCTTGTAGGGGAAATATCTCATTCCAGAATAACAAAATACATGAGACACCTATTAATAGGACTTTTAAACTATCATTACTAGACACTTTAATTGCCAGCTCATGTTCAAGTTTGTTAGATGCACATAAAAGTACCAAACCAAATTGACTCCTAATTATTTCACTTAACAAATAAGTAACCAACTCAATAACTTAAGCTAATCGTAACTTTCCTTGTTTCCACTCGTGTTATGCTCTATCAGAAGCTTTTAATATTTTCCACGATTTGCAAATTACCTTCTAACAGATATACTATTTTCTTTTAGCAAAGAATTAGTTTCAACTTTTACATGGTTCTTTAATTTGAAGAATATAGGGTTCTTTCAATTTTAAATTTTCAACTTTTACTCATTTCTAATGTTAGGTTTGGTTCTTTTATAGGAACTGTATAAAAGAGTTTATCTTTAGAACCTTAAAGTACTCATCCATTTTAGAAATTACATAATTTTTTTCTCATTGTGGAAGCTTATCATCTGAGATATAACTTTAGTTAGTGGTTACTACTAGCTTTATGTAAAGAGCTTTCCAAAGTTATCAGTTTGTTGAGTTTGTTACTTTTTGTTGAGGTCATTGTTGTCATCGTCGTCATCATCATCATCATCAGAGCCTTATCCCAAGAGATTAGGGTAGGCTACATGAACCAATATTTGAACTCACACTTATGAATCCTTCGCCTCTACATATTCCTATCTAAGGCAATGTGTTCATCCAACTCTAATGCCTCCGTATCTTTCCGAATTACTTCTTTCCAAGTCTTTTTCAATCTTCCCCTAGTCTTTCCCGTTCTCTCAACATTCGTTGTCACACCCCGGAAACGTGGAAGTTTTGGGCTAATTTTTTTTTATCTTAATTCCTTACTTGGGTTGCATTCCTGCCAGTATCTCATCACACTTCTTCAACCACAGAAACATCATAATATTTTCATGAAATATTTTATTCACATTATATTGATTCATTCCTCAAAGTAACGTTGCATTCTTACAATTTGATTACATCCCAAAAGTATTATCATATACAAATATCTGTGCCATACAGGATGTCTGGTATCAAAATATGAGTATACCTTACGTGAGTACAAAAATGGTCGGAGGAGAGACGTATCCCTCAGCCTAAGTCATATGCGCAACAGGCAAGGAGATGATCACTGCAAATAATCTGGTAGAGTAGGGGGTGAGCTTTTTGGAAAGCCCCGTAAGAAATGCATTTAAAATAGTTATAGCATCTATATATATATGCAGAAAACAAATGCCATAATAATGCATTTCATACTTTAAAACATTATATGAATTCTTTAATACATATATATCAAAATTCATACTTGATCAAACATACATCTTACTTTAAAAATTTAAATTCAAAATTAATAGAACATATCATACAGTTCATGGAGACTAGGCAGAATCATATAGCCAGTATGCGGGTCATGACACTTACTTCTTCCTCCGAAGAGGGAAAGGAATACCTATGGCCATGGTATGGGCTGTAGACCTGATCAGAGTCGTACAGCGAACATACACCACGAAGGACCAACATACCCACAAAGGATGTAATCATACACAATGTGGGCGAGGACATGCACGACGTGGCTAAACTTATGCCACAATGTGGCAAGCATGACAGGCAGTAACATAAACTATAGGAAGGCCTTAGTCTCAAAACTTACTTTCATACAATTGATATAAAATAGTAAGGACCGGGCGTGCCAGGGTCTAAGTTAGCCTGGGGTGTGCCACTCCGATACCTTTTTCGGAAAACATATACTTAAATCATACAACTGATATAAAATAGTAAGGACCGGGCGTGCCAGGGTCTAAGTTAGCCTGGGGTGTACCACTCCGATACCTTTTTCGGAAAACATATTTATTTCATGTCATACTTAAAACATTATGGAAAAATATGCATAGAAATTATAAGGTACGTTTAGCTAATTATCAAAAGATTATGGAAATTAATTTCGGAATAAAATTCATGCTTCAAACATTTCTTTAAAATTTGCGATGAAAGTAAGGGACACCATCACAACTTTAAATTACATCCCTTACCTCAGTACACTGTAGAGCAACGCCTTATGTTGCACCCTTATGCTTCTTATCTCTCTGAATTATAAACTGCCAAATCAAAATTTGATATAATTAATTTTCGGTATTAAATTTCCTCCTTGTCTAATTCTTAATTAAATTCTTATTACTTAGAATATTATAATTTCTTAAAATTTCACATTGTAGCCGAATGACCTTGAATGTCCTAAGTGATTACTCCCCCATAACATATATATATATATATATATATATATATTTTTCTATGATGCCACTTTAATTGACCAATTTTCTCCTCCTTTCCCTTGGTCCAATGTCATAGCCGAATATTCCTCTTCATTTACTAAGCCTATTTGGCTTAAAATTTCCATTTTCCATAGTATTACTTTTATTTTATCCTTGTATATTTTCAACCTTTTAAGCTTGTCTATTATTCCACTTTCCTCTACAATTCACGTCAGTTTCCATTTTCTGTTTCTGCACTTCACGTTAACTCCATCTTGGTTAGGTAGTTTACTTCTTTACAATGTCTATATATATATATATATATATATTAACTTCATTATTACTATACCTAGGCCTTTAGTCAATTTAACCTAATCCTCTCTTTCACTTTTATTTATTTTTCTATTGTTTGTTGACCCCAAAACGTGATTTTCTTCTCCTTTATTCCAGTTCACGTTGGTTGCATGCATAAGCCTTCTTTCTTTTCTGTTTTCTGTAGTTTCTCGTTGGCTTTTCTTCTTTTTTTCTCTATATATATAGTCACATATAGTACACTTCTAAGTCACCTACATTCAGTGTTCATACCTACAAAAGTCAGTTATGCCACACTATTTTTTTTCCACATTTTCGGCTGGACTTTTAGTCACCTATTCTCACTCCCTTTTTCGGCTATACTAGCAGCCACTTATTTCCATTCTTCCAGCCATTTTCTTTGACTTTATGGAACACCATTTTATTGGTTTATTTTTCTTCTTCTTCTTCTTCTTCAACTCACATAACCTCTTTCAAAACTTCTTCAAACAGAAGTTATTTGTTCTCTGTTTCATGGCCGTCCAAACTGACAGCTTCTTCTTTTCTGTTTTATAGTTTCACGTGGAAAATATTAACAAAGCATCATATTTTTCAATTCAAACCAAAGTTATAACTAATATATACTTAATCATGATAAGCAAAACTAAAGAATGAGAAGCTTAAAAACTGAGTTGGACGTTACATGTGTATAACAAGCAGATCTGTCCACTTAAGTTAACTTCTGTTTGGAGTTTTCGGTTAGCTTCTTTAGTGGTTCTTGGAAGTTCTTAAGGCAAGGTTTATTTTACCTCAAGAAACTTGGGTTAATTGTTGAAGAAAAGAAGGCTCTGTTAGGGAGAGGAAAAGCTGTCCGACATGCTTAAACAGAAGAGAATATTTTCGGTGATGATGTTGGCTGGAGATGAAGGTCACGATGGAGGAATTTAAAGCACAAGAAAATATATTATTTGGACTTTTTGCCAGCTTCATTAAAAGCCCTCTTCATTTCCTATTTCTTTCCTTTTGTTTTATATTCCTTATCCTCCAAGCCGAGACTAACTTCTTGTTTCTGTTAAAATTTTTCTTCATACAGCCCACGTTTTCTGACTTTCCCATCTTTTCCTTGCTTTAGTTCTTTTCTTGTCTTGTTATTGCTTACTCTTCGGTGCAGCAAAAATCAACACAAGTCAATGTTATATTCTTTTGTCAACCAAAAGAAAACGTGGAGAAGACTTTCCTTGTCTTCCTTTATTGTTTGTTTTATCCTTTCTTTTTCTCTTGTTTTCTATTAGCCATTTGATCAACCGAACTTCACTCCCTTTCTTCTACTCTTTCTTCATGCCGCCAACACTCTTCTATTTTGTCCAAATCAGAATTTGCAATATCCATTTAATTATTTAATCCATCCTTTATGTAATAATTTCCATACTTATATATATTTTATCTAGGATTAAAATTTTCTATGTGAGAAACACTATTCTTATATATTTAATTCCTCAAAATATTATCAATAATTTCTTTATTGATAATTTGTTCATATACATGTACAACTATAGTATAAGAAAATGAGATCTCACATTCTCCTCACCTTATAAGAATTTGGTCCTCCAAATTCAAGCTGGTCCATTAAACAAATGCGGGTACTTTTCTCTCATGAGGCTCTCTAGCTCCCACGTAGCTTCCTCTGTTGTGTGGTGCTGCCAGAGAATCTTGACCAATGGAATAGTTTTAGATCGAAGTACCCTATCCTTTCTGTCAAGGATCCGGATTGGCTGCTCAACATAGCTCATATCTCCCTGAATATCCAATGGTGTATATTCGATAACATGGGAGGGATCCGGATGATACTTCCTCAACATAGAGACATGGAAGACGTTATGTATACCAGAAAGTTGTGGTGGTAAAGCTAACCGGTAAGCAACATCCCCAATTCTTTCCAATATCTCAAATGGACCAATGAAACGAGGACTTAATTTTCCTTTCTTTCCGAAGCGCATGACACCCTTGCTCGGAGATACTTTTACAAATACAGAGTCCCCAACCTGAAATTCAAGTGGCCATCTACGTACATCAGCATAACTTTTCTGTCTACTTTGGGCAACCTTGAGTCTATCACAAATAGTCCGAACACCCTTAGCTGCCTCTTCAACAAGATCAGGGGCTAAAATCTTACGGTCACCCACTTCTTCCCAAGCTACTGGGGATCTACATTTCCTGCCATATAGAGCTTCGTATGGTGCCATTCCGATGCTGGCATGATAACTATTATTATAGGCAAACTCTGCGAGAGACAAGTGGTCATCCCATGAACCCTTAAAATCTAGTGCACACGCCCTCAACATGTCCTCTAAGGTCTGAATAGTCCGCTCGGACTGACCGTCTGTCTGAGGATGGTAGATGGTGCTCAAATGTAATTGAGATCCCATGGCTTCCTGAAAATGAGTCCAAAATCGAGAGGTGAACCTGGAATCTCTATCAGAAGTGATGCTCACGGGAGCCTCATGTAATCGAGCAATCTTGCTAACATACAAGTCTGCCAATGTACTCAGTGAATCTGTGCTCTTAATGGCAAGAAAATGGGCACTCTTAGTCAATCTATCAACAATAACCCAGATCGCATCATGACCTCTCCGGGTTCTTGGTAAGCCCATAATAAAATCCATTGTAATGTGCTCCCATTTCCATGTAGGCATCGGTAAAGACTTAAGTAGTCCTGCTGGCTTCTGGTGCTCAGCCTTTATCTACTGACAGGTCAAACATTTGGCCACAAACTCTGCTACGTCTCGTTTCATTCCAATCCACCAATACACCTTACGCAAATCATGGTACATCTTAGTACTGCCTAGGTGCATAGTGTAACGAGAACAATGAGACTCTCTCAAAATCCTTTGTCTTAGGGTATCATCGTTTGGAACACATATACGGCCCTTAAATCTCAATAACCCATCATCACTGACCATAAATTCTGACTGCAATTCTTGCTCTGCTTGGCTAACCATGTCCAATAGCCTCTGATCATTTCTCTGCCCCGACCGAATCTGATCTAAGATACTTGGCTCAATTTGAAGGCTAGCCATAAACCCGACACCTACTGTTTCAACACTAACATTAAGCTCGACGAATTGCTCCAGCAATTCCCATTCTCTAACCATCATAACAGAAACCATACTCTTTCTGCTTAGAGCATCTCCAACTACGTTCGCCTTGCCCGGATGGTATAGAATCTCGCAGTCATAATCCTTAAGAAGCTCTATCCAACGTCTCTGCCTCATATTAAGTTCCTTTTGATCGAATAGATACTTCAAACTCTTATGGTCAGTGAAGATTTGGAACTTCTCACCATACAGATAATGCCGCCATATCTTTAAAGCAAAAACAACTGCGGCTAACTCTAAATCATGTGTAGGGTAGTTGCACTCATGGTGTCTAAGCTGGCGTGAGCCATACGCGACTACTCTACCATGTTGCATTAGCACACAACCTAAACCCTGACTGGAAGCATCACTATACACAACGAAGCCTCCAGATCCACTCGGAATGGTCAGGATTGGTGCTGTAGTTAATCTTTGCTTAAGCTCCTGGAAACACTGCTCACACTGACTTGACCATTCAAACAGAACTCCTTTGTGTGTAAGCTTAGTCAACGGAGCTGCAATCCGAGAAAAACTTTCCACAAACCTCCGATAGTACCCTGCAAATCCCAAGAAACTCCGAATCTCAGTCACTGTTTTCGGTCTCTCCCACTGGAGTACTGCCTCAACCTTGGACGAATCAACTGACACCCCATCCTTAGATACTATGTGGCCAAGAAAAGCTATCCGATCCAACCAAAATTCACACTTACTAAGCTTTCCATAAAGCTGCTTATCTCTGAGAGTCTGGAGCACAATCCTCATATGCTGCTCGTGCTCCTCCCGGGACTTAGAATATATTAGAATATCATCTATAAAAACAATTACAAATTTATCCAAATACTCCCGAAACACATCATTCATCAAATTCATAAATGCGGCAGGGACATTAGTTAAACCGAAAGGCATCACCAGAAACTCGAAATGGCCATATCGGGTTCTAAAGGCAGTCTTCGGTACATCTTCCTTCCTAATTCTCAACTGATGATAGCCTGATCTCAGATCAATCATAGAAAACACCGAAGCCCCTTTCAGTTGATCAAACAAATCATCTATTCTTGGCAGGGGTACTTATTCTTAATTGTAGCCTTATTTAGTAGCCTATAATCGATGCATAACCGGAGACTACCATCTTTCTTTCTTACAAACAGTACCGGAGCACCCCATGGAGATACGCTTGGTCTAATAAAACCCTTATCCAGCAAATCTTGTAACTGCTTCTTTAATTCTTCTAATTCCACTTGTGCCATCCGGTAAGGAGATTTAGAGATAGGCTGGGTATCCGGCACTAAATCAATAGTGAACTCCAGCTCTCTTTCTAGTGGTAATCCTGGCAATTCATCCGAAAACACATCAGAAAACTAACATACCACTGGTATATCTGATATATGTGGAGGTTTCCGACTAGTATCGGAGATAAAGGCAATATAACCTTCACACGAATAAATTTATTTAAATTTTCAAACATATAAACATTATAAAACTCCATTGAACATAACATCATATATTTTATTTCTTAGTAGCAAAACATACATCAAATTTGTCAAGTAAAGAGAAGGTTATAGTCTTAGTGTAGCAATCTAGACTTGCACGATTGATTTCTAACCAATCCGTGCCCAAGATTACATCAAAACTATGCATGTTTAACAAAACTAGATCTGCTAACATTATTCTATTTCCAACCTTAATTTCACAATTTCTACACACCAAATCTATCATTTGAGAATCATTCATGGGTGTGCAAATATGTAATATATGACTTAAAGGCTCAGTTTCTAAATGAAGATTGTGTGCAAACTGTGGTGAGATAAATGAATGCGTGGACCCTGGGTCGAATAAAACATGTGCCTCATGATTACAGACAAGAAGATTACCTCTAATAGTTGCAGAAGAGTTATCGGCAGTCTCCCTGTCTAAAGCAAATACACGCCCCTGAGTAACAGGCTTCTTACCCTTCTCAACACCTGTAGCTCGTTTCTGTGGGGCCTGTCTCTGTGGAGCCCGTGTCTCTGGCTGCTGTCGTAGTGGCTCCTGAGACTGTGGGGTCTTATCTTGCATTTGTGGGCAATCCCTGATCAAATGACCTTTTTCCCCACACTTAAAACAATTTCCTGTGACCCAATGGCATGGCCCACCATGTGCCTTACCACAATCTTTACACCGTTTAAAAACCCTCTGGGAGTCTCTAATGATCTCTACTGTATTAGTAGGAGTCTTGGGCTTGCCCGTCCTTGCTCGAGACTCATCTGTCCTCGACCTTTTAAATGAACTCCACCTTTGCTCTATTCGGAAACTATCCGTCCTCTTATCTTTACCCTTACTCTTATTTCTGGACCCATATTGTGCTTGTGTAACATCGAGACCCCTCTCTATATCCTGAGCTCGTCCAAGAGCATCTTCAAACTCAGTAATACGAAACCCTAATAATCGGTCTCGGATGGCTGGCCTCAATCCAGACAAAAATCTCTCGGTACGACGCTCCTGATCTCTGACTGTCTCGGGGTCATATCTCATTAGCATCGTAAATTGGTTCTCATACTCATCAACCGACATACTGCCTTGTACTAAATTCAGAAAATCTGTCTGCATTTTCTTCTGGGCAGTAGGGGGACATATTGGGTCCTAAAGACTGACAGAAAAGTATCCCAACTAATCACTGTGTGTTGCATAGTCAACTGCCTCTTAGTGGCTCTCCACCAATGTCTTACCTGACCTTTCAACATATAAGAACCCATACTGACTTTCTCGGCAACTGTGCACCCCAAGTAATCAAAAGCTAGTTCCAATTCTAATAACCACTCCTCGGCCTTAACTGGATCCTTAATCCCCTTAAATTCCGGGGGATTCATCTTAAGAAAGTCCCGTAATCTGCCTGTATCTCTATCATCTCTAGGCGGTGGGACTGAAGGTTGAGGAGCGGAGGGTGCCGGAGGAACCTGTGGAGGAGGAGGTGGTGAAGTAGGTGTAGGCACTGTAGCACCTATATCTGAGGTGTTCGCTCCGAAATGTTGAGTAAACATACCAGCGATGCTGTCAAACCCCTCTTTCATACTATGTTCGAGCCTGTTTATTCTAGCATTAGGGCTCTCTGGTTGAGGATGTAATCTTATAGAGGTCGCTGAGCCTGTTTATAGAGGTGGCTGAGCCTGCCTCCGAGAGCGACCTCGTCTCCCACTCATAGTGCGTGATCAATACCTGCGCATAAACCCTGTATTTTAATCAAAACTTTAACAGATATACTCAATTTTATAACCAAACAAGCACAGATACTTGGGATGTAATCTTATCCTAACTATCGACACTGACAGTACTGGGCAACCTTTGCTCTGATACCAAGAAAGACTGTCACACCCCGGAAACGTGGAAGTTTTGGGCTAATTTTTTTTATCTTAATTCCTTACTTAGGTTGCATTCCTGCCAGTATCTCATCACACTTCTTCAACCACAGAAACATCATAATATTTTCATGAAATATTTTATTCACATTATATTGACACATTCCTCAAAGTAACGTTACATTCTTACAATATTATTACATCCCAAAAGTATTATCATATACAAATATCTGTGCCATACAGGATGTCTGGTATCAAAATATGAGTATACCTTACGTGAGTACAAAAATGGCCGGAGGAGAGACATATCCCTCAGCCTACGTCATATGCGCAACAGGCGAGGAGATGATCACTGCAAATAATCTGGTAGAGTAGGGGGTGAGCTTTTTGGAGAGCCCCGTAAGAAATGCATTTAAAATAGTTATAGCATATATATATATATATGCAGAAAACAAATGCCATAATAATGCATTTCATACTTTAAAACATTATATGAATTCTTTAATACATATATATCAAAATTCATACTTGATCAAACATACATCTTACTTTAAAAATTTAAATTCAAAATTAATAGAACATATCATACAGTTCATGGAGACTAGGCAGAATCATATAGCCAGTATGCGGGTCATGACACTTACTTCTACCTCCGAAGAGGGAACGGAATACCTATGGCCATGGTATGGGCTGTAGACCTGATCAGAGTCGTACAGCGAACATACACCACGAAGGACCAACATACCCACAAAGGATGTAATCATACATAATGTGGGCGAGGACATGCACGACGTGGCTAAACTTATGCCACAATGTGGCAAGCATGACAGGCAGTAACATAAACTATAGGAAGGCCTTAGTCTCAAAACTTACTTTCATACAATTGATATAAAATAGTAAGGACCGGGCGTGCCAGGGTCTAAGTTAGCCTGGGGTGTGCCACTCCGATACCTTTTTCGGAAAACATATACTTAAATCATACAACTGATATAAAATAGTAAGGACCGGGCGTGCCAGGGTCTAAGTTAGCCTGGGGTGTGCCACTCTGATACCTTTTTCGGAAAACATATACTTAAATCATACAACTAATATAAAATAGTAAGGACCGGGCGTGCCAGGGTCTAAGTTAGCCTAGGCTGTGCCACTTCGATACCTTTTTCGGAAAACATATACTTAAATCATACAACTGATATAAAATAGTAAGGACCGGGCGTGCCAGGGTCTAAGTTAGCCTGGGGTGTGCCACTCCGATACCTTTTTCGGAAAACATATACTTAAATCATACAACTGATATAAAATAGTAAGGACCGGGCGTGCCAGGGTCTAAGTTAGCCTAGGGTGTGCCACTTCGATACCTTTTTCGGAAAACATATTTATTTCATGTCATACTTAAAACATTATGGAAAAATATGCATAGAAATTATAAGGTACGTTTAGCTAATTATCAAAAGATTATGGAAATTAATTTCGGAATAAAATTCATGCTTCAAACATTTCTTTAAAATTTGCGATGAAAGTAAGGGACACCATCACAACTTTAAATTACATCCCTTACCTCAGTACACTGTAGAGCAACGCCTTATGTTGCACCCTTATGCTTCTTATCTCTCTGAATTATAAACTGCCAAATCAAAATTTGATATAATTAATTTTCGGTATTAAATTTCCTCCTTGTCTAATTCTTAATTAAATTCTTATTACTTAGAATATTATAATTTCTTAAAATTTCACATTGTAGCCGAATGACCTTGAATGTCCTAAGTGACTTACTCCCCCATAACATATATATATATATATTTTTCTATGATGCCACTTTAATTGACCAATTTTCTCCTCCTTTCCCTTGGTCCAATGTCATAGCCGAATATTCCTCTTCATTTACTAAGCCTATTTGGCTTAAAATTTCAATTTTCCATAGTATTACTTTTATTTTATCCTTGTATATTTTCAACCTTTTAAGCTTGTCTATTATTCCACTTTCCTCTACCATTCACGTCAGTTTCCATTTTCTGTTTCTGCACTTCACGTTAACTTCATCTTGGTTAGGTAGTTTACTTCTTTACAATGTCTATATATATATATATTAACTTCATTATTACTATACCTAGGCCTTTAGTCAATTTAACCTAATCCTCTCTTTCACTTTTATTTATTTTTCTGTTGTTTGTTGACCCAAAACGTGATTTTCTTCTCCTTTATTGCAGTTCACGTTGGCTGCATGCATAAGCCTTCTTTCTTTTCTGTTTTATGTAGTTTCCCGTTGGCTTCTCTTCTTTTTTTCTCTATATATATAGTCACATATAGTACACTTCTAAGTCACCTACATTCAGTGTTCATACCTACAAAAGTCAGTTATGCCACACTATTTTTTTTCCACATTTTCGGCTGGACTTTTAGTCACCTATTCTCACTTCCTTTTTCGGCTATACTAGCAGCCACTTATTTCCGTTCTTCCAGCCATTTTCTTTGACTTTATGGAACACCATTTTATTGGTTTATTTTTCTTCTTCTTCTTCTTCTTCAACTCACGTAACCTCTTTCAAAACTTCTTCAAACAGAAGTTATTTGTTTTCTGTTTCATGGCTGTCCAAACCGACAGCTTCTTCTTTTCTGTTCTATAGTTTCACGTGGATCATATTAACAAAGCATCATATTTTTCAATTCAAACCAAAGTTATAACTAATATATACTTAATCATGATAAGCAAAACTAAAGAATGAGAAGCTTAAAAACTGAGTTGGACGTTACCTGTGTATAACAACCAGATCTGTCCACTTAAGTTAACTTCTGTTTGGAGTTTTCAGTTAGCTTCTTTAGTGGTTCTTGGAAGTTCTTAAGGCAAGGTTTATTTTACCTCAAGAAACTTGGGTTAATTGTTGAAGAAAAGAAGGCTCTGTTAGGGAGAGGAAAAGCTGTCCGACATGCTTAAACAGAAGAGAATATTTTCGGTGATGATGTTGGCTGGAGATGAAGGTCACGATGGAGGAATATAAAGCACAAGAAAATATATTATTTGGACTTTTTGCCAGCTTCATTAAAAGCCCTCTTCATTTCCTATTTCTTTCCTTTTGTTTTATATTCCTTATCCTCCAAGCCGAGACTAACTTCTTGTTTCTGTTAAAATTTTTCTTCATGCAGCCCACGTTTTCTGACTTTCCCATCTTTTCCTTGCTTTAGTTCTTTTCTTGTCTTGTTATTGCTTACTCTTCGGTGCAGCAAAAATCAACACAAGTCAATGTTATATTCTTTTGTCAACCAAAAGAAAACGTGGAGAAGACTTTCCTTGTCTTCCTTTATTGTTTGTTTTATCCTTTCTTTTTCTCTTGTTTTCTATTAGCCATTTGATCAACCAAACTTCACTCCCTTTCTTCTACTCTTTCTTCATGCCGCCAAAACTCTTCTATTTTGTCCAAATCAAAATTTGCAATGTCCATTTAATTATTTAATCCATCCTTTATGTAATAATTTCCATACTTATATATATTTTATCTAGGATTAAAATTTTCTATGTGAGAAACACTATTCTTATATATTTAATTCCTCAAAATATTATCAATAATTTCTTTATTGATAATTTGTTCATATACATGTACAACTATAGTATAAGAAAATGAGATCTCACATTCGTAGTCTCTACTCTCCTGACTAGAGTATCTACAGGTTTATGTCATATGTGTCCAAACCAATGTAAACGACTTTCACACGTCTTGTCTTCGATGGGAAGAAGTCTCACCATCTTACAGATATCTTTATTTCTCATTCCATCTTTTCTTGTATACTCACACATCTACCACAACATTCACATTTTTGCTACGCTTATCTTTAGTGTGTGTAATCTCTTAATCGCCCAACATTCACTACCATATAGCAACGTTAGTCTACTAATTGTCCTATAAAACTTGCCTTTCAACTAAATAAGAATTCTTTTGTCACACAACACACCTGTAATACTTCTTCACTTACTCCATTCAGCTTGGATCTTATGGGTCACATCACTATCAATCTCTCCAACCATCTGTACTATCGACTTAAGTTATCGAAAATGGTCCTACTTAAGTAACGCTACCCTACCTAACGTCACTATATTATGCTTTTTCACTTGGTTTGAACTGAATTTACACTCCATGTATTTAGTCTTCACTCTGCTTAGTTTGAACCCTCTTGATTCTAACGTTTGTCTCCATAATTCCAACTTTGCGTTGATCTCTATTCTAGTTTCAGCATATAGAACAATATCATCTGTAAACATCATATACCAAGGCACCTTATCTTTGATGGATTTGGTTAGTTCATCCATAACTATTGCAAATAAGAATGGACTTAATGCTGACCCTTGGTATAATCCCACTGTGATAGGAAACTCACTTGTTTGCCCTCCACATATCCTTAAATGTGTCCTTGCATCTCCATACTTGTCCTTAATTAGTTCAATATATTTCAAAAGAACTTTTTTCTTCATTAAGGACAACCATAGTACCTCCCTAGGCACTTTATCATATGCTTTCTCCAAATTTATAAATACTATGTGGAGATCTTTACCTAATACTTGAGCACTCCATAAGTTGTTAAGCAAATGTATTGCCTCCATAGTTAATCGTCCGGGCATAAAACCAAATTGATTCTCTAATATATCTACATTCTTTTTTAATCTCCATTCTATTAATGTCTCTCATAATTTCATCATGTGACTAATCAGTTTTATGGGTATTTGGCGCAACTTAGAATATCTCCTTTGTTCTTATAAAGAGGTATCAAGGCACTCTTCCTCTATTCCTTTGGCATTTTGTTAATGTGTCAAATCTTATCAAAAAGTTTTGTCAACCACCTAACTCCTACATCTCCAAGACATTTCTAAACTTCAATTGGAATGTTATCAGGTCCAACAGCTTTTTCAATCTTCAACCTCTTTAGTGCCTCTTTTATCTCAATCTCTATGATTCTACGCATAAAGCATCGATTCAAATCCTTGAGAGGCATCGAGATATCATGCAAATTTTGATTTTGTCCGTCATTAAATAATTTGTCGAAATAATATTGCACTCTTTCCTTAATGTCATTATCCTTAACAAGATTTCTTTAATGTTCATCCTTAATACATTTTACAACTCCTAAGTCGCTACACCTCCTTTCTTTTGCTTGTGCCAATCTGTATATATTTTTCTCTCCCTTCTTTGTGTCCAACTTGTCATAAATTTTTTTCACAACCTTTGCTTTAGCTTCTGCCACAGCATTCTTTGC
Organism: Heritiera littoralis; assembly: GCA_031772115.1. Lineage (NCBI taxonomy): Eukaryota > Viridiplantae > Streptophyta > Magnoliopsida > Malvales > Malvaceae > Heritiera > Heritiera littoralis. Next base: position 4,203,474 of record JAPDPK010000042.1, read on the forward strand.
CTCATTTCTATCTGACTTATATTTTGTAAAACTCTCTTCTGTGTTGTTCTTGTTCAAAGCCTTGTAACACTCTCGATTAGTCTTTATAGCATCTATTACTACTGTAGTCCACCATGTTGCATCCTTTCCAGTCAGTAGTCTTCCGTTAGATACTCTTATTATCTCCTTGTTCACCTGCCGAATGCATTTTTCCATCTTGTTCCAAAGTACATTTATGTTCTTTTTTGTTGTCCAGTCATCTTTTTGAATCCAACAATCTCTACATATTACATGACAATCTTCTTTTAGCTTCCATCATCGAATCCTTTCAATTCCTTTTTGTTGGTTCCTTCAATATCGTCTATGTATCCTTATATCTATGACTAAAAGTCTATGTTGTGTGGTAACACTCTCACTTGGGATAACCTTACAGTCCAGACGTTTATGTCTATCACTACTGCTAGTTAAAAAAAATCTATATTACTTGCTCTTGGTTTACTTCTAAAGGTTATAAGGTGAGAATCTCTCTTCCTAAACAGTGTGTATACTAAGGTTAGGTCATAGGATAAAGCAAAATCTAGGATAGCATCCCCACCCTTGTTTCTTACGCTATAACTAAAACCCCAATGTACACTCTCAAAACCCTCTCTACTTGTACTTACATGTCCATTAAGGTTACCGCCAATAAAAATGTTTTCTCTTAAAGGCACTTCTTGTACTACCTTATATAAATCCTTCCAAAACCGTCGTTTACTAATCTCGTCAAGTCCTATTTAGGGTGCATACGCGCTAATGACATTCAACACTTCTTCTTTTAGAGCTAGCTTAACCAAAATAATCCTACCCCTTGTCTTCTAACATATACAACATCCTTATGGTACTCTTTATTTATGATGATGCCTATGCCATTTTGGTTTCTATCTTTCCCTATGTACCAAAGTTTAGTCAAGCGTAAGTTGTTGGCTCCAGATTTAGTCGAGCAAGCCTCTGAAGATGTTAAGTTGATTTGTCAAAGGCTTAAGATAGCTCAGAGTAGACAAAAGAGCCATGCGGATGCTCGACGAAGACCACTTGAGTTCTTGGTTGGAGATTTTGTGTTCTTGAAAGTTTCTCCATCCAAAGGGATCATGAGATTTGGCCGACGAGGTAAGTTGAGTCCTCGCTACATCGGTGCATTTGAGGTCTTAGATTGAGTAGGTGATGTTGCCTATCGATTGGCATTGCCTCCGGAGCTATTGGGAGTGCATAATGTGTTTCATGTATCGATGCTTCGGAAGTATAATCCGGATCCGTCTCACGTTATAGAGTATAAGCCCTTGGAGATAAGGGAAGATATGAGCTACGTAGAAAAGCCGGTTCAGATTTTGGACAGAAAAGAGAAAGTTTTGAGGTCTAAGACGATCCCTTTAGTGAAAGTTCTCTGGCGATACCATACGATGGAAGAAGCTACATGGGAGCTAGAGAGCTTGATGAAGGAGAGATATTCAAAGTTGTTTACGTGATAAGCTAATGCAAATTTGGAAGACCAAATTTTCTAAGGTGGGGAGGATGTGAAATCCCCAAATTCCATGAAATTCCTCCATGATTGTAAAGTGTTTCAGCTGATATGATTAAACGAATATGAAGTTTAATGTATGAATGATGTATGGATGATGTATGGAACATGTAAGAAATAAATAGGATGGGAAGAAATTAGTCAAATAAATTATGGTGATATAAGAAAATGAATAACACATGAGACAAGAAACAAAATCAGAAATTTAATTAGACATGTGGCTGTTGAGGAAAGGAGAAGAGGAATGAAAGGGGTCAAATGAGTCAAAGGGTCAAAGGATAAAGCATGGCTAAGATTGATGATGGGATAAGGAGCATTTAATACATGTAGCATGACTCATCACCCTCATCTTCCTTCACCCCTCACGGCAGCAATCTTTCCCAACTCTCTCTCACGTGTTCTCCAAGTTTCCATAGTTTTCCATTTTATCACCTTGACAAACCCCCTCGTCCATCCATCGATTCATTTAGTTTGTTGAATCAAAAACGATCCTTGTCACTGGACTAAGTGATATCCAAAGTTTGGTGGATTGATTTCAAGTATTAGAGGAGATCTCAAAGTTTGAGATTTTGGTCTCTAACAAAGGTAAGAGAAGAAGACGATTTAGTCAATTTGGTTCATGATATGGAGTTGTATTAAGTTAGCATGATATGTGTATAGTGATAAATTAAAGGTTTAAATTGATATGATGATTTCAAGTTTGAAGAAGTGAAAAGCTAAGGTTAACGCGCCAAGTGATTTTGTGTTCTCGAAGGAATCGAGGTAAGGAATTTATGTAACGGACGTAAGGCAGCTATGTCCGCATGTTTTATGATGTTTGTATGTGGTTTGGAAAGAAACACCAGCTGTTTTGTGCAGGAAAAAGATGCATATTCGGTCTTACTACTAGTACTAATTAGGCTAGGAGCAGCCGACTGCCTTAAGTAGCAACCGACTGCCTAGACACATCCAAAACGTCGTTTTTCGAAAACCGATTCAAACCAGTCGACTGCTCTGTAGCCAATTGACTACTATTTACCCAAAAGCATTTTGTTTTAAACCAGTCGACTGCTATAAGGAACAGTCGAATGCTATTTGCTAAAATGCATTCTGTTTGAAAACCAGCCGACTGCCTATAAGGCCAGTCGACTGCTAATTTTCCAGAAGCATTCTGTTTCAAAAACAGTCGATTGTTATTTGTTAAGAAGCATTCTGTTTGAAAACCAGTCGACTGCTATATGGACCAGTCGACTGCCCTTATATGTTTTCAAAGATGAAAATATTGGAATTTTAAATGAAAATAATTTCGATAAGGAAGTTATGAAGCAGTAGCTGACTGCCCTATGAGGCCAGTCGACTGCCATGTATGAAAAGAGCTTTCAAAGCTTATTTGATTTAAACACAAAAGTGTTTTCTGAAAAAGGTATATTATAAATGTTTTAAGACTATGGACTGCATGATGATTATGCATTTCTGATTGCTGAAAGACTCTGATCAAGTCCTCAGTATTATTATGTTAAGCGAGAACCCCAGTCTGGTCCTCAATACCACAAGTGACACCTGACTAGTGTTCACTGTGAATGACTAAAGGCAGGAGAGAATCCCTGACCTCTACATGGTGCACCACTATACTAATGCATGATTAGAATCATATAAATGGGCATGAACTGTTTATATGATGATGCAATCGCTTAAATAATTGTACATAGTCTCCATCATATTTCAAAGGATATATGATGTATGTTTTGAAGTAAAGGAGCATGATGTATGTTTTAAGAATACGATGTATGTTTCAAAGCAAGTTTACGAAGTATGCCTGTAAATTATGTTTTGAAGAAATATATGACGTATGCTATATTTTAAAGAGGCATACAAAGTATTGGGATACGTGGTTCTGTCGAACAGCATACCAACGTTAGGACCTTATTGAAGGCCATAGATGATCAATTTGTCACTTCAGACAAAGCGTTGGCCAGCACCCTGATAATGAAGTTCTCATCGATGAGGCTCACCAATGTCAAAGGAGTGCTCGAGCACATAATGACCATGAGAGATATAGCGACCCAACTCAAGCAGCTAGAGGTGGAGATGTCTGAGTCTTTTCTTGTGCATTATTTATTGAACACTCTACCAAAGCAGTACGGACCATTCAAGATATCCTACAACACACATAAGGATAAGTGGACCATCAATGAATTGATGACTATGTGTGTTCAAGAGGAGGGAAGGCTGCTTATGGAATTGGGTGAAAGTGCATTTTTTGCAAGCCAAGGAAAGACCAAAGATCGAGCCAAGAACAAGGGAAAAGAGAAAATCCCTGCCTAAGCTGACATTAAGAAAGAGTCCAAGTATTTCTTCTGTAAAAGGAAGGGACACATGAAGAAGGATTGTGCCAAGCTTCAGCAGTGGCTTGTTAAGAAAGGTAATCCACTCTCATATGTTTGTTTTGAATCAAATATGGATGAGGACTCCTCCACGTTATGGCACCGGAGATTAGGTCATATCTCCATAAATAGAATTAAGAGATTGGTAAATGATTAAATACTTAGTACTCTCGATTTTACTGATTTCGACACTTGTGTGGATTGCATTAAGGGTAAGCAAACCAACAAGTCTAAGAAAGGTGCCAATAGGAGTTCAACCATATTAGAAATCATACACTCTGACATATGCTGTCCAGACATTGATGCATATGGTCAGAAGTACTTCATCACCTTTATTGATGATTACTCGAGGTTTATGTATCTCTACATGCTTCATAATAAGAACGAAGCATTAGACGCCTTTAAAATCTTTAAGGCTGAAGTAGAGAAACAATGTCGAAAACCCATAGAGATAGTAAGAACTGATAGAGGTGGGGAGTATTACGGTAGATACAATGACGATGGACAAGCACCTGGACCATTTGTGAAGTTCCTTCAAGAAAATGGTATTGTTGCCCACTATACCATGCCTGGTTGTGAGATCCCTAATTTTTCATGTATTCTTCCATGTATGTAAAGTATTCTAAGTAAATATGATAAAATGAATATGAAGTTGATGTGTAATTGAGGTATGAATAATGTATGGTTGATGTATGGAACATGGAAGAAATAATAAAGTTGAATGTCAATAAGTCAAATGAAGCATGTTGATATCAGAAAATGAATAAGCATGAGAAAAGAAATTAAATCAGAATTTTGATTTGGAAATTAAATGAATGAATCATGAGGAAGAGGAATTAATTGATGGTCAATAGTCTTGAATCAAAAGAATACAAGTGGCTGAGATAAAGGATGAGATGAGCATGCATTTAATGCCTTGCATGACTCATCACCCCCATCAGCTCATCACCAACGTCAGCCTTTTCCCAGCTCTTCCTCTCGTTCCATCCCAACTTCCATAGTTTTCCAACTCAAGCTACCTTGACAAACCCCTTCGTTCCTCCATCGATTCGTTAAGTTCATTTAATGAAAAACGATCCTTGTCACTAGACCAAGAGATATCCAAAGTTTGGAAGATTGATTCCAAGTATTGGAAGAGATCTCAAGATTTGAAGTTTTGGTCTCTAGTGAAGGTAAGAGAAAAAAAAAAAAGATGATTTAGTCAATTTGGTTTATGGTTTAGAGTTGTATTGAGTTGATATAACATGTGTATGTAGTTTAATTTAAGGTTTGATGTGGTATGATGATTTTAGGTTAAAGAAGTGAAGAGCTAAGGTGACGCGCCAAGTGATTTCGCGTTTCCGAAGGAATCGAGGTAAGGAAATTATGTAACGGACGTAAGGCGGCTATGTCCGCATGTTTTATGATGTTTGTGTGTGATTTGGAAAGAAACATCAGCTGGTTTTGTGCAGGAAAAAGTGCATTTTCGGACTTGTCTCCTAGTACCAATTAGGCTAGGGGCAGCCGACTGCCTTAAAGGGAAGTCGACTGCCTAGAGACAACCAAAATGCTGTTTTCTGAAAACCGACTCAAACCAGTCGACTGCTATGTAAGCCAGTCGACTGCTATTTATCCAGAAGCATTCTGTTTCAAACCAGTCGACTGCTATATGGGACAGTCGACTGCTATTTTCCGAGATGCATTCTGTTTCAAAAACAGTCGACTGCTATATGGGCCAGTCGACTGCTATTTCTTAAGAAGCATTCTGTTTGAAAACCAGTCGACTGCTATATTGACCAGTCGACTGCCCTCCTGTATTTTCCGAAATGAAAATAATTTCGAGAAATGAAGTTATGAAGCAGCAGCCGACTGCCCTATGAGGCCAGTCGACTGCCATGTATGAAAAGATGCTTGCAAACCTTATTTGATTTAAACACAAAGGTGTTTTCTGAAAAGTATACAATAAATGTTTTGAGACTATGGACTGCGTAATGATTATGCATTTCTGATGGCTGAGTGACTCTGATCAAGTCCTCAGTAATATGTATGTTGAGCGAGGAACCCTAGTCCGGTCCTCAATCCCACATGTGACACCTGACTAGTGTTCACAGTGGAAAGATAAAGGCAGGAGAGAATCCCTGACCTATGCAGAGTGCACTACTGTACCAATGCATGATTAGAGTCATATGAATGGGAATGAACGGTTCATATGACGTTTCAATCGCTTAAACATTTTACATAGTCTCCATCCTATTTCAAAGGATATAAGACGTATGTTTAAAGTATGATGTTTTAAAGTATGATGTATGTTTTAAGTATGCTATGAAGTATGCTTTAAAGTATGTTACGAAGTATGACGTATGTTTTAAAGTAAGAAGAATGATGCATGTTTTATATGTATGCTATGTTTTAAACGAAGCATACAAAGTATGTTTGCCATGTCGTTTTATGAATATACATGATTGCAAACAATGCATAAAAGATGTTTATGATGCATGCCTTGTGATGTTTTACATGACATTATAGAGCCAAGTAGGAAAAAGGCATATAGAGGCATAGCACGCTCTTTTATGTAGTTTTCTTACTGAGCGTAAACTCACTCCTTTTTACGACCATTTTTCAGATTATCTGAAGTGAGCCTCGCTCCGACTAGAGGAGCTTGTTTTTGAAGAAGCAAAGTGTACCTTCTCGATACGCTTCCCAGTTAGTATAGAAGGTATACTCATGTGTTTATGTATAGTAAAGTTTAATTTAGTTACAGTACAGTACAAGTAGAAATAATGTATATAAGATGTCGGGGATATAAGTTAAGATGATGTATGAGATCCTGTGGAAAATGGAATGATATGTATATATATCATTTTTTATGTTTATGGTAATTGAGTAAGAATGTTACATAAGCTATTAAATAATTAGCTTAAGGATAAGAAGAGAAGGACACTGCACGAACTAAATCTAAATAAAGAAGGAAAAAGATAAGTGATAAGATGAAGTGACGGGGACGCCACAGAGTGGTATCAGAGCAGTTTAGATTGAGGTTTGTCAGTGTCAAGAAGTTAGAAATAGAGTATATCCCCAATGGTACTGTACTTGTCTGAATATAAATGAATAGTATAGCTGTATATGGTTATACTAAAGAGCTCAATGATGACTATGTTTACAGTATGAGCTCACAAAGGAGAGGTACAAGAAGAGGAAGAGGACGGGGTCGTGAAGAACAGCCCCCAGTTCCGTCTCCTCATCCGTCTCCACCGCATAGCCCAAATACGAGGCTAGCGAAAATGGAAAAGCATATGGAGAACATGGCCGCTATGTTCACACAATTCATGTCGAATTTTCCAAATGTGGCCACAAGTACCCAAGCAGCTACACCTGCTGTTGCTCCTGTAGAAGTAACACCACCAGCCCCAACTACGGAAAGGCGGGATCCTAGAGCCTATTGCAGTGTAGCATTGATTAAGGAATTCAAGAAGTTGGATCCGCCCAAGTTCAAGGGGGAAAGAGATTTGCTGACAGCAGAGAACTGGATGAAAGCAGTTCTCAAATCTTTCGAGTACATGCCCTGCTCCGAAAGGGAGAAAGTAGGCTTGGCTGCCTATCTGTTGATAGATGATGCTGAGTATTGGTGGCAAGCCACTCGGACCGTGTTAGAGACCCGATATGATGAAGTTACGTGGGATCGATTTGTGGAAGCTTTTAATGAACAATACATCCCACGCACGGATCAGAATAGACTGAAGATCGAATTCTTAAGCTTGACTCAGGGTACAATGACGGTGAATCAGTATGAATCTAAGTTCACTACCTTGAGTAGATTCGATCCAGAAGTCAAAAGAGATGAAGGGCATAAGATTTTTAGGTTTATCGAGGGATTGAGGTCCCCGATTAGATCTAAACTGTATCTGATGGATATCACCACCTATGGAGAAGCTGTCCGTAAGGCTCAGTTGTGTGAGCAGGACTATGATTTGCATCATGCTGAATTCCGAACCAAGGGTAAAGGCAAAGAACCGATGAAACGGAAGTCGGATGAGAAAACTCAGAGTGATAGGTATCCACATCGGAGAAGTAGAAGATCTGAAGGAGTTTCTATAGGTAAGTAAAATATAGAAAGATGATCTTTGAATTAATTTAATGGTTATATGGAATAATATCGAAATTGGAGTTATGATAATAATGATAATGGTATAGGTACTCCTAAGGCTACCGGGATTAAGATAAATGATGAGCGGTCCCGATATCCAGCTGGAAGTACCGCTAGTTCACCAAAGAGTACCACACAAAGATGTGAGCAATGTGGGAAATTTCACGGATCACAGCCATGTCGCTTGGCGAGTGGCGCTTGCTTTAGATGTGGGGAGAAAGGGCACATGATCAGAGATTGCCCTCAGAGAGATCCGAAGATGCCTGATGAATCTGATAAGATTCCTAAACCACAACCTAAAGCCACTGCAGCAGAAAAGGGAAAGAAAGCTGTGACCCAAGGACGAGTGTTTGCCATCGACGAAGAGTCTGCTGATGCCTCGTCCAAAGTGATTAAAGGTACGATTTGCTTGTTTGATATAAGTGTCACAGCATTGTTTGATCCAGGCTCTACGCATTCATTTGTGTCTCCTAGGATTGTTAAGGAAATACCCGTTGAGCCTGAAACTTTAGAACAATTAGTAAGGATAAGTACACCTCTTAGGGAATCACAAATAACAGAGTTGGTGTGTAGAAACTGTAAGCTACGGGTAGGAGAAAGAGAATCTAAGGCTGACCTAATCCTACTGAATATGTATGGACTTGATGTTATTTTGGGTATGGATTGGTTAGCTAATAATCATGTTATAGTGGACTGTTATGCTAAGAGCGTAACATTTTCTTCACCCGTTAGCTATGTTATAAATTTTGCAAGCAACTAATATGAAAGCATGTTTGATCTTAAATGTTTGCAAATGAAAATAATGAATAATATGTATGATGATGTGAAGGACTTATTGCTTATGTGGAGGACGTAGATCAGAAACGTCCCGGACTCAAGGATATTCCTGTAGTCCAAGATTTTCCAGAAGTGTTTCCGGACGATCTTACAGGACTTCCTCCAGATAGGGAAGTGGAATTTACGATAGATTTGGTGCCTGGAACTGAGCCCATTTCAAGAGCACCTTACCGGATGGCTTTGGTAGAATTAGAAGAATTGAAGAAACAGCTTCAGGAGTTGTTAGACAAGGGATTCATACGACCCAGCGTATCCCCTTGGGGTGCTCCTGTGCTTTTTGTCAAGAAGAAGGATGGTAGTATGAGGTTATGCATTGACTACCGGTGGTTGAATAAAGTGACGATCAAGAACAAGTACCCTCTTCCCCGAATTGATGACCTCTTTGATCAGCTAAAGGGTGCACAAGTCTTTTCCAAGATAGACTTGAGATCGGGATATCACCAGTTGAAGATTCGAGATGAGGATATTCCTAAAACTGCATTCAGGACACGGTATGGCCATTATGAATTCTTGGTGATGCCGTTTGGTCTGACGAATGCACCTGCAGCCTTTATGAACTTGATGAATGATGTGTTCAAACAGTACCTAGACCAGTTTGTCATTGTCTTCATCGATGACATTTTGGTGTACTCGAGGTCATGGGAAGAGCATGAGCAGCATTTGAGAATTGTTTTGGAGACCCTCAGAGATAGAGGATTGTATGCCAAGCTAAGTAAGTGCGATTTCTGGTTGAACCAAATCTCCTTTTTAGGACATGTGATCAGTAAAGATGGTGTCTCAGTTGATCCATCAAAGATTGAAGCGGTGGTTCAATGGGAAAGACCGAAGACAGTGGCAGAGATTAGGAGTTTCTTGGGTTTAGCTGGCTACTACAGAAGATTTGTAGAGGGTTTCTCGAAGCTAGCTGCTCCATTGACGCGCCTGACGCGCAAGGAAGTGACGTATGAATGGAACGAAGCCTGTGAGAGTAGCTTCCAAGAGTTGAAGAACAGGCTAACGACTGCACCGATCCTTACCATTCCTAGTGGTTCAGGTGGGTTTACAGTGTATAGTGATGCCTCAGGGCAAGGCTTGGGATGTGTGTTAATGCAGCATGGTAAGGTAGTGGCCTATGGGTCTAGACAATTGAAGGACCATGAGAGGAACTACCCGACTCACGATTTGGAGTTAGCTGCAGTAGTGTTTGCCCTGAAGATATGGAGGCATTACTTGTACGGTGAAAAATTTCAGATTTTTACGGATCATAAAAGTCTGAAATACTTGTTCTCCCAAAGAGAATTGAACATGAGGCAAAGAAGATGGCTCGAGCTTCTAAAGGACTACGATTGTGAGATCTTGTACCACCCGGGGAAAGCAAATGTGGTGGCGGATGCTTTGAGCCGGAAGCATGTAAGTATGGTGTCTTATATGATGATAAAAGAATATGAGCTAATTGAGCAATTTGCAAGCCTCACCCTTGATGTTATGACTTATGGGCAATTCGGAATGATGGCTAGTTTGAGGATTGAGCCAGAATTGATGGATAAAATCCGAAGTGCTCAAAAGGAAGATGATAGATGCATTGAGGCTATGAATCAGATGCAGTCAGGTATGATCTCAGAATTCAATCTTGGTAGTGATGGAATTTTGAGATTTAAGAGTCGTATATGTGTTCCTAATGATGATGAATTGAAGAAGCTGATTTTGAATGAAGCACATGCCACTAAATACACATTGCACCCAGGAAATACGAAGATGTATCATAATCTTCGCAAGGTGTATTGGTGGAATGGTATGAAAAGAGATATAGCTGATTTTGTAGCAAAATGTCTTACATGTCAACAGGTCAAGGTAGAGCACCAAAAGCCAGCGGGATTACTGCATCCTCTACCTGTACCTATGTGGAAGTGGGAACACATTACGATGGACTTTATTATGGGATTACCCAGAACCAAGAGGAATCATGATGGTATTTGGGTGATCGTCGATAGATTAACGAAGTCAGCTCACTTCCTACCTATGAAGTCAACAGATACACTCAATACTTTGGCAGATATATATGTAAGAGATGTCGTAAGACTACACGGTGTTCCAGTGAGCATCACTTCTGATAGAGATTCCAGGTTTACTTCCCATTTCTGGGAGCATTTTCAAGAAGCCATGGGATCTAAGTTGAGTTTTAGCACAGCTTTTCATCCACAGACTGATGGGCAGTCCGAGCGTACGATTCAGACACTCGAAGATATGTTGAGAGCTTGTGCTATGGACTTTAAAGGCTCCTGGGATGACCATCTACCATTGGCTGAGTTTGCATACAATAATAGTTATCATGCAAGCATCGGGATGGCACCATATGAAGCTTTGTATGGAAGAAGGTGTCGGTCTCCGATTGGGTGGGAAGAAGTGGGCGAACGTAAGTTATTGGCTCCAGATCTAGTCGAGCAAGCTTCCGAAGATGTTAAGTTGATTTGTCAGAGGCTTAAGACAGCTCAGAGTAGACAAAAGAGCTATGCAGATGCTCGACGGAGGCTACTTGAGTTCATGGTTGGAGATTATGTATTTTTGAAAGTTTCTCCATCCAAAGGGATCATGAGGTTTGGCCGACGAGGTAAGTTAAGTCCTCGTTATATCGGTCCATTTGAAGTCTTAGATCGGATAGGTGATGTTGCCTATAGATTGGCATTACCTCCGGAGTTATCGGGAGTACACAATGTGTTTCATGTATCGATGCTTCGGAAGTATAATCCGGATCCGTCTCATGTCATAGAATATGAACCCTTGGAGATAAGAGAAGATATGAGTTATGTAGAGAAGCCGATTCGGATTTTGGACAGAAAAGAGAAAGTTTTGAGGTCTAAGACGATCCCCTTAGTGAAAGTTCTCTGGCAATACCATACGATGGAAGAAGCTACATGGGAGCTAGAGAGCTTAATGAAGGAAAGGTATCCAGAGTTGTTTACAAGACAAGCTAAGGCAAATTTGGAGGACCAAATTTTATAAGGTGGGGAGAATGTGAGATCCCTAATTTTTCATGTATTCTTCCATGTATGTAAAGTATTCTAAGTAAATATGATAAAATGAATATGAAGTTGATGTGTAATTGAGGTATGAATAATGTATGGTTGATGTATGGAACATGGAAGAAATAATAAAGTTGAATGTCAATAAGTCAAATGAAGCATGTTGATATCAGAAAATGAATAAGCATGAGAAAAGAAATTAAATCAGAATTTTGATTTGGAAATTAAATGAATGAATCATGAGGAAGAGGAATTAATTGATGGTCAATAGTCTTGAATCAAAAGAATACAAGTGGCTGAGATAAAGGATGAGATGAGCATGCATTTAATGCCTTGCATGACTCATCACCCCCATCAGCTCATCACCAACGTCAGCCTCTTCCCAGCTCTTCCTCTCGTTCCATCCCAACTTCCATAGTTTTCCAACTCAAGCTACCTTGACAAACCCCTTTGTTCCTCCATCGATTCGTTAAGTTCATTTAATGAAAAACGATCCTTGTCACTAGACCAAGAGATATCCAAAGTTTGGAAGATTGATTCCAAGTATTGGAAGAGATCTCAAGATTTGAAGTTTTGGTCTCTAGTGAAGGTAAGAGAAAAAAAAAAAGATGATTTAGTCAATTTGGTTTATGGTTTAGAGTTGTATTGAGTTGATATAACATGTGTATGTAGTTTAATTTAAGGTTTGATGTGGTATGATGATTTTAGGTTAAAGAAGTGAAGAGCTAAGGTGACGCGCCAAGTGATTTCGCGTTTCCGAAGGAATCGAGGTAAGGAAATTATGTAACGGACGTAAGGCGGCTATGTCCGCATGTTTTATGATGTTTGTGTGTGATTTGGAAAGAAACATCAGCTGGTTTTGTGCAGGAAAAAGTGCATTTTCGGACTTGTCTCCTAGTACCAATTAGGCTAGGGGCAGCCGACTGCCTTAAAGGGAAGTCGATTGCCTAGAGACAACCAAAACGCTGTTTTCCGAAAATCGACTCAAACCAGTCGACTGCTATGTAAGCCAGTCGACTGCTATTTATCCAGAAGCATTCTGTTTCAAACCAGTCGACTGCTATATGGGACAGTCGACTGCTATTTTCCGAGATGCATTCTGTTTCAAAAACAGTCGACTGCTATATGGGCCAGTCGACTGCTATTTCTTAAGAAGCATTCTGTTTGAAAACCAGTCGACTGCTATATTGACCAGTCGACTGCCTTCCTGTATTTTCCGAAATGAAAATAATTTCGAGAAATGAAGTTATGAAGCAGCAGCCGACTGCCCTATGAGGCCAGTCGACTGCCATGTATGAAAAGATGCTTGCAAACCTTATTTGATTTAAACACAAAGGTGTTTTCTGAAAAGTATACAATAAATGTTTTGAGACTATGGACTGCGTAATGATTATGCATTTCTGATGGCTGAGTGACTCTGATCAAGTCCTCAGTAATATGTATGTTGAGCGAGGAACCCTAGTCCGGTCCTCAATCCCACATGTGACACCTGACTAGTGTTCACAGTGGAAAGATAAAGGCAGGAGAGAATCCCTGACCTATGCAGAGTGCACTACTGTACCAATGCATGATTAGAGTCATATGAATGGGAATGAACGGTTCATATGACGTTTCAATCGCTTAAACATTTTACATAGTCTCCATCCTATTTCAAAGGATATAAGACGTATGTTTAAAGTATGATGTTTTAAAGTATGATGTATGTTTTAAGTATGCTATGAAGTATGCTTTAAAGTATGTTACGAAGTATGACGTATGTTTTAAAGTAAGAAGAATGATGCATGTTTTATATGTATGCTATGTTTTAAACGAAGCATACAAAGTATGTTTGCCATGTCGTTTTATGAATATACATGATTGCAAACAATGCATAAAAGATGTTTATGATGCATGCCTTGTGATGTTTTACATGACATTATAGAGCCAAGTAGGAAAAAGGCATATAGAGGCATAGCACGCTCTTTTATGTAGTTTTCTTACTGAGCGTAAACTCACTCCTTTTTACGACCATTTTTCAGATTATCTGAAGTGAGCCTCGCTCCGACTAGAGGAGCTTGTTTTTGAAGAAGCAAAGTGTACCTTCTCGATACGCTTCCCAGTTAGTATAGAAGGTATACTCATGTGTTTATGTATAGTAAAGTTTAATTTAGTTACAGTACAGTACAAGTAGAAATAATGTATATAAGATGTCGGGGATATAAGTTAAGATGATGTATGAGATCCTGTGGAAAATGGAATGATATGTATATATATCATTTTTTATGTTTATGGTAATTGAGTAAGAATGTTACATAAGCTATTAAATAATTAGCTTAAGGATAAGAAGAGAAGGACACTGCACGAACTAAATCTAAATAAAGAAGGAAAAAGATAAGTGATAAGATGAAGTGACGGGGACGCCACACTGGTTCACCGGATCAGAATGGTGTTGCAGAAAGAAGGAATTTAACTTTGATGGAAATGGTGCGTAGTATGCTTAGCAACTCGAAGTTGCCTAAGTCTTTGTGGATTGAAGCTCTTAAAACGGCAGCGTATATATTGAACCGGGTTCCGACCAAGGCTGTTCCAAAGACGCCTTTTGAATTATTCAAAGGTTGGAAACCGAGTTTGCGTCATATGCGCGTTTGGGGATGTCCTTCTGAGATAAGAGTTTACAACCTAAAGGAAAAGAAACTGGATCCTAGGACCATAAGTGGGTATTTCATTGGATATGCCGAACGGTCCAAAGGATTCAAATTCTGTTGTCCATCTCATAGCACTAGAATTGTGGAATCAAGGAACGTCAAGTTTCTTGAAAATGACTTAGTTAGCGGGAGCAATCAATCTCAAGAACTAGTTTTTGTGAGAGATCAACCCTCTAACCCGAGTCAAGGATTGGTTATCATGAACAGTGTCCCTTCAGTGCAGCTGGACATTGAACAACCAATCATTGAAGATCCAGAAGTAGCTGATAACTTACCAGTAGACGAGGCTCCTCTGGATACACCAGAATTGAGTGAGCAACCAGTTGAACAACATGATTCTTCGGAGAATGTTGAACCAACATTAAAAAGGTCTACTAAGGTCTACTAGGGAAAGGAAATCAGCTATTCCTAGTGATTATATTGTGTATCTACAAGAGTATGATTTCAATATTGCGCCCATTAATGATCCAAAGACGTTTTCACAAGCCATGAATAGCAAAGAATCAAAACTTTGTTTTGATGCTATGAAGGATGAGATGGATTCGATGGCATCTAATGGAGTATGGGATCTTGTCGAGTTGCCTAATGGGGCCAGGGCTATAGGCTGTAAATGGGTCTTTAAGACCAAGACTGACTCATAGGCAACATTGAGGGTTATAAGGCAAGACTCATAGCCAAAGGATTCACTCAAAAGGAGGGATCGATTACAAGGAGACCTTCTCTCCTGTATCTAAGAAAGATTCTCTCCGCATCATAATGGCACTTGTTGCACCTTTTGACTTATAGTTGCAACAAATGGATGTGAAAACGGCATTTCTCAATGGTGATCTAGAGGAAGAGGTTTACATGAAACAACCTGAAAGTTTTTCCTCTAGTAATGGTGAGCATTTGGTCTGTAAGCTCAAGAAGTCCATATATGGGTTGAAACAAGCGTCCCGCCAATGGTATTTAAAATTCCATGAAGTCATCTCATCATTTGGTTTCGTTGAGAACATCATGGATCAGTGTATATACCAGAAGGTCAGTGGGAGCAAGATTTGTTTCCTTGTGCTATATGTGGATGATATTCTTCTTGCAACCAATGATAAGGGGATGCTATGTGAGGTGAAACAATTTCTTTCTGAGAACTTTGATATGAAGGATATGGGCGATGCATCTTATGTCATTGGCATTAAGATCCATAGAGACAGACATAGAGGTATATTAGGTCTGTCACAAGAAGCCTATATCAATAAAGTCTTGGAAAGATTCAGAATGAAAGATTGTTCACCAAGCCCAGCTCCCATTGGGAAGGGTGACAGGTTCAATTTGAACCAGTGCCCGAAAAATGATCTTGAGCAGGAACAGATGAAGAACATTCCACATGCCTCAGCTGTTGGAAGCATTATGTATACACAGGTCTGCACCAGGCCTGATATTGCTTTTGCTGTGGGAATGTTGGGTAGATATCAAAGTGACTCGGGGATGGACCACTGGAGAGCTGCAAAGAAGGTGCTTAGATATCTTCAAGGCACTAAGGATTACATGCTTATGTATAGACGGACCGATGAGTTGGAAGTGATTGGCTACTCAGACTCAGACTTTGCTGGCTGTGTTGATACCTGGAAATCAACATCCGGTTACATCTTCATGCTTGCCGGTGGAGCTGTTTCATGGAAGAGTGCTAAGCAGACACTGATTGCCACTTCTACTATGGAGGCCGAGTTCGTTTCCTGTTTTGAGGCTACCTCACATGGTGTATGGCTTAAGAGTTTCATTGGTGGGCTTAGAGTTGTTGACTCCATATCTAAGCCATTGAGGATATATTGTGACAATTCAGTTGCGGTATTAATGGCTAAGAACAATAAGAGTGGAAGTCGAAGTAAGCATATCGACATTAAGTACTTAGCCATTAGAGAACGTGTTAGAGATAAAAGAGTGGTCATTGAACACGTTAGCACTGAATTGATGTTAGCTGATCCTTTGACTAAGGGCATGCCACCGTTTAAATTTAAGGATCATGTAGAGAGAATGGGACTTAGTCCCACATTTTGATTGTAATTGAAACTCTTATTATTAAAATGATGTTTCTCATTTTGATTTGTATACACTAAAGTTTTATTTGAGAAATATCCTTGTTGTTTGGACTGAGAATAAACGTAAGGTTTATTCATTAAGTAAAAATGGGTTGATTTAGAAACGTTTTACATAGTAATACATGGAAGATAATACTCATCACTTGAGGAACTATCGCCATTATTCATGTGATTTGTTTCTTCTATAAGTGAAATATATGGACAAAGTGGGAGAATGTTAGTATATCTCCTTATTATCGAAATAAATATTTGGTTGACCAATTTCGGATATGGTCCATAATTTCACACTAAATCTCAACTCAATATTTGGCTATTAAAACACGATTTTGTGATGGTTAAAACGTGATTTTATTGCCATAATTAGCATGCTCTCGTTAGTAATAAAAGAGGGCTCCTTCCGATCCCCAAGTACGTGAATCTCAGAAAAACACATCATCCAGTGAGGTTTTGAGTGCTTGGAAGACTCGAAGAAGGTGTAGAATCCTGTCGTCAGATTCGAAAATAGCTTCAACAGCTAAGTTACAAAGTGCAATGGCTAGAGGTTAGATCTTGTCGCTTCCGCTTTTATTTATTTAACATGTTTCATATTGTGTAGAAGCATGTATTATTTGTATGATATACTTACAATTCCAACTGTTATTTCAGTTGTTTTATTTATTTATCATAATATCCTTAACTGTTTAGGCTAATTAGAAATGATAAACTCTATTTTTCAGAAATTAAATTTGGTGAGTTAACTTAGTAGGCTGATACAATTAGTTAATAATTTAGTTATTTTGGTAAATTAATATAGCAATATTAGTAATGAATTAGTTTGATATAAGTATCCTTATTTTTCTATTTAACCCTTAGAATTAGGATTAGTATTTATAAATATGAGCTTGGGTGGATAAAATATAAAAATATAAAATTAAAATTTTGAATCATGAAATATTTAAACATTTTTTAAGTTAAATTAAGAATTAAGAAATTAAATTTAAATTAGAGTCATGAGGCAATTAAATTTATTTAAAATTTCATATTATTTGTAAATTAAATGATTTTAAATATATATACAATTTTGTATTTGGAATTTATAAAATAAAAATATGTTTATTGGATAAATAAATCATTCATAATTTTTTTAAATAAAATTTAATGTAAATTAATTGATTTTAATTATATGAAATTCTAAAGAGTTGCAAACAGTCCACACTTGAAAATCGCCTCCTGTCGTCTCCATGCACTGTTGCCGCGCTGCCAACCCAAGCCATCTTCATCCCTGCAACCGCTGCTGCCCTGGTCGTCTCCGCTGCCTAGAACTTCCCTTGCAACAGCTGCTGCATCGTCGAACCCCTTCACTGCTTCTGCACCAGCGCCGGCGTGATCCCTGCCCGAGCTTCCCTCACTCGCTGCTGTCTCCAATCCGCCCTCTGCTGCAACTACATCATTGTTTTGCTGTTGGCACCCAGTCACTGCTGAGTGTCGCTCTCCATTGCTCGTCCTTGCTCCATAGATTTAAATTTCAGTCCCGGCTGCGTTTTCGGTCGCATTACGTTTATCGGAATTGTGGACATAGCGGAAACCATCGCGGTCATCGCAGTCGTAAATTTTTTTAATTTCGCACAATTTTATATAAAGTGTAGTAATTATAATTATAATCATATAAAGTCTTATTTCATAATTTTTAAAGTAATTTATGATACTTTAAGTCTATTATTTACGTGAAAAAAAAAATTATTCATAATTTTTTGAATTATAATAAAACATTCATATTTAAAAAATTAAAAGAATATAATTACAATTACAATTAAAAGAATATAATTACAATTACAATTAAAAGAATATAAAAAATTTATATTAATTTGTCACAATCAATTAACTTAAACAATCACATTTATATGTCAATATCAAATTTTCAATATTAATTTTTTTCTTAAGTTATAAAAATATTTAATACCATATGTAACCCATAAAATATTTACTACCATATATTTAATTTCACTACAAATTTTACTTTAAAAAATTAAATTAATAATCTAAATTCAACATTATCTTTTTTTAAAAATTCAAATTACCTAATATTTTTTATCATAATTTATGAGATTAACTAATATTAATCTTTAAACATTTAATGTTACACAAAAAATTCTTAAATATTTAAAACCTATCACAAATTACAACATACATATTAAAAGAATATATATGTAAAAAAAATCAAAAGTAAATTAACAAACCCAAGTTACCCAACAGGCCAAAGCAAACCCTCCCCCCTCACCCGAACGAAGCCTTCTCCCCTCACCCCCAAACGACTAAAATCAGTTAGGCAAAGGAAATAGGAACTCAGATCTGAGATGATCCAATACAAATTGCTAAGCATGCATACCCCACCACCCGTCGGCTCTCAATCCGAGTCTTCACTCCTCATCCTTCGATTCCTAAATACCTCACTGCCTCAGCCTTCAGCCGCCTCAGCCTCACAAGTCACGACTCACGTTTCTCAGTCAAGAGCCACAGCCACCCATGCCACCCACTCTGTCTCAAGGTCACCCTCACCACCATCACGCTCGCCCTTCAATCCACAAATCCCTCTTTCTCTGATCTAGATCTAAGTTTTAAAAGTAAAAATTTTAAATTTGCTTTTATATAATACTCGCTTACCTGAGTTGTGTGTTGGTTCTGTTTCTATGTTTGTTGCGTTTTGATTTGTTTTTGTTCTTTTTAACTCTAATTTAGGACAGAACGGTGGATAGCGACGATAACAGACTATTATCGCCGCTATCCACCGTTATGGCGTTTTGTAACGGCCAATAGCGGCCGTTATGGATGTGATTCATAATCACATCTGCTATTCCCTCAATAGCAGTGACGGCCACTGCCGATACCGCGAGATAGCAGCCGCTATTTTATTTTGCGGCCACTATTTGAAACCTTGCCTTGCTCTACGCCGGTGTCTTGGAGTACCGCCGTCATCCACCGCTGCCAATTGCTACATGCCTACACCCTGCGCCGCCTGTGTCTCCTACCTGCTGCATCGTTGCTGTTGGTCATTGTTGTGCTTCATCTTGCATCGTTGCTTCATCCCAGGTTGCTGTTCCAGGTTCGTGCTCATGCTTGGGTTTTAAAGGTGTAACCAAATTCCAACAAAGGAGGAAGTCTGGCTTGACTTG
Source organism: Heritiera littoralis (assembly GCA_031772115.1). Classification (NCBI taxonomy): domain Eukaryota; kingdom Viridiplantae; phylum Streptophyta; class Magnoliopsida; order Malvales; family Malvaceae; genus Heritiera; species Heritiera littoralis. The sequence goes on from JAPDPK010000042.1 coordinate 4,223,238, forward strand.
GACTATTGAAGGTGGCTTGACTTGGACTATTGAAGGTGGAAGACATTGAAGAAAGAAGCTATTCCAACTCTTATTTCAATTGTTTTATTTATTTATCATATCCTTAACTGTTTAGGCTAATTAGAAATAATATACTCTATTTTTTTAGAAATTAAATTGGTGAGTTAACTTAGTAGGCTGATACAATTAGCTTAATAATTTAGTTATTTTGGTAAATTAATATAGCAATATTAGTAATGAATTAGTTTGATATAAATATTCTTATTTTGCTATTTACCCTTAGAATTAGGGTTAGTATTAATAAATATGAGCTTGGGTGGATAAAATAAAAAAATATAAAATTAAAATTTTTGAATCATGAAATAGTTAAACATAATTTTTTTAAATTAAATTAAGAATTAAGAAATTAAATTTAAAGTAGTCATGAGGTAATTAAATTTGGATTGGTAAATTAGTTTAAATACTCATATTAGAATACATTAAAAGTGGTAAATTAAATTTATTTAAAATTTCGTATTATTTGTAAATTAAATGATTTTAAATATATACCTTTTATATTTGCAAATTTATAAAATAAATATATGCTTATTAGATAAATAAATCATTTATAATGTAACATTCCCTTACCCCGTTACCTTGCGTAAATGTACTTGTCAGATTATTAACCAATTTAAGCCTTCTTGATTATTTCTGGACAGATTTTGGACAAATGAAGGTGTCGCAATTGTCTTGGTGGAATTTGGTAGAATTCCGAAACATGAACTCTAAATACAGTACACCGTAGAGTTAATGAGAATTTACGGAAAAAAAAAACAAGATTTTAAATATTTATAAGGAACTACTTATTTATAGGACCAAATAAATCATGAGACACTAAATTCCCTAGTGTTAGTGAGAGACAAAAACATGAGAAATGATTATGTCTAAAGAATAAAGTTTGCATGTAATAGCAATCCTTTTGATAAACAATAATATACCTTATTAAGTTAAGTAATATTGATTAATGAATGGTTAAAGAGGGACCACTATCTATGCCTTGCCGTGAATTAATCATTAAACTTGAGAAATATTATTCAGGGTTTTAAATAGCAGCCGCTTAATGGAATAGCGGCCGCTATATAGCGGTAGTGGCGTGGCTGCCACCGCTATTTACAAAAAAGTGATTGTGAAATCTAATCACAATCGTAAAGGCCGTTATCACTGTTACAAAACAAAGTAACAAAGGATAGCGTCAATAATGGTCCGTTATTGCTGCTATTCGTTTCTCGGTTAATTTTTAGGTATAAAAAAATTTAGTACCAAAACAGGTCTACAGAAGCCCCTCCCCCCCCCCCCCCCAAAAAAAAAAGAAAAAGAAAAATTCACACACTGAGGTTCAATTGCAAACTCAAAATTTCAGCCTCAACAATCAACAATGCAACAACAATTCATCAAGAAACAGTAGCACATCACGACGATCAACTTGAGTTTTAACTATTGAAGGTAAGCCATTTATAAATGTTGTTGCCTAAAACAACAATAATTTTTATAACGTACGAATCTCGATCTTCGTGTCAAGTTGTTCCCAAGAACTCTGCAAAATAGAAAATCATCAGGGGGCGCAGGGGATTTCTCCTACGCGCGTACTCCGATGCTTAAGTCAAACAGGGTTTTGGTAGGGTTTCAGTAGGCAAATAGAGCTTAGAGTTAATAATAATACCTGTGACCTATTTATAGGAGTGATTTTACGCGTAATTACCTTTAAGACCCGCAGCTTAAATAATAACTCAGTGGATCTTTTATGGGCCTTCTAAGTCCTCTTTCCTTTTGGGCTTAAGTTATCATTCAGCCTAATTGTCTTCAGCTTGACTTATAGAAAAGCCCAGTAATAATTGACCTAGTCCACATCAATTGCTCCCCACTCTTTCGCAAGGTTTATCTTGTGAAAGAGTATATAAAGAATGGGCTTTTCAAATTCTTTTGCTACCCTCCTCTTGGGATTATCACAAGAGTCTTTTCCTCTTTACTCGAGGGCTCAACTAGTGAACTTCATTATTATTTGTAGCAGAAACGACATCGTGTCGTCATTTCTTTTATCAAGTGCCTTCTATTAGCCAAGAGGAAGAAAACCGAATCTGGGTTAAGGCCATGAGGGCACATCATTAAGAAGTGCCATATGTTCTTATCTGGTTTTCATCAGATGTGGTTTGTACTCAGCATGCTCTTGATTGGTTGAAGCTCGATAGCTGAGAATTTGGAACCTTTTCTGAGGATAGACACTTGTAAAGATTTATCCGATCTTACCTGCTCTTAGAAGCCTTTTTGTCGACTTGAGATGGCCGAGGTTCTCACAAGTTTGGACGAAGATTATTTAAATAATCCAAAGACTAATTTTCCTAAGGATCAAGTGTCACAGCTCGTGACCCTATTTTTCACCCTTATTCTATACATCTTATTTGGTTGGGCTGTCTGCGATACTTTACTTTTCTTTTACATATACACAATGTCATATTAAATTATAATATGAATTACATCTCCGATTTCTACTTCATAAGAAAGTAGTACTGTCGATAAGTCTAAATACAGAAAATAAATGATCATACCTTATTAAATAAATCGACCTATTGCATTGTCCCCAAATGCGCAGTTGAAAATCCTTTAAGTGCTGGACTCTCAGTCTTCGAAAACCTGAAATGTTAAAATTAAGGGGTAAGCAAACCACGGCTCAGTAAGGGATTTATATGCATACTTGATATTCAGCTTCCTATATGCTGAAAATCTTTTTCGATTTTTCCTATGGGCTCTAGGCTCGCATGTAGGAAAGATACTACAGTCGGCTAGGGATCCGGATGGAGTAAGGTAGGTATTTTGAAATACCTATCTTGTTCCGGAACCTAGAAGCAACTGTAGAGAGTAATATTCTTTCTTGTTTTGAAATTCAAATCCTTTCCTTTTTATTCCGTAACATTTTCATATTCTTTTTCTAAATAATCTTTTATGAAATAAAGCATTTAAATAAAATAACTAATATTTATATTTTCTTTGAAAAGAATATTAATTAAATTCTCATCATTCTCATTTAAAACTCATTTCATGTTTTACTGTACAAGCATAATTAGTACAGTACTTTAAATAGCAAAATCCGCTATTAAATCCTTTTCGTACAACATATATATCATTTAAATCTAATATTCAATTTAAAAATTAAAATAAAAATATTAGATTTATTTTCCTCCTTTTTCCTTTTGAAAACATATCACATATTCATGTCATATATAGTCTAATATTCAATTTAAAATCATTGTAAGAATATTAGACTTATAAACTCTTTTTCCTTTTGAAAACATATCACATGTTCATATTACATATCATATGAAAGTCATTTCGTAGTACTAAAATCGGTACTGAAATAAGCATTTTGTAAAATGCTATAAATCACTTTCATTTAACTTATCACATATTATGTAAAACATTTTCACATATGGAGACTTAGGCAGACATGCCCAGCCCGTCCACTGGGTCGTTACTCATATCATGTTATAGACCCCGAAGGGTATGAATAATCATGTCAGATCTATGGCCATAGTCTATAATTATCCTCGGCGGATCACTGATCAGGTGTCGGCCGGGACTACATATCACATATCACATATTACATATCACATGTTACATATCACATATCAGCATGATAGGATGCCATCTAGTCTCAAAACCGTATTTTTCATCATCAGAAAAACTTTATGGAATTTATAAAATATATAATTTCATCATTTAAAACCATAAAGGTTATAAAACCATTTAGTGAATATTTAAGAAATATATATAAAAATATTCACTTTGTTTCCTTTCATTTTTCATCTCGTATTACGTGTAACTCATATATCAAGAGAATTTTCGGTGATTTCATTATCACCATTCTTGAAAACATGAATATTTTAAAATTACTCTCATTTTATTCATGTTTTTATGGAAAATACTCATTTTCTCGATTTTCGTGATTGAAAATCATTTCTCGTGAAATAAAATCATTTATTATGATTTTATGAAATTTTCTAGAAATATTGGATAATTTTCGATAATTTTTCGACAGTATAACAGCTGCCGATTGGCTAGCCTCCTGCACGAAAATACAGTTTATAATTTCAACTAGTACTTCATTCCAAATTCCAACCAATCACTCATCATAATAATTTCATAAAATATTTTCATAAAATAATTCGTAATTAAAACATACAGACTGAATATCCCTACAGTGCTGCACATGCATCCCTTACCTTTTTCGGGTCGGCGACTTCCTCTTACCGGTCGCGCCCGTACTCCATCTTCCGATTTCTCGTCTCGATCGCCGAGAATAATTTCTGGAATTTAAATTCTAAATTTTAGAATTTTCTCAAATTATTTAAATAAATAAATAATTTAAATAATTATCATTAATAATTTCTTGGATTTCTTACCGATTCCCGAGATTCTCGAGTTCCCGAGAATTTTCCGAATTCCCGAACATTTTCCTCTTTTTCTTCCTTTTTCTCTTTTTTTTCTTTTCTCTTTCTTTTCTTTTTCTTTTCCCTTTTTCTTTTCTTTTTCTTTTTCCTTTTTCTTTTTTTCCTTTTCTTTTCTTCCAGCAGGACCGGTCAGACCGGCCAGTGTCCTTCCTCACCGGTTCTTCGCCAGCGGCTGGTTCCCCGGCGGTTCATTGGCTCCTCAGCTGGCCGACGGCATGGCGAAGCTACCGGTGCCCATCGTTTGCCTTGGATCGGCGGCACGGTGGCGGATCGACTCGATTTAGCTTCGGTTTCTTCCGCCACTTCGCCGGCCTTCCTCCGCCGTTCACCGCGCCTCGGGTGGCCTCCATCGTCTTCCTCTCCCTTCGGCAGTGCTTCGGTGGCAGTGGCGGTGGCTGGTTTGGCCGGCATCGCCACTTTCTCTTCTCTTCTCCTTCTCGGTTTTTTCACCAGTTTTTGCCCCTTTTCCGCTTTCGTTTTTCCTTCGCCGGTCGTCCTATTTCCTTCCTTTCTTCGCCGGCGACATCGTCTCTCCCTTCCTCTCTCTTTTCCCTCGCCGGCGGTGGCATCTCCGCCACTGATGGTTCTGGTTGGGGGGTCGGGATTCCTTCCCCGATCCTTCCTCTTGTTTTCTGTTTCCTTTCCCCTTTTGTTTTTATTTTACTTACTATATTTAGTATATAATATATTATATACTATATACTATATAATGTATTTTATACATATAATATATACTAATTATTATACATATATAATACAATATATATTATATATAAAATATATATTGTATATTACAAAATATATGTCTAGTATATATATATGTATATTTACATACTTAAAAATTAAATAACATTTATATAAATATTTATATAAATGTCATAATTCCATATATATTGTATTTACAATATATATACCTTTAAACTTTAATGTAATTTAATATTTACATTTTCTCAAATATGTATATACTTATATATATACATACAATGTTGTAAATAATACATATGTACTATTTAAATTTATCAAATAGTATATATACTTATATATACCAACGTATATTTAATATATACTGTATACCATACGGTATTTAAATACATATGTATTTACATCAAAATACATTTATATAATTTGTAATTATATAAACATATTTTATTTTCATTTAATTTCCTTCTTCATTTCTTATTCCAATTTAATTTTCTCCACTTCTTAGCTTCATCAATTTTTTGGGAATTTCAACGATATTCCCATCTCGTAAATAAATTTTATTTATTTACTTTAATTTATTTATTTCCTCTTATCTATTTCCTTTAATATTAATTTTCAAAAATAGAAAATTTGCGGTTATCACATTCTCCCCACCTTAAGAAATTCGGTCCTCCGAATTTAACTTAATTCATAAGGTGGTAACATCTTGTATCCTTATCGCTTTGTATATTTATCATTCTTGACCTTTAGATCATCCTTTAAATTATACTGCCAGTATACCTTTAACATCATAATCACCTTTAAACCATTCATGTCATCTTTCATCACATATATGTATACTCCCTATGGATTACTTTATCAAATCGGGAGTTACCAATTTTTTTCAACTCCTTTTCTCACATAAAAGTCCATTCACACTCTTTTTCATACCACAGCTGATCTATACTGTTTATCATCCATCTTTCTTATTTGGTGCCAAGTCGATATAGTTTGGTAACTGTCATTTACACATTTAAATCAATAGTATGTAATTGTCCCAATAGCTTTTACATCTCGTGCATCCGCTCACTCAACATATTACCGAGCGTTTCTTACTACGCTCACATATTTACATCATGTACGGGGCGGTGCTGTATATAAATTTGGAATCTCAGAGCCTTTTGCTATTTCCATCACATATAGCTACTCAGAGATTCCCATCACATATAGTGCTCACTGGAACTTCACATACATTCTCATCATCTTTTATAATCATATCTCGACTGTGGCACTAAAGAATCTAAGAGTTTGATAATTGAGAAGTGATTTCATTAGACTATCAGTCTATAATCACTTCTATATTATCATCTCTTTTAGATCCTTCATTATTATCCCCAATACTCTTTCATATTTGTTTCATCACATGCTGCAACTCGTTTGCAGACTTTACTATTTACCATCTTTTATCATAATTATATCAGGAGACAATCATTTCCTCCCCATATCTACTTCCATATAATCTCATCATTACATCTCTTATTCTTATGGTTTACTCTATATCACTTAGGTTTTAGAATATACTGGAGAATGTACTCTTTTGATAATTTAGATTTCATCATGACATAATCAAATTATAATTCAATCATCTCATTGTTTAAATTCATCATGGAATCTATAGTTATGAATTTAATCACCTTATTATCCATACAAATCCACTATTTCCATCATTTCGAGGAGGTGGTATATATATATATATCATTTTTCATTTACATTACTGGCAGTAAAATGTAGATCATTTCTTTACTCCTTGGAGTATAATTACCTTTCCTTTATCGAGTTTGGCTCGATCTTACATCTAGCCATAATCATGTGATAACCAATTAAAATCACATTTAGTTTTTAAATTCAGGAACTACTTCGTATTCGTGTTCCTTATTCATCATGTGCTTATCCTTTTATTTCATATTCATCTTTTCCTTCATCATCATTTCTGTCACTTTTCCTCAGTGGTAAAATATTCCACTATTAAACTCTTTTAATCTTTTGTATACCATCTTTACATTTATTCATCCACTGGCTTAAACTTATTTACTTATCAGTCACATCTGTAGAGCAGCTAACCCAATAACTCTTCCATAGACTGGCAATAGTATTTAGCTAGACTCAGCACATTTCGTATCTCAATCATTATCTCTTCCTCATAGACAGATCCACTGTCATTCTATCATTAGAGATCATATATCTTAGAAAGAGATACTGTCTAGCCCATCTTCTATTTGCCAATCTTAACATATAGATTACAGTCTTTGAGAGTCCGTAGGATCATACCACTATGCTGCTCATTTTCCATTGATGTCTTATACTGTATCAGTATATCATTACTTTATCCATATCTGGGTGCCTCATTCATTAGGCTTATATATCTCATAAGGAATTTCATTAACCTTTTAAACCTTAATAAAAACTCGTAAAAATTTCATTGAGTTCTAATCATTATCATCTTATGACCATCAATTTCCAACTTTTCATCTAGTGATGCCTTGTGCAGAGATTGGTCTTATAGACTTCTTATACATCTCCGATTAAATCAATTTAAAGTATCAATTCCATATAGATGATTATTTGTTCTTAATAAGAACTCTATTGCATAATAGAAATTTAATTCACCATTTAATTCATCCTTAATTCATATCATCCATATTTCCATCCTTTATATCAATACATGTGAATTTCATTATCCACAAAATTTTCCAGAGTTATTTCTCAAGCTTTTTGGATTCTTCTATGTTCTCCGATATAAGCTTAGAAATAACTTTCATATTCACGATCGAGTCAATGTTAACTCGATCTCTCCAATCTATATAGCTCTGGGAATTTATCGGAAATCATGTCCGATATTTTCTTTAACCACACATCTCTTATCATTTTGGACATTTCATCTTTGTGTCCTATCATTTCCACTGTATATCCTCAAGGCAGAGACATTTAATATTTAAATCATTTTAACATCTACTCCACCTTGATTCACTTATTTCCTCATACTTCACAGCATATCGATCATCTTAATTAATATGCTGTATCAAGTGTAACCATTTAATTATCACCTTTTACAGCTAACCGATTTATTATTACTGTAATTTACTTTTACAATCATTTTCATTTAATAATTCAGGTTAGCTATTATCCTCCTCATCTCTTATCTTCACTTACTGTCCTTATGCATATTCTCCAATTTCATATACTTCATATAGTACATCAATTTGCAATGCATGTCTCCAAATGCTCCGGTTCTATAAATAAATATTCATTTAATACCTCAAAATGGTATAAATGTATAGAACCTCGATCAGTCGTACTGTTATGGATTTCATTATCTGTACTATCTACTTTCTCAATTCATCATCAGTAATCATTTCACTTTCCATCATATCCAACAATCCTGTAATAATATCTCGTTAATACACTTTTAATTTGGACCTTTAAAAATAAAAAAAAACTGAATCACTCATCCTGCGACTTCCTTAAAACCATTCGGGTCACATCAGCACTTTAAGTGTAGTGAAATTTATACTCGGGATCGTTATACTCATATTGTGTCCTCATACCATCAATAACTCCATTACTATCAATATATTCAAAATCGACTTGATTTTATCACTATTCAAACCATAATCCCACATAGGGGCATTTTCGTCATTTCCACATTTATTTCTTTCTCCTCACTGTACATTTAAATCAGTGATCTTATTATCTATTTGCTGATAGTACTCCTTTCTCATACCAATATTAGCATTTTAAGATTTTTTTCAATTTTGACAGAGAAGTCCACTAGGATCCATAATTGGATTATTTTGCATGAATGCAGCCTTACATCATCATTTACTCTGTCAAATCAGTCAATGCCAACTTTCGTTGGTCTATTTTGACACTAGGTAAAATTTTGGGTGTAGGGGTATTTTGGTCATTTTTGGTTAAAAATTTCTCTCTCCTCAAATTACCTTCAATCGATGATCTTAAGGTCTATTTAATGATGATATTTCATTCCCCTCCTTTATATCATCACTTTCAAGTCTCAGTTCGATCCGAACAGAAAAGTACTGGTGGGGCCCTCACCGATTCCATTTCTATTCCTTACCGAACCGACCCTCATTTAGATTATAAGATCACCATTTCAGGTAACATTCCTGAGCCGTTTTCCCTTTTTTGACATCCTTAGTTTATAATGCTCACTCCATTCTAAACACTTAATTCAATTTGCAATCATTTATTTTCTCTATGTATTTAGACTACACAATACTAAAGGGGATGTTAATCTTTTTCGACACATTTCCTTTTCAAAAGTACTGACAGACATCAAGCCAACCGTGCTCTGATACCATTAAATCTGTCACAGCTCGTGACCCTATTTTTCACCTTATTCTATACATCTTATTTGGTTGGGCTGTCTGCGATACTTTACTTTTCTTTTACATATACACAATTTCATATTAAATTATAATATGAATTACATCCCCGATTTCTACTTCATAAGAAAGTAATACTGTTGATAAGTCTAAATACAGAAAATAAATTATCATACCTTATTAAATAAATCGACCTGTCGCATCGTCCCCAAATGCGCAGTCGAAAATCATTTAAGTGCTAGACTCTCAGTCTTCGAAAACCTGAAATGTTAAAATTAAGGGGTGAGCAAACCACGGCTCAGTAAGGGATTTATATGCATACTTGATATTCAGCTTCCTATATGCTAAAAATCTTTTTAGATTTTTCCTATGGGCTCTAGGCTCGCATGTAGGAAAGATACTACAGTCGGCTAGGGATCCGGATGGAGTAAGGTAGGTATTTTGAAATACCTATCTTGTTCCGGAACCTAGAAGCAACTGTAGAGAGTAATATTCTTTCTTGTTTTGAAATTCAAATCCTTTCCTTTTTATTCCGTAACATTTTCATATTCTTTTTCTAAATAATGCTTTTATGAAATAAAGCATTTAAATAAAATAACTAATATTCATATTTTCTTTGAAAAGAATATTAATTAAATTCTCATCATTCTCATTTAAAACTCATTTTATGTTTTACTGTACAACCATAATTAGTACAGTACTTTAAATAGCAAAATCCGCTATTAAATCCTTTTCGTACAACATATATATCATTTAAATCTAATATTCAATTTAAAAATTAAAATAAGAATATTAGATTTATTTTCCTCCTTTTTCCTTTTGAAAACATATCACATATCATATGAAAGTCATTTTGCAGTACTAAAATCGGTACTGAAATAAGCATTTTGTAAAATGCTGTAAATCACTTTCATTTAACTTATCACATATTATGTAAAACATTTTCACATATGGAGACTTAGGCACACACGCTCAGCCCGTCCACTGGGTCGTTACTCATATCATGCTATAGACCCCGAAGGGTATGAATAATCATGTCAGATCTATGGCCATAGTCTATAATTGTCCTCGGCGGATCACTGATCAGGTGTCGACCGGGACTACATATCACATATCACATATTACATATCACATGTTACATATCACATATCACATATCACATATCAGCATGATAGGATGCCACCTAGTCTCAAAACCGTATTTTTCATCATCAGAAAACCTTTATGGAATTTATAAAATATATAATTTCATCATTTAAAACCATAAAGGTTATAAAACCATTTAGTGAATATTTAAGAAATATATATAAAAATATTCACTTTATTTCCTTTCATTTTTCATCTCGTATTACGTGTAACTTACATATCAAGAGAATTTTCGGTGATTTCATTATCACCATTCTTGAAAACATGAATATTTTAAAATTACTCTCATTTTATTCATCTTTTTATGGAAAATACTCATTTTCTCGATTTTCGTGATTGAAAATCATTTCTCGTGAAATAAAATCATTTATTATGATTTTATGAAATTTTCTAGAAATATTGGATAATTTTCGATAATTTTTCGGCAGTATAACGGCTGCCGATTGGCTAGCCTCCTGCACGAAAATACAGTTTATAATTTTAACTAGTACTTCATTCCAAATTCCAACCAATCACTCATCATAATAATTTCATAAAATATTTTCATAAAATAATTCGTAATTAAAATATGCAGACTGAATATCCCTACAGTGCTGCACATGCATGCCTTACCTTTTCCGGGTCGGCGACTTCCTCAAAATATTTTCATAAAATAATTCGTAATTAAAACATGTAGACTAAATATCCCTACAGTGCTGCACATGCATCCCTTACCTTTTCCGGGTCGGCGACTTCCTCTTACCGGTCGCGCCCGTACTCCATCTCCCGATTCCTCATCTCGATCGCCGAGAATAATTTCTGGAATTTAAATTCTAAATTTTAGAATTTTCTCAAATTATTTAAATAAATAAATTATTTAAATAATTATCATTAATAATTTCTCGGATTTCTTACCTATTCCCGAGATTCTCGAGTTCCCGAGAATTTTTCGAATTCCCGAACATTTTCCTCTTTTTCTTCCTCTTTCTCTTTTTTTTTTCTTTTCTCTTTCTTTTCTTTTTCTTTTTCTTTTTCTTTTCCCTTTTTCTTTTCTTTTTCTTTTTCCTTTTTCTTTTTTCCTTTTCTTTTCTTCCAGCCGGACCGGTCAGATCGGCCAGTGTCCTTCCTCGCCGGTTCTTCGCCGACGGTCGGTTCTTCGCCGACGGCCGGTTCTCCGGCGGTTCACTGGCTCCTCAGCTAGCCGACGGCACGGCGAAGCTACCGGTGCCCACCGTTTGCCTTAGATCGGCGGCACGGCGGCGGATCGACTCGATTTAGCTTCGGTTTCTTCCGCCTCTTCGCCGGCCTTCCTCCGCCGTTCACCGTGCCTCGGGTGGCCTCCATCGTCTTCCTCTCCCTCCGGCAGTGCTTCGGTGGCAGTGGCGGTGGCTAGTTTGGCCGGCATCACCACGTTCTCTTCTCTTCTCTTTCTTGATTTTTCTGCCGGTTTTCGCCACTTTTTCGTTTTCGTTTTTCCTTCGCCGGTCGTCCTCTTTCCTTCCTTTCTTCGCCGGTGACATCGTCTCTCCCTTCCTCTCTCTTTTCCCTCGCCGGCGGTGGCATCTCCGCCACCGACGGTTCTGGTTGGGGGGTCGGGATTCCTTCCCCGATCCTTCCTCTTGTTTTCTGTTTCCTTTCTCCTTTTGTTTTTATTTTACTTACTATATTTAGTATATAATATATTATATACTATATACTATATAATGTATTTTATACATATAATATATACTAATTATTATACATATATTATTTTATATATAATATAATACAATATATATTATATATAAAATATATATTGTATATTACAAAATATATGTCTAGTATATATATATGTATATTTACATACTTAAAAATTAAATAACATTTATATAAATATTTATATAAATGTCATAATTCCATATATATTGTATTTACAATATATATACCTTTAAACTTTAATGTAATTTAATATTTACATTTTCTCAAATATGTATATACTTATATATATACATACAATGTTGTAAATAATACATATGTACTATTTAAATTTATCAAATAGTATATATACTTATATATACCAACGTATATTTAGTATATACTGTATACCATACGGTATTTAAATACATATGTATTTACATCAAAATACATTTATATAATTTGTAATTATATAAACATATTTTATTTTCATTTAATTTCCTTCTTCATTTCTTATTCCAATTTAATTTTCTCCACTTCTTAGCTTCATCAATTTTTTGGGAATTTCAACGATATTCCCATCTCGTAAATAAATTTTATTTATTTACTTTAATTTATTTATTTCCTCTTATATATTTCCTTTAATATTAATTTTCAAAAATAAAAAATTTGCGGTTATCACATCAAGCTCTTAATATTATAGCACCTCAGGATGCATATGCATGAGTGCCTGTTAGTATTGATGCTCCTTTTGAGGCAGAAATTAATCTAAAGTGCTCCCCAATTTTTTTGTGAAAGAGCTTAGTCTTTTACAAATTGATCAGCCCATTTTTAAACTCATCTACAGAAGCAACTACACATTTACCTTGTGTTAGTCTCACGTAATAATCAGATTTTCCTCATGCACTTTTTGCTTCAAGTTCTTTTACATATATGGCTTATGCCGCTCAATTACTACTTCATGCATGACTTACAACACACACTTTTTGGCTTTAAGTGCATGCGTAGCCTACATCGCGCATTTTTCGCTTCAAGCTTTTTTCTTTTAGTACGTGGCTTACTTCGCGCATTTTTCGCTTCAAGCCCTTACACTTTATGCATGACTAACATCGCACACTTTTTCGCTTCAACTACATGCGTAGCCTACATCGCGCATTTTTCGCTTCAGGCTTTTTGTTTGCCTGTCTTGCACCCTTTTGTGCTTAGGGACTTTCCATTTGCCCGTCTTGTATCTTCTTGCTTAGGGTCTTATTTTTGCCCGTCTCGCGTATTTTTCGCTTAAGGACTTATTTGTGCCCGTCTCGCGTCTTCTTCTCACTTAGGGTCTTATTTTTGCCCGTCTCGCACATTTTTCGCTTAGGGACTTATTTGTGCCCGTCTTGCGTCTTCTTCTCGCTTAGGGACTTATTTTTGCCCGTCTCACGCATTTTTCACTTAGGGACTTATTTTTGCCCATCTCGCTCATTTTCCGCTTAAGGACTTATTTGTGCTCGTCTCGCGTCTTCTTCACGCTTAAGGTCTTATTTTTATCCATCTCGCGCATTTTTCGCTTAGGGACTTATTTATGCCCATCTCGCGTCTTCTTCACGCTTAAGGTCTTATTTTTGCCCGTCTCGCGCATTTTTCGCTTATGGACTTATTTATGCCCGTCACGCGTCGTCTTCTCGCTTAAGGTCTTATTTTTGCCCGTCTCGCGCATTTTTCGCTTAGGGACTTATTTGTGCTCGTCTCGCGTCTCTTTGGCCAGCTTCCATTTTTTCTTGTTCTATTCCTGCAACATGTCTATCAAACATGGAGGATTATCATAGTACAGATAAAAATAATTGGCCTTTCGTTTCATAATGTAGTATTTTTCAATTAAATGGAGTAAGTAACAATATAATTGCAGCAAATGTTAAAATAATAGCAAAAGTTTACCACCAGTACCATTCCAAGTCTTTGTCTTTGAAAAATCTGTAAAGTACGAGTGCTGGGATGTTCTGCTGTCAACCATGGATTGTGTACTAAGTCGTGCCTCAGTACCAGCAATCTATCTTTACGAGCTTACTACAAGTTGTTTTCGATCGAACCAAGCTCTCCCTGGTTTGCTACCTTTCACGACAGTGGCTAGTGCCTACCTCGGACACCTGCAATGGAGGCACAGCCTTGATCTCGACACCATAAGCTGGCACATCTTTGTCTCACTTAAAGGACTCATGAAGCTGACGCACCCTTTATATAGACAAACCCTCTTTCACATGTGTGGTTGTCAATAGGCCAAGTGTGTGGCTCTTAAGCCATTTCTAGATGGTTGCTAGAGCAGTTCTTGAAAGCTTCTGTGTCAGACGATCGACATAAGGGTCGAAGGAAGCTTTTTGACACTCTGTCGGATAAGTGCGCGCACTAGGTCTAGAAGATTCTAGATTGTTCCGCTCAGATCCCACACTTGGGCGTGCGCTTGGATCGTCAAATTTAAATGTGCTCACCAAAGCAACTATGAGAGTTGCTAGAGAAGGGTTTTACACACCCAAGTGTATCACCATAAAGGCTTCGGTATTGGTAGTGAAAAAGATAGACGACAGCTTGAAATTGTATATAGATTATAAGCAGTTAAATAAAGCGACAATTAAGAATAAATAACTGCTACCTATGATTAATGACTTATTGGATGAGCCAATTTATAAGATTGATTTGAGATTGAGACGATGAAAGTAAGAATTTTGCTTGTGATGTCTTATACACTAAGAGTACATTTACTTATGTAATTGTATACAAATAGATTTGTGTATTGCAAAGGTAAGAGTTAAGATTATGCTATTATGCGGATTGTTGAGGAAGTGAAAGACTCATGTGGGGATGGACTGGAATTGACGCGTATGATTTTATCATACTATGCAATGGTTGATGCAAGTAAGAAAGTGGAAACCTGATCATGAGTGAACATAATCAATGATTATGGAACATGGAGTGCCTGTGGTGAACTACTTTCTTGTGGACCCATCTAGTTAATTAAGTGGGAAAAACTTGGAGTGTGACCTTGTGGAAATAGGTTACATAGGTTAGTTACTCTATGACACTACGATAATGATGTCTTGAAAACAGTATTTGTGATACGTATAAGGAGTGTCATGTGTTTACTGTGTATAATGATTATTGTAAGGTGATTTTCATGTCTTGAGGTATTGTTGAGAGACAGTTAATTGATGTGTGATAGATTCATTGAGGCCATGGAGAATTGTTAATTTTGATCATTATTGTAGTAACAAGATTGAGAAAATATTGAATTACGACATTTTGTAAATCCTACTATGTAGGATGCTTATGTAAAAGTACATGTTTATAAATATTGTATGCTCCCATTGACTAATGAGCGCATATTAACTTGTGTAGTGCATAAGAAACGTAGATACAAGATGTAAATTATTGACTTTGTTGATATAACATATGACGAATGTATTTAGCATAATGCGAAAATCATGTTGAGGTGATTTGAGATAGATGATTATCACGGTGACAGGCATTCTGGATAGTTCTATACTTATGAGTGCATTCCAAATAGTGAGGTCCTAAAGAGACAAATAATGAAATAGGCACACAATTCCAGGTACACGATGCACACGGAGGATACGAAGATGTAATAGAATGTGTGCAAAGTGTACCATTAGACTTATACGAAGAAAGATATTTACTCCGGAGATTGTAGAGAAAGCTTCCGAAGATGTGAGGTTGATATGTGATAGATTGAGAACAACCCAAAGTAGACAGAAAAGCTATGCCGACTGTCAGAGGAGACCCTTAGAGTTTCAAGTTGGTGATAAAGTGTTTTTGAAGATCTCTCCGTCTAAAGGCATAATAAGTTTGGCAAGAGAAGGAAGTTAAGTCCTCGATACATTGGTCCGTTTGAGATATTGGAGAGAGTTGGTGACGTGGCATACCAACTAGCATTACCACCAGAGCTATCGGGTGTGCATAACGTTTTTCATGTGTCGATGCTACGGAAATATCATCCGGACCCATCTCAAGTTATCGAGTATGAGCCATTGGAGATTAGAGAGGACTTAAGCTATGTCGAAAGACCTATTCGGATCTTAGACAGGAAAGATAAGATATTAAGGTCTAAGACAATCCCTTTAGTCAAAGTACTTTGGCAGCACCACTCTTCAGAAGAAGCCACATGGGAGTTGGAAAGTTTAATAAAAGAGAAGTACCCTCACCTATTTCAGATAGACACGAAAAATTTGGAGGACCAAATTTCCTAAGGTGGGGAGGATGTAAAAACTATAAACTTTGTACCACATTAGTGACTAAATACAAGACATAGAATAAGTTTGGTACTCTGATGCACCTTGTAGTTAGCATTATTTCAAGTAATAAGAATGAAGTTGCAAGTTTAGCAAATTTAGTAATAGATGATTGATACTTTAAGGTAGTTTAGAATCTCTTATAATGAGTTCAAGAGATATATATGTATAAGAACCAATAGATACATGTATTCCACAATATAGAAGTGTATTTGTTTTAAGCAAAAAATAAAGACACAAGTATACTAAAAGGAATGTAGTATACTTTAATAATTAAAATAATCAAAAAATAAAATAAACAAGGAATACATATAAATATATATACTTTAATATATATGTATACATGTTGAGTGTTAAATATGCATATATATAAAGAGATATATGTAAGTTTAAACAAAGGAGGAATATATATAACTATATATATATGTATATGTATATATATACACATACTTACACTAAGAATATATTAGACATGAAATCATATATATATATATATATATATATATATATGTGGATATGTGTATATATATATACATTAACTATAATTAAGACTTTTAAATATGAATACCTATACTTAGTTTATGTAAAGAATATAAAAATAAATAAATAAATAAGTAAATGCATATTTCATGTAATTAACAAGACAAATATATATATTTATATTAGTTACATATATGAACAGTAACTATGCAACCATGATTATAAAAATGCATATATTATAAATAATTAAAAATAATAAAAATAACAAGAATAGAAAATATGAAATAAAATAGAATTTAGAAAAAAAAAATAATACAAAATAATAGTTAGTGGAGTTTGATGGGACTCTATCCCATCAAACTCTACTAGCTATCTACGGGTAAGACAAAGGAAAACTAAAGCTTCTTGAAGAAGCTTGGAAAAAAAAAACCAAAGAGAAAGAAAAGAAAGTGGAACCCGACAGGAGCAAGGGATGGGAAATAGAGTAGTTTCGGTGAAGAGGAAAAAATAAGAGAAGGAAAGAAAGAGCAGCCGAGAAAGAAGGGAAAACGTGAGCCAGAAAAGAAGGAAGGGAAAAGCTGTAGCAGAAAAGAAAGGAAAGGAAAGGCTGGGACCGAAGGAGAGAAGGAAGAGCTGCTGGAAATTTTGGGGTAAATGAAATATTATTCTAACTTTACAATGTTTATTTATTAAGTATGAAAATGAAATTATGATAAATTGAATCAAATGGGCATTCTATGGATGAAGGATTGATTAAATTCCAACTTGATGTTCAAATCTGGAAATCTGTGTTCTGTTCTAGGTTGTAATAAAAAACGACCAGTTTAATTGTTCTACATGGAGAAAAAATTCTGGAAAAATTATGATCAATAGCCCTTTAAGTTACAAGAAAGTCAGTTTTGGAATTTTTTTGATTTGGATTTCTATAACTTGAGATATGTACAAATGAGTGCAGGATACTCTGTCCAGAAACGTGAATCATGGTTCTGATTTTGAAAAAAATTGTAGAAAATAGCCTACAATGAATTAGGTTGCAAGCCTTACATTTCTAGAAAGGTAATTAAGTTAGGATTGTGATGGTTTTGGGTTTGCACCAATTGGATATGTGTATGATTAAATATGAAGTATTTTGTGCAAGTAGGTCAGTGTAACTCTTTGCCTGAAAACTGCTGGATCATGGTGCAACTTTGGAAAATTGCTGATGTTGATCTAAGAAGAATTAAATCCTGAACCTTACATTTCTAGATAGGGAAATGAGTTAGCTTTCATCTAGTTTTATAATTTGTGGATTTGGAATTATGTAGCTTAAGCTATGTACATATGAATGCAGGATACTCACTGCAAGGTACAAACAACTTAGTGTCAACTTCAAAAATTTCTAGAAAATAATTCAGATAGAGTTTGATTTCAAACATTACATTTTCAGAAAGGTAAATGAGTCAGGATTGATATGGTTTTGGCCTTGTACAAATTGCATATCCCTACAATTAGTAATCTAAATTTTTATGAACAGAGGTCAGGAAATTATCTTACCTGATGTGCCAGATTTGGACCAAAGTTTGGAAAATTATTGGAAATGGCACAAGATGAATTAAGAAGTAAATCTTATACTTCCGAATAGGGAACTGAGTTAGAAGTAATGTAAAAATTTACGGCTTGACGATTAAATTCTGAAATTTTTACAAAAAGGCTAACAAAGATGCTTAAAACATATATATATGTATATAAGGACTTGTATCCATGAATACGTCATAATTGACAATAAGGAAGTAACTTTAAATTAATAGTTACTCGAAATTTATAGCGTTTAAGGTCCTTATTTTAAATACGTGATTAAGCACGATGATGTAAACTTATCGAAATGTTAATGGATTATGTGTAGCGAAGCGGAACGGTGTAGAAGTTTGAGTACATACTTGGAAGCGCGAGGAGGATAATTACTAAGCCTTGAGGTAAGTGGGTTAAATAAATCTTACTAGTATCATCTCGTAAGAGATGAAAGAACCCTCATTAAATAATTAATTAAATTTATATAGGATATTGGTTGGACATTACGGGTAAGACAAATAGAATAAGTATGGTAGGATTTTTAAATCGGACATAATGTGCATGTGAAATATGCTTATTTGAAAGGTGATTTTGCTGTGAATTGTGTAATGTGTTATGTGTGATGGCTCTCTTATGATTACTGAACATGTTAACATATTGTTATGCTTCGAGTATGGATTTGTGATTTGAATATCAAATATACATATCGCTCCCGATGTTGAGTCAATGGACCCTAATCCGCACCTAGTTATATTTGTCGAAAGCTAGGAAAACTAAAGGCCAACCGAGCAAAGACTCGAATTCCGAACCGTGGGAGCCACCTCTAGAGTCCTTCGGGAACTAAGTGCTACACGAGTTTCGATGTACTAAAGGCCCAACCGAGCAAAGACTCGAATTCCGAACCGTGGGAGCCACCTCTAGAGTCCTTCGGGAACTAAGTGCTACACGAGTTTCGATGTACTAAAGGCCCAACCGAGCAAAGACTCGAATTCCGAACTGTGGGAGCCACCTCTAGAGTCCTTCGGGAACTAAGTGCTACACGAGTTCCAACGAAATATAAAAGTCATAGGATATTGTGATGATAAGTAAGTGATTGTGATTTGTGATTGTGATTTGTGAATGTGATGAATGTCGAAGGATGAAACAGATCTGAGGCATATGACATACAACGTCTGCGATTATTGGATTATGTTTGTACATGTCATTTGAATATATGCTACTTGAATGTTTG
Organism: Heritiera littoralis; assembly: GCA_031772115.1. NCBI lineage: Eukaryota > Viridiplantae > Streptophyta > Magnoliopsida > Malvales > Malvaceae > Heritiera > Heritiera littoralis. The sequence goes on from JAPDPK010000042.1 coordinate 4,243,140, forward strand.
TTTCTTTCAATTATTGGATTATGTTATATATGCCATTTGAACATGTATGATTTGAACGTTCGTTTCTTTCGATTATTGGATTATGTTATATATGCCATTTGAACATGTGCGACTTGAACGTTCGTTTCTTTCGATTATTGGAATTATGTTATATATGCCACTTGAATATGTACTACTTGAATGTTCGCTCTTCCACACTTAATTATACTGATAAAGAGAATGATATCTTGTGAAATCAAGGATGAAATGTAAGCATGAACAAGTTTATTACATTTGTGCACTTACGGGATGATAATAAACCTTAGTATAATCCATACATGCTAATTTACAATAACTCAAGCATGTATGATCGTGTTTTACGATATGAGCCTAGTATGTTTTATTTAAACTACTTACTGAGCCGTGGATTGCTCACCCCTTAATTTAACAACTGCAGATCATACGACTTGATAGCCGGCTCAGGCTTCGCGTAGGCTCCCGAGAAACTGTACCTAGTAGTGGTACCCATTTGCGTTCTCCGGAGCTAGCATTTTGTATTTTGAGGTATACTGCTAGTATATCATTTTGATAATCATGTGTACGTTAAATTTCACAGTACTAGGAAAGTATATGGGATGTAACTTTGGATCGCACTAGATGACTATGTGAGTCTAGGTAGTTATCGAGTCCGATCCGGGTCCTAATGTATGTTTTGAATTATATATAATGTGGTAGATACGAACTTAGTAATGGTTAAACTCTCGAGATCTTTGAAATACATGATTGCATGAAACAGTGGAGAAACACCAGCTGTTGTGTTATGTGATTTAAAATGTGTTTTAGTACAGGAAATTATACCTGGGGAAATTGATAAAATACAAAGGGGAGGTTTTCGACCTGTTTCTTTTGGGAATAGTAAAATAAGACGAAAATCATAAGAAAAACCTCTTTGAGAAACGTGTCATAGCTCGAGAAATAATAAGAGTAAGATAGGATCGGAATTTAGATACTACACTAACACCGAATACAAACCGTAAGTAGAAAAAGAAAAATTTGGTTCGAAATTTTCATAAGCAAATCAAGTAAGTGTTAAGTGGACGTCATTGGCCTTCGGGTCGTGACAGAGTATATGATATGATTTACACAAATTAAATTGCATGCAATGATCTACATGAATTGCATTATTTGAAATGATTTATACGAATTTTATTATATGAAATGAATTACATGAATTGCATTACACGAGTGATTTACATGAATTGATTTACAAGAAATGATTTACATGAATTGAATCGCATGATATGATTTATACGAATTGAATTACGAGAAATGATTTACATGAATTAAATTACATAAAACCATTTACATGATTTGAATTATATGAAGTGTTTTACATGAATTGAGGTTCGTGAAGTGCTTTAAATGAATTGAATTATACAAAATGATTTACATGAACTGAATTTCATGAAAGGATTTATATGAAGTGATTTATATGAAATGACTTATGAGTATATGAAGTGATTTTATGAAATTAATGTCTCCCTGATGATCGTGCATACGAGATAGTGATGATTAGGTTGGGAGACGTCTTAGACCTTCTCCTTTACATGATATGACTGTGGGAGTTATGGTCAAACCCATAGGTTTACGTAGTGAGTACCTGACCAGTGCGAACTGTGAGTGATTGAAGATGGCCATTCATTACAATGTTTCATAGGATTGGCTAAGGAGTTCCGGATCCCTAGCCTTCTTATACAGGTCCCTTAGGGATATAGTGCGTGCATGAATCTCTAGGAGATTATTTTCTATCGATAAGTGATATCTGACAGATGATTGATTTACTGAATGATTTAATTTACGAGAATCGTGAATGATTTGATTTATGAGATTAATACATGAATTGATTGAAAAGTGACAATGGAAGTGATACAAGTTTTGCAATATATGTTTTTTTTATGCAAGTGTATTTATCCTATTTTAAGGATTTTAAATGAATCGCATTACTGCACTAAATGAAGTTTATGAAATTATTGTATTATCTCATGATTTTGAAATTGTTACCATACTGTTTACTTCAGTTGCATACTGAAATGGCCTTATAGCATCGCCTACATAAATGACTTATACATTGATTAATGATTCGAGATTGCATCACATAAATTATAAAATGTTTTATACAGATTATTGATTTGAAATAGCATCACATGAACTATTAAATGTTTTATATTGATTAATGAATTGAAATTGCATTGCATAAAATGTTAAACGTTTTATATCGATAAATCGTTTTATCATCAACTGAATTTACTCCCTATAGTCGCATCTAGGGACCGAAACACTTGTGAAGACCGCGAATTCTCAATCCCAAACCTGTAAATTAATATGAAATTTAAGTGTACTAAGTGTGAAGATGTAATTTCAAAGATTGGTTGTATGAATATTGTTTCGATTTGAAGGAAACGAAAGTTAAAGAAAAAAATTATATAATTAAAGGATAATTATGAAAATATTTTTTATATACATATTGAAAAGTATAATTAAAATATAAAATAAATATGTATATGTGAAAGAGTATTAATGAGTATGTTTATATGTATATAAAAATGTATATACATATAGATATGTTTGTAAATATTTATAGTGAAAATATATTATATATATTAAATAGATATTATATATATTAAATAGATATTATATATATTAAAATATCATAAAAAATATAATAAAATGTGAGTGGGATTGGTGGGAATTGTCCCATCAAAACCCACCTACGCATGGTCTGCTATGGCAGACCACTTCTGCCTAGCATTTTAAATATAATATATATATATATATAGAGTTTGTATATGATGCACTGACAGTGTATAGTTTTTATGCACTGACAGTGCATCAGAGGTTGACACCTCATCAATAGGTCCTTATGAGCAAATTAAAAAAATTTATTTATATTTACATATAAGGGCTTATTGATGAGGTGTCAACCTCTGATGCATTGACAGTGTATAGAAAACTATACACTGTCAGTGCATCATATATAAATCCATATATATATATATATAATACATAAAAGTAACGAAGTGAAGTGACGGTGAAAGAGTGAAAAAAAAAATGAATCATGAAAAGAAAGGATAGATTAATAAGCCAAGAGAGAAAAGAGATTAAAGAAAAGAAAAAAAAAAGGAAAGTGAAAAGAGTGAAGCCGTGAAGTGAGTGAAAAAGTAAAAGGAACCAAAACCATTTTGGTTTAAAGAACTGAAGCTCCACGCGTGAAAAGGAGCGGAGGTAGGGGAGTAGTGCGGTGTGTGGGGGCGCGATCAAGGTTCTTGGTTGGGGTATTTGGGTGTTGTTTTGGGAGCGCCTGATAATGTGACTGAATAAAGGGGTTTTAAGCTGCTGTAACAGAGGCAATAAGAGTTGTTGTAAGGGGTTGCAAATGGCTTGCGGTTGGTGACGATGCAAGGTTGAGCGATGGCTGTGTAAAAGCTGGAGACGGGATCTCGACAAGGCTTTTAGGCCGGCATTTTCAAGCTAAAGGTGGCACGAGAATAGAGGCATTTAATGAAGTAGAAGGCTAACATTTGGAGCTGTAAATAAAAGGCGAGAAGCTGATTATCGGGGCTGGATAGAGTGCACATAAGGGTGCCAAAACAATACCGAATTGACACTGAGAAGCAAAGGCCGAATGCTGAGGTTAGGCGTTTGAACATAGGCTTTTTCTCAATGTGTTGTGATGTTGGAATGACCATCTAAAACAAGGATTGCATAGAGTGGTATATGTGGCTGTGTTAGGCTGTGTTGGAAAAAAAATGGTGGTTGCTTAAGGGTGTCTTTAGGCTGGCTGAACAATGACAAAATGGAGGATTAAAAGGCTGAGTTTAAGGCTATTTCAAGGGCTGGAATAAAGGTCTTGTAAGGGTTGTAAATAGGATCGAAATGTTGGTTTTTGGTGGCTGTTGGGTGGTTCTTTAAAGGCTGAAAAAAAATAGAAAGAAATGAATATTTATAGTCTTTGGCTCGAGTCAGTGTAAGAAAATCGTGTTGGATTATGCCCTTAGAACCATTCATTAGATGATTGACTTTGGCATTATTTATGTATCATGACATTTTATTTACTATAGTTCATTATTATATTTGTCTTATAACTGCGTAAAGTAATCTTATATGATAATGTCCTTAGAATAGTAATAACACACTATTCTTAAAATATCCCTAGTCAAGTATTATTGTGAACAAGGATAACAATGTACGATAAGACTAGTATGTGGTTGACTGATGACCATTGTCATGGATATAGGATATCAAGTCATCACATAGGTACATGTTAGAGAACTATGTACTGGATCGACCCTCTATGAGAACGCTACATGGATTGTTATATGAGTGTCATAAGCGATTCTCATAGTGATGATGGTGTATGTGATCCTTTGACTTGAGATCATCAGAGATCCCAACATAGAGAATTGCATACTTTAATGCTGCTAGATGTCATTCGTAATAGGATGGACTATAAAGGTAGTAATTAGGTATGCCTTGATCTATGTAGAGGGATGTTGAGTGATCAAGATAGGATTTATCCCTCTTATATAACAAGAGTGATGTCTTGGGCCCTTTGATAGAGTGAGACTAAGAAATGCATGGCCGTGCTCGAATAAGTCAATATGAGATATTGATTTTATTTGTTTAATTAGTCTACTCAGGAATCAAGAAACGCTGATTAGACTATACAAGTGTGACACATTCCATGACTTGTGTCTAATCAAGACATCAAAGGATAAAGGGATTAGACTACACGGTAACATCTATCACGAGTAAGGTTATGTCGAGTCATTGACATTCTCGTTACATGGGTAGCAATGATGTGTTGCTAGATACCGCTCATTGCCTGTGACAATTTTGTCATTGCCATTGTTTTGAGAACCTATTTGGTCGCACACTTAGAACAGATCAATGAGGAGCTTAATTAATCCTATTCTGAATTGGATTAAGGATATGTCTAATCCTATTCTGACTTGGATTAAGGATATAGTTAATCTTATTCTAAGTAGGATTAGAGTTCTGTTTGGCAGTAAATTTTAGGGTAAAAATTTACTGCCTATAAAAGGATGTTTTCTGAAACATAGCCGTACAACAATTAAAAAAAAACAGAAAAGTATTCTTTTAATCGAAGCTAGCAGTTCGGTTATAAAGAATCAAAAACGCTCCTTAAGGCTTCTGATCGTGAGACGTTCAAGAGTCGTGAGATCCGTTCGTGTGGATACCATAGAGGCAGGAACGAAAGGTTGTTGCTTGTGACTCGACCAACGACAGAAATCAGAGAAAACGTTAGGTAAAATCTCGAAACCCTAATCAGGCAACTCTCCGAATCGATCCTGGTGGAGGCCGAATGATTTAAATTCCGCTGCATGTTTGTTTCGGTTTCCTTCAAATCGGTAAGCATATACCATTTAAATTTAAAATATATATTTGAAATTATAGTGAATTCATACTAAATTGATTAACAATGTTTCAAGGTGTATCCATGTCAAGTTTGGAGTACACACAAAACTTGGTGTACGCACGCTAAACCCGAAGCATGGCACTAAAGCAACAACCCGAGTCCGGACTAGGCTCGACACATGAGCTTCGATCACATGAGTCGGTAAGACATTTATATAATTTAGCGTTAGAATTATATTTTATAGATATAGTTGAATTGTATGATAATTGTGGTAATTAAAGGTTTGAGGTTTAGTGACGCATAAGGAATGATAATATACCCATGGTAATATGATAAATTGAGGAAATGACTCAATGATGTGGGTATTGTGAGTGATTGATTTATAGAATAGATCTCGAATGAACTCCTTAACATTGAATGATTTTAGTGTTATAGTGGGAGTCGCTAAAGTAATATGCGAATATACATGAAATACTAAGAATACCGATATGAATGGATGAATCTTAGTTTTAACATTGAAAGTAAAGGTGATTTAGTTTACAAACACTGTGAAATGATATTATATGTTATTGGACAATAGAAAATTGTGGATGATTTATTAGATGTGCTCCTGTTGAAATAGAATGGATTAAAACGAGGCATGCTTATGAAATGTATTAAGGTAATATCACTCGGTATAGTGCTAATTATAATGCCAATTCTTCCTTAGATCATCAACCTCAAACATCTTAACTTAGCACCTATACCTAACTTGTCATCATTTTATTTGAATTTATTGATTTCAATATTAGACGGTCCATTTATTTGAATTTATCAATTCTATAATCGTCACTCGATTGATAAATCCGCAATTCTATCATTCGACCATCTAAATCACAACTTCGATTTTTCTTTTAAGTTGTATCATATAATCATCATCACTTTTATCAGTGATCTGTCTAATAAAAAATTTCACCTCAATCTCAACTTGATACCATTTGTGATATTAAAATTTCTTGATTTATCGATTCTCTAAGTTTTAAACCATATAATTCATCACATTATCGTTTTCAACGATCTATCTTCTCATTGATTTCAATATCAAACTCTTCCAGTAATAGCATAAAATTCTTTCAATATTTATTTTCAATAATTATCTCCAAGATTCCATTTATGTGAGAAACTTAATCTTTTTCCTCAAATATTTTCCTAAAATTTCGGCAGCATAACGGCTTAATTCTTACTAAGCCTCCTGTAAGGAAAACACAATTTTACAGAACAGCCGTTAATTCTCACAATTCCTACGTCTCTACTAAGACCCCCACGATCAGTTGTGGGTCCTCTTAGTATTTAAAATCATTCATCAATTTATCATATAAAAATCATCATTTCATAAAAAAATCATTTCCATCAATGCTTCATATAAAAATCATAATTCCCTCATACAATTTAATACTACTAATGCTTTATAAAAGTATCTTACTTGTTCGCCAAAGCTTAGCGCACTTTCCAATTTTCGAGCCTTGCCGAACTCCACCATTCATCTCATTTCCATTTTGCTACAATTTTAATATCAATGCACTTACATCAATATAACAACAAAATTATTCAATAAATATTATCAATTTATTTTTCCTTACCTTTTCTTTCTTGTCTTCTTCTGCTTCTTCCTTTTCCTTTTCCTTTTCCTTTTCCTTTTCCTTTTCTTTTTTTTTCTTTTTCTTTCTCCTTCTTTCTCTTTTTCTTTTCTTTTCTTCTTTTTCCTTTCTTTTTTTTTCTTTTTCTTTTTTTTCTGACCGGGTCAAATTGGGTCGGGTTGACCGGGTCAGGCGGGTCGGACTGGGTCGGATCGGGTTGGACCGGTTCCACTGGTTCAGTCTTTGCTTGGCCGGTTCAGCCACCGGTGGTCACCATTCTGGCGGTTCGGCCACCTAACAGCTTGCCGAGGTTTCCACGAAGCCGGATCTGGCCTCGGTTTTGCCCCATCACCGGCAACGGCATCGGATTTGGCAGTGTGGGTTTTGGCTCCTTTCTTCTCCATTTCTTCCTTCCTCCGCCGTCTTTTGCCTCGTTGGTGGTCTTCCTTTGCTTCCCCTCAGCTCCGCCGAGCTCGGGGTTGCGGTGGCGGTGCCTAGACCGGCCGGCACCGCCACTTCCCTCTTTTCTTTTTTCCGCTTCGGTTCCGCGTTCCTTTGTTTCGCTTCGCTCCTGTTTTCCTTTTCCTTTCCCATTGTCGGCGTCGAAGTCGGCTTCCCCTCCTCGGCTCTCTGGTGGCGTCGCTGCCACTTCCTCCTCCCCGCGCCGGCCGGCTCTCCATTGTTTCTCTATTTGCTTCTCTTCTGTTTTAGTTAACAGAAGAGAAGTGTGGAAATCGGGTTCCCCGATTCCCACTTCTGTTTGTTTTTTTTTAATTATATATTTATTATTATTATATATAATAATAATAACTATAATATATATAATTATTATACACCATAATTATATATATACACTATTCATAATATGTATTTAAATACATATTTTGTATCAAAATATATTTATATATATATATACTTTTTACACTTTTAACACAAAATAATATTTATATTTATCCAAGGTATATTTATATAATATCATTATATAAATATATCAAAATATTTTTATTTCTTATTAGGTTTTGGATTTCTAAATATCCAAAATTATTTTCTCCATTTTTTTTATTTAATTTGGATTTCCATTTATCCAAATTAAATTTCCTCCTTCATGTCTTATTTCCAATTTAATTTTTCCTTTTCATTTCTTATTTAATTTGGATTTCAGTTTATCCAAATTAAACTTTCCGGATATTTAATATTTATTTAGAAAATTCTCGATCTTCATATCCTCCCCACCTTAAGAAATTCGGTCCTCTGAATTCAACTTAAATTACAAGGTTGTACCTTCCGGTACTCTTATCTTCCTTGTCCTTTCAATCATCTTTTAAATGATACTGCCAGCATACGTTCATCATTAGAATCACCTTTTATACCATTACATGTCATTTTTTTTGCCCTTTTATACCCAACAACCAGATCCAGACTCAGAGTACAAAATCAGTGATGATAGGTTGTTGGGTATAAAAGGGCAAAAAAAAAAATGACATGTAATAGTATAAAAGGTGATTCTAATGATGAACGTATGCTGGCAGTATCATCTAAAATATGATTGAAAGGACAAGGAAGATAAGAGTACCGGAAGGTACAACCTTTTAATTTAAGTTGAATTCGGAGGACCGAATTTCTTAAGGTGGGGAGGATGTGAAGATCGAGAATTTTCTAAATAAATATTAAATATCCGGAAAGTTTAATTTGGATAAATTGAAATCCAAATTAAATAAGAAATGAAAAGGAAAAATTAAATTGGAAATAAGACATGAAGGAGGAAATTTAATTTGGATAAATGGAAATCCAAATTAAATAAAAAAAATGGAGAAAATAATTTTGGATATTTAGAAATCCAAAACTTAATAAGAAATAAAAATATTTTGATATATTTATATAATGATATTATATAAATATACCTTGGATAAATATAAATATTATTTTGTGTTAAAAGTGTAAAAAGTATATATAAATATATTTTGATACAAAATAAGTATTTAAATACATATTATGAATAGTGTATATATATAATTATGGTGTATAATAATTATATATATTATAGTTATTATTATTATATATAATAATAATAAATATATAATTAAAAAAAAAACAAACAGAAGTGGGAATCGGGGAACCCGATTCCCACACTTCTCTTCTGTTAACTAAAACAGAAGAGAAGCAAATAGAGAAGCAATGGAGAGCCGGCCGGCGCGGGAAGGAGGAAGTGGTAGCGACGCTGGCCGGCGAGCTGAGGAGGGGAAACCGACTCCGACGCCGACAGCGGGAAAGGAAAAGGAAAACAGGAGCGAAGCGAAACAAGGGAAGGCGGAACCGAAGCGGAAAAGAGAAAAGAGGGAAGTGGCAGTGCCGGCCGGTCTAGGCACCGCCACCACAGCCCCGAGCTCGGCGGAGCTGAGGGGAAGCAAAGGAAGACCACCGGTGAGGCAAAGGATGGCGGAGGAAGGAAGAAACGGAGGAGAAAGGAGCTAAAACCCACGCCGCCAGATCCGGCGCCGTTGCCGGTGATGGGGCAAAACCGAGGCCAGATCCGGCTTCGTGGCAACCTCGGCAAGCTGTTGGGTGGCCGAACCGCCGGAATGGGTGACCGCCGGTGGCTGAACCGGCCAAGCAAAGATTGAACCAGCGGAACCGGTCCAACCCGATCCGACCCTCCTGACCCGGTCAACCCGACCCGATTTGACCCGGTCAACCCAACCCGACCCAACCTGGTCAGAAAAAAAAGAAAAAGAAAAAGAAAAGAAAAAAAAAAGGAAAAAGAAGAAAAGAAAAGAAAAAGAAAAAGAGAAAGAAGGAGAAAGAAAAAGAAAAAAAAAGAAAAGGAAAAAGGAAAAGGAAGAAGAAGAAGAAGACAAGAAAGAAAAGGTAAGGAAAAATAAATTGATAATATTTATTGAATAATTTTGTTGTTATATTGATGTAAGTGCATTGATATTAAAATTGTAGCAAAATGGAAATGAGATGAATGGTGGAGTTCAGCAAGGCTCGAAAATCGAAAAGTGCGCTAAGCTTTGGCGAACAAGTAAGATACTTTTATAAAGCATTAGTAGTATTATATTGTATGAGGGAATTATGATTTTTATATGAAGCATTGATGGAAATGATTTTTTTATGAAATGATGATTTTTATATGATAAATTGATGAATGATTTTAAATACTAAGAGGACCCACAACTGATCGTGGGGGTCTTAGTAGAGACGTAGGAATTGTGAGAATCAACGGCTGTTCTATAAAATTGTGTTTTCCTTGCAGGAGGCTTAGTAAGAATTAAGTCGTTATGCTATCGAAATTTTAGGAAAATATTTGAGGAAAAAGATTAAGTTTCTCACATAAATGGAATCTTGGAGATAATTATTGAAAATAAATATTGAAAGAATTTTATGGTATTACTGGAAGAGTTTGATATTGAAATCGATGAGAAGATAGATTGTTGAAAACGATAATGTGATGAATTATATGGTTTAAAACTTAGAGAATCGATAAATCAAGAAATTTTAATATCACAAATGGTATCAAGTTGAGATTGAGGTGAAATTTTTTATTAGACAGATCACGGATAAAGTGACGATGATTATATGATACAACTTAAAAGAAAAATCGAAGTTGTGATTTAGATGGTCGAATGATAGAATTGCAGATTTATCAATCGACTGACGACTATAGAATTGATAAATTCAAATAAATGGACCGTCTTAGTGGTATGATTGTGATATCGATGTTAAATAGATGTGAACTGAGATTTTTGCAATAATATGGATAGTCGCAAGGCGACTTAAATGATTGAAACACTGTTGATAGTGGAAATTGGCAAATTCTTTTAAGTGGTAAATTGCCAATCAAAAAAATTGAATTGAGGACGTTTTATAGATAATTTTAGCATGATATTACATTCTACAGGCCATATGAAAAGTGAATTGAGGATTGTGATATGATTTTATGATAGTGAATGAAATTGAACCGCAAGTCGAAAATTCTGAATATGTAGCAATAGGTCAAACCATAAATGGATTTGATAACCGATTATTGATCTTGTGGTTCTATAATCCTCGATGTCGACTCTGAAATAGATATCGAATGAGGATATTAGTAATTCATAATTTCAGTATCCTGATGGCTATATGGAAACATGATATTTAGATGCTCATAGATACTAAGAGGATTCACACTGATGATGTGGTTCTAGTATCGATAATAAAATGTACAAATGATTATTATAGTCGATAATTATCGAAAAATGATATTGAATATCGAATGGTTTGAATGCCAAGTGATCTGGTTATTGAATAAGTAGAGTAATGAGCAAATCTGAATATTGAATGAAACGAATCTTGAATGATTTGAATACTGATTTACTAATGTGTCAGAAGGATAGTTTGAAATTGAATGATTGATGATGATAAAGTTAAATGAATTCTTTCACCGTATTAGATGAAGGTATTACTTATATGGACATTTGAAACTATTACCAAAATTACATACGGAAATGATTTCATAGCATCGCTTTTAAGCATAATTTGCTATAGTTTCAGATGTTATAATAGCATTTATATAAATGCTATAAAGTATAGATTAGCTTTAAAAAGAAAGTATATGGTATATACGTATTTTTATATACGAAACCTCTTAAAGAACTTCACCATATGCTTTACATGATTTTAAAAAAGAAAAGCTAAAGATTTAAATGTTTTATGAGACTGTATGCACCCTAAAAGGATTAAATTTAATAAAGCATAGTGGAAACCGCCTAATTGGAGCTTTGCTCATTAGGCAGATATGCTTGTCCGACAATAGTCGTGGACAGGTCTCAGTCACGCCTGATCAGTAGGGCTGAGAGAGATGAGATCTATGGTGTAAAATCTGAATTTTATTATACTGTATGCCATATGTGTACATTATTGATAGTGGAAATAAAAATTTTGTGAAATTAAATCAAATGTGAGTTTCACTTTTCAATCTAAGAGATGATTTATAGTGCAGTGTATAAAGAAAGAGAAACAAATATTAAAGAGTAACAAGAAATTGTTGGAATTAATTTGGATAAAAGGTGTGAAAGCATTAATTGATATGAGATAAAATTTTGCAATATGACTAACATTGGCGTGGAGAAAAGAAGAAGAAGGACAAAAGAATTAAGGGCTAGAAGACAAAACAAGGAAAAGAATGGGGAGTTAGCCAATCAACGTTGGCTGGAGGAGACAGGGCGAAGAGAAAGTGCAGAAAAGGAAATAGAAAAGTCCAGGAAAGGGGCGCTGAGGACTTCTCGCCGGTTGCTTTATTTGACAAAGGAGATTTAGCATTTAATAGCAAGAGGAGCAAGCCAATAAGAGTGACTGGCAGAGGCGTGGACTAGGAGAAGAAGAGGAAAAAGAAACAAAATTTTCAACACATTGCAGGGAATTTTCTTCTTACCGTAGTCCACTAGCTGCAGTTTTTCCACAGAATTTAATACATGAAATGATGAGGAAAACAGGATAAGGAAACAGGTGTTGAACTTAAGTGAAACGGAACGGCTATATAAGAGGCTTTAAGAGGAAGAAGTGGATTGAAATGAAAACTCCATTCTCTCCAGAATCCTTCTCGCCCATTCTGTTTGCTACAAAGATCACCTTGTTCTTCCGTTCCTTTCATAGTCATAGAGTTTTATCCTTTTATCAGTTAAACCTTTCTTCCCCGTTGAAGAGCTAAGGAACAAGAGAAGAAAAGTTAAGAAAGGCAAGAAAGCATCCTGTTGTTGGAAGAGCAGCTCAGTAAAGGTGAGTTTCATAGCTTTTATAGTTCTCTTGATATTTAATTATAGACATAGCCTGGTTGTAGTTGAATATTGTTGAACAATATAAGAAAATAGATGGAAAAATAACCCAGAATGAGTAAGGAAACACGACGGGCGAGTAGAAAATTACTAGTCGAAATGGGTTAGTACTCGCCCAAAGGATGGGGCGAGGTTAGGAGAAAGCGTATATGAGTTCGCCAGTATGTGGTCCCGGCGGGCGAGGACCCGTGATCACCAGTGTGCGAGAACGACGATAACAGTAGTCGCCCATGTAAAGTTGATGATAGCCAGTAGGGCGAGTAGGAGAAATAGAAGTCGCCAACGTATTCCATTACGGGGCGAACTCCAACAAATAAGCCGCTAATGGAAAGCGAGCTATGACGGGCGAATGGCGAACTGAGTTCGCCAAAGTGCCATATTTTTTTTTAGGAAAAATATAAGTCTTTTTGGAAAATATTAATAATGTGAATAATGCTTTGCAGACGGGAATTTAGCAAGGTGGGCGAGAAGCTAAGCCGTGTCAGACGAGGTAAGGAAGTTGTATGTGAGGCAAATGCATGTCCTGTGGAGTAAAAACGTTAAGAAAATATCGAAATTTGTTTTATTTTCTGACATGCATCGTTTGATAAATTGTTTTGGTTACGGGCGAGCTATAAGCCGTCATAAGTTCTTTGGTTGGTCGAACTCACTAAGGCGGGCGAGTAGTTTTGTATTAGACAGAAACTCGGGCGAGCCAATGGCGAGCTCTTTCTTTGAGATCTGGGCGAGTGCCTTTGTGTTAAAGAGAAATCCGGTAAGCCATAGTCGGGCGAACCTTTTTAAAATGTTTGGGCGGACGACCCTTGTTTTAAAGTAAAAGGCGGGCGAACTGTTTTCAGCCAGCCGTACTTCTGTTTTGAAAACTATGAGGCGGGCGAACTGTTTTCAGCCAGCCGTCTTGTCGAGTAGTCCCTTGGGCGAATCGACTCTCGGGCGAGTAGTCCCTTGGGCGAATCGATTCCCGGGCGAGTAGTCCCTTGGGCGAATTGGCTAATGGGCGAGCTGACCCTGGACGAACTAGCCGTGGGCGAACCGGCTCCCAACGTGCCTTTCTTTTATAAAAAAAAAAATGTTGAAAATGGAGGGTTGTTTTACTAGTTATAAACCCTTTTGGAAACTAAATCATTTTAAGGAAATGATAACTTGATTTTGAGACATTAGGCCATGAGTTCATGCATTATCACTCATGTACTTTGCGTGACCTAACTAGGGCGATGGCTCGGGTCAAATAGACCAGCGAGTGCACCCTGGGGCGTCACAGGGCTGATGGACCTGCCAAGTCTTCAGCGGTCTCGAGGTCACTTGGCAAGTGGACCCGAGGACCACCTATAGATTATGGCCATACATCTAGATGAGATAGCCGTGAGGGGCGATGGCCTACGGGTGCACCCCAAAAGCGGATGACTTGTGTTCTTTGCATGATTTGAATTATTGCCTAGTCTCAATTAAAAGATTTATGAAATGATCTGGTGAATCCTGTTGTTATGTTAACTGTGTTTATTATTTCCTAATGAGTGTGATCGTTAGGATGATTAAATGGTTTTGAGATTTTAGCTTTTATATTTTTTCTTAAAGCAGCATACACCTTCTTTACTGAGCACATTGTCGCTCACTCCTTATTTTCCACTCCACAGATAACTGATTTGAACTAAGAGACTTACCTTCCAGAGATTTGATATCGAAGGTATGTTATATTCTTTTATATATTCAGCAAAGTTGTACAGTACTACTTTAACTACGAAGGGAATGTATATACTCATTTAAGGAAGATACTTTATTAATTCATAATGTAGTAAAAGTTGTTAAGCACCACAGACAGCCCAACCGGTAAATAAGTGTAGTTTACAAGTGAATATTCTGTCGTATAGTGGTTTTGGGATGTTACAGATTTAATGGTATCAGAGCAGGGTTGGTCGGATGTCTAACGATGCTTAAAGTAAATGGTGAAATAGTATACATTTCCCTGTAGTACTGTATAAACTGAATATATAATGGATGTGTTAATGATAAGTGATAAACGATTTCTGTACTACAGATATGAGTGGAAGGAGGAGGGTGCGCTAAGTGAGAGGTATAGGCCGAGGTAGGGCGGCACAGACTCCGGAACCACAGACACCGGAACCTGCCCCAAGACCTCCACGTCCTCTACAGTTAGAGAGCATTGATGCTCGTGTGAACCAAGTAGAGAGATTGGTAGCCGATTTTATGGCTATGTATCAGGCGGATAGAGCCGCAGATAGGGCAGAAAGAGAGAGAGCTACAGCTCCCGCAGCCCCAGTAGAGGCACCTGCACCGCCACAGCCGGCACCAGCTGTGCCTGAGCCTGAGCCTATTCCACCACCAGCACCTCAGCCACCGATAGCTCCACCACAGCCACTGATTCAGCAGCCACGAAATGCAGAGTCATATTGTAATGTGGCATTGGTGAAATCATTTAAGAAATTGGATCCACCGAAGTTTAAAGGTACTAGGGATCCATTGGTGGCAGAACAGTGGGTTATAGAGATTGATAGATTACTCGAGATTATGAGATGTTCAGAGACAGAGAAAGTGGGCCTAGCTGTGTTCCAACTGGCAGATGATGCAAGACATTGGTGGAAGGCCACCCAGACGGTATTATTTGCTCAGCATCAGGATCTGTCATGGGATATGTTTGTGGAAGCTTTTAGAAGGCAATATATTCCTGACACTGCTCAAGATAAATTACAGCAGGAATTTATGGATTTAGTACAGGGTAGTATGTCGGTGAATGAGTATGAGGCTAAATTTACTACCTTGAGCCGTTTTGATCCACAGACCAGTACAAATGTCCGGTATAAGATTTCGAGATTTAAAGCGGGTTTGAGGCCATCCATCAGAGTAAAGCTAGCCCCATTTGTTATACAGACTTATGATGAGATAGTTCAACGGGCTCAGCTATGTGAGAGGGACTATGAGCAGTTCCAGCCCGATTACAGTAGCAAGAGTAAAGGCAGAGGAAAAGGAAAAGCTAAGAGGTTTATGGAGGATAGACCAGGTAGAGAGCAGTTTAAGAAGACCAGATCTTCGGGCATACAGATTTCAGAGGGCAAAATTGATAGACCAGCAGTTTCTACTCCTGCTAGTGGCCCCACTACCACTCAGAGGAGTGTTGCGCCCTTATGTAGACATTGTGGAAGATCGCATGGATCGCGCCCTTGTCCTGTAATGACTGGAGTATGTTTTAGATGTGGACAGACGGGGCATTTTATTAAGGATTGCCCGATGCGTAGAGAGTCGACTGCTTCTACTATACCTCCTGCAGTACTTCAGATAGCGGCCCCGGCAGCTCAGAATGCACCCGAGAAAGCGACACCCTCACAGCCAAGGCGGGCGACAGCCGCAGAAAAGGGTAAAAAAGTTGTGACTCAGGGTCGGGTGTACGCATTGGATCAGGAGACTGCCGACGCCTCTATCGATGTGATTAAAGGTAAAATTTATCTTTTTGATATTCCCGTAATTGCCTTAATTGACCCGGGTTCTACCCACTCATTCTTATCGCCTGCATATGCCAACAGGACCCCAGTAGAGCCGGAGTTGTTAGAATATACATTGCGAGTGAAAACTCCTTTTAATGATTTCCGGATGACAGATGTTATATATAGGGGTTGTAAATTGACTATAGGAGAGAAGGTTGTGACAGCTAACCTAATTTTGTTGGATATATATGATTTTGATATCATTTTAGGAATGGATTGGTTGGCTGCAAATCATGTTAGTTTGGACTGTAATACTAAGTTTATTACCTTCTCTTATCCCGAAAAGTACATTGTAAAGTTATTGTAAATTAATAAAAGTATGAGAATTTATGTTGTGAAATAACATGTGTACTGAAATTGTGATTGTGTATGAATGTTTATGAAGGATATATTGCTAGTGTGGAGGATGTTGAGAGGAAGCATCCAAAGATACAAGAGATTCCTGTGGTTAAGGACTTCTCGGATATATTTCCAGAGGATTTACCAGGGTTACCACCGAATCGAGAGACGGAGTTTGTGATTGAGTTGGTACCCGGTACGGAACCGATTTCTAGACCCCCATATAGGATGGCACTGACAGAGTTGGATGAGCTCAAGAAACAACTCCAAGAGTTACTAGATAAGGGATTTATACGTCCCAGTGTGTCACCGTGGGGAGCTCCAGTATTATTTGTTCGAAAGAAGGATGGTAGCCTTCGGTTGTGTATTGATTATCGGATGTTGAATCGGGCTACCGTTAAGAATAAGTATCCACTACCTCGGATTGACGATTTGTTTGATCAGCTCAGGGGTGCGCAGGTGTTTTCCAAGATAGACCTTCGATCAGGCTATCACCAGTTGAAGATTAAGGAGTCGGATGTGCATAAGACAGCTTTTCGAACTCGCTATGGCCACTATGAGTTCTTAGTGATGCCATTTGGACTGACAAATGCCCCTGCAGCTTTTATGAGTTTGATGAATGAGGTATTTCATTCATTTTTGGATAAGTTTGTCATAGTATTTATTGATGACATACTGATTTACTCTAAGACTTCAGAGGAGCATGAGCAGCATTTGCAGATTGTTCTACAGACCCTCAGAGAGCGAAAGTTATATGCTAAGCTTAGTAAGTGCGAGTTCTGGCTTGACCACATTATATTTCTCGGACATGTAGTGTCGAGAGACGGGGTATCAGTTGATCCGTCCAAGATAGAGGCCATTGTTCAGTGGGAGAGGCCTAACACGGTTACCGAGATACGGAGTTTCTTAGGTCTTGCCGGATATTATCGCAGGTTTGTGGAGGGATTTTCTAGACTTGCTGCTCCATTGACACGACTCACACGTAAGGATGTAAAGTTTGAGTGGAATGATGCGTGTGAGCGTAGTTTTGGTGAACTTAAGAAGAGATTGACTAGTGCCCCTGTATTAGCCCTTCCTAGCGGATCAGGTGGATTTATGGTGTATACTGATGCATCCGCTCAAGGTTTAGGGTGTGTGCTCATGCAGCATGGTCGGGTTATAGCCTATGGTTCTCGACAGTTGAAGGATCATGAGAAGAATTACCCGACACATGACTTGGAGCTAGCCGCAGTGGTGTTTGCACTGAAGATATGGCGACATTATTTGTACGGAGAGAAATTTCAGATATATACAGACCATAAGAGTCTGAAGTATATATTCTCACAGAAAGAGTTGAATTTGAGACAGCGACGGTGGATGGAACTATTAAAGGACTATGATTGTGAGATTCTGTATCACCCAGGTAAAGCTAATGTAGTAGCTGATGCACTGAGCCGTAAGCACGTTGGCATGGTATCGTACATGATGATCAGGGAACATGAGTTGATTGAGCAGTTCTCTAACCTCAGTTTGACAGTTGTTTCTTCTGACCAGTATGGGTTTACAGCTAGTTTTCGTATCGAGCCGGATTTGATGGATCGAATTAAGGAAGCTCAGAGGAGTGATGATTATTATATTGGGGTGGCCAACCAGATTCAAATGGGAGATGAGTTGGATTTTGAGATTGGCACCGATGAGATAATGAGGTTTAGAGGTCGGATATGTGTTCCCGGTGATCAGCAGCTTAGAGATTTGATTTTATCAGAGGCCCATACCTCTAGATACACGTTACATCCGGGTAGTACTAAGATGTACCAGAATCTCCGAAAAGTGTACTGGTGGCCTAAGATGAAAAAGGACATCGCAGATTTTGTTACTAGATGTCTAACATGTCAGCAGATTAAGATTGAGCATCAGAAGCCGGCAGGTATGCTTCGACCGTTATCGATTCCTACATGGAAATGGGAGCACGTAACTATGGATTTTATTATGGGATTACCACGGACCCGGAAGGGGTATGATGCTATTTGGGTAATAGTCGACAGATTGACTAAGTCTGCTCATTTCTTAGCCATGAGATCTACAGATTCAGTTAGTGCCTTGGCCGAGTTGTATGTCAGGGAGATAGTGAGGTTACATGGTGTTCCAGTGAGTATCACCTCTGATAGGGACTCTCGCTTCACCTCTCATTTTTGGGAGAGATTTCAGGAGGCTATGGGATCCCAGTTGAGTTTTAGCACCGCTTTTCATCCACAGACTGATGGGCAGTCCGAGCGTACGATACAGACGCTCGAGGATATGTTGAGAGCGTGTGCATTGGATTTTAGAGGCTCATGGGACGATCACTTACCTCTGGCAGAGTTTGCTTATAATAATAGTTTTCATACGAGTATCGGCATGGCACCATATGAGGCCTTGTATGGCAGACGATGCAGATCTCCATAGCTTGGGAAGAAGTTGGAGACCGTAAACTGTTAGCTCCCGATTTGGTCGAGCAGGCTTCTCGTGATGTACGGATAATTTGTGAGAGGCTCCGAACGGCTCAGAGTCGGCAGAAGAGTTATGCAGATACTAGACGCCGACCATTGGAGTTTATAGCGGGTGATTATGTGTTTTTAAAGGTTTCACCGTCCAAAGGTATAATGAGATTCGGGAAGAGAGGAAAGTTGAGTCCTCGATACATTGGGCCTTATGAGATCTTAGATCGCGTAGGAGATGTGGCATATCGGTTAGCACTACCACCAGAGTTGTCAGGAGTGCATAACGTATTCCATGTCTCGATGTTAAGAAAGTACAATCCAGATCCTTCTCACGTGATTCGACACGAGCCATTGGAGATCAGAGAGGACATGAGTTACGTTGAGAAACCGGTGCGGATTCTATAGGAAAGATAAGGTATTGCGATCTAAGACGATTTCGTTGGTCAAAGTGCTCTGGCAGTATCATAACGAGGAGGAGGCTACTTGGGAGTTAGAGAGCCTTATGCATGAGAGGCATCCAGAGCTCTTTCAGTGACAGGTCTAAGTTAAATTTGGAGGACCAAATTTCTTAAGGTGGGGAGAAATGTAAAATCTGAATTTTATTATACTGTATGCCATATGTGTACATTATTGATAGTGGAAATAAAAATTTTGTGAAATTAAATCAAATGTGAGTTTCACTTTTCAATCTAAGAGATGATTTATAGTGTAGTGTATAAAGAAAGAGAAACAAATATTAAAGAGTAACAAGAAATTGTTGGAATTAATTTGGATAAAAGGTGTGAAAGCATTAATTGATATGAGATAAAATTTGCAATATGACTAACATTGGCGTGGAGAAAAGAAGAAGAAGGACAAAAGAATTAAGGGCTAGAAGACAAAACAAGGAAAAGATGGGGAGTTAGCCAATCAACGTTGGCTGGAGGAGACAGGGCGAAGAGAAAGTGCAGAAAAGGAAATAGAAAAGTCCAGGAAAGGGGCGCTGAGGACTTCTCGCCGGTTGCTTTATTTGACAAAGGAGATTTAGCATTTAATAGCAAGAGGAGCAAGCCAATAAGAGTGACTGGCAGAGGCGTGGACTAGGAGAAGAAGAGGAAAAAGAAACAAAATTTTCAACACATTGCAGGGAATTTTCTTCTTACCGTAGTCCACTAGCTGCAGTTTTTCCACAGAATTTAATACATGAAATGATGAGGAAAACAGGATAAGGAAACAGGTGTTGAACTTAAGTGAAACGGAACGGCTATATAAGAGGCTTTAAGAGGAAGAAGTGGATTGAAATGAAAACTCCATTCTCTCCAGAATCCTTCTCGCCCATTCTGTTTGCTACAAAGATCACCTTGTTCTTCCGTTCCTTTCATAGTCATAGAGTTTTATCCTTTTATCAGTTAAACCTTTCTTCCCCGTTGAAGAGCTAAGGAACAAGAGAAGAAAAGCTAAGAAAGGCAAGAAAGCATCCTGTTGTTGGAAGAGCAGCTCAGTAAAGGTGAGTTTCATAGCTTTTATAGTTCTCTTGATATTTAATTATAGACATAGCCTGGTTGTAGTTGAATATTGTTGAACAATATAAGAAAATAGATGGAAAAATAACCCAGAATGAGTAAGGAAACACGACGGGCGAGTAGAAAATTACTAGTCGAAATGGGTTAGTACTCGCCCAAAGGATGGGGCGAGGTTAGGAGAAAGCGTATATGAGTTCGCCAGTATGTGGTCCCGGCGGGCGAGGACCCGTGATCGCCAGTGTGCGAGAACGGCGATAACAGTAGTCGCCCATGTAAAGTTGATGATAGCCAGTAGGGCGAGTAGGAGAAATAGAAGTCGCCAACGTATTCCATTACGGGGCGAACTCCAACGAATAAGCCGCTAATGGAAAGCGAGCTATGACGGGCGAATGGCGAACTGAGTTCGCCAAAGTGCCATATTTTTTTTTAGGAAAAATATAAGTCTTTTTGGAAAATATTAATAATGTGAATAATGCTTTGCAGACGGGAATTTAGCAAGGTGGGCGAGAAGCTAAGCCGTGTCAGACGAGGTAAGGAAGTTGTATGTGAGGCAAATGCATGTCCTGTGGAGTAAAAACGTTAAGAAAATATCGAAATTTGTTTTATTTTCTGACATGCATCGTTTGATAAATTGTTTTGGTTACGGGCGAGCTATAAGCCGCATAAGTTCTTTGGTTGGTCGAACTCACTAAGGCGGGCGAGTAGTTTTGTATTAGACAGAAACTCGGGCGAGCCAATGGCGAGCTCTTTCTTTGAGATCTGGGCGAGTGCCTTTGTGTTAAAGAGAAATCCGGTAAGCCATAGTCGGGCGAACCTTTTAAAATGTTTGGGCGGACGACCCTTGTTTTAAAGTAAAAGGCGGGCGAACTGTTTTCAGCCAGCCGTACTTCTGTTTTGAAAACTATGAGGCGGGCGAACTGTTTTCAGCCAGCCGTCTTGTCGAGTAGTCCCTTGGGCGAATCGACTCTCGGGCGAGTAGTCCCTTGGGCGAATCGATTCCCGGGCGAGTAGTCCCTTGGGCGAATTGGCTAATGGGCGAGCTGACCCTGGACGAACTAGCCGTGGGCGAACCGGCTCCCAACGTGCCTTTCTTTTATAAAAAAAAAAAAAAGTTGAAAATGGAGGGTTGTTTTACTAGTTATAAACCCTTTTGGAAACTAAATCATTTTAAGGAAATGATAACTTGATTTTGAGACATTAGGCCATGAGTTCATGCATTATCACTCATGTACTTTGCGTGACCTAACTAGGGCGATGGCTCGGGTCAAATAGACCAGCGAGTGCACCCTGGGGCGTCACAGGGCTGATGGACCTGCCAAGTCTTCAGCGGTCTCGAGGTCACTTGGCAAGTGGACCCGAGGACCACCTATAGATTATGGCCATACATCTAGATGAGATAGCCGTGAGGGGCGATGGCCTACGGGTGCACCCCAAAAGCGGATGACTTGTGTTCTTTGCATGATTTGAATTATTGCCTAGTCTCAATTAAAAGATTTATGAAATGATCTGGTGAATCCTGTTGTTATGTTAACTGTGTTTATTATTTCCTAATGAGTGTGATCGTTAGGATGATTAAATGGTTTTGAGATTTTAGCTTTTATATTTTTTCTTAAAGCAGCATACACCTTCTTTACTGAGCACATTGTCGCTCACTCCTTATTTTCCACTCCACAGATAACTGATTTGAACTAAGAGACTTACCTTCCAGAGATTTGATATCGAAGGTATGTTATATTCTTTTATATATTCAGCAAAGTTGTACAGTACTACTTTAACTACGAAGGGAATGTATATACTCATTTAAGGAAGATACTTTATTAATTCATAATGTAGTAAAAGTTGTTAAGCACCACAGACAGCCCAACCGGTAAATAAGTGTAGTTTACAAGTGAATATTCTGTCGTATAGTGGTTTTGGGATGTTACATATGGCCATAGATAGCGCCCTAGTTGGTTTCCAGGGGACGATGACATGATTTTCACTGCTAGCTACAGTGATTTAAGTCTTTATTGATAGAGAGATGATAGGGATCTAGCCTAGTCTCTAACCGATATGATATGAAGTCTAGAGTATGATTTTATTGATATGAACTCTAGACTTGACATGATTTATACTGTATATAAAACAGATTTGAAATGAAATATGTTTTGAAACAGTACATGTTTTAAACATGTTTAAAAGTCCATGAGATATGAATTCGACACTTATATGATTTATATGTGATTTTGTGTCGAACATGGCATAATATGCGGTCTAGAGTATAGTTTGATTTGATATGAACTCTAGACCTGATATGATTTACAGTAAATGTTTTAAAAGTATATGATAAATGATTTCGACACTTACATGATTTATATACGATTTTGTGTCGAATTTGAAACAACATGCGGTTTAGAGTATAGATTGATTTGATATGAACTCTAAACCTGATATGATTTATAGTATATGAAAAATGTTTTAAAACCGCACATGTTTTAGACATGCTCTGAAAACGAATACATGAATTGAAATTGAATATGTTTCTATTATGCCTTAAAGGCAAACTTGAAATGAATTGAAAATTCATATGTTGAGCATATCCTAAAGTATATATGATATGATTTGAAATGATAGCGGTTTATACAGAAAAATTACATGAATTGCATATTAAACCCTGATATGATAATATGCTTAGTATATCAGAATTCCATGAGAAATGTCATGACTCGACGTTAATGATGTTTCATCTATATGATGACATGATATGATATGATATATGAACATAAGATTGATATGAAAAGAATTCTGATCTTACTCTATCGTGATCATAAATTCCCATACGATAAGTCATATGAATTGATATAAAACGGGAATATGATTGTTAAATGTAAAGTGACTCGATAGGATATCTCAATTAAACATGAAGAATATATGAGGAGTACCATGACTCGGTGGTAACGATATTTCATCTATATGATGCCATGATATGATATGAAACATGAATATAGAATTACACGAAGAGAATTATGACTTCGTACCACCGTGATCATGATCCACAATATGAGAATGGATAAGAGATGATATGAGAATTGATATGAGATGATAGCATACCAAAGTATGATTATGAAATGAAAAGTGAAAATGAGAAGTGATAATGAGATGTATCGATGAGGAAGGATTAACTGTAATTGCATCCTTACAAGTTTTAAGCATTGCAGTTTAAGACAGTGTAATCCTACTCATGTATTTATATTAGTATCTTACTGAGCCGTGGTTTTGCTCACCCCACTAAATTTCATCTCTTTCAGATTATTGAAGTTAACATCTGCCATGTGAGCTGCTCAGTGGGCATCGGAGACTGTATATGGACTTGGTACTAGTCTTCCGAGGTATATGTTTCTTATAAAATACTTGTTTACATGTAAGACTTAAATTGATACACAGTACATATTCTGTTTAACAAGTCGGGATGTAACTAAGAATCGTTTCTGTGTTTGTTTAATATTTAAATGGAATGACTATAGGTCACCTAGATAGTATAGTAACTACACTGACACCGAATACAAACCTTAAAAGGAAAAAGAAAAATTTAGTCCATAAATTTGTAGACTAAGAAAAGTATAAGTATTAAAGGATAGTCGCGACCTTCGGGTCGTGACAACACTACAGGTACTCTAAAGTACCTTCCATACTTTACCTGGTTACCTAGTCGACTATAGTATCCTTCCGATACTATCCCCTAGTGAGTTGCTAAGACATAATATTTTTATGCATTTTAATATTTGTATTTAATATGCCTTTTTCTTAATAAGTAAAATAAGTGATTTTTATTTAACTGCATTTTATATGCGCTTTTATATATGTTTTTTTACTGGGCTTTCCCCAAAACTCACCCCCTTCTCATCATCACAGATAGCTTTTCGGTATACAAGAAGTCCGCTGCTCTTAGTTAATCGAAGAAATCACTAAAAGTTAGAAGTACCAAATGATCAGGTATTTATTAAATGTTTATTTATATTCAGACATGTATTTACATAGCAGTTGTATTTATAAAATATAACATAAATATGTATCAAAATTAGTGGGATGTAACTTATGTGAAATTTATTGTGAACAGAATCGTAGTTATTATATTATAGTCTATATTTAATTTATTATTATTAATTGAATTAATGGTATATCGAATTGGTTGAAATGAAAAAATGAATTGTACTTACACTGATACCAAATGCAAACCTATTGTTATTGATTAAATGAAAAAAAAAAGATAGAAGTGAAAGGCAAAAATTTGGTTTGAAATTTTTTAATTTCGGACATTACAGATGTAGTATCAGAGCAAGGTTTGTCTAGTACGTGTCGGTGTAAGTAGGTGAGAATTGAGTTACATCACACACTGCTGTGCATTGTTTGAATATGAATTGTGAAGAATGGTTAGAAAATGAAATGAAATGTTGATCGGAAAAGGATTATTAATGGTTGATAGAGAAAATGGGAACAATAGATGAGGGCATGGTAGGGAAGTGTTATGAGATGTGTACTTAATGATTGAAAACAATTAGCGGAAGTAGATTTAGTTAGAATGATTGGAAGTGATTAATAGTTTCTGTTATAATTGGAGATGATAGAGTGATCGTAGTGAAGATAAATGGTACAAATAGGAATGAGAATCGCCAATAAATGATACAAAAATTATATGGAAGTATGGGTATAAATGAATGTGATAGATATTGAATGATCAATAATATTTGGTTGAGAAATGTATGATTTTAAAGATAACAAGATGATCTTATAGGATGCAATGGACGTGAAAGCACTATTTTCTTTGTATTTGATATAAATTACTGTGTGTAGGAACTTAAAAAGGAGAAATTTATTGTTAAAAATTTAAAAGAAGAGTTTGTTCGATAAGGTTCAGAAAGGTACTCGATGAGGTTTCCACCACAATTTTCTCTGTTCAGATCGAAGTAAGACCTTAAAATGATAATGTTCGAGTTGAAATATGAATATAGTAAAATTTATAAGAGTATTGATATTAGTAAATTGGAAAGAGGGTAAACTATGTGTATGAGGAGAGGTACGGTTTAAGTGTAATGATAAAATTATGGTTGTTTGGAGATGATAAAATGATTGTAAAGGATATGATTAATAAGAGGACTGATAGTGAATCATGTAAATAGTGTATGAGAATCTTGATAGGAATGAGCAAAATGACAGATTGCTAAAAATAAATATCGAAATCAACAAGTCTTAAGGTACTGAAATCGCTGAAGTACGAGTGTTGAATTTGGAGGACCAAATTCTTTAAAGGTGAGGAGGATGTGATAACTGCAAATTCTCTTATTTTTGGAGTTAAGTATCTGTAAAATTTAATTTTAGATGCTAATAGATTGGTTGAAATAAATAAATAAATTCATTAAAGGATTGAAATATTTTAAAATTATAGTACTTGATCGATCAATAAATTAAAATTTTAATAATTAGGAATTTAATTCAAGTTTTAAGAAAAAAATATATAAATAGTATATGTTATATATCTATATAATTGTAACTCTAAAATAGATTTATAATATACATGTATTTTAAATAAATAAATAAGTAAATCTAAAAAAAAGGGGGGAAAGAATGTCGCAGCAAGCTTCTCGTGGAAGCTTGCTGCAAAACCAATTAAAAGCATAAAAAGAAAGGAAAAAGAAGAGAAAAGACGAGGGAAGTTAAGGGCTTGTTTGGGATCAATTTTGTTTTGTGTTTTATGTTTTTGTTTTCATAATCTTGCAACATACAACATAAATTGTGTTTGGTTAATTGATTTTGTTTTACAATTCCCAAAATTGACAACAAAATTTTGAAAATTATAGGAAACAACTTTTTTGTGTTTCTGACAATTTCCAAAACACTTTCAAAACAAGTTTTCTACAAAAACACGGATGAACAGTGCCCTTTAGTGAGGTCTTTCCTTCGACTCCTACTAACATCTTTACTTTTTTTTTTGCAATACCAAAACCCTGCTCCAAAACTTCATTTTCTTTCTATCGTTTTCTCCTAGCTATTACTACTCTGCTGCTGATTTCCATATTTAATGATGGCTGAGCTCCTCCACTCTTTCCCTCAGCCCAGATGCCCTCACATCTGCCAGCCTCAACAATTTCTCAGCTGCATCTCTTGCTGCCATGGCAACAGCAACAGTCTCTTCTTTGAATTTTAGCTTCCTCTCTAATTCTAGCAGGGCTTTTTTTGCCTTTTCAAGCTCCCGCTTAACAGCTAATAGCTGTGCTAAGAGCTCTTGTTCAACAGCTCTCCCTGTAGCAGCCTCCTGCTCTGCTGTTGATTTCCATATTGTAATTTCTTGCTCAGCAGCAACAATGTCCATCACAAGTCCTTCAACACTTTCATTTGCTTATGTTGGATTATGCTTGTTCTGTCTTTATATGTTTGCTGTATCCATTTTTTGAGATGATACAGCTGTTTATCTTGAATGTTGTCAATGATGGTGGTTGGTCTCTGGGTGTGGAAATTATTTTTGCTAAGTTGGCCGATGTTGCTCACCAACAATTTGTGTGATTGTTTCATCGAGTTGCAGTGTGATGATGATTGCTAAGGTTAGTTAGGGGCTGCTTGATGATGATGGCTGTTTTAATCTCTATATCTCTATAACAACTTGAGTTGAGTTTTTGATTGAGATGCCAAACATGTTTTATGTTTTTAAAATTTTACAACAACATTAGTTCACCAAACATGTTTTATGTTTTTAAAATTATACAACAACATTAGTTCACCAAACATGTTTTTTGTTTTCAAAATTTCAAAACAAAATAAAACAAAAACAAAATTTTCGAAAACAGAAAACATAAAACATAAAATTGACAACGATACCAAACAACCTCTAAATTAAAAGACTACATGGCAAATTGTTATTGAATGGTATACTAATAAATAAGACAAGTAAAGTAAAGCTCAGTCAATTTGTCCTCAACAACAGACGTTCCTTTGATTTTTCTGGCTACACCGACTCCCCTGTTGCTTGCTGCTCGGTTCTGTTTCATTTTCTCCCTCACGTGTGCCTTACAAAATCCCATCTTCCCTTCATCTAATCATCTTATCTCCCTCACAAAACATATTCAGCACTCCAAAATTACCTTAAATCTGGAATTAAAGGACTGAAAAGAACAAACAGAATGGGTTTTGGAGGAGCAGAATTGATGATGGAGTGCTGATATGATGCTGCCCTGTTCGATTGCAAGGAAGAGGTGAGAAAAAGAGATACTTTCACTCAATTTTCACTAGTGTTTGTGATAGAATAAAGTGAGTAAAACTTATTTACAACTTTGATGTTGAATTAAATTCATGAACAGACAATTATGGTGTGTTCGGTCATGAAAAAGAAACGAGGAAAATTTGTTGTGATTTTGATGTTGGTTGAATGGGAACTTGTTGTACATGATGAGAAAACTTGAATTCATACTTGATCATGGTGAGGATCTTTACTATATATGAATCGGTCACAAAAGGGGTTGGGTATTAGTGGTGTTATTTTGATGAACTGAATGTGTTTGATGAAAATCTTGGATGAGTGGAAAGTGTTTATAACACTAGAGTTAGACGAGAAGGAACAAAACATGAAAATATGGTAGTGTTGAGCTGTCGGTTTTGGCTGTTCGGAGGAGGAAAAATGTAGGCGGTCGACAGTGGAAGAAATGAAAACCAGAAAAGATAAACAGAAAAGAAAGAAAGAAAAGAAATATAAGGCTGTCAACCATTGAAGAAAAAATGGAGGAAATTGATGTAATTTAATAAGTGAAAAATTATAGAATAAATATAAAGAGTAAATAATGATCAATTGAGAAATTAAAATTGAAAATTTACAAGTAAATTGCAATAAGGAATATGAGATTAAGATTTAGTGCTTGTGGCTTCCATGTAAATCATGTGATTTAATAGTTAATACATAATACATAAGGATTATTTAGAGTGTTAGTAAGATTGAAATTTGAAAAAGAATGAAATTAGACAAATATGAAATGAATTGGTTAAGTGATTGTTAGATGAATTCCATGGTAAATGATAAAAAAAAATGTTTATAAAAATAATGAGATTAGTGGTGAAATTAGATTTAGAAAAAAGAATGTAATTTAATTATAGTTAAAATTGGCATTTGATAAGAAATAAAATAAATTATTATGAAAAGAATAAATTAGAAAATAAAGACTTATAAAATATTTCTTAAAATTGAAATATGAATAATTGGTGGGAAGTATATAGAATATTTATTATAGTGATATATGGGATTTAAAATATAGATTGAGACTTGTTGATGACATGATAATTGAAGAGAGAATGGGAATTTAATTGAAATTATATCTGGGTAATTAGTAGAAAATAAAATAAATAAATTGTTGAGAATGATAAATAGAAAATAGAATTGATGGAATGTTTACTAGAATCATAATGCAGAATTTTGGATGTAACTTAGAATTATTGTGCAGTATGAAGTACGAGGAATAAAGAGGCTCAAAAGGAGTTACTGGACTTATATACTGCACGGAAATAGAGGTAAGAAACATGTATAGGAGTTGCATAGGATATGTTTTACTTGCAATTGAAAATTCTCGAAGATCTCGTTTCAATTGTTTCTTACCCAATTTTCTCGAATACAAGAAATAGAAATTATCTGTAATTCCTACAAGCTTAAATATTTCATTATATGAAATGTTTTACATGAATTGATTTAAATGAAATGATTTATATGCATCGAATTACATTAAATGATTTACATGAAATGAGTATATGATATGATTTACACAAATTAAATTGCATGCAATGATCTACATGAATTGCATTATCTGAAATGATTTATATGAATTTTATTATATGAAATGAATTACATAAATTGCATTACACAAGTGATTTACATGAATTGATTTACAAGAAATGATTTACATGAATTGAATCGCATGACATGATTTATACGAATTGAATTACGGGAAACGGTTTACATGAATTAAATTACATGAAACCATTTACATGATTTGAATTATATGAAGTGTTTTACATGAATTGAGGTTCGTGAAGTGCTTCAAATGAATTGAACTATACAAAATGATTTACATGAATTGAATTTCATGAAAGGATTTATATGAAGTGATTTATATGAAATGACTTATGAGTATGTGAAGTGATTTTATGAAATTAATGTCTCCCTAATGATCATGCATACGAGATAGTGATGATTAGGTTGGGAGACGTCCCAGACCTTCCCTTTTACATGATATGACTGTGGGAGTTATGGTCCAATCCATAGGTTTACGCAATGAACACTTAACCAGTGCGAATTGTGAGTGATCGACGATGGCCATTCGTTACAGTGTTTCGTAGGATTGGCTAAGGAGTTTTGGATTCCTAGCCTTCCTATACAGGTCCCTTATGGGATATAGTGCGTGCATGAATCTCTGGGAGATTATTTTCTATCGATAAGTGATATTTGACAAATGACTGATTTACTGAATGATTTAATTTACGAGAATTGTGAATGATTTGATTTATGAGATTAATACATGAATTGATTGAAAAGTGACAAAGGAAGTGATAGAAGTTTTACAGTATATGTTTTTCTGATGCAAGTGCATTTATCCTATTTTAAGAATTTTAAATGAATCGCATTACTGCACTGAATGAAGTTTCTAAAATTATTACATTATCTCATGATTTTGAAATTGTTACCATGCTGTTTACCGAAGTTGCATACTGAAATGGCCTTATAGCATCGCCTACATAAATGACTTATACACTGATTAATGATTCGAGATTGCATGACATAAATTATAAAATGTTTTATACGGATTATTGATTTGAAATAGCATCACATGAATTATTAAATGTTTTATATTGATTAATGAATTGAAATTACATTGCATAAAATGTTAAACATTTTTTATTGATTAATAGTTTTATCGTCAACTGAATTTACTTCCTATAGTCGCATCTAGGGATCGGAACACTACAGGTACTCTAAAGTACCTTACATACTCTACCTGGTTACCTAGTTGACTATAATATCCTTTTGATACTATCCCCTAGTGAGTTGCTAAGAAATAAATATTTTTATGCATTTTAATATTTGCATTTAATATGTCTTTTTCTTAATTAGTAAAATAAGTGATTTTTATTTAACTGAATTTATATGTGCTTTTATATATGTTTTTTACGAGGCTTTCCCCAAAGCTCATCCCCTTTCTCATCATCCCAGATAGCTTATCGGTATACAAGAAGTCCGCTGCTTTTAGTTAATCGAAGAAATCACTAAAAGTTAGAAGTACTAAGTGATAAGATATTTATTAAATGTTTATTTATATTCAGATATGTATTTGCACAACAATTGTATTTATACAATATAACATAAATATGTATCGAAAATTAGTCGGATGTAACTTATGTGAAATTTATTGTGAACGGAATCGTAGTTATTATATTATAGTCTGTATTTAATTTATTATTATTAATTGAATTAATGGTATATCGAATTGGTTGAAATGAAAAGATGAATTGTACTTACACTGATATCGAATGCAAACTTATTGTTATTGATTAACTGAAAAAAAAAAGATAAAAGTGAAATGCAAAAATTTGGTTCAAAATTTTCTAATTTCGGACGTTACACCATCATTTTCCATCTGAACACTCGAGCTAATCTAATAATGATCATGAAAACAAAGCAGTCAATGAACACCTAGGGTTGCATAATCTCATATCTATACCATTACCTCCAATGTTGCTACAGCCTTATTTAAGTCATGGGTAGTGCTTTCAAAAATGCTTGGGCACTCATAAGACATAAGAAACAGCATCTACAAATGCCAATAAAACAATAAAAGAAGAAAAGAAATCCAACTTCATTTTCCTTGGAATAAAATAGAGAAACTGAGCAATCCTCAAGTGAACTAATAGCTTTAATTTTCCTTGATATTTTGGTGTAAATTGCTTCTGGGAGCATAGCTAATTTGCCAAAAGTCCAACTTAGAAGGAGAGAAAAGTGAGTGCCATAAAAAACAAAACATATGCAGAATACAATGAAATAAGAAAGGTCAAAAGCATAGATTTAAATTTAATTGTCAGAATATCGAGCATATTCGCAAAAAACAATTACACTAAAATCAGGAAGAGAAGCTTACCCTTGAGCAAAAAATAGCTGCTGCACCAAGAGAATTGTGACCAACTTCACCGTTTCCCATGTCATCTTTTGTTGGGAGCCCTACGGCGGTTTTGTGAGCTCTGCTTAATCTCCATAAATTGAATATAAACAAACCCAGAAATGTATACGACTTTAAAGTGCCCCCCTAAAATAAAATACAAATAAGAGAATCATTCATTTCCTACAACACCATCAAAACATCAAGCAGCAACACATCTTCCATTATAAGATAAACATTAAGTAGAAGGATCTTTCCGTAAGAATTTCTTCTTGCTTCATAGCTGCACGAATATAAACAGAACAAAAAGAATAAAGCTTTAAAAAAATAACTTGGCAGACGGAAGTGCAAAAAACAAAAGTCAGTCGCTGATTATATATCCAGGTAAAGTTACAAAATAAATATATAAAGTGAAGGTCAATAAGAAAAAATAATTTTAAATACCATTTGTGGCTTATCATCTGAGCTCTAGCATTTAGTTTTCTAGATTCAACACAGTTTTGAGAAAATGAGTACAGAAACAAAAATCCAAAGGGCTAAAAAAGTGACACTGAAAATCAATTGACTAATTATTACATAAATCTTCAACACCAAATAAGGATAAAGAAAAATATAAGAAAATTAAAACCATTGTATTATCATGTATGTAGCTCATTTGATTTAAACAACTCTTTCATTTAAAGAACAGTTTCTCGTCTATACTCTGAGGACAAAATGCCACGAAAGGAGAAACCGTTGATAATAAAATTGAAACTATGTCTGATTGACAATGTGGATGATTGACTCATTGAATCATGCAATTAAATAGACACATAGCTAAGATGGAAATTGTTTATGGAGTATTCGCATTCAATAGCATCTATATTTACAAATTATATTTTTCTGCTCTAACAAAGAAGTAACAGAACAAAATATTAAAGTATGAAAATAGTAAATGCTCCTTTTGCAAGGGTGTGACTTATCTTAAAATTCAAATTGTAAATATAACATACATACAAACGTTGATAAAAAAGGGATACAAATAATGAAAAAGACCAATCACCGAAGAGAATTCCTAGAACAAATAAGTAAAGGCAAAGAAATAGGATCATTAAAATAATCAGTAGCTAACCCCAAAATTATTACACATCCAGAGAAGGTTATCGATATTGTGTTTTACATATCTTGGTGTAATCATTGTCATAGCAGACTATGAAAATGTATATGCAGCCTCTAGTGTCTTTGAAAGCAAAACATACATAAGGAATTCCATTCATTCAACAACTAGTTGTATTTGCTGGGAGAGAAAGGAGCTTTATGCTTTGAAGAAACAAAGCCATCAAGGATCTCCCTGAAGAAATTGCCAGCACCATGCAAATCAAAGAAAGCAACCAAATTCATATGGTATTCATAAAATGGAAAATACTATAAACTTAACACAGAGCAGAAATATATTAAAGATTACTAAAAAAACAACAAACTGAGCAAAGAGCATCTAAGAATAGGATATAAAATTTTACAAACTTTGTTTTTTGGTGCAGTGACAACCTACTAAAAGCTCACAAACTATAAAAATACAAAATGAAACAATGAAAAATAGGTTCAATTTCCATGAAGAATAGATCTTTCCTAGATATTTGAGAAAGAAGACAGACGCATATATGTATATATTGTTTCCTAAAAATGAATTAAAAAGATTAATAAAAAAACAAAATAAATAAATTTTGAACCAATGACAAAAACATAGTAAAAGTATAAAACAGAGAGAATTGCATAGCTTAGTTTATAATTGTTAAGTAAAAGCTTTTGGAATGTGATATACCTTCACTCGGTTTGAGTGTCATCTTCGCTATGCTTTGCTTCTTCCACTGTTTGTTTTTCTCCCAAATTCATTATTCTTGTCTCAGCTGTCTCTGAATAAAGATTAATTTTCTCACATTTAAATTAAGAGATTGAAGTCAAACTCAAACATTTTTAGCCTATTTGGAAAAATATCATGCACATTTTACATTAGAACCTAGCAGCAAAACATTGAGATCATTTCTTGAGACAAAGGTGTACACAGCACATTGCACAAACCATTTTTGAATGTGAGAAAGGAGTCTCATATTCATAACCTTCCCTCTACCATGGGTGAGAGAAATTTCGTTTTCAAGGATAGCAGCCAAAAAGTTGTTGACAATAACATTTTCTCTGATACAATCTTGCACAAAGAACACCAATTAGGCAACGATGGGAACCAAATTTGTACAACTAATAATCTTTTTAGAGTAAAAGGAAAAAAAGAACCTTTGCAACTCTATCATAAACATCACTTCAATGAGGACTGTTCATGATGATTCCAGGCAGGGTGTTCTTCATTTAAAATAAAATAAAAATCGAAACTTCAATTTTAAAGGTTAAAACTTTGATAAAATAAGATCTACTTTGCAAGTGCCAGTCTGACCACCCTTCATACCAAAAAATAAAAGAAAAGAGTCTACCTAATCTCTTATTCGATGAGAAAAGAAATGGAAAAGAAAAGAAAAAAATAACTTTGAAGTGGGAAGAGCAGAAGCAGTAACAATCTAAATCGAAACAGGAAACATGTTTGTCAGATGAAAATGTTTACACGAATATATCTGTGGTGGACGACAATGAAAAAGCTAGCAGCAAGGAAAATGAGAGAAAAAAGAGAGAGATTGAGAGAAGAAGGAAAGAAGAAAGAGAAACATAAAAAACTCCATTTTTGATTGTCACTGGAAGAATTCAATCCTAAAGCTTCTCCTCTTCTCCCTCTCCCTTTTATCATTTCAATCGACAAAAGTAAATGGAAGATTCGAGAGAGGGACTCGTTGATTTCTCCGTCCATCTTTCTTTCTTTTTTTTACGGGGTTTTCTATTCACACCCTAACAAATACTAGGCACACCCTATCTAAACAAAAATGACTCTTCACACCCTTATTGCAAGCATTATATTGTTTTTCTGTATTTTTTGTTTCCAGTGAGCTATGGCTCACCGGAGTTGCTGCCTGGCAGCACTTGAATGCTGCCTGGCAGCACTTGAATGCTGCCAGGCAGTAGTTGTATGCACTTGCGGCACTAAGCTGCTGCATATTGGTCACAGTCGTAGCACCAGGGTGCCGCGAGATGGTCACAGTCGCAGCAGTTGTATGCACTCGTGGCACTAAGCTGCCGCGAGATGGTCACATTCACAACACCAGGGTGCCACAAGATGGTCATAGTCACGGCACCAGCGTGCTGCGATATGTCCACAGTCGCGGCACTAAGGTATCGTGACTAGCCCGCATGTGCTTCTGCAATTCTTTTTTTTTTGACTGCCCAGGCAACTATGCTGCCAACAACAGTGCGGCAGCAAGCTGCCTGGGCAGCACTTTCTTGCTGCCTGGCAACATTCAAGTGCTGCCAGGCAGCAACTCCGGTGAGCTTAAGCTCACCTGAAACAAGAAATTTTAGAAAAAAAATGAAAAAGGGTATTTATGTAATTTAAAAAAAATAGGGTGTGTCAAACAATTTTTCGGGTGTGAGTAGAGCTCCCCTTTTTTTACTCTTAGTAAATATGCACACGTACAAAATTACCCTTAAAATCAACTAAAATTCCTGATCATACTTGGCATTTAATTGGGCATGCAATCGGTCAAAAAAACGGTTCAAGCCTAACTTTAATAATATGTTATTGATGTTGATTACATATAAATATATTATAAAAATAAAATAAAATAAAATAAAAAAAGAGACCTCCACTTTCCCATAGAAGTGGGATCTGTTAAGGAAAAAAAAAAGGAGGGGGGGATGGGGAAGAAGGGAAGCATTTGTGGTACCATTATCGGCCCCAACTTAACAGCCAAAGAGGACCCATTTTCGGGCTTGGGTGGCGGTTCTTGAATCTCGGCAAACCGACGACCTCCGAAGGAACGGAAAAGAGAGAGATGTGGGTGGACAGAAAGAAGAGTGAAGAATGGGGTGACTGGGAAACCAAATGAAAGGCTGTTAGTGGCGATTCATAAAGAGGGAGATATCGGGGCTGAGGAAAGAAAAGGAATCGGGGGAGAAACTTGCGGCAGAAAGCATAGAGAAGCAGGAGAGGGGCTTTCGGGCTCCATTTCGAGATTGACAGGGGGAGTTTCTGGCGCGAAAGAAAGAAGAAGAAAACGAAAGTGGAGGAGGCCGTAGCCGCCATTGCCGTCTCTTAAGGGGTGAAAAGAAATCGAGGAAGGGCCTAGAACGAAGCTGAAACTGAGGTATGTGAAGGGCTGCGGTCGCTAATTTGGAGTTAAGTTTGGGTGGCATTGAAAGGCTGAAACCGAGAGCATTCGAGGTTGGGTTTAAGAAGAGAACGGTCTGTAAAGAAAACAAAACAGAGGCGAGATTTCAGACTGAATTTGGATGGCTGTTGGGCACTGGAAGTGACGCTGTTTAAAGGCTGTTGGAGCAGAGCTGGAGCATGGGATTTAAGGTACGATAAGGGCGGTTTCAGGTGGCCTGGACCAAGGGCTGTGCTGCCTGGTTTTGGGTGCAGATAAGGGGCTGTACAGGGTGACTCTTGGGCTGTGTAGAAGGGTTTAGTTGGAGCAGAAATCAGGGGAAAAGAACTAATTTGAACAAGAGATTCCGATGCTGATTTTTGGGTCATGAATGGGGGAAACGAAACAGTGAAAATTGGAGCTTAAAGTTGAGATTTCAAGGGCCGGAATAAAGCTCAGAGGCAGGGGATTGAAGGGCCAATCGAAAGCTAGTTTAGGTGCTCACTTGGGTTGTGTTTGGTGGCTGTAACGAAGGTGAAACGAGAAAGGATTGAAGGCTGCTTGGGGCTATTTCATGGTGGCCGAAATAGAGAGAAAGTAAATATATGTATTTATATAGGCCATTCGGCTAAGCGAAAATCATATGGGTGATTTTGGAACTTGATGAAGCTTGTTGGTGGCTTGGATTGCTAAGCTTACAAAGCTTTTGTTAAGATTTCTTATCTAATTTAGAAGTATAATTTTATTGTATTAGGCTCGTTTAAATTGAGTACTAAAATGTGGAATTAGGGAAATTTTTTGGAAATGTGATTGATGAACTTATGGATTATGGATGTAGGATAAAATTTAAAATAAATGATTGTGTGCGATAGTATGATGATGTGAATTGAGGGTGAAATGCAGCTACTAATACAGGGGTGATTGTTGGGCTGAAAATAGGTACTTAAAGGAGGCTAAAGATTGCCTTTTGGAGGCTGAAACTGGGGCTGGACAGGGGAGGTTTGACCATGAAGTTAAGCCGAGAGAAAAGAAAAAGAGAAGAGAAGAGGAAAAAAATTGAATTGTTACTAAAGTAGGTATCGAAATTTAGTAAGAAAATAGGTAAGAAGTGCTATGTTATTTTTGTAGAAATATTTAGAATTTTATTGGACTGATACTGAGCTTTGCGATGATGTTTAAATGTGTAGCACAATGCTAAGGCAACGAACACAGACTCGGCTAGGCTTGGCGTACTGGCAATAAGCTTAGGAGTCCGTAAAATTATATATACGAGATTGTTGCTATGTTATATTGTGTAATTGATAGTTAAGAAGTTATATACATGGAATGTGTTGGTATCATGTTGTTAGTATAGCAAGTGTAATCATGTATGGTAGGTGTATGGATTGAGGTTGAGATTTAGATATCTGTTATGGCAAGGATTTGGCTATAGTATAATGATTATATGAATATATATAATATATATATATATATATATGTGTGTAAAGAAAATATTATTAAGTGCTCGTGGCCATATTGATGCTATAAATGTAGATATATATATATATATATATATATATAAAATAGGTAAATACACACACACATGCCTATATATAAATACATAGATGTATCTACTTATTTGAGGAACTTAGAACATGATGGATGGTTTGATGTTAAGTAAATATATATGAATCGCAAGGATAGGGATATATGTAAGGATTTGTTTTAATTGTTGATTTGAGATATAGTTAAAAGAAGAATAATGTGAGAAATTTAAATACAAAGACGATGTTATGATCATATAATTAGCTTATAACGGAAGAAAAATATATATATATACACTAAATTGGTATAGTGATTTAATTGTTACGTGTAATGGGTAAATTATAATTTACTTAGTATATTGTGCAATGGTGATGTATGATTGGTTGTGGATAAGAAAATGTATATATATGCAAATATGGGGATAATGAATTAGCTCAGATATGATATGTTAAGAATTGCTATACAAAGAAGTTGCTTTGTTTGTATTATTTGTTGATAATGTAATGGAATGTGTCCTAGGTGCTTGTTAGTGCCTTCTTGCTCATATATGCATTTGTAAGTGTATAATTATACACCCATATATATATATATATATATATATATATATATATATATATGCAAATATGGGGATAATGAATTAGCTCAGATATGATATGTTAAGAATTGCTATACAAAGAAGTTGCTTTGTTTGTATTATTTGTTGATAATGTAATGGAATGTGTCCTAGGTGCTTGTTAGTGCCTTCTTGCTCATATATGCATTTGTAAGTGTATAATTATACACACACATATATATATATATATATGTGATAACCGTAAATTTTTCCATTTATTGGAAATTAGAAATATTGAAAATAAATATTAGAGAAATTTAATAAGAGGAAATAAATAAAATTGCGAGAAACGGGATATTGGTGAAAATCCTGAGAAATGAGGAAGTGATGAATAAGGAAATTCGTGTGAAGGAAATTAAATGAAAATAAAAATAAAATCGTTGAAATTCCCGAAATTAAGGAAAGTGAGGAATTTAAAATTTGGATAAATTGGAAATAAGGGAAGGATAAAATTATGGGAAATAATGAAGAGAAAAATTTAATTTAGAGAATAAAAATCCAAAATTTAATAAGAGAATAAGAAAATAAATGAAATATATTTATATAATTATATATTATATAAATGTATTTTTATACCAATACATATGTATTCAAAATATTATATAGTATACTTTAAAAATACGTTGTTATATATATAGAAATATATATATATATACTATCTCATAAATTCAAATAATACATATGTATATAAATATAATGTTTTATGTGTATATATAATTATGTAAATACATATAGAAGAAAAGTAAGTATGGTTTTATATTAAAGTTGATATGTATAAATATTTTATTATAGCATTTATATAATTTATATATATAAATGTTACTTAATTTTTAGTATATATATAAATATACACATATATACTAGACATGTATTTTGTAATGTACAATATGTATTTTGTATATAATATATATTGTAATATATTATATATGAAATGATATATGTATGATATATATATATTATATGTATGAAATATAAAATATAGTGTATAATATCATATACTAAAAATAGAAAGGGAAAATAAACCAAAAAGGAAAGAAAACAGAAGGAAGGATCGGGGGAAGGAATCCCGACCCTCCCAGCTGCAACCATCGATGGCGAAGCCGCCACCGCCGGCGAGGGAGGAAGGAAAGCGAGACGCCACCGACCAGAGAGAGGAAAGAAGTTGCCGGCGGCGTGAAGAAACGAAACAGAATCGAAGGGAAACAGAAGCAAAGGGAAACAGAAGCAAACGCTGGAGAAGAAGAGGAAATGGCCGACGGCGATGCCGGCCAAATCGGTGACCGGCACTACCACCGAAGCTTCACCAGAGGGAGAGGAAGCTGATGGAGGCCACCGGAGATGCAATGGACAGTGGAGGAACGCCGGCGAAGAGGAAGAAGAACCGAGGCAAAACCGCCTCGATCCGCCGCCGTGCCGCCGATCCAGGGCAAATGGAGGGCACAGGCAAGTTCGTCGTGCAGCCGGCCAACTGAGGGACGCCTGAACCACCGGAGAACCGGCCGCCGGCGAGGAACCGGCGAGGAAAGGAGCTGGATCGGTCTGAACCGGTCTGACCGGGAAAGGAAGAAGAAAAAAAGAAAGGAAAAAGAAAAGAAAAAGAAAAGAAAAAGAAAAAAGAAAAAAGAAAAAGAAAAAGAAAAGAAAGAAAGAAAAGAAAAAGAGGAAAAAGGAAGAAAAAAGAGAATTTCGGGAATTCGGAAAATTCCCGGAAATTCGACAACCCTGGATTTTACAAAATTCGGTATGAAATTTCCCGAGAATTTAATTTCAGAAAGAAATTAAATAAATTATGAAAAATACTAAAAAATTAGAATTTTAATTCCAGAAATTATTTTCAGCAATCGGGATAAGGAATCGGGAGAAATGGAGTGCGGGCGCGATCGATAAGCGGAATTCGCCGACCCGGAAAAAGGTAAGGGATGCATGTGCAGCACTGTAAGGATACTCAGTCTGCATAATTTAATTGAAATATTTTATGCAATTATTTTATGAAAATTATTATGATGCATGATTCGCTGAAAATAATTTAGGAAGAAGTACTGGCTGAAAGATTTTAAACTGTATTTTCCGTGCAGGAGGTTAGTAAATCGGTAGTCGTTATGCTGCCGAAAATTTTAGAAAAAAACTTTATAAAATCATATTAAATGATTTTATTTCCGAATTTCGATAGTAAATCACGAAACATGAGGAAATTACTAAATTTCATAAAACATGAATATAATGAGATGAAATTTTAAAATATTCATGTATTCGAGAATGGTGACAATGAAACCACCCAAAATTCTCGGAATAGATAAATTACACGAATTACGAGACGAAAGATGAAGTGAAATATAGTGCGTATTCTTATGAATATTTTTATAAATATTCACTAAAGGATTTTAACCCTCATGGTTTTAAATCATGGAATTATATATTTATATAAATTCCATAAAGGTGTATTTTATGATTAGAATTACGGTTTTGAGACTGGTTGGTATTCTTATCATGCTGATGCATGATATGTGATATGTTTAGTCCCGGTGGACATCTAATCAGTGATCCACTGAGAACAATATAGGTTATGATCATAGATTTGACCGGTGTAATTCCTTACCCTCCGAGGTATACAGTATGATAAGATTGATGTCTATCTTAGACTCCATAAATGATAGGTAATATGTTTTCAAAAGGAAGGAATGATAATTCTAATATTCTTTCTATGGTCTCAAACGAAATATTAGATGTTAAGTACTACATGAGATCTGATAAGACAGTGGAAAGTACACATGGCATACAGGCCATACCGAGCAGAGACTCGATGATTGAACCGTGGGAGCCACCTCTTGAGTCCTTCGGGAACTAAGTGCTACACGTGTTCTGATGTTTCAGTACAGGCCATACCGAGCAGAGACTTGATGATTGAACCGTGGGAGCCACCTCTAGAGTCCTTCGGGAGCTAAGTGCTACACGTGTTCTGATGTTTCAGTACAGGCCATACCGAGCAGAGACTCGATGATTGAACCGTGGGAGCCACCTCTAGAGTCCTTCGAGAACTAAGTGCTACACGTGTTCCGATGTTAGTATGAAAAATCGTAGGATATTGTGACGATAAGTAAGTGATTGTGATTCATGAATTCGACAAATGTCAAAGAATGAAATAGATTTTAATAGCTTATTTTGCTTTTTAAAGGACGGAACTAATTAAGAGAGTACATTAAAACATGAAATAAGTTTTAAAGAAATAAGATGATGATTTAACTAATATTCTTTTCAAGGAATATAAGAATATTAATTATTTTATTTAAATGCTTTGTTTCGTAGAAGCATTATTTTGAAAAGCATATGAAAAAGGTTATGAAAGTTTGAAAGAGAAAAGGATTTATTAATTCAAAACGATAATGAAAATTTTCTCTATAGTTGCTTCTAGGTTCCGGAACAAGTATGGTATTCTAAAATACCTACCATACTCTAATCGGATCCCTAGCCGACTGTAGTATCCTTCCTACATGCGAGCCTAGAGCCCATAGGAAAAATGAAAAAGATTTTCAGCATATAGGAAGCTGAGTATCAAGTAAGGCATATAATTCTCTTACTGAGCCGTGGTTTTGCTCACCCCTTAATTTTCAACATTTCAGGTTTTGATGAATGTGAGTTCAGTGGATTGTGCATACTGGCTGTACACGAACGACAATGTGTCAGACCGACTGTTTATTTGAGGTATGATCATTTATTCTCTGTATTTAGACATGTCAACAGTACTACTTATCTGAGAAATTACGATAGGGGATGTGTATAATATAAACAATACATTGTAAAATTGTTTAACAGTCAGTACAAGTGAAGTATCACAGACAGCCCAACCGGTTAAGATGTGTATAAGAAGATGAAAAATGTGGTCACGGGTCGTGCCAGATTTAATGGTATCAGAGCAACGGTTGGCCTGATGTCTGTGGATACTTTTGGAAGGAAAAGAGTTAAACATCCCCGGTAGTACTGTGTCGTCTGAATACATAGAGAAAATAAATGATTGTAATGGAATAAAATGATTTAAAGGGAGTGAGAAAGTGTAAATTGAGAATGTTAAAGAAGAAAATAGGCTCAGAAATTTTCGAAAAATTGGTGATTCTTCTAATCTATATGAAGGCCTGTTCGGTAAGGAACAGAAATGGACTTGGTGAGGGCCCCACCAGTACTTTTCTGTCCGAACCGAACTGAGACCTGAAAGTGATGGTATAAAATAGGGGAATAAAATATCATCATTAAATAGACTTTAAGATCACCGATTGAGGGTAATTTGAAGAGAGAGAAAATTTTTAGCCAAAAATGACCAAAATACCCCTACCCCCAAAATTTTACTGGGAGTCAAAATAGATCACCAGAAGTTGGAATTGATCGATTTGACAGAGAAATTAATGATATAAAGCTGAATTACAACCAAAATAATCCAATTATAGATTTTAGTGAACTTATCTGTCGAAAATCGAATGAGATCTAACTTGCTGTTATAAGTATCAGAAAGGATACTATCAACACATAGATGATCAGTTTATTGATTTGAATGTATATTGAGGAGATAGAAATAAATGTCGAAATGACGAAAATGCCCCTATATTGGGCGATGTCGGAATAGTGATAAAACCGAGCTGAATTGGAATCCATTGATAGTAATGGAATTATTAATGGCATAGAAGATGTCATATGAATCTAACGATCCCTGTTACTGATTCCACTGACACTTAGATTACGGACGCGAAAGAAAAACCCCGAGTGGACTATGGGCCATAGGGGATAACCGTACGATTGAGTGTGGCGGCCAGGGCCCCCCCACGAGTGGACTTTGGGCCATAGTGGTAAATCCTGGGCTTTACAATAAAACAATCCGTGAGGGGCTAAGTGCCACGTCTGTGTGACGGGGGCCACCTCTAGAACCCAGAGCGGACAGCACGGATGAGTGGTGCGGCTCGGGCCCCTCCAGCTTGAGACCGACAAATCCGAGGCATCACAATAAAACGTGTACATGCGGACGACAGACGGGCCGGGACCTTATATGATGCGATCCAAAGAGTGTAGTGGAATGTCATCAGATGATTGACCCGGTTATTGACTGTAAGGGTCGAAAAATTTAGAGTGTATTGAAGGGATCGTTAAATACTATGAAAAGTGAAATGATTACAAGAATTGACTGATGAGGTGAAAAGTACAAATAATGAAATACATACTGGTGTGATTACTTATGGTTCTGTACGTTTTCATTTCTTTGAGGTATCAAACAGATAATCGTACATAGAACCGACGTATCTTGGAATATGTGCTACAGAATGAGGTACTGTGTGGAGTACTGTGAATTAGAGGATAATTATAAGAACAGTCAAGTGATAAAAAGAAGATGACCGCTAACCTAAGTTCTTCAGGACCTTTGAGACAGAACTGTGATGGGCGACCCAATGGTGGGCGACCCGTAGTGGATCATGTGTTGTGAGATATAGGCGAACTATCTCATCGCCGACTCACTAGTAAGGATAAACCTGAGGCGAAAGGATCGCCTAGGGGATGCTCGTCGATGGTCGATATGAACGGGCG
The DNA here is from genome assembly GCA_031772115.1 of Heritiera littoralis. Lineage (NCBI taxonomy): Eukaryota > Viridiplantae > Streptophyta > Magnoliopsida > Malvales > Malvaceae > Heritiera > Heritiera littoralis. The sequence continues at coordinate 4,286,860 of JAPDPK010000042.1, forward strand.
AGGCCCTTATAAGTATCTCAATGGTAACACGAGTGTAAGGAACTAGGTACGTAAGGGATGCCAAGGTTCAAACCTCATGGAGAATATACTCAAGGGAACTAAGCCTGAATTCAGTAAATGGAAATGGTTTTAAAGTGAATAACTGAATTGAAACGAGTAGCTGTAAAGTGTGTTGATAACCATTGTACTTGATACAGCTTACCAAAATGAGATTCGTAACGCTGTAAAGTATGACTAGGTAATGAAATCAAGGTAGAGTATGTATCAAAATGATTTGAATATGGAATGTCTCTGCCTTGAAACTACACTGTGAAATGATGGGAAACAATGATGAAGGTCCAAAATGATAAAAGAAGTGTGGTTAAAGAAACTGTCGGTTGAGAATCCCAATAAATTCCAAAGTAACATAGATTGAGAAATCAGGTTAATGTTGATTCGATCGTGGATATGAAATTTATTCTTAAGCTTGTATCGAAGAATATGGAAGAAACCCAACAAGCTTAAGAAAAGAATTTTTGGAAAATATTGTGGATGATGAAATTCACATTTATCGATGTAGAGGATGGAAATACAAATGACATGATTTAAGGATGAATTAAATGATATATTAACATTTTTATTATACACTAAAGTTCGTATGAAGAACAAATAAATATCTATATGGAAGTGATGCCTTAAATATGATTTAATCGGAGATGTACAAGGAGCTTATAAGAGCAATCTTTATAAAAGGCATCATCAGATGAAAAGTTAAGAATGATGGTCACAAGATGATAAGAAATGTAGATTAAAGAAAATATCAGATTTGATTTCCGATAAAACTTCCAAGTTATATGAATTAGAGGAATCGAGATAACATTGACTCGATTTTGAATATGAAGTTAAATTCTAAGTTTATATCGGAGGATAGAAAGAATCCGAAAAGCTTAAGAAAATAACTTGAAAATTGTGTGAATATGAAATTCAGTGTAAAGGTCTGAATGACGAAAATACAGATAATGAAAAATTGAGAATAATGAAACTGTCTGTATAAGTAAAATGAGAAATACAAATGATATTGAGTTGTAGATGAATTAAAAAGGATGTATTAATTTCCTATCATTGATAAAGTTCTGGTGAAGAACAAGTATTCATCTACATGAAAACAGACTTTATGAGCTGATTAGGATGTGAGGAGTAATAAGACTAGCCTCAATATAAAGAGTCCTTAGATAAAAGATTGAAGATTGGTGTCCATAAGGTGACGATTTGAACTCGGAGTGAATTTTACGAGTTTCGATTGAAGTAAAGGGTAATGAGTTGCCTTGTAAAGTAGATAAGCCTAAAGAATGAGGCATCCTTACATGAGTAAATTGATGAAATACTGATAGAGTCTAAAGTATAAATGGAACATGAGCAGCATTGTGATATAATCCTTAAACTCTTAAAGGCTGTGGAATTGTGCTAAGATTAACAACTAAGAAATTTGGCTAGACAGTATCTCCTCTTGAAATATATGATCTTGAGACGACAGGATGACAGTGAACCTGTCTATGACATAAAGATAATGATTGAGATACGAAAGTAATGAGTCTAGCTAAATACTACTGCCAGCCTATAAAAGAGTGATGAGACTGGCTGCTCTATAGACGAGATCTAATTAAAGAAATTAAAGTCGGCAGATGGATAAGTGTAAAGAATAGATGGTATACGATTTTAAAAGATCTTAGCTGTATAGTACCATACCAATCGAGAAAACCGACAAAAGGATGAGAGTAAAAATATGAAAAACGAAAATGAAAGTGGAATAAGGAAATAAATTGCATGATGAGAAGGGAACATCAATATGAAACAGTTCCGAAGTTAAGACTGAAGTGAATTGTGTTGGTTATCACATAAATGTGGCAAGATGTAAAATCAAAGCCAGAACTGATAAGTGAAAGTAATGATACTCCAAGGAGTAAGATAATTGATATGTTTACTGCCAGTAAAATGTTTGTACATATAACCACCTCGAAATGATAAAGATGGTGGAATTGTATAAATAATGTGGTACTTAAATGGATAATTCGAGGATTCAATCACAGAATCTAAATTATGAAAAGAGTATATTCCTGGTTATATCTTAAAATTTAAATGATATTGAATATACCATAAGCGTAAGAGATGTAATGACCATACTACATGAAAAGAGACATGGAGAGAAAATGATTGTCTCATGATTTAATTACTGTAAGAGATGATTAATAGTAAAATCGGCAAATGAGATGCAGCATTGATGGAATAAGTGCGAAAATGAACATTGTGGACAATAAAGAGTCCAAAAGAGGAATGATGATATGGAAGTGATTAAAGACTGATGATCTAAATAGAATCACTTTCCATTATCAGACATCTAGATTCTCTAGTGCCTTAGTCGAAGTATAAGTGTTAAACGGTGTGAATGTGTATGTACAGTTTCCAGTGAGCCTTACATGTGATGGGAGTCTCTGTGTTGCCATATGCTAATGAGAGATAGCAAAAGGCTTTGAGATCCCAAGTGTATTGATAGCACCGCTCCAGACTGATATATTTTTATATATGAGCGTGAGATGTAAACGCTCCATGATATTGAGAGAGCGTGTGCATGAGATGTGAAAGCTACTGGGACACTTACATATAATTGATTGACATGAGTACATGATAGTACCAAATTATGTCGACTCGGCACTAAGTGAGAAGAATGAATGATGAACAGCATAGATCAGCTGTAATATGAAAAATATTGTGTATGGACTCTTATATGAAAAGAATAAAAGGGAATAACTCCCGATTTGAGAAAAGAACTTACGGGAGTATAGACATATACGATGAAAGACAGCATGTAGTGGTCTAAAGCACTCTTGATGTTGAAAGTGTACTGGCAGTATTACTTGGAAGATGAACTAGAGATCAGAAGTCTTAAGTATACGGCATATACCACCTTTGGACTTAAGTTAAATTCGGAGGACCGAATTTCTTAAGGTGGGGAGGATGTGATAACCGTAAATTTTTCCATTTATTGGAAATTAGAAATATTGAAAATAAATATTAGAGAAATTTAATAAGAGGAAATAAAAAAAATTGCGAGAAACGGGATATTGGTGAAAATCCTGAGAAATGAGGAAGTGATGAATAAGGAAATTCGTGTGAAGGAAATTAAATGAAAATAAAAATAAAATCGTTGAAATTCCCGAAATTAAGGAAAGTGAGGAATTTAAAATTGGATAAATTGGAAATAAGGGAAGGATAAAATTATGGGAAATAATGAAGAGAAAAATTTAATTTAGAGAATAAAAATCCAAAATTTAATAAGAGAATAAGAAAATAAATGAAATATATTTATATAATTATATATTATATAAATGTATTTTTATACCAATACATATGTATTCAAAATATTATATAGTATACTTTAAAAATACGTTGTTATATATATAGAAATATATATATATATATATATACTATTCATAAATTCAAATAATACATATGTATATAAATATAATGTTTTATGTGTATATATAATTATGTAAATACATATAGAAGAAAAGTAAGTATGGTTTTATATTAAAGTTGATATGTATAAATATTTTATTATAGCATTTATATAATTTATATATATAAATGTTACTTAATTTTAAGTATATATATAAATATACACATATATACTAGACATGTATTTTGTAATGTACAATATGTATTTTGTATATAATATATATGGTAATATATTATATATGAAATGATATATGTATGATATATAATATATATTATATGTATGAAATATAAAATATAGTGTATAATATATCATATACTAAAAATAGAAAGGGAAAATAAACCAAAAAGGAAAGAAAACAGAAGGAAGGATTGGGGGAAGGAATCCCGACCCTCCCAGCCGCAACCATCGATGGCGAAGCCGCCACCGCCGGCGAGGGAGGAAGGAAAGCGAGACGCCACCGACCAGAGAGAGGAAAGAAGCTGCCGGCGGCGTGAAGAAACGAAACGGAATCGAAGGGAAACAGAAGCAAACGCAAACGGGAGAAGAAGAGGAAATGGCCGACGGCGATGCCGGCCAAATCGGTGGCCGGCACTACCACCGAAGCTTCACCGGAGGGAGAGGAAGCTGATGGAGGCCACCGGAGACGCAATGGACGGGAGGAACGCCGGCGAAGAGGAAGAAGAACCGAGGCAAAACCGCCTCGATCCGCCGCCGTGCCGCCGATCCAGGGCAAACGGAGGGCACCGGCAAGTTCGTCGTGCAGCCGGCCAGCTGAGGGACGCCTGAACCGCCGGAGAACCGGCCGCCGGGAGGAACAGGCGAGGAAAGGAGCTGGACCGGTCTGACCGGGAAAGGAAGAAGAAAAAAGAAAGGAAAAAAAGAAAAAGAAAAAAAAAGGAAAAAGAAAAAAGAAAAAGAAAAAGAAAAGAAAAGAAAAAAAAGAAAAAGAGGAAAAAGGAAGAAAAAGGAAGAAAAAGAGGAAAAAGGAGAATTTCGGGAATTCGAAAAATTCCCGGAAATTCGACAACCCGGGATTTTACAAAATTCGGTAAGAAATTTCCCGAGAATTTAATTTCAGAAAAAAATTAAATAAATTATGAAAAATTCTAAAAAATTAGAATTTTAATTCCAGAAATTATTTTCAGCAATCGGGATAAGGAATCGGGAGAAATGGAGTGCGGGCGCGATCGATAAGCGGAATTCGCCGACCCGGAAAAAGGTAAGGGATGCATGTGCAGCACTGTAAGGATACTCAGTCTGCATATTTTAAATTGAAATATTTTATGCAAATATTTTATGGAAATTATTATGATGCATGATTTGCTGAAAATAATTTGGGAAGAAGTACTGGCTGAAAGATTTAAAACTGTATTTTCCGTGCAGGAGGTTAGTAAATCGGCAGTCGTTATGCTGCCGAAAATTTTAGAAAAAAACTTTATAAAATCATATTAAATGATTTTATTTCCGAATTTCGATAGTAAATCACGAAACATGAGGAAATTACTAAATTTCATAAAACATGAATATAATGAGATGAAATTTTAAAATATTCATGTATTCGAGAATGGTGACAATGAAACCACCGAAAATTCTCGGAATAGATAAATTACACGAATTACGAGACGAAAGATGAAGTGAAATATAGTGCGTATTCTTATGAATATTTTTATAAATATTCACTAAAGGATTTTAACCCTTATGGTTTTAAATCATGGAATTATATATTTATATAAATTCCATAAAGGTGTATTTTATGATGAGAATTACGGTTTTGAGACTGGTTGGTATTCTTATCATGCTGATGCATGATATGTGATATGTTTAGTCCCGGTGGACATCTAATCAGTGATCCACCGAGACAATATAGGTTATGGTCATAGATTTGACCGGTGTACTTCCTTACCCTCCGAGGTATACAGTATGATAAGATTGATGTCTATCTTAGACTCCATAAATGATAGGTAATATGTTTTCAAAAGGAAGAATGATAATTCTAATATTCTTTCTATGGTCTCAAATGAAATATTAGATCATAAGTACTACATGAGATCTGATAAGACAGTGGAAAATACACATGGCATAAAGGCCAATCCGAGCAGAGACTCGATGATTGAACCATGGGAGCCACCTCTAGAGTCCTTCGGGAACTAAGTGCTACACGTGTTCTGATGTTTCAGTACAGGCCATACCGAGCAGAGACTCGATGATTGAACCGTGGGAGCCACCTCTAGAGTCCTTCGGGAACTAAGTGCTACACGTGTTCTGATGTTTCAGTACAGGCCATACCGAGCAGAGACTCGATGATTGAACCGTGGGAGCCACCTCTAGAGTCCTTCGGGAACTAAGTGCTACACGTGTTCTGATGTTTCAGTACAGGCCATACCGAGAAGAGACTCGATGATTGAACCGTGGGAGCCACCTCTAGAGTCCTTCGGGAACTAAGTACTACACGTGTTCCGATGTTAGTATGAAAAATCGTAGGATATTGTGACGATAAGTAAGTGATTGTGATTCGTGAATTCGACAAATGTCAAAGAATGAAATAGATTTTAATAGCTTATTTTGCTTTTTAAAGGACGGAACTAATTAAGAGAGTACATTAAAACATGAAATAAGTTTTAAAGCAATAAGATGATGATTTAACTAATATTCTTTTCAAGGAAAATATGAATATTAATTATTTTATTTAAATTTGTTTCGTAGAAGCATTATTTTGAAAAGCATATGAAAAAGGTTATGAAAGTTTGAAAGAGAAAAGGATTTATTAATTCAAAACGATAATGAAAATTTTCTCTATAGTTGCTTTTAGGTTCCGGAACAAGTATGGTATTCTAAAATACCTACCTTACTCTAATCGGATCCCTAGCCGACTGTAGTATCCTTCCTACATGCGAGCCTAGAGCCCATAGGAAAAATGAAAAAGATTTTCAGCATATAAGAAGCTGAGTATCAAGTGAGGCATATAATTCTTTTACTGAGCCGTGGTTTTGCTCACCCCTTAATTTTCAACATTTCAGGTTTTGATGAATGTGAGTTCAGTGGATTGTGGATCCTGGCTGTACACGAAGGACAATGTGTCAGACCGACTGTTTATTTGAGGTATGATTATTTATTCTCTGTAGTTAGACATGTCAACAGTACTACTTATCTGATAAATTACGATAGGGGATGTGTATAATATAAACAATACATTGTAAAATTGTTTAACAGTCAGTACAAGTGAAGTATCACAGACAGCCCAACCGGTTAAGATGTGTATAAGAAGATGAAAAATGTGGTCACGGGTCGTGACAATATATATATATATATCTATATTAATGATTTATGTTTGAATTTTTTAAATATGCTTGGATTTAAAACAAAGCATATAATATCTGAGATTGAGAATATGTTAGAGATGTGTATAAATAGAGGTGGTTATGGGCCGAGTTAGATCGGTTCCGATCCATAAAATCAGTGAAACGGTTTGAACCAGTTCACAATCGAGTTGAGTCGAGACGGGTTCAATCCTTAATTAACTTGAACTGACACTGCTCGATAGCTCGGTTTACGGGTTATCGAGACGAGTCGAGCCAACCCGGGCTGGTCCAGTTTTTTTTTTAATTTTTTATTTGTTTTTTAAATTTATTTATTAATTTTAATCAAACTAAATATTGACTTATTTAGTTATTTAATATATTTTTATGATTTAATCTAATAATTTATTTTTATAATAAATAACTTATTTAATAAAATGATTGTAATAAAGATAAAGTTATTATAAGATTATCTAATAAAGATATTGTTACAATAAAATAATAAATAATGATATTATAATAAAGTTTTTATAACTTATTTAATAAAATTATTCTTTTTAAAATAATTATAATACTTTTAAAATTTTTTAATTTCTTTAGATAAAGTTTTACTTATTTATTACATTTAAAACATAATTAAATTTATCATTTATAATTTAAATTAGAAGTAAACTTATCATTTTGCATTTAAAATATTTATTTATTTATTTAGTATGTTTTTAAAATATTCATTCATTTTATATTTTAAATATTTATTTATTTTCTAAACTTATAACATTAATTTATTTAGTATTTAACAATAATAATAAATAAAAATAATATATAAAAAAATTAAAATTATATATCGAATCGGATCGAGTTGAATTGGGCCAATTTCGAGCCAGATTCGGGTCAACTCGGCCCATTAAGCACCTCTATGTATAAATATGCTTGCTTGTTGGAATATAATGCAGGTTAATTTGGCTTTGTGATTGTGACATTGGTAGTGTCTTACTTGTGCCATTATAATACCGCATTTTGGTTGGAAATCATCTTAGGCAAATCTTGTAGGACTAGCTTAGACCTACATAATGCATTTTGATCATGCATTCAAAATGATACTGTACTTTTGATCATATGAATTGTGAAAGATTGTCTGAATGGGATTTTAGTATGAGACTAAATGAAACCCTATTGTAGGCATGTGTGGCCATTGGGGTGTGTGTGTGTGTATACATATATATACACACACATTACAGACTTTGGTTGTGTGATCAAGGAGTACTAGTATGTGTGTGTGTGTGTATATCACTGTTTTAGCGTATATACATTACGAGCTTCGACTATGTGATCAAGGAGTTTCTGTATATATGTAAGAAGGTGTATTGCCCAACAGTAACAACTGTGTGAATGTTGGACGGCTGTGTGAAAGTCCGACAACTGTGTGAATGTTGGATGACCGTGTAAAAGTCTAATAGCTGTGTGAATGTTGGATAGCTATGTCAAACTCCAACAGCTGTGTGAATGTCTGGCAACTAGTCGAGATAGTTACCTCAGCTACTAAATGATTACTAAAACTAGAATAATTCATGATCATGAATAGATCCTTAAGATGGGACTATGACCACTGCTAGCTACAGTGAATTCTTTCGTAGAAAGCATATTAGTTATAATTCGAAAAGCTTGATTATGTTGCTGAATTCCAAGAATGACCTCTTGTCTCTTTGTTAGTACTTTTAAATATGTATTTTGGATTTGTTAAGAAATAAAATGAGTTTTTTTTTTGTTTATATAAGGTACAAGCGGGAAGGGGAGACTTGAACCTTGGATCTAATCTCTTTTAAAAAGAGGTAACAACTACTAGACTAAACTTTGGTTGTTAGAATGAGTTTCTTATTCCTCTTTATATAGTAACTCGATTTTGTAACTGAGTCAATACTGACATGATTTGATGTTGTCTACATAATGGTTTTATACTTTATAAACGAATTTGCATTGAAATTTCATTATTTATAGTAAATTGTACTTAATAAATAGATTTTAGTGCATTCTGTTCATGCATAACACATGCATTAAGCATAGTATGAACCTAGCATCTTGTAATATATACTTCCTTACTGGACTTTAGCTCACTCCCTTTTTCTCTTCATAGATTATTTCCAATAGGCTCAAGTGCTAATGTGGTACACCGAGAGCTCTATGTATGTGCTGCGGAGCTTTCTAGCTTTTACACTGAGGTATAGCTCCTCTTTATGTTCTTGTTTATATCCCAGACACTTAGATTCTTTTTGTATACACAATTTATAGGATATTGGGATGTAAGTATATGCTTGTGTCGAGCTTGTAATTAAACTGTGCCTCGTAATGGATATTATCTAGATGTTATGGATTTATGATAATGCAATATTTTTGTAAAGATTGCGTGGCACTTTGTTTTCGTAAGATTCAAGAGGTGGCCCCCACAGCCAACTCACATGTATTGTCCGCTTTGGGTATCCATCGGTCCCTTACGGTTTTGTCCCAAGGTGCCTGGAGTACCTCCCAGGACATTTAAAACCTTGAGCACGTTCCACATGTTTCGATCCCTTAACCACTTGGGATTGTTGAAACATGCTAACCATTTAGCATGTTTCAACAATCCCAAGTGGTTAAGGGATCGAAACATGCAGAACGCACTCAAGAATTTAAATGTCCTGGGAGGTACTCCAGGCACCTTGGGACAAAACTGTAAGGGACCGTTGGTACATAAAGCAGATATTACGTGTGAGTGGACTGCGGGAGCCACCTGTTGAATCCTACGAGAACAAAGTGCCACGTAGTCTTTATAAAAAAACGCCTGTTTTTATGTCAATGCCCAACCCATTTATCTGCTATCGGCTGGCATCCCCTAGGCGCTCTCACCCCAGGTTTGCCTTGACTTGTGAGGTAGGTGGTTGCCCACTCACTCAACATATTGTCCGCTTTGGGCGGTCTCCACCCTCACGGTTTTGTCCCAAGGTGCCTGGAGTACCTCCCAGGACATTTAACACATTGAGCGCGTTTCTCATGTTTCGATCCCTTAACCACTTGAGATTGTCAGCCAACGATAAATAAACAAGTTGGGCTTTGACATAAAAACAAGCGTTTTTTTGTAAAGACTGCATGGTACTTTGTTCCTGTAGGACTCAAAAGGTGGTTCTCGTAGCCCACTCACACATATTATCTGCTTTGGGTACCCATCGGTCCCTCACGGTTTTGTCTCAAGGTGCTTGGAGTACCTCCCAGGACATTTAACACCTTGAGCACGTTCCGCATGTTTTGATCCCTCAACCACTTGGGATTGTTGAATGGTTAAGGGATCGAAACATGTGGAACGCGCTTAAGGTTTTAAATGTCTTGGGAGGTACTCCAGGCACCTTAGGACAAAATCGTGAGGGACCGGTGGGTATCTAAAGCGGACAATATGTGTGAGTGGGATACAGGGGCCACCTTTTGGATCCTACGAGAACAAAGTGCCACATAGTCTTTACAAAAAAATGCCTGTTTTTATGTTAAGCCCAGCCTAATTATCTGTTGTAAGCTAGCATCCCCTAGGCGCTCTTGCTCCAGGTTTGCCTTGACCTGTGAAGTAGGTGGTCGCCCACTCACTCAACGTATTGTCCGCTTTGTGCAGTCCCCACCCTTACGGCTTTGTCCCAAAGTGTTGGGAGTACCTTTTAGGACATTTAACACTTTGAGCACGTTTCACATGTTTCGATCCCTTAACCACTTGGGATTGTCAACCGAACGTAGATAAACGAGCTAGGCCTTGACATAAAAACGGGCGTTTTTTTGTAAAGATTGCATGGCAAGTTGTTCCCGTAGGATTCAAGAGGTGGCCCCCGCAGGCCACTCACATGTATTGTTCGCTCTGGGTACCCACCGGTCCCTCACGGTTTTGTCCCAAGGTGCATGGAGTACCTCCCAGGACATTTAACACCTTAAGCACGTTCTGCATGTTTTGATCCCTCCACCACTTGGGCTTGTTGAATGGTTAAGGGATTGAAACATACGGAACGCGCTCAAGGTGATAAATGTCTTGGGAGATACTCCAAGCACCTTAGGACAAAACTGTGAGGGACCAGTGGGTACCCAAAGCGGACAATATGTGTGAGTGGGTTGCGAGGGCCACCTCTTGAATCCTATGAAAACAAAGTGCCATGCAGTCTCTATAAAAAAAATATTAAGTCAGAGCCCTTAGGTTATCAATTATGTATTACTACTCCTTTCAAGTAATCTCAAATGACCGAACATGTGTATCATCAATGTAAAGTAAAGGTGGGAGATAAGTACCTAGTAACAGATTTGGTGTTATTAGATATGTATGGCTTTGATGTAATACTAGACATAGATTGGTTAGCCAACCATCATGCTAGTTTAGACTACTATAGGAAAGTTGTTACTTTCTCCTTACCTGAAAAGTTTGTATTAAAACCTTGGAAATGATAAATAGAATGATTGTAATTTTATTGATGTCTCACTAATATGAGATTAATTTGTCTATGAAGGTTATCTCGTGTTTGTCGAGGATGCTGAAAAGAACCATCCAGAACTGTCTAACATTCCAATTGTCAAGGACTTCTCCGATGTGTTTCCGGATGAGCTACCGGGGCTACCTCCAGAAAGAGAGATGGAGTTCACTATAGAGCTACTCCTAGGCACTCAATCGATATCAAAGCTTCCATACCAAATGGCCTTCGTTAAGTTAGAGGAACTGAAAAAGCAGTTGTAAGAGTTGCTAGATAAATGGTTTATAAGACTGAGTGTGTCACCCTGAGGGGCTCCAGTATTGTTTGTAAAAAAGAAAGGCAGCAGTTTGAGGCTGTGTATAGATTATAGGTAGTTGAATCAAGTGACAATGAAGAACAAGTACCCGTTGCCTAGGATTGACGACTTGTTGGATCAGTTGAAGGGTGCCAGATATTTTCCAAGATTGATTTAAGGTTAGGGTACCATCAACTAAGAATTAGAAAGGAAGATGTATTGAAGACAGCCTTTAGGACTCGAAATGGCCACTCTGAGTTCCTGGTTATGTTATTTGGTTTAACGAACGCCCTTGTAGAGTTCATGGGATTGATGAATGAAGTGTTTAAGCCCTACTTAGATAAGTTTGACATCGTCTTCATTGATGACATACTAGTGTATTCCCGATCTCGGGAAGAACATGAACACCACCTTCGCACTGTACTCCTAACTCTCTAAGAGAAAGAACTGTATGCAAAGTTCAGTAAGTGTGAATTTTGGTTAAAGCAAATCAGTTTTTTGGGGCATGTAGTATCAAAGGATGGTCTATCGGTTGACCCAGCTAAGATAGAGGCCATGATAAATTGGGAGAGGCTTAAGACAGTGACTGAAATTCGTAGCTTTCTAAGGCTTACGGGATATTATAGGAGATTTGTAGAGGGATTCTCGAAGCTTGCTGCTCCATTAACTCGACTCACACGCAAGGATGTCAAGTTTGAGTGGAGTGATGTGTGTGAGCGCAGTTTTCTAGAATTGAAGCAGCGATTGACTACAGCTCCTGTTCTGACAATTTTGAGTGGATTTGAGGGATTTGTAGTATATAGTGATGCCTCTCTACAAGGTTTAAGGTGTGTATTGATACAGAATGGTAAAGTAGTGGCCAATGGTTCAAGACAGTTAAAGGACCATGAGAGAAACTACCTTACACACGATCTGGAGTTGGCAGCAGTAGTGTTTGAGTTAAAGATATGGCGCCACAATTTGTACGATAAATGGTTTTAGATTTACACAAATCATAAGAGTTTGAAGTATTTGTTCTCGCAGAAAGAGCTGAACATGGGACGGAGATGATGGATGGAGCTGTTGAAAGACTATGACTGCGAGATTCTCTACCATCCGGGTAAAGCAATAAGTAGGAAGAGTATGGGTTTGATCAGCTACATGATGGTCAAAGAGTGGGATTTGATGGAGAAATTCTCAGAACTGAATCTAAATCTAGAGCCAACAGGTGAGTGTTTGATGGCTAGTTTTAGTATAGAGCCTAGCATTATTGATCAGATTAGACAAGCTCAAAGAGAGGATCCTAAACTTGTGGAGATTGCTAGTAGGATACAACCAGATCAGTACTCGGATTTTGGGATCAAGGATGATGGGTTGTTGAGATATAAGAGCAGGATTTGTATTCTAGATAATTAGGTATTGAAGAGAGAAATTATGGAAGAGGCACACAGCTCCAAATACACGATGCATCCGGGTAAAACAAAGATGTATTAGAACTTACGTAAAGTGTACTGGTGGGCTGGTATGAAGCGGGATATAGCGACCTTTGTGTCCAAATGCTTAGTATGACAAAAGGTTAAGATTGAACATTAGAGACCAGCGGGCTTATTGAAGCCTTTATCTATACCTACGTGGAAATGGGAGCATGTCACTATGGACTTTATCATGGAGCTCTCGAGGACTCATAGGAATCACGATGCAATTGTGTGGTACTTGATAGATTGACAAAGTCCGCTCATTTCCTAGCTCACTTAATGCCTTAGCAAATTTGTATGTCAAAGAAATAGTGAGGTTACATGGGGTCCCAGTGAGCATAGTTTCGGATAGAGATTCTCGGTTTACTTCCCATTTCTAGGAACACTTCCAAGATGCCTTGGGAACTAAACTGAGCTTTAGCACAGCCTTTCATCCTCAAATCGATGGGCAGTCAGAGAGAACAATTCAAACCCTTGAGGATATGTTGAGGACATGTGTCATGGATTTTCAAGGCTCATGGGATGATCATTTGGCACTAGCTGAATTTGCGTATAACAACAGCTTTCACTCTAGCATAGGGATGGCACCGTATGAGGCGTTGTATGGACGTAAGTGTAGATCCCCTATTGGCTGGGAAGAGGTAGGCGAAAGAAAGATATTTACTCCTGAATTAGTAGAGAAAGCTTCTGAAGATGTGAGGCTGATATGTGATAGATTGGGACAGCCTAAAGTAGACAAAAGAGCTATGCTGATAGTTGGAGAAGGCCCTTGGAATTTCAAGTTGGGGATAAAGTATTTTTGAAGATCTCTCAGTCTAAGGGCATAATGAGATTTAGTAAAAAGAGGAAGCTGAGCTCTTGGTATATTGATCCTTTTGAAATACTAGAGAGGATTGGTGACGTAGCATACCGACTGGCATTACCACTAGAGCTATTAGGTGTGCACAACGTTTTCCATATGTCGATGCTAAGGAAGTATCATCCGAACCCTTCTTACGTCATTGAGTATGAACCTTTGGAGATTAGGGAGGACCTGAGTTATGTTGAGAGACCTATTCGGATATTGGGTAAGAAAGACAAGATATTGAGGTCTAAGACAATCCTTTTAGTTAAAGTACCTTGGCAGCACCACTCTTCAAAGGAAGCTACATGGGAACTAGAGAGTCTAATGAAAAAGAAGTACCCCCACCTTTTTCAGGACATGGAAAATTTGGAGTACCAAATTTCCTAAGGTAGGGAGAATGTGAAGACTACAAATTTTTCATACTAAGTTTGTAAATAAATGAAGAAATTAAATGAACTTAGTGTGAGATGTACTTTAAAAATACTATTATTGAGTAATGAAATCGAAGATGTGGGTGTAGCACATTTAACAATAAATGATTAATATATAAAATTTGGATTTAGATAAATAAATTCAAGATATATAAATAATATATATATATATATTGATTCAATAAGGAAAATAAGTAATATTTTGCACACTGTGAAGTAAACTAATAATTATATAAATGCACTTATGAAACCTAAGTGCATAGATAATTAAAAAAACAAATAAATATATGTAAATATATATATTCATTTTAACAAATAAAGAATACAAATACATTAAATTAAATGTAATATATAAGTATATTAAGAATATATATAAACATATATGACATATAAGACTTACTATTTTATATATATATATATTTGTATGACAAGATATATATATATAAAATATGAGGTAGATTATATATATTTTTTATATAAAAAAATGGGGGGAAGGAAAAATCGGGATTGGATTCCTTTGGAAGCCACTCGATTTGCTCCTGGTGGGAGCAGGAAAACTTAAACTCAAGCGAAAGCATAGGAAAGCCTCTGCCAAAATCAGACCAAAAAGCAAAAGAAAAGGAAATTTGGGGAAAGAGCCGAAAATAAAGAAGAGAAAGGAAGTGTGGAGTTGGTGAGAAAGTGCAATAGAGGAAAGGATTTCTGTAGCAAATCGAAAGAGTGAAAGGAAAGGAACTGCAGCCATTCGGTGAAGAGAAGAAGAGAAACTGTTGCAGTAGAGAAAGAACGAACTGTAGTGAGGAGAAACGAGAACCAAAACCGAGAAGAAGAAGCTGAAGCAAACAACAAGAGTGTTGCACTGCAAGGAAGAAAATGATTTAAGAAGAAAGGCTGAACTGATAGCCTTGGAAAGAGTGGTATGGGTTGGTGATCTTGATTTAAAATAGGATAGTTCTAGAACTACTGTTTGGAGCCTTTGATAGCAAAACCTTGGAGGAGGAAGAACAACTAGGTTTTGCCATTAATTTGCCAGCAACTAAGGTGAAACCCGAGACAACAAGGAATCGGGAAGGAAGGAGAAGGAAAGAAAGGGCTTACTAGGTTTGCACCTTTGCTTTTTCTTCAATTTTGGGCTATTGCTTAAGTACCATTCGACTGGAACTATAACTAAAACAAGAGGCTTGCATGGAGCTTAGCAGTAACGGTGTTTAAGGATGAGGAAACGAGAGTAGATGGCTGAAGCTTAGAGGTGCCGAATAAGGGACTTGGCTGTGGGCGCTAAGGGATTTGGACGTGATTTCAGGTTGTACGTTGGGGACTAGAACGTGGCATTTAAGGGATGAATTTCAGAACTGGAATGAAGGGCTGTTAACAGAGGTAAATGATGGTCTTCTTTTAGTTGGTTTTGAGCTGAGTTAGTTAGTGATTTAATGGCTTGAAAAATTATGTGAAACAGGGTTCGTTGGGTGCTGGATGAGTGCCCAAAACCGAGAGCTTGAAGCCTGAAAGCCTTGGCATTAGAAGATTGAAACAGTGAGAGGTTGTCTAAACCGAGAAGAGATAAGGAAAAGTGACCACCTTTGGGTTAAGAAGAGATGTGATGCAAAGGAATTAAAGCCAATAAAAAAAAATTAAAAGGGTAAGGAACTCTTTAAATTTGAGTTTAAGATACATACATACATATATATATATATATATATATGAAAAGAGTACAATAAGGGGGATGGTTCTATATGTACTTATATGAACACATGTAGATATGTATAAATACATATCAAATTGATATAAAGAGAACGATTTAAGTGTAATTTCATAAATGCATACACACACACACACACACACACACATATATATATATATATATATATATAAACAACAATGAGATTTCGTTAGAATAATAATAAAGGATAAACTCTTGGTGTAGGGTTGGACTCGAAATCTTGAGGAAAGTAAATAATATGAGACCCAACTAAAAAGGCTCATCAAGGTGAGAAAATTGTACTTTGGTTTTAGATTTAGGGTATATATATATATTATATCTACAATTGTGTATATATATGTACAAGTAGATACATATATATATATATATATATATATCAGATACACGATAATGAAGGATTTAGTTGTGATGTAGAAGTGAACTAGTGTTAACTACGGTTACAAGATAAATGTTTTAAATAAGTGATTAAACATGGTACAATTATGTTGGTGTGATGGTAATGAAATTGGTTGGTAATGATTAGGAGTGACATAGAAGCTTGAGGAGGAAAGTTTGTTAAGCCTCGAGGTAAGTGGGATAAATAAAGTATATTAGTACCATCTCGTAGGAATGATTTTAAAGTTGATAAATATTTCGGTTAATTTTACGTTGAGGAAACACGAAAGCTATGGTTGGACATCGAGGTATTGTTGGTTTTATAAATTCAGCGTATGCTTGGATTGGATTGAAACCTGTTTTCTACCTTGCGTGTTGTGGCCAGCCAAGCATGCATGTTGGGTGAAATGAGCTGAAGCATATGTGCATTCACGTACAGCATGTTTTGAGTTTAATTACTTAACATGTATATTTAAAGACTTGCATTATATTTTAAATCACAAAGTCTAGATTTGAACCGATTTTTGAAATAAATCGAAATATCTTTATATTTCAAACTCAAAAACTGATTTGACAAGTGCTTTCAAATTCGTGGAAGCCAAGTGCTACACAAGGAAATCATTTTCGAGCTGTTTTTGAGTGCGGGCATATCCTACGACCTTCGAGTCATTTCTAGCCTATCGAGCTTAGTGGCTTGAGCTTAGCTCTAGGCCTTATTACCCGTCTATCGAGTTTTGTGCTCTAGACTACTGTACTATATTGTACCTATCAAGCCTAGCGTTCTAAGTAAACTATTAGGCTTGTCTGGAAAACCAGTAGACAAGTTCCAGCTCTCAACCGATCAGCGAGACTGGAGTATTGTTTTATGGCCATTGATTTTGTATTGCTTACGAGACCTTTCCATCACTAGCTAGGATGGACACTGTTATCGTATCACTGACTAAGGATTCTTGCCTAAACTCTACCTACTGTCATTATTCTATCAGAATTGATTCCAGTGAATTGAGATTATATGCCTTATGAGTATTGATCTTTCGTTTTATGAACTGATTGATTTATTGAAGTACCCGCTTAATTGATTTACCGAATTGCATACTGTTTGATTATCAAAGTAACCACTAATTGATTTACCGAACTGTCTACTGATTGATTTATTGCAAAATATGCTGATTGGTTTATCGAAATTCATAATGACTGATTTATCGAAGTGCATAGTGTTTTGATTTAAGCCAAATGCATGGTTGTTTGATTTAATCGTAGTGCATAGTGAAAGTGTTTTGATTTACATTCATGTCGGATTATCGATATCATGACTGAATACATGTGTAGACACCTAATTTTGTCCGAACAATTTTATATATATATATATATAAAAGAAACATAAAAATAAAAATAAATAAAAGAAACAAATCATAAAATAAAAGAGAGTTGACTTCAATGATTTGTTGCCATAAGAAAGATAATAATAATAAAGGAAATAATCAAAGCGAAATAAAATCTAAAAATAAATTACCAAAAATAAAATAATGAAAAGGAAATAAATAAATAAACAAGATGGAAAGTGTTGGCTCTATAGGCTATACCGAGAGGGGGGTGAATCGGTTTTGAACTAACCTTAAGCTCGTTTTGTGATTCTTCTAAATTCTCTAGCCTATATTAATATTTTCTAAGTTCTCTAGGCTAGGTAATCATGCAATCCAAGTTCAATGAAATAAACACAATATAAATGCAAGTAAATAAAGAGTAGGGAGAGAGATTTACACAATCGATTTATAGAGGTTCGGCTACCTTACCTACGTCCTCTACCTTGAGACGCTCCCAAGGATTTTCCCAAATTCACTAACTTGAATTTGTGATTACACTCCCTCTTTTCAAGGCTCAAGAGAAACCTCTCTCTTTTTCTAGGCTCAAGAGAAACCTCCCTCTTTTTCTTAGGCTAAAGAGTAACCTCCCTCTTTTTCAAGGCTTAAGAGAAACCTCCCCTTTACAAGGAATGAAGTGAGTTTACAAATGAGTAATCAAAGAGAGCCTCTAGATAGGCAAGTGATTACAGAAATTAAGCACAAGGAAAAACCTATACAATATTTTGTGCTACTCTATACAAGGAATATGTGAATGATGGAAGATGAAGACTTTGTAGCTCTTGATTTGTTGTTTGAGGCTTGAGGATTTGAGGAATATGTGTTTTGGAGTTGATGAGTAGTTCCTCTTGCTTCCTTTAGCTTCTAAGCCTCTATTTATAGTCCCTTAGATGTATTCTAGCCGTTGGGTGGAGCCAAGATTGAATCTGACCGTTGTATCTCACAAAACTAGCCGTTATTGGCTATTTTCGAGTGAAGGGATCGATCCTACTACAGTGGGGATCGATCCCTTTTGTCCAGAATCTTGATTCTGGGCTTCAGGGACCTTGGGAAGACTTTCTGCCAAAAAGGGATCGATCCTGCTACAGTGGGGATCGATCCTCTTCTTCCAGAGGGCATTTTTCCTGCACTTTTGGGTTAGAAATGATATGACCTTTGATCCTAATTCAACCCAAAACATTTATAAGTTTTAAGGGAGTTTATCTTGACTTTCTCGAATGAAAATATTGTCCAAGAAATCATCAAGTGATTTTCTAAAATGTTTATAAAGAATTAAGACCAATAAGAATATGCATCATTAAATCATGGTCTTAATGTTTGATATGAACACTTGAAATGTATTGAGAAAATCATGTGTGATAAGGCAAATTTACAATATGAATTAAAACATTAAAGCTTACATAAGTTTTTGTCATTTCAAAATATATATTGCAATTTAAAGCTAACAATCTCCCCCTTTTTGATATGACAAAACTTAATGTAAATTTGCTTTGAAAATTCTTTGAAAAAAATACTCCCCCTCAAATAAAGCAGGATTTTATAAAGCTCCCCCTTAATATAAGCATGGGTTTTGAAAATGAATTTTTCCTCATTATCTCTCCCCCTTAATATCTCTCCCTATATCTATCTCTCCCTTTATCTATCTCTCCCCCTTTTTGTCATAGCAAAAAGAAGGAAAAATAATAAAAAATATGCTCCCCCTAAAATCATGGCTATGTGAGAACAAATAAAAATGCTCCATCCAACAAGAAACATGTTAGTACATGGGACTTATAGCACAAATAAATAAGTCAATATTCACAAAGAGTATGAAATATTCATGCAATGAATATGACTTATGATCCTATACCAATTGTTTATAAATAATTTTGATACCAATTGTTGATAAGTAATTTTGCAATAAGGTTCCAATTGGTAAGAAGTTAAGCAAGCACCTAAGTATATCAATTGTTCTCTAAGGTCCAACTAAGGTGCATGGTAATACATCATAATTATGAGCTAAAATTAGATGACATATCATATGCATGAGCTCATAAATCATGTTCAAGCAAGAGTGTGCATAGAATAAAGACATATATATCAATTAATTACAGATTCTAGCACAAAAGTGTTTCATGCAAAAGTGGCGTATGTGAATTCTTCCCTATTTGTCATTTCAATCTAAGGAGCATGAGAAGAATTGTCAATTTAAAGCTCATTCCAATTGGCAATTTAGTTTTGGCTTACCAATTATTGAAAATATAGTTGCCAATGATACTAATTGTTATTTCAATCTAAATACCAATTGTTACTAATGGTTGACTTAGTCATTTTGCATGAATCCAATATTTATGTGTAGTGTGTTCATGTCAAAATAATCATTCTAAATATGCAAGAACACAACTCACATCATCAAATATGCATATGGATCAATTAAACATTAGCACACTATCATAAAGTATTAATCCATATTCATATTCACAAAATTATACCATATGGAAGATTCAAAAAATCAAAGTATTCAAGCAAACACATTTTCTTCCATGTTTTTAAGCACAAAAATCCTATGCTCATTTTCCAATTCAAGTCCTTAACCAATTATGAGCAAGGAAAGATTACCATTTTAATCATTTAATAGCCATATCCCTAGTTAATTTTAACGTTTAAGGTTCCAAAGGGTATATGCTATTTTAGCTAAAATGGATTTGTCTAAAGAAATCAATATCATGCTTAAGTATATTTTAACAATAAAATTCATAATCTATGAGTGAGGTTAAGTACAAAATATCATGAAAGCAACTAATCCCATCTCATAGGCAT
The DNA here is from genome assembly GCA_031772115.1 of Heritiera littoralis. Lineage (NCBI taxonomy): Eukaryota > Viridiplantae > Streptophyta > Magnoliopsida > Malvales > Malvaceae > Heritiera > Heritiera littoralis. Next base: position 4,307,394 of record JAPDPK010000042.1, read on the forward strand.
GATTATTGATTCAACTTAAGCAAACATGCATGTTCAACATCAAAACAATCAAGATACAATGCATGTATATCAATAGTTGGTGTTGTCATTAAAGTCCAAGTTCTTTAATAATTTGGCCACCATTACCAATTGTTGAATTTACATTTGAAATTAATCCACTAGATGTATAATTCTCATGAAACCTAGTGTGGAATAGATAAGTCAAGCTAAGAGATTTAATCCTATAAGCATGCTTGACTAAGATGAACAAAAGATATGAAAAACACTCATTATGCACAAGTTCATCAAATTCTCAAATATATCCATAAATCATTGAAATAAATCTCAAAATTATGTTTAAGCATTCATTAAAAGTATGTTTCAAGATTATTTCAAGAGTTATGCAAATCATGAATGTTTTCAACTAGAAAAATGATTTTGCACTTGTGAGCTCAAGAAAAATGATAATGATTGTTGAAAGTGATACCATTTGTTGGAAATGATATTAATTGATGAAGTTGAGGCATGATATCAATAAAAAATGAATTTTCATACATTAAATATCATCAAAAAGAAGTTAAAACAATGAATTTTAAGTTGAAAAGAGAGAAAGTATCAAAACAATGAAAAGTTCTTCTCAATTTCGGTTGAAAACATGCAGGAGAGCCTTTTCTGGCCTAGGGGGATCGATCCTGCTACAGTGTGGATCGATCCCTCATATGTTCCTGCAGATTCTGCAGTTGTTTTGACAGAAAATTCATCTTGTGAGGTACCAAAACTCCGTTTTTAAGTAATTTAAGTTCAAGTAAAGGTTTAAACATTTGTAAAACATGATTTTGGACTTGTATGAATGAAAAACAAGAATGATAAACCATTTTACAAAAGATTTTGCAATTTTGGAAGGATTTTCACCATAAAATGCATTTTTGGCCTCAAAGGGGGTCATTTTGAAAGTTATGCATGTTTTGGCAAAACCAATGCATTGAATTACTTAAATATGTCAAAACAAACTTGTTCACATAGATTTTGAGCACATATATCATCAAATCATCATACTTGTGAACATTATGCCATGATTTCCAACTTACAAGTTCTTCATTATTGCTCATAACATAGCATTTTGCATATATGACATATTTGGCAATTTGAGGCAAGTAAATACATTATCAACACATAGAAAAATTGCTCAAAATGCAGAAATTCAAAAATCATTTCAAAATCATAAATCATGCCTTTCATTCATCCATCAAGAATTGTCCATCAAACACTCAACAATCATTTATCATGCCTTTTGCTCAATCATTCTACTTATAATGCATCAAGAATCATCAACCAAGTGCCTCAGTAAAACATATAAATAATTTTAGCAAAAATGAGTTTTGAAGAGATAGGATATAAGCTTACAAAACTCCTTTGCTTGAGTATGCTTTGCCTTGATGTGTTGGATCCACCTTGTGCCATTCTTTGAAGAATTGTTGTGACCTTGCCAAGGATGGATCCTCAAGCTCTTCCTTTTTCTCATTGGCACAAGCAATCTCCATAGAGGTGTGTAGAGCATTTGATCTTCATTGCTTCTTTGTATTCCCATGCTCTAACACTTCTACAACAAACAAAGTCAAGTATGCTTTGGTACCCAAATTTTCTTGGGTCCATGAGAGTTAGTGTTCACAATTTTAGATCCCTTAGGGATCCATTTCAAACACAATTCATCATTGTTTATAGCATGTTTTGGTACCCACATTTTTCTAACCACTCTTCCTCTAAATGTGGTTTTTCTATTTGTGCATGCTTGTGAGGAGTGTCCTATTCTATTGCATAGTGAGCATGTAAGAGATAGATCATGCATAGTATTTTTGCTCACAAGGAAATTCTTTAGATGAGTTTCTTTTTGTATTGCATTATAACCTAACCCATCTTTATCAAAGAAGGCTCTTTGGGTCTCAAGCATGTGATCTAATTTTTGTTGACCCATATAGAATCTAGTAAACGAGTTATGCAAATTTAAGTTCTTTCTATTCAACTCATTTATCTCTAAGTTAGCCTCTTCTAATTTCTTTTCAAATTCTAGCTTAGCATTTGTCAAGGCTTCATTTTCTATTTTTAATTTAGCAATGATTTTCTTATATTTGGAGTTCATGCATTGAAATTCATTTGCTAAATCATCAAAGGCATTTTGTAGTTCACTAAAGGTATAATCATTATCTTCACTAGAACTGCAACTAGCCTCATCATCACTAATGGCCATAAAGCATGTGTAGGCTACCTCATTATCTACGTTTTCCTCATCGGAGCTATCACTATCGCTCCAAGCAGCCACAAATGCTTTCTTCCTAGGTTTCCTATCCTTTTCCTTCCTAAGTAAGGGGCAATCTAACTTAGTATGACCCCATTCATTACACTCATAACACACTAAAGGGTCTTTTTCTCTTCTACTTGACTCTCCCCTTTGATGTCTCCTATTACTTTCTCTCTCTTTCATTCTCATAAATCTATTGAATCTTTTGGCAAACATTGCCATTTCCTTTTCTTCCTCATTTCCACTTTCATCACTATCATCTTCAATGATCTCATGAGTGGAAGACTTAAGTGCTACCCCTACTTTCTTTGAAGGCACTTCATTTCTTTTTAATTTCATTTCATATGTAAGTAGAGAGCCCATAAGTTCATCTAGAGACAAGGTGTTAGGGTCCTTAGATTCTTCTATAGCAGTCACCTTTGCCTCCCAAGATTTTGGCCAGCTATTCAAGATTTTCTTGACCATTTCTACATTGGAATAGCTCTTGCCTAATGCCTTAAGTCCATTGATTATGTCATTAAATCTAGTGTACATATCACTCATGGACTCATTTTCTTTCAATCTAAAAAGCTCATAATCATGTGTGAGCATTCCTACTTTGGTCTCTCTAACTTGATTTGTCCCTTCATGTGTGATGGCTAGTTTGTCCCATATTTGCTTAGCATTTTCACATAGGGACACTCTATTATATTCATTTGGACCTAATGCACAAAAGAGGGTGTGCATAGCCTTGGCATTCAATTGTGCCAATCTCATATCATTGGTGTCCCATTCATCCTCACGTTTAGGGACATCTTTTCCATCAACTTTCTTCATTGGAATTCTAGGGCCATTAACTATTACTCTCCACACTTCATAGTCATTAGATTGCACAAATAACATCATCCTAATTTTCCAATACGAATAATTCTCACCATTGAAGAGTGGAGGTCTAACTAATGAGTGTCCCTCTTCTCCTAGGGGTGTGCCTACATTCAAGTGAGCCATTTAAGATCGTTATGCTCGATAGAGGTTAGTCTAATTCAATCTCGAGCCTAAGCTCTGATACCAATTGTTGGCTCTATAGGCTATACCGAAAGGGGGGTGAATCGGTTTTGAACTAACCTTAAGCTCGTTTTGTGATTCTTCTAAATTCTCTAGCCTATATTAATATTTTCTAAGTTCTCTAGGCTAGGTAATCATGCAATCCAAGTTCAATGAAATAAACACAATATAAATGCAAGTAAATAAAGAGTAGGGAGAGAGATTTACACAATCGATTTATAGAGGTTCGGCTACCTTGCCTACGTCCTCTACCTTGAGACGCTCCCAAGGATTTTCCCAAATTCACTAACTTGAATTTGTGATTACACTCCCTCTTTTCAAGGCTCAAGAGAAACCTCTCTCTTTTTCTAGGCTCAAGAGAAACCTCCCTCTTTTTCTTAGGCTAAAGAGTAACCTCCCTCTTTTTCAAGGCTTAAGAGAAACCTCCCCTTTACAAGGAATGAAGTGAGTTTACAAATGAGTAATCAAAGAGAGCCTCTAGATAGGCAAGTGATTACAGAAATTAAGCACAAGGAAAAACCTATACAATATTTTGTGCTACTCTATACAAGGAATATGTGAATGATGGAAGATGAAGACTTTGTAGCTCTTGATTTGTTGTTTGAGGCTTGAGGATTTGAGGAATATGTGTTTTGGAGTTGATGAGTAGTTCCTCTTGCTTCCTTTAGCTTCTAAGCCTCTATTTATAGTCCCTTAGATGTATTCTAGCCGTTGGGTGGAGCCAAGATTGAATCTGACCGTTGTATCTCACAAAACTAGCCGTTATTGGCTATTTTCGAGCGAAGGGATCGATGCTGCTACAGTGGGGATCGATCTCTTTTGTCCAGAATCTTGATTCTGGGCTTCAGGGACCTTGGGAAGACTTTCTGCCAAAAAGGGATCGATCCTGCTACAGTGGGGATCGATCCTTTTCTTCCAGAGGGCATTTTTCCTGCACTTTTAGGTTAGAAATGATATGACCTTTGATCCTAATTCAACCCAAAACATTTATAAGTTTTAAGGGAGTTTATCTTGACTTTCTCGAATGAAAATATTGTCCAAGAAATCATCAAGTGATTTTCTAAAATGTTTATAAAGAATTAAGACCAATAAGAATATGCATCATTAAATCATGGTCTTAATGTTTGATATGAACACTTGAAATGTATTGAGAAAATCATGTGTGATAAGGCAAATTTACAATATGAATTAAAACATTAAAGCTTACATAAGTTTTTGTCATTTCAAAATATATATTGCAATTTAAAGCTAACAGAAAGGTCAAATGAAAATAAATGAAGAAAATCCCATAATTATGGGATGAATAAACTCATTGATTCATTTTCCAAAAGGAGATACAAAAAAATATGTATATAAAAGGAAAAAAAAACCTAGGATGGGGGGAGGGAACAATAAGAAAACCCTAGAAAAAAAAACCTTGAAAAAAAAACCTAGAAACCCTAAAGGAGAAAAAAAGAGACATGAAAGAAAAACCCTAAAAAAAAAGTCTACTACTCTTGGTCACGAAGGCTGCCATCCACCAACACCATCCTTGTTGCCTGCTTTTGCATCCATCATGGCCACCCCTGTATGAGTACCCAGACACCCTCAACCATCATTACCATGCCTTGTTCCTCAATTGAAATCTTTGTTCCGCTTGGTACCTCTGTTCTTCATCTTCATCTCGTCTCTTGAAGCATCAAAGTCCGAGAGATACTAGTTTCATCGTCTTCATCGTTTCTGCTGTGCCTCAATCCATCCCTGTCCGCCGCATCAGTACTTGTTGCATCACACAGCAGCATTTTCGTCACCCCTGCTCTTCCTCGTTCTGCTGTTGCTTAGCCCACTTCAGTGCTTCCTTACGTCTGGCACTGCTGTCATCGTCACCCCTTGAAGCCTTCTGCGTCCCGAGCCTACTGCACTGCTACACCACGGTCCGGACATCTCTTACTTTTGCTGCTTGTGGCTCCATCGCTGCCCCCTTTACTGCACCATTTTTCTCGCAGCATCTTCCCTGCTCAACCAGCACCATCGCCTTCTGCATCCATCAACGCCGCACGCTGCTGCTCCATATTTCCTTCCCCTCTGCTGCGATCGCCTGTGTCTGTCCTCTGCTATTTCTCGTTGCACCATTCCAGCCCAGGAAAAGAGGAAGAACGAGTACTGCAAATAAAAAAAGGTAAGCTTGTTATTATTTAAATCAAATATGTGCTTGTTGTTTCTTTACATGTCATCCGTTTATAGCTTTTAAATAAAATATATATTTTGTCCCTTCAAAGATTATACATAATAAAAATATTATATGAATTAAAATAAAAATAGTAAAGATTGGTGTTGTTCTGGAAAGTTTCTTTCAAATAAACATTAAAAGTGATATTTTATGAATCAAATATTATTCCTAGTTCCAAAGATATACAAATATACTAAAGTGATAAAAAGATTATTCCATACAATAATGAAAACAAATAAAGATAAATAAGAAAAATGAAATGTTTTTTTTTAAATTACTCCGATGATGGGATTTCTTAGAAATCGCAAGTAGCGATTCTTTGATAATCCTTAGGATCGAGATAAAATCCTTAAATGTTACCAGCGTATTGGAACATTTAATTGGTTTCATCTCGATTTCAAAATTCTTTAAATAAATTAATATAAAAAATAAAAATAAATTAATCAAATATAAAATTTAAAATGAACAAATAAATAAATATAAATATGAATTATAAATAAATAAATAAAATATAAATTTAAAAGAATATCCTATGATAGGATTTCTTAGAAATCACAAGTAGTGATTCTTTGATAATCCTTAGGGTCGAAATAAAATATTTGAATATTACCAGCGTATTGGGGTATTCAAGTAATTTTAGTTCGATGAAATAAATTATTATTAATAAACAAATAATAAATAAATAAAATTTGTAAACAAATAAATAAGAGTACTAGATTGTTACAATTAACCTTCGGAAGTAAATGATAATAAAACAATTAAAAATTAAATAAAAAGTATAAGTTTTAAAGATTTTCCGATGATGGGATGTTATGGAATTCACAAGTAGTGATTCCTAACTGATCTGTAGGTGAGAGAGATCTGCTAAATGTTACCAGCGTATTGGAATATTTAGTATGATTTTTCAATAAAAATAAGATTTATAAAAAATAAATAAATTACAAAATAATAATATAAATATAAAATATAATAAAAATAAAATAAAATAATGGATTTCTCATATGCATTATCTATATTTTGATTGCATCATTTGCATCCATGAAATTTCAAAGTAAGTGTGAATCTCCCGAGGATGGGATTTTATAGAAATCGCAAGTAGCGATTCTTAAGAAATCCTTAGGTGAGAAAATTATCCGAATTGCTACCAGAAGTATTGGAGTATTTCGGAATAATTTTCAATACAAAAGATTCTCATTTATTTTAAATAAAAAAATAAAATTTAACATAAATAAAAATAAATTTTAATATTTCAAATAACAAATAATAAAAATGGTTTCAAATAAATGGAGTTCTTTTTAAATGTTTAATTAAGATCATTGTATTAAGATCAAAAGATAAGACATGATTAAGTGGTACCGTTTTTTAACGGGCGTTGTGGGGGTGCTAATCCTTCCCCACGCGTAACCGAACTCCCGAACCCAAACTTTGTTTCCGCAGACCAAAAATTATTTTTTTGATAAAACTTAATTAATTTTAAGATTTTATTAAAAAGCTAAATAATTTTAGGTGACCGATCACACCTAGTCAAAAAAGATTGGTGGCGACTCCTCTTTGTGTTTTTTTTTCAAAATCGTCTAGCGATCGAGTCCCCGGACGAAAATCGTTACGACAACATGCATACATGTCACTTCAATACTGATTTGTGTACTTGCATGTAGATCAACACGAGTCTAACATGCATTTACTTAAACTACTTACTGAGCTGTGGTTTTGCTCACCCATTTCTAACAATCTGGCAAATCATACAAGCTAGACTCCACGCTTGGAGTTTTGGTGTGAGGCCTCAGTATTTATTAGCGAAACTGGTCTAAGTCCTCTGAGTGTTGTTTTTGTTTCTCTTGAGGTATATGAAAGTGGTCATTTTAAGTATCATGTATGACATTTAAAATGCATAATACGTGCTTATGAAATTATTATGGGATGTAATTTAGGATCACTCTAGATTATTATAGACTAGTATAATTATCGAGTGCGATCCAAGATATACTTGTAGTATGATAACTACGAATTGTATAGAATGTGAATATGATGATGATTCTGGAATTATGTATAATGTATGATGATATAATTGTGAACTTTGGAATTGAGTTGTGTTGTTGGAAGTAGTTGTATTTTTGCAGGAAATTAATTAGAGAAAATTTATAATAAATATAAGGGGAGGTTTTCGATCCTTTTCTTTTGGACATATTAAATCTCGAATTATAATAATGGAAGTTGAATTGCCTTAACAGTTAATTAATTACATGACAACATTAAGTTAAATTGAAAATGATAAGGTGAAGATTGTTTAACGGTGACACTGACATCGAATACAAACCTTAAGTGAAAAAAAATTGGTTTGTAAATTTGGTAAGCCGTAATGAAGTGAAATTGTTAAGTGCATGTCGTGCCATTCGGGTCATGACAAATTTAATAATTTTTTTGTAAAGATTGTGTGGCACTTTGTTCTCGTAAAATTCAAAAGGTGGCCCCCGCAGCCAACTCACACGTATTTTCTGCTTTGGGTACCCACTGATCCCTCACAGTTTTGTCCCAAGGTGCCTGGCGTACCTCCTAGGACATTTAATACCTTGAGCACGTTCCGCATGTTTCGATCCCTTAACCACTTGGAATTATTGAAACATGAGGACAAATTGTTAGCATGTTTCAATAATCCCAAGTGGTTAAGAGATTGAAACATACGGAATGCGCTTAAGGTGTTAAATGTCTTGGGAGGTATTCTAGGCACTTTAGGACAAAACTGTGAGGGACCAGTGGTACCCAAAGCGGACAATACGTGTGAGTGTGCTGCAGGGGCCACCTTTTGAATCCTAGGACAAATGGTTAGCATGTTTCAACAATCCCAAGTGGTTAAGAGATCAAAACATGCAGAATGTGCTTAAGGTATTAAATGTCCTAGGAGGTACTCCAGGCACCTTAGGACAAAGCCATGAGGGACCGATGGGTACCCAAAGAGGACAATACGTGTGAGTGGGCTGCAGGGGCCACCTCTTGAATCCTACGGGAACAAAGTGTCACACAGTCTTTACAAAAAATGTACGTATTTTTGTAAAGACTGCGTGGCATTTTGTTCCCGTAGGATTCAAGAGGTGGCCCTTGCAGTCCACTCACATGTATTGTCCGCTTTAGGTACCCACTGGTCTCTCACGATTTTGTCCCAAGGTGCTTGGAGTACCTCCCAGGACATTTAACACCTTGAGCGCGTTCTGCATGTTTCGATCTTTTAACCACTTGGGATTGTTGAAACATGCTAACCATTTATCCTTTGAGTACCCACCGATCCCTCACAATTTTGTCCCAAGGTGCCTGGAGTACCTTCCAGTACATTTAACACCTTGAGCCGTTCTGCATGTTTTGATCCCTTAACCACTTGGATTGTTGAAACATGCTAACCATTATGTTTCAACAATCCCAAGTGGTTAAGGGATTGAAACATGCGGAACGCGCTCAAGGTGTTAAATGTCCTGGGAGGTACTCCAGGCACCTTGGGACAAAATCATGAGGGATCGGTGGGTACCCAAAGTGGACAATACATGTGAGTAGGCAGTGGGGGCCACCTTTTGAATCTTACAAGAACAAAGTGCCATGCAGTCTTTACAATTTTAAATGGTTTATTGAATTTATTAGTGTATAACAGATTGAATTTATATTATGTTGTTGTATAAGGATGGATGATAAGAATCTAATAGGGGGAATTCTTCAACCTCGATTTTGGCACACATTAGATGGTAGTTGAACAAGACCTTAGACAATTAATCTTAAATAGTTGAACGAGTAGAAATCTATTTTTTAGGTATTAGCTACTCTGAACGAATGATAAATATAGATAGTAAAAGAAAAAAGTTAACCCAAATTTTCAGCTTCCGAGGGTTTAGAGTATAAAATCTTAATTTTTAAATAAAAAAAAACATGGATATGTTAAATTCGAATGACAAATCTACTGAATGTCATCTTTTAAATGAGTTTTTTTTGGACCAATCAGATTAAATTATGAATTCTGCATAGATATATTAATGGCTAGAAGATGTGAATGTATAGGGTGCGTTGATACCAAGGTTACATCAACGTGATCATAGGGGTAAAATCAAATTGGATTTAATCAAGAGGTTATGTTGTAAGGTTTTCAAATTATCATTGATAGGATCATTAGAAAATGGAAATTTATCAATCTAAGCAATTGTCGATTTGAATTTGGGTAATCTTTTCAAGCTTTTTTTTCACTATTTTTTTTTATATTTGTAGACACCCCATTTTGTCCGGGATCTTTTAATGTTATTGTGCCTATTGGGTTTGATAATTAGAAGATGAATTTATTTATTTATTTATTTATTATTATTAAAAATAAAAATAAAAAAAAAGAAAAGAAAATAAAAATGAAAAAAATAATAAAAATAAAGTGGTCAAGCTCCAAAGAAAGGAAATTTGGAAAGGAAAATCAAGATCTCAACATAAGGAAAAGTCAAAAATCTTATTTGGAAATTAAAGGAGAAAAAAATTAAATAAAATCTGGACAGAAGTTAAAAAGAAATTAAATCAGAGGTAATTTTTGAAGGATGAAGATTTTCGGAAAGAGAATCAATTAGAAAAGGAATGAAGATATTTTGGAATAAATTACTGAAGCAAAATAAATAGAAATGAGAATCAAAATTTATGGGAGGTGATTTTGGCCATTAAAAACAGATTCTTAAATTGATAAATTCGGAAGCCTTTAGGAGAAGGGGGGGGGGGGGAGACAAAAAAAAAAAGCAAAAAACGAAAGGGGGCACAAGACAGAAAAGCGAAACCCTAGAAAACCTAAAAAAAAGAGAGAAAAAGCAGACAACAAAAAGAAAACGGGAGGAGGGTTTTCTGGATCACATGAACACTTCTGTTTCGCTGCCATACCGGCGGATCTGCCCTCTCCATTCCTCCTGTCCTATTGCTGCTTCATCGTGGTTGCAGGCATCACCGATCCCAGCATAGCTAGTCATTGCTACCTTGCGTGCTGCCTTTCTTTTGTTGAGCTTTTAACGTGAATAACAGGATAAAAAGGAAAGCAAAAAGAAAGGGGTTGAAAAAGCTTGCTGGGGGCTGGCTAGGTTTGGAAAGAGACTACTCCACGACTTTTACACAGAGAAGGGGAGGCTGGTAACAGTAGCTCTTTTTCAACCGTTTACTGCATTCTTTTGTTCTTGGTTGTTGAATGTTGCTGCAAGAGGAGGCTGGCTAGGTGACAACCTGTTTGGTTTTCTTTTGCTGCGTTCATACTCTGTTTTAAGTTTCATTTTGCTAGCCATTTAAAGCAGTTGGTCGAGATGAAGACGCATGATGCGTTACAGTCTACTGGCGTGAGCTGCGTGTAAGCAATGATCGGGTTGAAGCAAAACCGGCGCCAAGTGGAACAGCTACAGAACGTGGAGGAGCAGGAAGCTTCACGTGCAGGTTGCTGCGTGTAGCACAATAAGGAGCTTAGAGCAGAATAGCGAAGTAAGAGGTGGCATGGGTTGGTGAAGCTGGTATACGTGCATGGCTGCTGTCTTTTCGGGTGTAGCTAGTCACTGCTGCACCGATCCAATTTGCCACGCCATCTTCTTGCTGCATCCAAGCTGCTACTTGCAAGAAGAGGAAACACAGAGAAGCTTTGAGGAAGAAACAAGAAACTGAGACAAAAGAATAAAGAAAAGAAAAACAAGGAAAGGCAATACATGCAGGTATGTGTATATATATGTTTGTGTATATAAAACTAATGAATAAATTAATAATTTATTTAACTTATTAAATTGGTAAACATTTGCATGATATTTCAATAATTCAATATATTGACCACTTGACACTAATATTTAACTTAATGTGGTTGTTTTAATTGTATAGGATAATGTATAATATGGGTTTTAATAATTGACATGATAATTTAATTTGTGATTAAAAATAATTTATGTTAGTTAATTAATTTAATAACGATTTAATGGTTTAATATGAATTAGATAATTGTGTATTTATTTGCATGACTTGCATAATATGATTTGATTTACTTTGCATGATTTAATTACTTTGATAACATTTGATTAATATACATGTGTCGAATAAATAATTTGTAAATTGATATGATTTGTTTAGTTTAATTTGTATGATATATTTTATTTTATTTTTTACATATATAGTATGATAAATATTAGATAAACAAAATAATATAAAAAAAATAAATTGAATTAGAGGAAAAATGCAAGTAAGAAATAAAAATAGAATAAAGAGAGAATAAAATAATAAAAAATACGAATATTCCGACGAGGGAACTCTGAGAGGATTGCGATCGAGTAATACTTTCAGAGATCTTGAGGTGAGGACGTCCTTTCTAAGTCTTACCAGCTGGATGGAAGATCTAAAAGGCGTTTCCGATATTTAAAACTCAAATTTATTAAAAAGATTGAAATAAGAATTAATTAAAACTAACTGCAATTAAAAGAATTAATAATCAAATTAGAAATTAAGAATTATAGAAATTAATATATTTAGAAATAAAATAGAATAGAATAATACAACGACAAATAATCCGATGACGGAATTCTAAAGGGACTGCGCTTGAGTAGTACTTTTATATGTCTTGAGGTGAGGAGAGTTCTTTTAAGTCTTGCCAGCTTGATGGAAGATTTAAAGGACATTTCCAAGATTTAATAAATTAACTTATGAAAATAAAAATTAAATTAGATAAAAGAATAGTAAATTAAAATTAAATTTATTATAATAAAGAATAAAATCAAATTAATAAATTAGAACTAAAATTAGGAAAGAATTAAAATAAATAGAAATTAAATTAACTTAAATATTTTAATAAATGTGAATTATTCCGAGGATGGAATTTAAAAAGAATTGCGCTTGAGTAATTTCTTTAAAAATTCCTAAGGTGAGAAAGGTTCTTTAAGGTCTTACCAGCTCGATGGATGGTCTTTAAGAAAATCTCCAATATCAAATAATTCATGTTTATTTAAAGATATAAAAATATATGAAATAATAATTTATATAAGAAAATAACAACAATAGAGTAAAATAAGATAAAATAAGGAATAGAAATTGGATATGAGTCAAAATAGGGTTTGCATAAAATATCTAAACAAGCCGACGACGGAGCCTCTTCAAGAAAGGCGATTGGTCCTACTTGAATACTCTCGAGGTGAGAAAATTTTTTAAGTTGTCCAACCAGCTTGATGGAGGAGACTTAAAAAATTCTTCAATATTTAATTATATCGAAATTAAAGTAAAAGGCAAAATTAAGATAACCTTAGATTATTTGGTACCATTTTAGGATGGGCGTTGTGAGGGTGCTAATCCTTCCTCACACGTAACCGTACTCCCGAACTTAGAACTCTTAACGTAGATCAAGCCTTGTCCTTAGTTTGAATAGGTGACCAATCACACCTAGGTTAGAATGGTTGGTGGCGACTCCATAGTTTTGTGTCTAGCTATTAGGTTTCCCCCGAAACTTGATACGTTACGACAATATTTATTTTTTTTCTCATTAAGCTTTAGGCCTTTAGCCTATAACTGCAAAAAATTATGAGAAAAATGACAATTCTTTTACACAATATATGATAAAAATTCTGAAATCTAAAAAGAGATTCTTTTACTATTTGAATTTTAACTTTCATGAATAGAATAACTTACAATATTTAATTGAGAACAAGTCACTAGCAATTGCAAGATATTTTAATTAAATAAATAATTTTTTTTATTCATAAGAGGTACAATGGGAGAGTGGGGAACTGAACCTTGGACCTAATCCCTCTTAAGGATGGATAGTTAAATAAATAATATTACAAGAAGGTAGATTTGATAAAAACCATTAAATTTCTCAACTGCATAAAATTAAATCACTATTAATTATTAATATCAATTGATGATATGTCATTGAAGGAAAAAAATCAAACTGTTTTTCAATTTGTAAAACCTATCCTTAATATATAAGTACATAGATAGTGTAAAGAAATTATAAAGTAATTTTTAATATTCAATTAAAAGCATTATACATTTTACATAAAATTATTTTAGTTCTTTTAAATTTATTAAGAAAAATATTTTTATATAAAAATAGCTTTATTAATTTTGAACTATTCATTAATTTTACAAATATCAAATATATGCAATAAATTTTATTTTATACAAATTTTAATATAGTATCATTAATAATTATTTTTCATCGCCACCATTGTGTTTGCATAGAAACACATCTCATAATTGGTTTTAATCGCACTGCTACAATATTCAATCTCACCAACAGTGTAACTATCCTAATCATCACTATTTTCATACAATTCAATTCGTTCCATGATAATAACAACCATTACTTTACCTATTTATTCCTACAAGTTAAGTATAGCACCAAAACTAAATCTCAAAAAAACAAAAAGTAAGCATGATAGTTTTTTTGGTTTGTAGTAAAATGAAAAAAAAGGTAATTTGATCTTTTTTTTATAGTAGTACATTTTCATTAGCAATTACAATCACAATCAGCATATTGCATTCCATCAACAGGTAATTATAAAAATCATATTACTCAATCTTAGTAAACTAGTAAATAACTATAACAAACTAAATAAACTAGTAAATAACTAGACTAACTTAAGTTTACATTTGGTGAGACTCAAATCTAAGACCTCTCCTTGCCACTAAGCCAAGGCCTCATTGGCAAAAGGTAATTTGATCTTAAGAGATGCAGCTAGCATGATGTAATATTATTGCATAACAAATTAATGGATTCGTATAGAATGACATTATTAATTAATTACACAAGATAAAATCTGTTACAAGAGCATGACACATTTATTAGCACAAATAATAATTTAGCTCATTTAAACATGATTATTATCTTTAAAAATGAATAATAATTTTTTTTGCACTTTCAATATTAATAATTTAAAAAATTACTTCAAAAGAGTTAGATATGTTAAGCAATGTGGACTAACTCATTTATATAATTAATTAAATATGAATAAACATGTTATTTACATCTTAGATGAACTTGCATAAGTCACTAAAATTGTCATGTCATAAACAAGTTGACACAACTACTCAAAATTCAAACCAATTTTAATTGACTAGCGTGTTCAAAATTGTCACATGCTAGCTTGTAATATCTTTACAACAGTTTCTTTTTTTTATTTAAATATCTTTACAATAGTTTCTTTCAATTAAATTTATTGACTTGGACCTATATGCAAAAGAAAATTGTGTATTGAATTCAAGAATTGGAACTGGGACAAGCAAGGGAAATTTGGCTTCACAGTTAATAAATAAGAAAATGTGATATTCATATATCTACCATCCGTACACATTAATAGATATGATATAATTATCTAAATGACCTGTACCTTGCAGGAATATACGGGTATAGGATGGTGGGCCCCGCAGGACTTCTAGTGATCCGGAGCAGGTGAAACTTGGTGTAGATGATATTCAGAGCCAAATATCGATATGGTAAGAATTTGAACCCTAAACTCATTTGCTTGTGCATTTTTGAGAAGCGTGCAAACAAATTATAAAATGACGATTAAGTCTATAGGTTGATAGAATTTTCGTAAATAGCTGTCAAACCAAGTTGACTTTGGACCCACTATCAGTGACAGAAAATTTCTCATGAAATAAGGTTCTAGGTTATGTGAACTAATGGAATAAAACTTGCATAAAAATAAAAATTTACGCGATTTTACGGTTAGGGGTATTTTGGTAATTTTGCCAAAACGATCAGTCGAACTTCAATAAAAGCTCAACAGAGAATTAGAGTAAGTTAAATAGACATATTTTATGATAAAATAAAATATTTTGAAGATTAGACTGATTTTTTAAACCAAAGTCAAACTGAAAAGGGCAAAATTAGAAGATTACTTAAACATTAGGGCAAAATGGTAATTTGCACCATAAAATATCCTTTTAAATGAATTTTCCAACTCCTTCCTCAGCCATTTACAGCAGCTACCAGGTAGCTTCATTTTCCTCCATAACCAACCTTAGTGAAGAGAGAGAAAGCTTAGAAAGCCTTAACAAAACTCACCAAAAAAAAAATTAACTTAACCAAAGTTGTTCCTATCAACTTCCTTTATCTTCCTACACCAAAATCATTAACTAAAGCTGCCAAAATAAAGGTGTGGGGTTTCTTGAAGCATTCAGTCAACAAGAGATGGTAAGGAAAAGATTAATTTTTCATGTTTTTCATGGTTTTTACTAAGTGTTTAACATGTTTAGACCATTGTTTGAGCTTGAATCAACTTGAAACTAGGAAGAACACTTCCTTAGCGTTTCAATCAAGGTGGATTATGCATGGGAATGTTGCAATTTGATAAGAAAATAATCTAGAAATAATGTAGTAATAATGTACGATAGGAATTAACGCTTGAATGGAAGAAATACATGGTGTAACCAAAGGAGAGCAATTCGGCCAAAGCAAGGGGAGGAGGAAATTGTGTTCAATTTAATGCTTTTAAGATCTTAAAATAATGTACAAATTAATAGGAGATTGTAGGTGAAATCGAAATTTAAATCGGAGGTGTTTTAGCTGTGGTTGCAGTGTTAATACCGGTGTGAAAAAGATTGAAATGAAAGTTACTGTAGGCAATGTGATAGTATAGGAAGAGTTAATAATTCTTTATAATTGAAGTGTGATGATTTGATAGTGTTTTTATGGTGTTTTGTAACTTGAAAGTTAGAAAAAGACATTGGTGCTGACGAGCAAAATCATAGCAAATTAGGAGGTAAGGGATGAGTATAGAAGACGTAGGGATGCTATGGTGCATGTTTTTAATGAAATGTGCCTTTCTTGAGTTTGAAATGTGGACTTTGGTGTTGAAATGAGAACTGGTTTTGGAATTTATAAATTGCGTTTTTGTGTAGGAAATGTAGGAAAAAAACTATACTATTATATTGCCGAAATTTTATAAAATATAATAAAGCCTTTAAAATCATTATTTAATAGCATGAATTTTATTTAAAAATAGAAGAAAAATATGTTGGAGGGTTAAAGTTCAAAAGTGAGTTCATATATGTGCATAGAATTTTTTAAATTTTATTCTGTATTGATTTTAATGATTATCATGCTAAAAATGCTTTATCCATGTTTTATGCTACTGAGGAATATAAATAAAATATTTTGAATAATTATTTCTAAGTTGAGAATATTTAATGAGTTTTATGTTTCAATTATATTATTTTACAATTTAAATATTTTGTGGACTGACTAAAGGTACATGTTATTGAATCTATCTTTGTAAATTGCTATGAATTGTTCTATATACTGTTTTGAGACTGTTGGCCCAATAGGCTTACTAGCACATGCACCACTGTTACTGTTACTAAAGTTGATTGATTCTAGCCCTTTAAATCAGTGTCTTAGGTGACACCTGGCCCATGTTCGCTTGTGGATGCCTTCTGACTATGGCCATATGTCCTTATGCATGAGTTTAATGGGTGTTGCCTTGTCTCCACTGCTTTATCTAGGGTGGCAAATTCCCGGACATGTTGGGTACTCCAAGAAAATATATATATATGCTACAGATTTGACAAATGTTTATATTTATAGAATGTGTTTCCTAAATTTTATTACTGTTACTGAAAACTATTTTTTGTATTGTTTATGGAGAAATAATTACTTTGATTGCTTGATTGAGTGAAATTACTATTAAAAGTTGTTTATAGTTGTTTACTGAATTATGCACATTTATTGAACTGTTTAATTCCAAATGAAATCTCTATAGTCAGATTTAGATGCCGGGACATGTGAAGTGCTCCAAACCATCCTTCTGTACTCAACCTAGCTATCTAATTGATTTTAGTATCCTTCCTTACATCGTGCCTAATTTATGTACTTCATGCTTTTATATATATAAAGTATGATTTAGATACTTGCATATAGTATACATACTATTAGTTTCTTTATACGAATCTCTTACTGGGCATTAAGTCACCCCCTCCTACTCCTTCCATATCATTTTCAGTGATCTCTCGGCCACGAGCGGAAGGAGTATCACTTTTGGTATCCCTCATGCAGAGTTGGTACTTCTGTAGAGGTATACAGATTTATTTTTATATGTTCAGACTTATATGTACAATACTTTTGCTATGTATAATTAGACTTGAGATGTAAATCGAGTGAAAAATTTATTATGAAAAATTTGTAGTTTTGTATATCTTGTTTATAGTAATTTGAAAGAAATAGTTCCTGAGATTAATTGCGAAAATGAATATTAATTTTAAATTAAAATATTAGTGAAGGCACTACGGATAACCCAAACTGATAGTAAGTAAGATTTAAAAATGGTATTGGATACTGTATTTCGGTACATGACAGTTAAGTTGGTATCAAAGCAGGGTTGCTTTGATGTCTGTTAGTGTCATTAAGATTAAAAGTGGTTTACATCCCTTTTAGTACTGTGCTGGTTTGAATATATATATATATATAATTGTTACGAATATGAGACTGAAAAATGTTTATGTGTTTGCTTTGGGACGAAATGAGTGAAGGGCAAAAGGGTGCTAGGTGGGGACGAGGATGTCCTAGATGCATCCATTATTCCCCAGAGCCATCTCTAGAGCTGATACCGAAGCCCGCTCTCCCTCCACAGCCTGAGAGTGTAGACACTCATTTATCAAGATTGGAGCGCATAGTTGTAGATTTCATAGCCTGTTAGACAAGAGCACCAGTTTTTGAGCAGGCACAGCCTCCTCAGCCTCAGGTTAATATTCCACCAGTACCCCAGCCACAGCCAGTACCTCCTCCACAGCAACCTCAGCCCCCGATTCTAGCTTAGCCTAGGCAGGATCCAGTTGTCGGGTGTGATCTTAATATAGTCAGATAGTTTACTAAGATGAATCCTTCAAGTTTAAAGGCAAATGAGATCCATTGGCAGCAGAAAAATTGGGTGAACACGGTGGAGAAATTATTTAGATATACGGGGTGCTTAGAGTCGGAGAAAGTGGGGTTGGCTATTTATTTGTTGATCGACGAGGCAGACCATTGGTGGAAATCCACTAAGAGAGTATTGGTAGCGAGACATCTGATGGTGACTTGGGAGATATTTTTGGAGGCTTTTCGAAAGTAGTATATCTCTCGCACTGCCCAGAATAAGCTAAAGAGGGAGTTTTTAGATCTGACTTAGGGGAACATGACGGTTGTAACGACCCGTTACCACATTTTTCACCTTATTTTACACAAATTATTCGGTTGGGCTGTCTGTGATACTTTACTTGTACTAACTGTTAAACAATTTTACATAACATTGTTTATATTATACACATCCCCTATCTTAATTAATTAGATAAGTAGTACTGTAGACATGTCTAAATACAGAAAATAAATGATCGTACCTCATATATCTCAGTTGTTCTATCACATTGTCCATTATGTGCAGCCGTAATCCACAAATATTGGATCTCACCATCATCCAAACCTGAAATGTTAAAATTGGGGAGTGAGCAAACCACGGCTCAGTAAGAGAGTTATATGTCACACTTGATATTCAGCTATGTATATGCTGAAAATATTTTTTTTTCATTTTCTTTAAAATCTTCCTAGATGGCTCTAGGCTCACATGTAGGAAGGATACTACAGTCGGCTAGGGATCCAGATAGATTAAGGCAAGTATTTTGAAATACCTGACTTGTTTCGGAACCTAAAAGCAACTATAGAGAGTACTATTCCCATTGTTTTCAAAACGATATAATTTTCGTTTTTCCACGGAGTAAACCACTATTTCTTTTCACATCCAGTATACCTTAAAACACATGGCAGTTCAGTAATAAAAATAGTGGTTTACTTCTCTTCTCTTCTCTTCAGTATAGTAAAACACGTGACAGTACAGTGGTTCGCAAATATCCAATTATTGGATAAGTACTTTTGCGATTATTTTTATCTTAGAACTAATTCTTATGTTATTCTTTTAGAATAAACATTTAGTTCTCTTTTCAAATCAGTAACCGTATCGTACAGTTCAGTAAAACAGTATATTCAGTATTCAGTAAAACAGTATCTCGATACGGTTCAATCAGTAACAGTAAGCAGTAGCTACCCATTCAGTAAATAGTATACGGTAGCTTTCAGTTTAGTAAACAGTAAATGGTAGCTTTTTCTTTAGTAAAACAGTAATCAGTGGCTACCATTTCAGTAAACAGTACAGTTCAGTAAACAGTGTTTTGGTACAGTTTTTTCATCAGTAACAGTAATCAGTAAACAGTAGTTCAGAACAGTAAACAGTACAGTACAATAAATAGGATTTTGTAAATCCTTTCAGTAAACAATAACAATATGTGAGACTAGGCATCACCCTACAATTAAATCATGCTATCTCATCCACTAGGGACACAGTAAACAGTAATGAGATCTATGGCCATGATCTACAATATGTCCTCGGTGAACGCTTACTAGGCGACAATCCGGGACGCTGATGACTAGCTGGCCAATCAGCCATATGACAGTATCAGTATATGTGATGCATGAAGCTCAGGGCCTAAGTCTCAAAACAGTGTAAAAGTCGTACCTTAGCCTTTATGGATTTCAAATACCGTAAATCAAATATCCATAAGGCTCACATGTAAATATAATCACCTTTATGAAATTTATAAAATAAATAACATTTTTCAAATTATTTCATAAAGGTATATATCCTGTTTTCCATACGATGAAGATAGTTTGAAAAATCATCACTGAAAGTATAAAAGGGCAAAACTGTCTTTTTCCACAGTAAAACACATATGCACGTTTTTCCGTGCATTCAATCGAAAACATGGTTTTATAATTATCGGAATTTCAAACAAATCATTTTTATAATTTATGAGAATAAATTATTTATTTTCTAACTTTAAATTCCCATCACCATGTTTTCTTCTAAAAACACGTGTAGAGACCTCTAGTCTTGAAATCATAGTTTTTCTTCATTCCTTAACCTTTATGAAATTTTCATAATTAATTATTTCCATAATTAAAATCATAAATGTTTTATGTAAAATCAAGTGAATATTTAAGAATATTTATAAAAATATTCACTTAAGTCTCTTTTTCATTTTCATTTCGTTTCATGTGAAATATCACATACTAGGTGAATTTTCGGTGATTTCCTTTTCACCATTCTCGAAAACATTAATATTTTAAAATTAAATATCACTATATTCATGTTTTATGAAATTTACTTAATTTCTCGATTTTCGTACTCGAAAATCGATTCACTTGAAATCAAATCTTTTATTTTGGTTTTCGGTGATTTTCGGTAAATTTCAGTAATTTTTTTCAATAATTTTTCGGCAGTATAACGGCTGCCGATTTGGCTAGCCTCCTGCACGGAAAATACAATTTATATTTCTCAACTGGTATTTCACCACAATTTGAAACCGATAAATCACCACAATTTTCAAAACTAATCATTATAAATTGCATTTAAAAATTAAATGCATAATTTAAAACATGTGGTCGAATATCCTTACAGGCGGCACATGTCTCCCTTACTTGTTTCGGGTAGACGACTGCCTCTTGAAGGTCGTGCCCGTGTTCACCTTGCCTGATTCCATCGGCTCGGTCATCGAGAAAATTTTCTGGAAATTAAATTCTAAAATTTAGAATTTTTCCATTATTATTTAAATAAATAAATTATTTAAATAATTTAATACTTTTCAGGATTTCTACAGGTTCTCGTAATTCCTGGGATTTTTCGTAATTTTCAAATTCTCGAAAATTTTTCAAATTCCCGGAATTCCTCTTTTTCTTTCTTTTTCCTTTTTCTTTTCTTTTCTTTTCTGGCTCAGAACCGGTCCCCTCCCCTCGTCGCCGGTTCTCCTTCGACTGCCGGTTCTCCAGCTGCTCGATGGTCCCTCAGCTAGCCGGTGTCGAGGCGAACTCGCCGGTGACCTCAGCTCGACCTGGATCGGTGGCACGGTGGCGGATCGAGTCGGTTTTCCCTCGGTTTCTTCTTCTCCTCCGTCGGCCTTCCTCCACCGTTCCCCGCCTCTCTGGTGGCATCCCATGTCTTCCTCTTCCTCCGGTGGAGCTTCGGTGGCAGTGGCGATGGCCAATTCCGCCGGCACCGCCACTTTCTCTTCTTTTCTCCCTCTCGGCTTCCGCCGGGTTTGCCTCTGTTTCCGATTCTGTTTCCTTCCTCTTCCGTCATCGGTCGTCTCCTCCTCTCTGGCCGGTGACGACGTCCGTTCCTCTTTCCTTCTACCTCGCCGGCGGTGGCAGCTTGGCCACCGTCGGTCTCGCCTGGGAAGGTCGGGATCCTTAGCTGCCACCGTCGGTCTCGCCTGGGAAGGTCGGGATCCTTCCCCGATCTTTCCTCTGTTTTTGTTTCTTTTTTTTTATTCATTTAATTTAATTATATATCCATATATATACATATATTATATATATACATAATACATATAATATTACTATTATATATATTATATTACTATATAACTATATATTATATACGTATATAAAGATATATATTATGTATTATCAAAATACATATTTAGTATGTATATATTTTTTAATTTAAATTGCTTAACATTTATATATTTCTTTATATATAAATGTAGAAAATTCCATATATATTGTATTTACAATATATATATTTTCCAACTTTAATATAATTTAATATTTGCATTTTCTCAAATATGTATACTTATATATACATAACATGTCATACTTGAATACATATGTATTATTTAAATTTATCAAATAGTATATATACTTATATATACCAATGTATATTTAATATATACTATATACCATACGGTATTTAAATACATATGTATTTACATCAAAATACATTTATATAATATAAAATTATATAAATATATTTCATTTTCTTTTCCTCATTTTCTTATTTAATTTGGATTTCCATTTATCCAAATTAGTTTTCTCCTTTCTTTATTTTCCGAATTTCCAATTTAACTTTTCTTCACTCAAATTTCCACCATCCGTTCCTTTCTCAATTTTCGGGATTTTCACTAGTATCCCATTCTCATAATTTTATTTATTTATTTATTTCCAATATTTATTTGCCCCAATATTTATTTCCAATATTTGCAATTTCCAATAAACAAAAAATTTACGGTTATCACATCCTCCCCACCTTAAGAAATTTGGTCCTCCGAATTTAACTTAAGTCCAAAGGTGGTACATGTCATATACTTACGACTTTTGACCTCTAAGTCATCCTCCAAGTAATACTGCCAGTACACTTTCAACATCAAGAGTACTACCACTACATGCTATCTTTCGTCCTATATATCTATACTCCCGTAAGTTCATTCATCAAATTGGGAGTCATTCATTTCATTCCTCTTTTCACATAAGAGTCCATGCACAGTATTTTTCATGTCACAGCTACTCTATGCTGTTCATCATCCATTTTTCTCACTTAGTGCCAAGTCGATATAGTTTAAAACTATCAATTACACATGTCAGTCAGTTATATGTAATTGTCCCAGTAGCTTATACATCTCATGCATCTGCTCTCTCAATGTATCTTCAAGCGTTTCAATATTATGCTAAGATATTTACATCAGTACGGAGCGATGCTATCAATACACTTGGGATCTCAAAGCCTTTTGCTATTTCTCATTAAGCATATGGCAACTCAGAGACTCCCATCACATGTAATGCTCACTAGAACTGTACATATACATCTCCACTGTTTCTCACTCATACTGCGACTAAGGCACTAGAGAATAGAGGATTCCGATAATGGAAATTGATTCTATTTAGATCATTAGTCCTTAATCACTTCCATATCATTATATCTCTTTTGGACTCTTTATTGTCCACAACATTCATTTTATCAAGGCTGCATCTCACTTGCAAACTTTACTATTGATCATCTCTTACAATCATAGCTCATGAGACAATCATGTTCTCTTCATGTAGTATGGTCTTTAAATCTCTTTTCATAATTTAGATTCCACAATTGAATCCTCAATTTATATATTTAATCACCATATTATCCATATAGTTCCACCGTTTCTATCATGTTACGATGGTTATATGTATAATCATTTTTCATTTATATACTGGCATTAAAATAACACGTGTCATTCATTTTACTCCTTTGAGTATCGTTACTTTCACTTGTCAAATTTGGCTTGATTTTACATCTAGCCACTGTCGTGTGATAACCAACATTAGTTCATTTTTAGTCTTACCTTTGGGAACTGTTTCATAATGATGTTCCCTTCTTATCATGCAATTTATTTCCTTATTCCACTTTCATTTTCGTTTTCATATTCCCACTTTCATCTTTTCATATTTTTACTCTCATCCTTTTAGTCGGTTTTCTCAATTGGTATGGTACTATACTGCTAAGATCTTTTAAAATCTTGCATACCATCTTTTCTTTACACTTATCCATTTATCGACTTAAATTTCTTTCTTTAATTACATCACATTAGTAGAGCAGCTAGTCTCATCACTCTTTTATAGACTGGCAGTAGTATCTAGCTAGACTCATTAATCTTGTATCTCAATCATTATCTCTATATCATAGACAGGTTCACTGTCATCTTGTCGTCTCGAGATCATATATCTCAGGAGGAGATACTATCTAGCCAAATCTCTTAGTTACCAATCTTAACATAATTCCACAGTCTTTAAGAGTGTAAGGGTTATACCACAATGCTGCTCATTTTCCATTTATACTTTAGACTCTATCAGTATTTCATCAATTTACTTATGTATGGATGCCTCATTCTTTAGGCTTATATACCTCACAAGGCAAATCATTAACCTTGTAACCTCAATAGGAACTCGTAAAATTCACTCCAAGTTCTAATCATCATCTTACGGACATTAGTCTCCAATCTTTTATCTAAGGACGCTTTATACTGAGGCTAGTCTTATTAACTCCTCATATATCTGTGATCAGATCAATAAAGTGTCTATTTTCATGTAGATGAATACTTGTTCTTCATGAGAACTTTATTAGATAGTAAACATTTACTATATCACTTTATTTCATCTACATCTCAATATCATCAATGCTTCTCTCACTTACACTTATACAGATAAGTTTCTTATCCTCAATTTACGTTATCTGTGTTTCCCTCAATCACACCTTATACACGTGCACTTCATTATTCTCACATTTTCCAGAGTAGATTTCTTAAGCTTTCGGATTTTCTTAAGTTCTCCGATACAAGTTTAGAATCAGATTTCATATTCAAAATCGAGTCAATGTTATCTCGATCCCTCCAATTTCTATAACCCTGGAAGTTCTATCGGAAATCAAATCCGATACTTTCTTTAATCACACATTTCTTATTAATTCGGACATTTCATCCTCATGTCCTATTATTTACACTATGTATTCTCAAGGCAGAGACATTTACTATTCGATTCATTTCGACTCATACTCTACCTTGATTTCATTGTTTACTCATACTTTACAGCCTTACGAATCTCATTCCAGTAAGCTGTAGTAAGTACAACAGTTATCAACACATGTTACAGCTAACCAATGTATTACCACTGTAATTTACTTTGGAATCATGTTCATTTAATAAATTTAGGTTTAACTCCCTTGAGCATATTATCCACGAGATTTGAACCTGGCACCCTTACGTACCTAGTTCCTTACACTCGTGTTATCATTAAGCTCCTTGTAAGAGTCCCGCCCGTTCGAATTAGCTGTCGGCGAGTATCCCCTAGGCAATCCTTTCGCCCCAGGTTTACCCTTACTAGTGAGTCGACGATAACATTGTTCGCCCGCATCTCACAACACATGATCCACTACGGGTCACCATCATTGGGTCGCCCATCACAGTTCTGTCTCAAGGGTCTGAAGAACTTAGGTTAGCTGTCATCTTCTTTTTATCACTTACTGTTCTTATATATATATTCTCCAATTCACAGTACTCCATACAGTACATCAATTTGCAACATAACTCAAATGCTCCGGTTCTATAATAAATATTCTTTAATACCTCAAAAGTATAAATGTATAGAACCGTAATTAACCATACTGTTATGGATTTCATTATCTGTACTATTCACTTCTCAGTCATTTTTGTATTCATATTCACTTTCCATAATATCACGATCCGTAATAGTTATCCGAGTTGATACACTCATAATTCAGCCCTTACAGTCAATAATCGGGCCAATCATCTTGACATTCCACTACACTTTTATCGGATCACATCATATAAGGCCTCGGCCCGTCCACCGTCCGCCTTTACACATGTGTACTGTCCCTTTTAGAATGCCCAGCCCGTTCACTAGGTCACTCACAGTCGCTCCGTAATCTAAGTGTAAGTGGAATCAGTAATAGGGATCGTATATCATATGACATCCTTATGCCATTATAACTCCATTATATCAATGGATTCAATCAACTTAGTTTTATCACTTCAGACTCCCAACATAGGGGCATTTTCGTATTTTGACATTTATTTCTTTCTCCTCAGTATACTTTGAATCAATGATCTGATCATTTATGTGCTGATAGTATCATTTCTCATACTAATATCAGCATTTAAGATCTTGTTTGATTTCGAGAGAAGTTCACTAAAATCCATAATTAGATTATTCTACTTAATTCAGCTTTCTATCATCAATTTCTCTATCAAATCAATCAAATCCAACCTCTGTTGGTCTATTCTGACTCCCGTAAAATTTTGAGGTAGGGGTATTTTGGTCATTTTTCAAAAATTTTCTCTCTCTTCAAATTACCCTCAATCGGTGATCTTAAAGTCTATTTAATGATGATATGTCATTCCCCCCTTCATACCATCATTTTCAGGTCTCAGTTCGATCCGGATCGTAAAGTACTGGTGGGCCCTCACCGAGTCCTTTCGGTTCCTTACGAACAGGCCTTCATTTAGATTATAAGAATCACCAATTTTCTGGTAATTTCTGAGCCTATTATTTCTTTAACATTCTCAATTTATACTTTCTCACTCCCTTTAATTTATTTTTCTCAATTTACAATCATTTATTTCTATGTATTCAGACGACACAGTACTACCGGGATGTTTAATACTTTTCTTTCTAAAAGTATCCACAGACATCAGGCCAACCATGCTCTGATACCATTAAATCTGTAACGCCCGTCCACATTTTTCACCTTATTTTACACAATTTATCCGGTTGGGCTGTCTGTGATACTTCACTTTACACTATTAAACAATTTTAATAATTGTTTAATTATACAATCCCCTATCTTAATTACAAATAAGTAGTACTGTAGACATGTCTAAATACAGAAAAAAAATGATCGTACCTCATATATCTTAGTCGGTCTGTCACATTGTCCATTATGTGCAGCCGTAATCCACAAATATTGGATCTCACCATCATCAAACCTGAAATGTTAAAATTGGGGAGTGAGCAAACCACGGCTCAGTAAGAGAGTTATATGTCACACTTGATATTCAGCTATCTATATGCTGAAAATATATTTTTTTTCATTTTCTTTAAAATCTTCTTAGCTGGCACTAGGCTCACATGTAGGAAGGATACTATAGTCGGCTAGGGATCCAGATAGATTAAGGCAGGTATTTTGAAATACCTGACTTGTTCCGAAACCTAGAAGCAACTGTAGAGAGTACTATTCCCGTTGTTTTCAAAACGATATAATTTTCATTTTTCCATGGAGTAAACCACTATTTCTTTTCACATCCAATATACCTTAAAACACGTGGTAGTTCAATAATAAAAATAGTGGTTTACTTCTCTTCTCTTCTCTTCTCTTCAGTACAGTAAAACACGTGACAGTACAGTGGTTCGCAAATATCCAATCATTGGATAATCACTTTTGCGATTATTTTTATCTTAGAAATAATTCTTATGTTATTCTTTTAGAATAAACATTTATTTCTCTTTTCAAATCAGTAACCGTATCATACAGTTCAATAAAACAGTATATTTAGTATTCAGTAAAACAGTATCTCGATACGGTTCAATCAACAACAGTAAGCAGTAGCTACCCATTCAGTAAATAGTATACGGTAGCTTTCAGTTCAGTAAACAGTAAATGGTAGCTTTTTCTTCAGTAAAACAGTAATCAGTGGCTACCATTTCAGTAAACAGTACAGTTCAGTAAACAGTGTTTTGGTACAGTTTTTTCATTAGTAACAGTAATCAGTAAACAGTAGTTCAGAACAGTAAACAGTACAGTACAATAAATAGGATTCTGTAAATCCTTTCAGTAAACAGTAACAGTATGTGAGACTAGGCATCACCTTACAATTAAATCATGCTATCTCGTTCACTAGGGACAAAGTAAACAGTAATGAGATCTATGGCCATGATATACAATATGTCCTCGGTGTACGCTTGCTAGGCGACAATCCGGGACGCTGATGACTAGCTGGTCAATCAGCCACGTGATAGTATCAGTATATGTGATGCATGAAGCTCGGGGCCTAAGTCTCAAAATAGAGTAAAAGCCGTACCTTAGCCTTTATGGATTTCAAATACCGTAAATCAAATATCCATAAGGCTCACATGTAAATATAATCACCTTTATGAAATTTATAAAATAAATAACATTTTTCAAATTATTTCATAAAGGTATATATCCTGTTTTCCATACGATGAAGACAGTTTGAAAAGTCATCACTGAAAGTATAGAAGGGCAAAACTGTCTTTTTCCACAGTAAAACACATATGCACGTTTTTTCATGCATTCAATCGAAAACATGGTTTTATAATTATCGGAATTTCAAACAAATCATTTTTATAATTTATGAAAATAAATTATTTATTTTCTAACTTTAAATTCCCATCACCATGTTTTCTTCTAAAAACACGTGTGGAGACCTCTAGTCTCGAAATCATAGTTTTTCTTCATTCCTTAACCTTTATGAAATTTTTATAATTAATTATTTCCATAATTAAAATCATAAAGGTTTTATGTAAAATCAAGTGAATATTTAAGAATATTTATAAAAATATTCACTTTAGTCTCTTTTTCATTTTCATTTCGTTTCACGTGAAATATCACCTACCGGGTGAATTTTCGGTGATTTCCTTTTCACCATTCTCGAAAACATGAATATTTTAAAATTAAATATCACTATATTCATGTTTTATGAAATTTACTTAATTTCTCGATTTTCGTACCCGAAAATCAATTCACGTGAAATCAAATATTTTATTTTGGTTTTCGGTGATTTTCGGTAAATTTCAATAATTTTTTTCAATAATTTTTCGGCAGTATAACGGCTGCCGATTTGGCTAGCCTCCTGTATGGAAAATACAGTTTATATTTCTCAACTGGTATTTCACCACAATTTGAAACCGATAAATCACTACAATTTTCAAAACTAATCATTATAAATTGCATTTATAAATTAAATGCGTAATTTAAAACATGTGGTCGAATATCCTTACAGGCGGCACATGTCTCCCTTATCTCTTTCGGGTCGGCAACTACCTCTCGAAGGTCGTGCCCGTGTTCACCTCGCCCGATTCCATCGGCTCGGTCATCGAGAAAATTTTCTGAAAATTAAATTCTAAAATTTAGAATTTTTCCATAATTATTTAAATAAATAAATTATTTAAATAATTTAACACTTTTCGGGATTTCTTACCGGTTCTCGTAATTCCTTGGATTTTCCGTAATTTTTGAATTTTGGGAAGTTTTCAAATTCCCGGAATTCCTCAAATTCCCAGAATTCCTCTTTTTCTCTTTCTCTTGCTTCTTTTTCTTTCTTTTTCCTTTTTCTTTTCTTTTCTTTTTTTCTTTTTCCTTTTTCTTTTCTTTTCTTTCCTGGCTCAGATCGGTTCCAGACCGGTCCCCTCCCCTCGTCGCCGGTTCTCCTCCGGCGGCCTGTTCTCCGGTGGCTTGATGGTCCCTCAGCTGGCCGGCGTCGAGGTGAACTGGCCGGTGGCCTCAGCTCGACCTGGATCGGCGGCACGGTGGCGGATCGAGTTGGTTTTCCCTCGGTTTCTTCTCCTCCTCCGTCGGCCTTCCTCCGCCATTCCCCGCCTCTCCGGTGGCATCTCACGTCTTCCTCTTCCTCCGGTGGAGCTTCGGTGGCAGTGGCGGTGGCCAATTCCGCCGGCACCGCCACTTTCTCTTCTTTTCTCCCTCTCGGCTTCCGCATGGTTTTCCTCTGTTTCCGATTCTTTTTCTTTCCTTTTCTATCGCCGGTCGTCTCCTCCTCTCTGGTCGATGACGTCCCTTCCTCTTTCCTTCTACCTCACCAGCGGTGGCAGCTTGGCCACCGTCGGTCTCGCCTGGGAAGGTCGGGATCCTTCCCCGATCTTTCCTCTGTTTTTGTTTCTTTTTTTTTTATTCATTTAATTTAATTATATATCCATATATTATATATATACATAATACATATAATATTACTATTATATATATTATATTACTATACAACTATATATTATATATGTATATAAAGATATATATATTATGTATTATCAAAATACATATATAGTATATATATTTGTTTAATTTAAATTGCTTAACATTTATATATTTCTTTATATATAAATGTAGAAAATTCCATATATATTGTACTTACAATATATATATTTTCCAACTTTAATATAATTTAATATTTGCATTTTCTCAAATATGTATATACTTATATATACATAACATATCATACTTGAATACATATGTATTATTTAAATTTATCAAATAGTATAAATACTTATATATACCAATATATATTTAATATATACCATATACCATACGGTATTTAAATACATATGTATTTACATCAAAATACATTTATATAATATAAAATTATATAAATATATTTTATTTTCTTTTCCTCATTTTCTTAGTTAATTTGGATTTCCATTTATCCAAATTAATTTTCTCCTTTCCTTATTTTCCAAATTTCCAGTTTAACTTTTCTTCACTCGAATTTACACCATCTGTTCCTTTCTCAATTCTCGGGATTTTCACTAATATCCCATTCTCATAATTTTATTTATTTATTTATTTCCAATATTTCTTTGCTCCAATATTTATTTCCAATATTTATAATTTCCAATAAATGAAAAATTTACGGTTATCACAACGGTTGATCAGTATGAGTCCTAGTTCAACATGCTGAGCCAATTCGATCGAGAGACGACGAGAAGTGAGGAGCATAAGATCAAGCAGTTTTTGGCTAGGTTAGGACCGTCATATAATGCCAAGTTAGCCCCTTTTGTAAGTAGTTTGTTGAGCATAGTTATGTGAACAGAATTATGAGTAGTATTAGGTGAAGCAAGAGTCCCGTGCCAGAGCTAAGGGCAAAGAAAAGGCCAAGCAGGGTTCAGATGACAGATTAGATAGGAGGTCGACTAAGAAATCTACGGGTATTGTTATTGGAGGTAAATCAGTTGGAGATAAACCTGTTAGGCCCACCGGTACTGCTAGTTCCCTTCCTCAGAAGGGTGTTGGACCAGATGTGGTATATGTGGTAGGTCACATGGTGACAGACCTTGTTTATGAGCTACCGGGGCTTGTTTCAGATGTGGGTAAAAGGGACACTTGATCCAAGATTGTCCCTAGGAGAAAATGACTTAATAGGCACCAATAGCAGCAGCACCAAAGGTTGAGGAGCTAGAAAAGGCTGCACCATTTGCACCTAGGCGAGCCACAGCTGCAGAGAAAGGGAAGAAGGCTGTGACTCAAGATCGAGTGTACGCTTTAGATAAAGAGTCTGCTGATGCTTCCTCAGATATGATAAAGGGTAAGATCTCTATTTTTGATATTGATGCATTTGTATTTCTGATATTGATGCATTTGTATTACTTGATCTCCGTTCGACTCACTCATTTGTATCTCCATTATTTGCTACTAAAATACCAATAAAGCCAGAACCTTTAGCATATGTATTGTAGATAAATAGACCTTTTAGGGAATCTCATATGACAGATGTAGTATATCGTAATTGTAAATTGAAGATAGGAGAAAAGGAAATAGTAGCTGACCTAATTGTTCTGAACATGTACGATTTTGATGCCATTCTAGGAATGGATTGGTTAACTACAAATCATGTTAGTTTAGATTGTTACACTAAGTATGTAACCTTTTCTTCTCTTGAAAAGCATATTGTAAAACTTTTTGGATAGTAATGGAATTTAATTAAATTTTCGAAATGTTATCGAAACTAAACTTTTCGAATGTTGTGATTGAAGGATTTATTGCCTATGTGGAGGATATAGAAAAGAGACGTCCGGAGTTACACGAGATTCTTATAGTCAGGGATTTTCCAGATGTGTTTCCAGATGAATTACCAGGTCTTCCTCTAGATCGAGAGGTAGAATTCATTATCGATTTAAGATTTGTCACTGAACCTGTATCTAAGCCTCCCTACAGAATGGCACTGGTGGAGCTCGATGAGCTTAAGAAGCAGCTCTAGGAGTTGTTGGATAAGGGATTCATTCAACCCAGTGTTTCTCCTTGGGGCATACCAGTTTTATTTGTACAGAAGAAGGACAGTAGCCTACGACTGTGTATAGACTATCAGTTGCTAATAAGGCTATTGTCAAGAATAAATACCCTTCGCCTAGAATCGATGATCTATTTGATCAGCTCAAGGGTGCTCAAGTATTCTCGAAGATTGACCTAAGGTCAAGTTATCATCAGTTGAAGATCTAGGAGTCGGATGTTTTAAAGACTGCTTTTTGAACCCGATATGATCACTATGAATTTCTAGTGATGCCATTCAGACTTATTAATGCCCCTGCAGCCTTCATGAATATGATGAACGAGGTATTGAGCCTTTTTTGGATAAGTTTGTCATCGTGTTTAGTGATGACATTCTTGTATATTCTAAATCTAAGGAAGAGCATGCACAACTTCTCTATATTATGCTGCAGACCCTCAAAGATAGGAAATTGTATGCCAAACTAAGCAAGTGTGAATTCTGGCTAGATCAGATTACTTTTCTAGGACATGTGGTCTCTAAAGACGGGGTGTCAGTTGATCTGAGCAATCATAAGGTGGGAGAGATCGAAGACAGTGATAGAGATTCAAAGTTTTCTAGGACTAGTCAGAAACTATCGGAGGTTTGTTGAGTGCTTCTTAAGACTAGCTACTCCTCTGATGCGCCTCACACATAAGGATTTTAAGTTCGAATGGATTGATGCTTGTGAGCACAACTTTCAGGAATTAAAGTGGAGATTAATCACAGCATCGGTCTTTCCCATTCCTAGTGGGCTAAGAGGATTTTCAATATACAGTGATGCCTCCTCACTTGGTTTGGGGTGCGTGCTAATGCAGAATGGGAAAGTGGTCGCTTATGCTTCTCCTCAGTTGAAAGACCATGAAAGGAATTATCCTACTTATGACTTGGAACTTGCTGCCATGGTGTTTGCTTTAAAGATATGGCAGCATTATTTATATGGTGAGAAATTCTAGGTATATACTAACCACAAAAGTCTTAAGTACCTATTCTCACAGCGTGAATTAAATATGAGGCAGTGTAGATGGATGTAGCTGTTGAAAGACTATGATTGCGAGATACTGTACCACCCAAGGAAAGCAAAGGTGGTGGTGATGCCTTGAGCTGAAAGCCCTTAGGTATGATTTCTTATATGAAGGTGTGGGAGTACGATCTTTTGGAACAGTTTGTGAGCCTCAGTCTAGATGTGACTCCCTCTGAAAGGTATGGTTGGTTGGCTAGTTTTCGGATTGAGCCAGACTTAATGGATTAGATCAGAAATGTTCAGAAGGAGAATGCCTTCTGTATTGATGTTGCTAGTCAAATACAATTAGGAATTTAATTAGAGTATAAGATTGGCACATATGGTGTTCTGAGGTTCAGAGGTCGAATATGTATTCCCAAGGACAAGTAGTTGAGGGAACTGATCTTAACAAAGGTGCACAGCTCGAGGTATGCTTTACATCCATAAAATGTATCACAATCTTCTAAGGTATACTGGTGGCCCAATATGAAACGAGACATCGATGAGTTTGTTGCAAGATGTCTCACTTGATAGCAAGTAAAGGTAGAGCATCAAAGGCCAGCTGAACTACTTCGGCCTCTACCGATACCGATGTAGAAATGGGAGCATATCACTATAGATTTTATCATGGGTTTGCCGAAGACCAGAAGGAATCATGATGCGATCTGGGTGATTGTTGACAAACTGATGAAATCAACCCACTTCTTGGCATTTAAATCCACAGATTCCTTGAGTGCCTTAGCCGACTTGTAGGTCAGGGAGATTGTTAGGTTGCATAGAGTTTCAGTGAGCATTACTTCGACAGAGATTCCGATTTACTTCTCACTTATAGGAGCATTTTTAGGATGCTATGAGATCTCAACTGAATTTTAGTATAGCTTATAATCCGCAGACCGATGGTTAATTCGAGCGCAGTATCTAGACGCTCAAGGATATGTTAAGAGCTTGTGCACTAGATTTTAAAGGCTCTTGGGACGATCATTTGCCACTAGCAGAATTTGCTTACAATAATAGTTATCACTCCAGCATGGGCATGGCACCTTGTGAGGCTCTATATGGTAGAAGATGCTGTTCTCCTATTAGTTGGGAGGAAGTGGGTAACAGAAAAATATTAGCTCTCGATCTGTTGAATAGGCTTTCAAAGATATCTAGATTATCTGTGATAGATTGAAAATTGGTTAGAGTCGGCAGAAAAGTTATGTAAATATTAGACGTCGACCTTTGGAATTCTCTGTGGGGGATTTAGTTTTTTTGAAAGTTTCACCATTGAAGGATATAGTGAGATTTGGAAAGAAAGGGAAGTTGAGTCCTCGATATATCAGACCATTCGAGATCATAGATCAAGTGCGAGACGTGGCTTATCGTTGGTATTACTGCCAGAGCTATTCGGTGTCCATAACGTCTTCCATGTATCTATGCTGTGGAAATATCATCCAGATCAGTCACACATTATCCGGTATGAACCTCTGGAGATAAGAGAGGATATGAGTTATGTGGAGAAACCGGTTTAGATTTTGGATCAAAAAGAGAAGGTGCTATGGTATAAGACAATCCCTTTAGTAAAGGTTCTCTGGTAGTATCATTCAGTAGAAGAGGCTACTTAGGAGCTGGAAAGCTTAGTGAAGGAAAAATATCCAAAGTTATTCATTAACTGGTCTGACCAAATTTGGAGGACCAAATTTCCTAAGGTAGGGGGAAATGTGATATTCATATATCTACCACCCTTACACATTAATAGATATGATATAATTATCTAAATGACTTGTACCTTGTAGGAATATATAGGTAAAGGATGGTGGGTCCCACAAGACTTTTAGTGATCCGGAGCAGGTGAAACTAGGTGGACATGATATTCGGAGCCAAATATCGATATGGTAAGAATTTGAACCCTAAACTCAATTGTTTGTGCAAACAAATTATAAAATGACGATTAAATCCATAGGTCAATAGAATTTTCGTAAATAATGGTCAAACCAAGTTAACTTTGGACCCACTGTTATTGATAGAAAATTTCTCATGAAATAAGGTTTTAGGTCATGTGGACTGATGGAATAAAACTTGCATAAAAATAAAAATTTATGCGATTTTATGGTTAGAGGTATTTTGGTAATTTTGCCCAAACGATTAGTCGAACTTCAACAAAAGCTCAACCGAAAGTTAGAGCAAGTTAAATAGACATATTTTATGATGAAATAAAATATTTTGAAGATTAGACTGATTGTTTAAACCAAAGTCCAAC
Source organism: Heritiera littoralis (assembly GCA_031772115.1). Classification (NCBI taxonomy): domain Eukaryota; kingdom Viridiplantae; phylum Streptophyta; class Magnoliopsida; order Malvales; family Malvaceae; genus Heritiera; species Heritiera littoralis. Next base: position 4,342,510 of record JAPDPK010000042.1, read on the forward strand.
TGAAAAAGGGTAAAATTACCATAAAATATCCTTTTAAATGAATTTTCCAACTCCTTCAGCCATTTTCGGTAGCAACCAAGCAGCTTCATTTTCCTCCATTACCAACCTTAGTGAAGAGAGAGAAAGATTAGAAAACCTTATCAAAATCTCACTAAAACTAAAAATTGCCTTAACCAAAGTTGTTCTTCCCAATTTCCTCTATCTTCCTACACCAAAATCATTAACTAAAGCAGCCAAAATAGAGGTGGGGGATTTCTTAAAGCATTTGGTCAATAAGAGAAGGTAAGGAAAAGATTAATTTTTCATGTTTTTCATGGTTTTTACTAGGTGTTTAACATGTTTAGACCATTGTTTGAGCTTGAATCAACTTGAAACTAGGAATAACACTTCCTTAGGGTTTCAATCAAGGTGGATTATGCATGGGAATGTTGCAATTTGATGAGAAAATAATCTAGAAATAATGTAAGATAGGAATTAAGGCTTAAACGGAAGAAATACATAGTGTAGCCAAAGGAGAGCAATTCGGCCAAAGCAAGGGGAGGAGGAAATTGTGTTCAATTTAATGCATTTAAGGTCTTAAAATAATGAAAAAATTAATAAGAGATTGTAATTGAAATTGGAATTGAAATCGGAGGTGTTTTAGTTGTGGTTGTAGTGTTAGCACTGGTGTGAAAAAGATTGAAATGGAAGTTACTGTAGGCAATGTGATAGTATATGAAGAGTTAATAATTCTTTATAATTGCAATGTGATGATTTGACAGTGTTTATACGGTGTTTTGTAGCTCGGAAGTAAGAAAAAGGCACTGGTGCTAACAAGCAAAATCATAGCAAATTAAGAGGTAAGGGATAAGTATAGAAGATGTAGGCATACTATGATGCATGTTTTTAATGAAATGTGCCTTTCTTGAGTTTGAAATGTGGACTTTGATGTTGAAATGAGACTGGTGTTGGAATTTATAAATTGCGTTTTCGTGCAGGAAGGTTAGGAAAAAACTATATTGTTATACTACCAAAATTTTATAAAATATAATAAAGCCTTTAAAATCATTATTTAATACCATGAATTTTATTTAAAAATAGAAGAAAAATATGTTGGAGGGTTAAAGTTCAAAAGTGAGTTCATATACGTGCATGGAATTTTTAAAATTTTATTTTATACTGATTTTAATGATTATCATGCTGAAAATGCTTTATCCATGTTTTATGCTACTGAGGAATATAAATAAAATATTTTGAATAATTATTTCTATGTTGAGAATATTTAATAAGTTTTGTGTTTCAATTATATTATTGTACAATTTAGATATTTTATGGACTGACTGAAGATACATGTTATTGAATCTATCTCCGAAAATTGCTATGAATTGTTTTAGGTACTGTTTTGAGACTGTTGGCCCCATAGCTGCTTACTAGCACATACACCACTGTTACTGTTACTGTAGCTAATTGATTCTGGCCCTTTCAATCAGTGTCCTAGGTGACACTTGGCCCGTATTCCCCTGTGGATGCCCTTTGACTATGGCCATATGTCCTTATGCATGAGTCTAATGGGTGTTACCTTGTCTCCACTGATTTATCTGGGGTGGCAAACTCCCGGACATCCCAGGTACTCCCATAAAATATATATATATGCTATAGATTTGAGAAATATTTATATTTATAGAATGTGTTTCCTAAATTTTATTACTGTTACTGAAAATTGTTTTCTGTATTGTTTACAGAGAAATAATTACTTTGATTACTTGATTGAGTGAAATTACTATTAAAAGTTGTTTATAGTTGTTTACCGAATTATGCACGTTTATTGAACTGTTTAATTCCAAATGAAATCTCTATAGTTGGATTTAGATGCTGGGACACGTGAGGTGCTCCAAAACATTCTTCTGTACTCAACCTGGCTATCTAACCAATTATAGTATCCTTCCTTTACATCGTGCCTAATTTATGTACATCATGCTTTTATATATATAAAGTATGATTTAGATACTTGCATATAGTATACATAGTATCAGTTCCTTTATGTGAATCTCTTATTGGGCCTAATTAGAAAGAAATAGTTCATGGGATTAATTGTGAAAATAAATATTAATTTAAATTAAAATATTAGTGAAGGCACTGCAGACAGTCCAACTAACAGTAAGATTTTAAAATGGTATTGGATTTTGTATTTTGGTACGTGATAGAAAAGAATGAGATATTTCTAAATTATGATAAAGAAAAAAGTCATCATCATTAAAATGAGCTTAATTATCTTGACTTTGACTTGACCAGAAATGACTTGATCAATTCGATCATCCAAATGCCACATCTAAATTTACAATAAATATTACCAACCAATATTTCAAATATAAAAAAAATAAATTTATATTTTTTCACTTTTTTAACTTTATTCTATATTTAGAATAAAAATAAAATTCTTTTCAGGATGAAAATGGTGATTTTCATTGATTACAACAAACTGATACAATAAATATCTCATACATATAAAATTTGAAAAGGGTCTTAAACCCTTAATTATTCAAAAAAAAGATAATCAACAAATCCACAAAATATTTCATGAAGAACATTTTATTCTTGCTTGATTTGAAATTAACTAAATTAAATGATAACCACATCCTTAGTAGCCTTGGAGAGGCGGTGGTGACTTGTAATAACAAGGAGGAGAAGATTGGAATAATTGATGAGGTAATTTATGGAGGTATGGAGGATGTGCATGATGAGAAAGAGGTACTGAAGACTTGTGTAAATGGGGAGGAGTTTATTTATAGTAGTATGGAGGTGGAGGGGAAGGCGAGAATGGTGATGGGGACTTGTAGACATATGGGGGAGGTGGTGAAGGAGATGGTGGTGGTGGAGATTTATAGACATAAGGAGGAGGTGGCAAAGGAGACGGGGGTGGCGGAGACTTGTAGACATATGGAGGAGGTGGCGTAGGGGATGGTGGTGGCGGAGATTTATAAATATATGGTGGTGGAGGGGATGGAGATGGAGGTGGTGGAGACTTATAGACATAAGGAGGAGGTGGTGAAGGAGATGGGGGTGGTGGAGACTTGTAGACATATGGAGGAGGTGGTGGAGACTTGTAAACATAAGGAGGAGGTGGTGAAGGGGATGATGGTGGTGGAGATTTATAAATATATGGTGATGGAGGGGATGGAGATGGAGGTGGTGGAGACTTATAGACATAAGAAGGAGGTGGCGAAGGAGATGGTGGTGGTTGAGGCTTGTAGACATATGGAGGAGGTGGTGAAGGGGATGGTGGTGGCGGAGATTTATAAATATATGAAGGTGGAGGGGATGGAGATGGAGGTGGTGGAGATTTATAGACATAAGGAGGAGGTGGTGAAGGAGATGGGGGTGGTGGGGACTTGTAGATATAAGGAGGGGGTGGTGAAGGGGATGGTGGTGGTGGAGATTTGTAAATATATGGAGGTGGAGGGGATGGAGATGGAGGAGGTGGTGGTGGTGGAGACTTGTAAACATAAGGAAGAGGTGGTGAGGGGCTAGGTGGTGGTGGGGATTTGTAGACATATGGAGGAGGTGGTGAAGGAGATGGAGGTGGTGGAGACTTGTAAAAATATGTTGGAGGCAGTGACAGAATTGGTGGTGGTGAAGACTTGTAAACATAAGGAGGGTGATATTGCTTAGGAGGTGGATGCCATTGCTGCTTTGCTGGTGGGGGTGAAGTGTACTCGTAAGGCGAGTTATCAGCTACTATAATGGTGGCGATAAGACAAAATACTACTGCATAAACCAGATGAGGCCATAGCCCCTGCTTTCCGGGGGTTCCCATTTCTTTCCAGCAATTAAACTATATTCCCAGAAGATGGCTAGACCTAAGTGCTATTCTTCTTTCACTTGCTGGATATCCTTGTTGCAAAGCCCTTTTATAGTGTTCTCTTCAATAATTTGTGACGAAGACTTTTCCATCTTATGAACATAACAGCCCAGAGTAAAAGCTTCAAAATATTGCTCTACCGGTCCCACTGTTGACATTAATCTATTGTCCTTTATTCCCACTTGTACAATAATTTTTCGCGGCTGCCCACTATTTGGCCAAGTTTGTGCATGAAATGCCAAGAACAAGTCAAAATATAGAGTAGTTGGGATGCTGTATGGCTGGATATCCAGTTTCAATGCGCGTCCCCGAGTAGACATGGCCGAAACCTTCTTTCAGAATGACAGAATATACGAAGGTGATGAAATCGAAAACTGAAGAAAAAATGATACCAAGTCAAAAATTGAAAACTTGCCTTAAAATAATGTGTATTTGGTGGTGGTTGCAAGACTTGGCTCACTCAAGGAAATGGCAATTGGCGAAGACTTCTGCATTATTTCATTCTTTTTTTAATTTTAAATAAACACAAGTGGCTGATAATTGTGTACAGGGTTTCTTCACTTGTTTTCTTCAATAAAATTGTATGGTACCTTCTTTGTAGTCTAGATGCAACGTTGGTGACATTGAATATTAGCACCAAGAGGCAACTATGAGGCGAGCTGTAGATATGTGCCTAAATTAGTTGAATTTATATAAGATATAGAAATGATTATTTATATTATTGTATTATGATTTTCGTTGACAATGAGCTTAAATGCAGAAAGTAAGCTTAAAACCATTTCTAGCTCTTGTATGCATAGAAATAATGAACTTATCATGTGTGTGTAGAACGAAAGTAATGTCCGTTGGGACATTATGTAAAGCTTTAAGACCATCGTTAAATTCAAAATTAATTGAATATCCGTAAAATTCTTTATTATATTTACATGTTCATAATTCCTTAAATTGCATCAATTGTATTGCTTTGTTGACTTCTCAATGTCAACTACGAAAACTAAATTTTAATTTTTAAAGATTCGGAAGTGAGAGTTTATAGACTATAATTATATATTTAGTTCTTTTCTCTAAAAAAATAAATAAATAAACTAAAAAGAAATTGGCCGAATGTCCGCCCATTAACTTTCCAGCATATCTCCATCAGGCAAGGAGGCATAAGCCATTATTCTCGGAATTCTCATCTTGATGTGCTCTTCAAACATTTCTTTTTCTACCCTAAATAACTTTCTTTTTCAAACATTTCTGCTGTTGATATGTAATTATATATTGCAACAGTAGATCTAGATGATTAATTTTTTTTGACTTTGAGTAATTATAATTCAAATACAACAAATATGGTTTTGCCATGATACCTTTCGGACCTATTGATTTCAATTACTAGCATTATAAAAATTGTGAATCATATTACTACCAAAAAGTTTATGCCAAAATTGAGCATGGTACATTTCGAAATTCCAGTAGTATCTTCCTTCATCTCAGTCTGTTCACTGTCTCCAAGCCTTTAAATTTGTATTGTTGCTGCTTCCAAATCATGCTTTCATTGTTTTTAGACCTATTCAAGGGTCAAGTTATCTGTCTAAACTTAGATCCACTCAACTTTTAGACGGGTGTGAACAAAAGTATTAAGCCTATTTAAACGATCTTCGACTTTAAAATCAAGACCCAATAAAAACTGAGTCAAGCTTGAGTTCACCATTTCAAGTTCAAGTCTAACTCGGCCTGACTTGATGATTAGAATATTTTTGTGCAATTTTTATTTGATCTTGTATTATTTTTCTAGATTTTAATTTAAAATTTTCATGCTTCTTTGTAATCTTTTTGTAAAAATTTATTTTAACTTATTGTATTATACTTATTAACTATTATATGTTTAAATTTTTTTATATTATATTATAATTGTTTTTAAATTAATAGTATTTGGGTAAGCTTGATTAGACATGGGCCTATTTATTGTATGTAAAAAAAGAACTTTGGCAAAATATTAGGCTCAAAAAATTAGGTAGGGGGTTGAGCTTACTTTAAATTCTTTAATACCTTAACAATACTGGACACGGCCCGGCACATGAACACCTCTATTTGTTCCTTACTATAATACTAGCTCCTCCTCTTTTGTTCTTTAGTCCGAAGCAACATCAAAATTAACTTTTGCATAACCACATGGTGGTAGGATCTATTTAATCTTTACTCTTCCAACTTGATGTCTGTATTATGGTTCTTGAGCTCTTTTGTACTCCTCCGACAACAGCCTTGTCCAAAACACACTTCTGTTTCTATTTTGTTTTGTTTAATTTTTGGATTTCGTGCATTCCATAAAGCCCATATCATCATCATGAATTCCTAAAACTAGGTTGTAAAGTCCTAATTTTGTCCTATGGATTAAAAAAAATTTCAATATAAATCAAAATAAAATTATTAAAAAATAAAAATAAGAAACCCTCAAATTGGAATAAGTTCCTTCGGTCAACTTTTGATCAAACCCTAAACCATAAACTTTAGCCTAACCCTAAAACCTATCTAAACCTATTTTAACCCTAAAGCCCTACACCGCTTGAACCCTAAACCCTTTTCCATACACCATGCAAACTCTCTAATGCCCAAGAAAAACCCTTCCATGCATCATGCAATCACCAAATTTAATTCCAAATGAAGGATTTTTTTCTACAAAAAGGGAGGAAATCAATTAATTCATCCCTGCAACCGCTGCTGCCTTGCTCGTCTCCGCTGCCTGGAACTTCCCTTGCAACTGCTGCCGCCTCGCTAAACTACTGCATTGCCGAACCCCTTCAACGCTCTATTTTATTTTACAGTGTGAGATTTACATTTACATTTTATTTTATTTTTTATTTTTATTTTATTTTTTACATTTTAACTCTGCACCATTCTTTGGGTTTTTGGACCGATGGTATTGCTCTCCTGACTGTTTAGTGTTTAACATCATCGCCAGAGCCATTTGGGGATCGTTCTGGCATTGAACATTGCCTCCTGTCGTCTCCATGCACTGTTGCCGCGCTGCCAACCCGAGCCATCTTCATCCCTGCAACCGCTGCTGCCCTGGTCGTCTCCGCTGCCTGGAACTTCCCTTGTAACCGCTGCTGCATCGCCGAAATCCTCCACCGCTTCTGCTCCAGCGCCCGCGTGATCACTGCCCGAGCTTCCTTCACTCGCTGCTGTCTCCAATCTGCCCTCTCCTGCAACTACATCACCGTTCTGCTGCTGGCACCAAGTCACTGCTGAGTGTCGCTCTCCACTGCTCGTCCTTGCTCTGCTCCGCTGTCCTGGAGTGCCGCCGTCATCAGCCGCTGCCTGCTGCTACACGCCTACACCCTGCACCTGCATCGTTGCTGTTCCAGGTTCATGCTCGGTCTTGTGTGCTAAAGGTGTAACCAAATTCCAACAACGGAGGAAGTCTGCCTTGACTTGGACTACTGAAGGTGTAAGTCATTGAAGAAAAAGGTATTCTAACCATTGTCTTAAATTGCGGTCGCGGCCGCGTTTTCGGTCGCGTGGTCATTGCGGTCGTGAATTTTTTTTAATTTCGCACAATTCTATATAAAGTGTAGTAATTGTAATTATAATCATGTAAAGTCTTATTTTATAGTTTTTAAAGTAATTTATGATTCCTCAAGTCTATTATTTATGTGAAAAAAAGGTTATTTATAATTTTTTAAATTATAATAAAACATTCATATTTAAAAAATTACTTATGATAATTAAAAAATAACAAATATTGAAAATAGAGATAAATATTTGTGTACTAATAAGAACTAATGTACTAATTATTTAACATTAATTATTTTTTATCTAAATTATTAAGGAATTTTTTCATCTAAATTTTGTTAAGTCTTTTTTCATCTAAATTAATATATCAATATTTTTCCTTTTTTCCTCTTCTATATGAATTTCTACGAATTAATAAAATATTTATTACCATATATTTAATTACACTACAAATTTTACTTTAAAAAATTAAATTAATAATCTAAATTCGACATTATCTAATTTTTTTTTTGAAATTCAGATTACCTAATTTTTTTTTCATGATTCATCATATTAACTAATTTTAATTCTTAAACATTTAATGTTACATTGTTTCCTAAAAAAATTATTAAACATTTAAAACCAAAACCTTTTTCTAATTACCATTTACCACATATATTAAAACAAAAATATTTAAAATAAAAAAGCTCAACTCTCCCAAACCGCCATTGGCCTCTTTAATCACATATATTAAAACAAAAAATATCTAAAATAAAGTAACCCAACTCTACCAAACCCATCGTCTTTAACAACTATTAAAACAAAAAATATTTAAAATAAAAAAAAACCCATCCTTCCCAAACCGTCGGCCTCTGTTCCTTTCACTTTCATGGTTTCGCCTCACCTCCCCCTCTCCTTCTATGGCTGCCTTAGTCTCAGCCTTGTGATTCTCACTTCGCCAGCCGCCAGCCTCCAGCGTCACTACGTCGGATCTAATCTCAGATCAGTCATGACTCACGCCGGCGTCAATCAACCGATAGATGGAGGGCACCCCACCGCCCAGTCCCAACAGTGCTGCTAGCTTGAGAGCCGCCCATGGCCACCCCACGCCCCCCTAGTCACCCACGGTCCCAATGCACCTCGTGCCCGCCTACCCACGCCGCCCACGATCCACCCCACTATGCCTCCGCCCTCACCAATCGCCATCACGGTCGCGGTTCGCCTTCACCGATCCCATCACAAACCCCTTTCTTTGATCTAGATATTTTGATTTTGATGCTTATGTTGTTGTATTTTGATTTTGATGCTTCTGTTATTGTTTTTTCTGTCCAGTATCCATGTTCTGAAAATTTTTCTTTTGATAGTCTATTTGAAACGGAAGATAGCGGCGATAACGGACTGCTATCGCCGCTATCTTCCGTTAGGGCGTTTCATAACGGCCAATAGCGACCGTTACGGGTGTGATCCGTACTCACACCCAATAGTTCGTTAATAGCGGTGGCGGCCACCGCCGCTACCGCAAGATAGCGGCCGCTATTTCATTTCGCGACCGCTATTTGAAACACTGATTCCAACTCTTATTTCAATTGTTTTATTTATTTATCATAATATTCTTAACTGTTTAAGCTAACTAGAAATAATATACTCTATTTTTTAGAAATTAAATTTAGTGAGTTAACTTAGTAGGCTGATACAATTAGTTTAATAATTTAGTTATTTTGGTAAATTAATATAGCAATATTAGTAATGAATTAGTTTGATATAAGTATCCTTATTTTGCTATTTAACTCTTAGAATTAGGATTAGTATTTATAAATATGAGCTTGGGTGGATAAAATATAAAGTTAAAATTTTGAATCATGAAATAGTTAAACATTTTTTTAAGTTAAATTAAGAATTAAGAAATTAAATTTAAATTAGAGTCATGAGGTAATCAAATTTGGATTGATAAATTAGTTTAATTACTCAAATTAGAATACATTAAAACTAGCTAATTAAATTTATTTAAAATTTCATATTATTTGTAAATTAAATGATTTTAAATAAACACAATTTTGTCTTTGTGAATTTATAAAATAAATATATGTTTATTAGATAAATAAATCATTCATAATTTTTTCAATAAAATTTAATGTAAATTAATTGATTTTAATTATATGAATGTAAATAAAGGTTATTCCAATGATGCAATTCCAAAAAGTTGCGAACGGTCGATAGTTAAAAATCACTAGGTGAGTAAATTTTTCTTAAATCATATCGGAATGATGAAAGATTTAAGTTAAAAATTTTCAATATCAATCGATATTTATTTTTCAAAAATAATAATTAAATAATAATGATTAAAATAATAATAGTGTTAATAATAATAAATAATGGAAATTATAATATTGAAAATAAAATAAATATTTTTCCGATGATGAGATTCTAAAGAGTCACAAATAGTTGATATTTAAAATTTCTAGGTGAGGTATTTTGTTTAAATCTCATTAGAATGATGGAAGATTAAGTAAAGTTTTCAATATTAATAATTGACATTTTAAATAAAAATTTTTGTTAAAATAAATATTAATAATAATGTAAGGATTAATAACAAATTGAAAGTAAATAAGGATTATTCCGAGAATGCAATTCCAAAGAGTTGCAAATGGTTGATTTGAAAATTATTAGGTAAGAAGATTTTTCTTAAATCTTACCAGAATGACGGAAGATTTAAGTAAAAATTTTTAATATTCATAATCGATATTTATTTTCAAAATATTAATTAAGTTAATAACAATAATAATTAACAGTGAAAATTATGAAATTGAAAGTAAATAATGATTATTTAATGAGATGATGATGATGATGATAATAATAATAATAATAATAATAATAATAATAATAATAATAATAATAATAATAATAAGAATAATAATAATAATAATAATAAATCTTTTGATTTTTTAATTTTTGAAATTTTTTATTATTGTAATTTTTTTAAATGAAATAAATAAAAGATAAAAAAGATGAAAAATAAAGTAATTTTAATATGATTTTGTCAGTCTCTTTTTATTTTTTAATTTTTGTAATTTCTATTTTTTATTATTGTAATTTTTTAAAAATGATAAAATCTATATTTATTGGGCTCAAAGCTCAGTCAAAAATGAAAATCTAATTTTAACAAAACAAAACAAATCTTGAAGTTCATATAAAACATTTCGAGGCTTAATTATATATCATTTCAAAATACCAAAAGCAAATCTTGAAAACAAATTGATCATTTAAAAACCCAAAGAAAATCTTACACTTTAAAGTCGAATTCATTAAATTTAACCATGCATTACAAAAATCAAGTATAATTTTTCATTTGGGTGAATTCAAAATTAGCCTAATAAAGTTGAAAAAAAAATCTATAAGTTCATTTTTAAATTACCGCATTCTTCCAAAAACATTTTAAAAAATCTTAGATAAAATGAAGTGTCCACGATGGATTACTTATTTATGTCATGAATAAGATATATTACATTGAAATTAATAAATTATTGACACATCATGCGACAACTCTTAAGCACGTTATTACTCATATATGTATTGAAGTAAATTTTATCTAATTTGAGGTTATTTTTGAAATTTTGGACAAATTAATAAAGGCGAGGATCACAAGATTATTTTGGTGAACAATACAAGAAAAAGAGGTTTTAACGACAGAATTAGCGATGGATTTAAATTCCTTAGCTTGCCAAATTTAAATAATAATAATAATAATAATAATAATAATAATAATAATAATAATAATAATAATAATAATAATATATAACATCGGCTAAGTGGAATGATATGGAAAAAGGTAAATAGCACATTTAATTGTAAAATAAAATAGTTTAGATTATAAATGAAAGAAAGAAATTTTTTGGTTATAATAATGGGAGACATAAAAACATGATATGATGATTTTGTTTAAGTTGATAACTAAGACTTGGGTCATAATTATTTGCATGAAATAGTAAAATCCCACTAAGTATCACTTTCTCTAAACATAGGACTAATATGACCTTATTAAATACAGAAATTCCACCCTTGTCCCATGCTATACTTTTGATTTGGATGCATAGGGATCTTTCCATGCAAATTTCATCCCAAATTGTTTTTCCAACTATTTCACAATCAGCAAAGACAAGAAAAGAGTTTAACCCTATGTTTGGATTGAGGGTGGGAAAGGGAAAGGAAAGGAAGGGAAAGGGAAAGGAAAGGAAGGTTGTAAACCTTTTTTTTGTTTGGGAAAATTTTTTAGTTAAGGAAAGGAAAGGAAAGAGAGGGGGAGTGAGCACCCCTTGCTTTCCCTTGACTTACTCAGTTTTTTTAAAACCCCAATTTGAAGTAAAGGAGAAGGAAAGGAAACTTGAAAAAAATTTTAACATGCAGAATGTCAAATTTAACCTTATTATCTTATAAAATTTAAAACAAAAAGGGTTATAATTGGAAAAAAAAAATTACAATGAATCATTTCCTTTCCTTTCCATTGTTTAACCAAACAAATGTTGTTAAGATTACTTTCCTTTCTTTTTCTTTATTAATTTTAGCTATCCAAACAAGGGGTACATGTACCCTTTCCTTTTCTCTCCTTTCCTCTAGTTTACATTCCTTTCCTTTCCAATCCTTTCCTTTACTCGTGTTTATCCAAACATAGTGTAAGGGTCTCAGTTCTAGCCAAGAAAAAGGAGATTTGTGCTCTTGTTGCAAACTAGCCAAGTAACCTTGAAGAATCCATGGAAAGTAGGCATGAAACATCAATGCATGCTTGAAGAGAGTCACGAGTAAAGGAGAAACCAAGAGAAAGGGAGAACTGGGTTACGGTTTCATAAGAGAAGAGGTAAAAATAGAATATTCTTTGGATTCTTAACGTGTAAACCATTATAGATTTTAAACTTATGTGTTTGCATGTTGGAGATTCTGTATAGAAAAGAAGAAAACAAGATAAGACTGGAAATCAACTCTCGATTAACGGAGTTTTTAGCTTTGGAAGTGGAAAAACCATAACCTTGAATAAGAAGGGTTTTAGTTTCATGGCAAGGTTGAGAATAGGTGCAATCTTTGATCTTTTAGTGCATAAATTCTCCAATTAATATGTTAATGATCTTACATACTAAATTTTTGTGTAGGAAAGTGAAAAGCAAAGGGTGGAAAGGAGTTTATCTTTTAGCCAAAAGCAGAATTGGGGAAAGATCGATTATTAAGAACTTTGAAGAAGCTTAGCTACTGGAATTTTTGGGTGAGTGAGGTAAGATTCTAGACTGCAATATTAGTTTGTTAGGGATGAATGTGGAATTATGGTGATGTGAATTAAATTGCTATGGCATGGATGAGTGATTAAGTGAATTTAGGCTTGATGTTAAAATCTGGGTTAATGCTCTGTTATGGGTTGAGATTAAAATGTTCAGTTGGAAAGTTGTGCATCGAGATAAATTTTGGAAAAATTTATGGTAGATAGCCTTTTAAGTCTTAGTTTTGGAATTGGAGTTCTGTAGCTTAAGATATGTACAAATGAATATAAGGCACTTTGCCCAAAAAAAAAATGTGAATTCCAATTTTAAATTTGAAAAATTGTAGAAACTAACACAAAATGAATTAGGGTTCAATCCTTATTTTTCTAGATAGGGAAACAAGTTGGTTTTCATCCAGTTTTGGAATTTCATTAATTGGATTTACCTACAGTTAGATAAGAGCATTTTACTGCACATAGGTCAGTGTGATACTTTGCCTGAAAACTGCTAGAACATGGTGAAAGTTTGGAAATTTGCTGGTGTTGATCTAGGAAGAGTTAAATTATAAAGCTTATATTTCCAGAAAAGGTAAATGAGTTAGAATTAATATGGTTCTAAATTTGCATAAATTGGATATCCCTGTATTGAGATATGAGACAATTTGTGCAAAAAGGTCAGATGACCATTCTGTTTGAATGCACCTGTACATAATGTAAATTTATGAAATTATTGTAAATGACGAAGAAATGATAAAATTGTGAAAATTTACCTTTTTGAATAGGGAATTGAATTAGGTTTCACATGGTCTTGGATTCATAATTTTTGAATATTCCCATAATTATTAATGTGAATTTTAGTGCACAAATGTCAGGAAATCACCCTGCCTATTGGCCAGAAATAGACAAAAAGTTGGAAAATTATTGAGAATAGCACATAATGAATTAGAAAGTGAGCGTTATAGTTTTGAATAGGGATTTGAGTTAGGAATAATATAAAAACTATGGCCTGGCAATCAGATTTCGAAATTTTCAATTAAGGCAAGCACAAAGCCAAATGTCAGAAATCCTAATTGCAGAAATGGACCAAGTAGACTATGATTAGTTCAAGTGAACAAAAAGGGGAGAAAAGAGCTAGTTTATATTTAAATAGTTCAGAAACATCGCTTGGTGACATTTCTTATTGAATTATATAACTCTTAATGTTTGCATGTAATTGGGAGTCGTGAATTAACCCGATCTACCATGTGTTGTGCAGAGGGCTATACTAAGGACTAAAGTTGGCCGTGAAGGAAACCGAAACAAACACGCAGCAGAATTTAAATCATTCGGCCTTCACCAGGATCGATTCGGAGAGTTGCCTGATTAGGGTTTCGAGATTTTACCTAACGTTTTCTCCGATTTTCTGTCATTGGTCGAGTCACAAGCAACAACTTTTCGTTCCTGCCTCTATGGTATCCACACGAACGGATCTCACGACTCTTGAACGTCTCACGATCAGAAGCCTTAAAGAGCGTTTTTGATTCTTTATAATCGAATTGCTAGCTTCGATTAAAAGAATACCTTTTCTGTCTTTTTTAATTGTGCGGCTATGTTTTAGAAAAAAACATCTTTTTATAGGCAGTAAATTTTACCCTAAAATTTACTGCCAAATAGAACTCTAATCCTACTTAGAATAGGATTAACTATATCCTTAATCCAATTCAGAATAGGATTAGATATATACTTAATCCAATTCATAATAGGATTAATTAAGCTCCTCATTGATCCGTTCTAAGTGTGCGACCCAATAGGTTCTCAAAATAATGGTAATGACAAAATTGTCACAGGCAATGAGCGGTATCTAGCAACACATCATTGCTACCCATGTAACGAGAATGTCAATGACTCGACATAACCTTACTCGCGATAGATGTTACCGTGTAGTCTAATCCCTTTATCCTTTGATGTCTTGATTAGACACAAGTCATGGAATGTGTCACACTTGTATAGTCTAATCAGCGTTTCTTGATTCCTGAGTAGACTAATTAAACAAATAAAATCAATATCTCATATTGACTTATTCGAGCATGGCCATGCATTTCTTAGTCTCACTCTATCAAAGGGCCCAAGACATCACTCTTGTTATATAAGAGGGATAAATCCTATCTTGATCACTCAACATCCCTCTACATAGATCAAGGCATACCCAATTACTACCTTTATAGTCCATCTTGTTACGAAGGACATCTAGCAGCATTAAAGTATGCAATTCTCTATGTTGGGATCTCTGATGATCTCAAGTCAAAGGATCACATACACCATCATCACTATGAGAATCGCTTATGACACTCATATAACAATCCATGTAGCGTTCTCATGGAGGGTCGATCCAGTACATAGTTCTCTAACATGTACCTATGTGACGACTTGATATCCTATATCCATGACAATGGTCATCAGTTAACCACATACTAGTCTTATCGTACATTGTTATCCTTGTTCACAATAATACTTGACTAGGGATATTTTAAGAATAGTGTGTTATTACTATTCTAAGGACATTATCATATAAGATTACATTACGCAGTTATAAAACAAATATAATAATGAGCTTTAATAAATAAAATGTCATGATACATAAAAAATGCCAAAGTCAATCATCTAATGAATGGTTCTAAGGGCATAATCCAACAGGCCTAAGGTTCACTTACACAATTAGCTAGCATGAAACTTGATAGGCCAAGGAGGATTGAAGTTAATAGCTAAGGAAGTACTATAAGTAACCCTAAGATACTACCTTGCATCCAAACTGAATGAACTTTGATTTTTGATTTAGTGTTTTGACATATATTGGACATGCTGCACATTGAGCCTATCCCTAACTGATTGGTTCAACTTTCTGAAAATGTTTTATAAGCATGCTGAAGGCTCGCCAAATCCTTGTTTTGTTTTATGTATTACTATTTTAATATAATAACAGTTTTGAGTTTCCAAATTGAACTAAGCTTTTGGTTTAATATGATTTTCCTAATATTGTTTTATAACTTAAAGTGTTTTAAAAGCCTTGTGAGCCTTTGAATGTTATCTGCATATTTATGCATTACAATTTGATACGAGGTCATGGATGGTTGATTTGATAGATTGATATTAATTATTGTTTTAGACCTAGGTAATGAGACCATAAGGCACCATACCTTGAGAATTGTGAAGGCAATCTTAATTGACTTAGAGATTGTTTCTCGAGCATAGGTCTCGAAAATGATCGACTTGTCTCGTATACTACGATTGGATAAATCCTGATGTCATCTAATCAATCAACTAGGGTGAATTGGCCTATGCATAGGTAGCGTCCCTTTTTTAGGGATTGCTACGGTTAGTTACCGTGGATCGTTATGATGTTAGCTCTAAGTACCTTTGATGATGCTATGCCTTATCTCTTGGTATCACGATATGTATTATTGATTGGATTCCATGCTTTATGCATGATTTGATATTGAGACTTTCAATATGTTTTCTAGGATTCAAACTGCAACATGATTGATTTGATATTATCGACAATACATTGATTTGTAAGCTTTGAAATTGAAAAATGCTTGGTATAATTTTAGGTTGCTTACTGATGTTACTTACTGAGTTTATGACTCACTCCCCTCTTCTTTCCCTTCCTTTTAGATTAACTATCACTGCCACTATTACTTTTGACTTGGGAAGCTTCTCGGGAGTGATTCCCACGTACAATGTAAGGTATACGACTCCCAGCAGGTTCTATAGACATAAATGAATTATGGCATAGTATATTTGGCTACATAATGAAGTATGATAATATATTTCTAGACATGAATGATATTTACTTCATAAGAAATCTAACGCATCGGGGAAAAAAAAATTTACAACTCCATACCATCTTAGCTAGAGAGTAGACTAAAACTTTATAAAGTAATTAACTAACATCATATACTCACTCATCTATATATGGTTCGTTTGGATTTCATTATTTATATGGTAAAATGAAATGAAAATAATGCAGTTATTTGATTTTTTTCTTCTTTTGTCATGACCTAAAAGCCGTGACATGCACGTATCACTTACACTTATTCTACTTTACAAATTTACGAACTAAATTTTTCCTTTTTAATTTATTGTTTATATTCGGTGTCAGTGAATTCACTATGCGATATCCATTAATCCTTCTATTAAATTACAACTTTAGTAACTTATTTTTTAATCTAAAAGTGAATTTAATTAGCTTTTAAAGCAAGCAACAATCATTTCTACTTCATAACATTTTCTTGATTAAAAAAATGAAAATATCCCTTTTACAGTGAGAGATTTCCCCAGTTCAAACCACGTACAAATTACATTTGTTTCCTACATCACAGCCCAACAATTACTTCCACAACAAACACATCAGATAGATTTCATATAAACAATCCTAATATCCACCACTATTCATCACATGGACGTCATCTTGGACAATCTTACTGTCTATCACAATTCATTAATTACATATTGTAAAACAATTAAATAAGACAATATTAGTTCATTCGTTTGGTCTACATCCCATCTTATTGTACTGTACAAAAATTTGTCTGAAAAAAAAACCACATACAAGAATAAATGTTTATAAACCGTAAAATCTCGAGCGTATGCCTCAAAAACTCGAGTCATTACTCGGACTTGTGCTACTTAAAAGGCAACCTATGACAATCCACAAGTTAAACTCAATCTATAAAAAGGTTGAGTAAAGTTTAATGAGCAAGGGCTCATTACGTCTTTTATATAAGTGCTCAAGTAGAATTATACTGTTCTAAATGCAATGTATGAATCCTGCAAGTTTTCAATCATAATTTACTATTACAATCAATAAAATTTCATAGTTGGAACGAGATCATGTCCTAAGGACTTTAGGTAGGTCAAGGTTTTGGGGTAGTGATGGAAGGGTACTTTGAAGTACCTCATTATCCTCGTCCCTAGCGTTTATCAACAAAGCCTCAGTCCACAGTATAAATCAATAATACCAATATCAATTCACACTATCAATCATGTATCCCCACAACAATCCAATTCAGCATATATAATAGTTTTAAACTTTTATGCAGTAAGTACAACACATAGTGTATGAGTAAAAGTATGATAGCTATTAAAATCTTATCATATTAAAATCTGCGTACTCAAATAAGTATGAAAACAACTTATATATTATCAATGTTGCCAAAAGTAATCAAAATCAATCACAAGGGTTGAGACTCTGCTCAAGCTCAAGGTCCACTGTGCATAAAATATCTGTAATTCCTAGTTTCAAAATCAGTATGTAATTACCAATCATGTCATGTCATAAATCAAAAATCCAAAAACAAGACTTTAGCAAAGTTCACTTGTCCGTACTACTATATGGTGGCAAAATATGCAAAGTGCATTATCAAATCATGTAAGAATCTTTGAAATCAATATTCAATAAACCATTTCACTGTTCAATAAAACACTTTTTCGATAAAACACTCTCTGATTAATGTCTAAGGCTTATTGCCTGATTTAGAGTTCACAGTTCCATAAAACACTTTGATTAATGTTTGGGGCTTATTTCCTAACTTTCATTGTTCAATAAAACAATGTTCAAAATAAAACAATGTTTAAAATAAAACAATAGCATTCTTGAGATTTGGCTTAACTGTCCACTCCTTTAATTAATGTCCCGGGCTTATCGCTCGATTTAAAGTTCACTTGTCTATACAAACGTACCTCACTGTAGTTATTTAGTGAGCTACTTGTCCTTGAAAAATGGTGCTACCTATGACCATAGATCCACTAGTCTCTAGTCCCACTCATTAGGTACAAACTGGAACTTGTCCACAATTATCGTTGGATAAGTCACTAATCACCCATTTAGGTGATCCACTAATGCTTTATTAGTACTATCATATCATATCATATCATATCATATCATATCATATCATTTTTGCTAAAATCTCTAAAATCAAAGGTTTATTGTGTTTTTGAAATTCATTTGGTTCAAACTCATTTGTTTTCAAAATCATGAAAGCTATGAAATGTTTTCTGTCAAAATTCATTAGTGCACATGCATTATACTATATGCCCTTTTTATTCAAAACCACTCAAATGAATTTCAAACTCTATCTCATGCATGTTCAAAATAGTGCATAGCTTTCAAACACTCGTAACATGAAATGGAAGCTTTAGTCAATGCATAGTCAAGATTTTGAAAATGTAGTGTCAAGAATATCATTTCTCATCACAATACAAGGTTGTCATATAGAGAAGGATTTAATCACAATCATATCGTTCTTACTTCATTTTCGAATGAACTACTTGACTATTATATCATCACTTCACGATAAGATCACCTAGGTCATATACACTATTAGCTATATAACTATGCTCAATTCATGCAATTTACATCTCAGTTCTCTAATTTCATTATTCATAGATCCTCAAGATCCCAAACTGTATATTCATAAATGAATATCATTCCTAAATATTATAAAACCAGGTCAATCGCTTTTGCATTAAAACATCGATATTAGAACCTTACCATCATTATGGGTCCTATTAGTATCACACGAATATTAACTATTTCTTTTAGCAATATTTCACAATAATACCTAATTCATTCAATCCATGAAATCATTCAAGACTAACTACAAGGTCCTTTCTAGGATCATAAAACCACATTCTCATCATTACTCGATCAATTAAACCGTATCATCATATATTCGTACTCTTGAGCTCTTTTAGTCACACTTTTAGAAATCCATAAAATTTCATAGACCGATGTTCAAGCAATATTCAGGAAAACATTGCAAGCCTACTTTCCTATACTCATAATCTCAGTCACACTACCAAGATGGACCACTTATTTTATCCTCATTATATATATCCAAACATTCTACACATTACTAATCATTATTTTGACACTCCAATATTAGTCCTCAACACTTTATTAACATAATGTCGCTACTTTAACATCAATCCACCAATGTACCATCATCAGTATATCAATATACTATAATATTTTCAAACCATAACAATCTCTTTTATACCACATCATCGATACTGATGTCAATTTGTTGTATCCCATAATTATATAAATATTGTTTTAGTATTTTCAGGGAATAAACATTGTCTCGTAACCACAAATCCATCATCTCACTCATTTTCAATGTCAATTTGTTGAACCTAAAACAACCAAGCAATCACATTACACCATCATTTCAACTAAGTATCCTCATCCAATCACAATGCATGCATATCATCACCACCATACATCAACTTATCCAATTAATATAGTTACTCAAATCAATTATCACTAATACTAAAAGTCAATTCTCATCCAATCACAATACATTTAATTCATCACATTCTATATACCAATTCAATATATGCTCAGATCGATAATTTCTAATACTCAAAATCATCTTTATCCAACCACAAGGCAAGCATGACATCACCTCTTTATATCAATTTAACATGTACATACTTAAATCATTAATTTCTATTACTCAAAATCAAGGCTCATCCAATCATAATTCGTACACGTCATCACCTATTTATATCAATTTATCAATTTAACTTATATAATCAAATTGAATTATCTCTAATATTAAAATTGTTTTCAACTTTCAACCTTATATACTTTAATTTTAATTTTACGTTATATAAACAACTTACCTCAATGCTTCAAGCTATAAGTTTAGCTTCCCATAGCTTGATCAATCTCACATCAATACTTTGTCATTCTCTACAAATCAAATTCACATGCATATTTGATTAGAAAATAATTAAACAATTTCTATAAAATTCATAGGAATATAATCAAGCCTAAAAATTTCCTTACCTATTTTTGCATTAAAACTCCAGCAAAATACTCCAAATTTTTCTCTATTTTCTCTTTCTTTTCTTTCTTTTTTTTCCCTTCTTTTCTTTCTTTTCTTTCTATATTTCTTTTCTCCTATTCTTGGCCAGAACAATCTCTGTTTTAGGCTATTCGCAGCCCCTAAATCACCTTTGATCTGGCCATACTCGGCACCACCACACTCAGCTTCAACCTCCCTTGCTTCACCCTCAATTGCTTTAGTTGTAAGCACCAAAACAACTCCAAACATAGCCCTTGCTCAGCTGCTTATCCCTTATTCAAAGCTCTATTACAGTTTATTCCTCTCGTCTTTTACCTATTTGTTAGCCTCCTCAACAACTCAATGCCCAGCTATCATTTCTAACACTAGTTTAGCATCGTTTATAGCCCTTAACACCCTCTGTTCTAGCAGTCAAAATACACTCAAAGTGCCTTGGTTTCATGCTTCATCTCTGCCCTAAAACAAGTTACATATACCTTTCATAAAAGCCTTTCATTTAAGCCAAATCACCCTTCTTCAGTGCTCTACTTATGCCCCACCTTTTTGCACTTAAACTCACCAAAGCCAACCCATGTTTAGCTACCTATTAAAACCATTATGCCAGCAAGGAATAGCCCTAATTAGCCCTTGATCCAATCCTCAAAAACTCTAGTCCAACACCAAATCCTTTGAACAGCCACCAAATCCTTTGAACAGCCACCAAATTAGTCCCGTCTCCCTTTTGTTCTCATGTCCCTCCACAGCCCAAGGATAAAAAAAAACTCTCCCTTGCTACCTTATCTCTCCAACCCGAGACTATCCTTTGCTCCAACACCTTGGTTAAGCTCCAAAACGCCTTAAGGTCAGCACTGTTTCAGATCTTCTCCAAGCCTTCAAACAACTTTAAAACCGTGGCCTTCCAACTCTGTTTTTTTTCTATCTTTTTTGTTCGAACCAGCCAGCCAACCCTTTTTTTTCACTCTTATTCTGCATTCACTGGCAGTAGCTAAGGGTGGTGTTAGCGTTAGTGGCGGCAGCAAGGAGTGGCATCGATGGCAGGGAATGGCAGCTCTTTCTTTTCCTTTTCTCTTTTTTCTCTTTCCCCACCATCGGTTCTTCTCTCTCTTGAGTCAGTGGTAACCCTTCTTCTCACTTAGCCGTTTGACCCTCTTTTCTCTTCCTTTTCCCTCTTCTCTTCGAAAAATTCTATTTCTACTCCTTTTTTTACTCTTTATACCCCATTCAAATGAAAAAAAACAACTAAATCTACCCCAAATTTAAAGACCATTTTAACCTTATCACTTATGTCTTCCAGCTCGGTCTCGCAACTATTCTTAAGCGAAACCATGTGTATCATGTAAGAACACTTGTGCGAAACCACCCAGATTATGCAAAAACACTTGCGTAAAATAATGTGCATTGCGCAAGGACACTTGCATAAAATCATGGATATTGAACAAATTTGCTTGCGTGAGAAATCGACATTCGCACAAAAATCCTTGCGCACAAACACTGTTATTATGCAACGGATCTTGTGCAAAACCCTGAGCATTGTGCAAATCTTTTTGCACATCGTAGCAAGTTTTGCACATATCTTTTTGCGCGTTTAAATGAGACCCATAATATTTAATAAGTTTTTTTCCAAATATTAAACAAATATTTTTTTGGGGTGTCGTATATCATTCCCTACATTTTTTCTCTCTTATTCCCTCTCTTGTACTTTTCCTCTTCTCTTACTTTCTTCCAACTTCTCATCGCTTTCCTCTTCCAAACCCTAAAATCTATTTTCTTTCACAAAAAAATGGAAAATATAAATGAGAGTAGCTAATATGATAGTTATGAAAAATATTAAAGCATTGAAGGTGAAGGAGAAGAGGAAAGAGAAGGAGAACAGGTAATGTGTTGTTGTTTTTACCTCGATATTGCTTCTTGCTCAACTGAATTTGCGCAGAAAGCATGACTCAGCACAAGTTGGCTTACGCTAAGAAGACATCCATGCACAAGTCAACTTGCACGAATGTATCATATTTGTGCAAGTCTTCTTGCGTTGAAATGTATTATCTGCACATGCTGACTTGCGCAAATATGTAATTTCTGCGCAAAATCACTTGCTCATGTAATGATTGTTTGCGCAAATGGACTGGCGTGGACAGCTTTATTTTTATAATTATAATTAATTATTTTTATTATAATAATTATAATTAATTACTTTGTTTAATATTTGCAGAGTGACAAAAGGATAGTGTATAGTAGGGAATCTAAATTGTGGAAGAAGAAATATTTGATTGTACTCATGCATTTAATACTAACCAAGTAAGTATATTTAAAATTAAAAAAATATTTTAATACAAATATAGTAGAAAATAACTAATTATTAAATTTATTTTGTTTCAAGGTTTCAATAGTCGAAATGCCTTGATCACATAGGCTAGAAAGCTTGTAAAAGACTTAGGTTTTGTTGTTGTGATTAGATCATCTGATGTTGGTGTTCCCTAAAGAAAACCTAGAGTTTGACTTGTATGTGAAAGGTATGGAACATATAAGTCAAACATAGATGAATTCCATCGCTTAGGAATAGGAACAAAGAAGTGTAATTGTCCATTCGAGTTATAGGGGTGAAATTGGAAAGGGACGATGAATGGGCAATGAAAGTAATATATGGGATGCATAATCATTTGGGTACAAAACAGTTAGAAGGACATTCCTTTGCTGGTCGATTGACAGTGAAAGAGCAAAGTATAGTGGGTGATATGACAAATGCAAATGGTAAAACTGAGAAATATATTAGTGATGTTGAAACAACATAATGAGAAAAATGTAAGTACCCATGAGAAGAATGTGAGTACCCTGAAGACCATCTACAATGCACGACAAAAATATAGAATGGTTGAAAAAGCTGGTAGATCACAGATGCAACAACTCATGAAACACTTGAATGATTGTAAATATATTGAGTGGTATAGCAGTGGTGTGTCAAGTGATTGTGTTAGAGACTTATTTTAGGTACATCCAATGGCTATGATTTGTTGAATGCTTTTCCCAATGTGTTAATTATGGATTGTACATATAAAATTAATAGATATCGACTCCCACTCCTTGAGATTGTTGGTGTGACATGTATAAATTTGACATTTTCGGTTGCATTTGTTTATATGGAGGTTGAGCGCACTAACAGTTACACTTGGGCATTAGAGAAACTGAGAAGCATGATATCTTTTGATTCAACACCTTCTATCATTGTTACTGATAGGAATTTAGCTTTGATGGAAAATAGTACAAACAGTGTTCCTTAGCACAACTAATCTCTTATGTAGATGGCATATATAAAAAAATGTACTTGCTAATTTTAAAAAGTTGTTTGAGTGCAAGGAGAAGTGGAGGCATTCATGTCAGCTTGGGGTGTTATTGTATTCTCTTCAAATGAGTATGAGTACGTAACAAATTTAAGTTCAACGATAACTTCTTACCATTCTTATCGTAGAGCGCTCGAGTACTTGAGAGATACATGGTTAAATTAGCATAAAGAGAGATTTGTTGCTGCATGGACAAATAAAGAAAATCACTTTGGAAATGTTACAACAAAGAGGTATGTAGGTTTACAAGGTTTAAAATTTGTTATTTTTACAATTTACACTATACGTTATTATAATAAACATTTTCTAACATCATGTAGGGCAGAGAATGCATATGCAAAGTTAAAGAAACACCTTGGATCGTCCCAAAGAGATTTTGATTCATCTTGGAATGTTATCAACTCTTAGATAAAGCTGTAATATACGGAGATAAAGGCTTCATTCGAGAAAAGTCTTATTGTTGTTGAACATAATTTTTGGCCAACTTTGTTTAGGTAGTTGTGGGGATTGGTGTTTAAGACAGCATTAAATATTATTTTGAAGGATGCGCAATGAGCAAACGATATTGGCATTGACCATCTTGCCTGCGGTTGCGTCATTAGAAGCACACGTGGGTTGCCTTATGCTCACAAGATTGTTGAATTCATAAAAGTCAAAAAACCAATTCCCTTATCCGCCGTGGATCCTTATTGGTTGAGGTGGGACTTGAAGAAGATCAATGTTGATTACATGTCTGAGTTGAATCTTGATGCCGAGTGGGAGCTAACGCTTCAATGCATGTGATCTCTCAAGAAAATTAGCCTTGAAGAAAAAGTTAATAAAACTAGATGATCCGGCAACTACATTCCCAGTTCCTCCACTCGAGAAGACTAAGACCAAAGGTCATCCAGACAAATTAACTTGACGTGGCCCTTCTTACTTTGAGATTGTTGAATCTCAACATGGTAGCGCCTCAACACCCGTCTCAGTCAATTTAGTGACGAAGAGGATGAAACAACTAGTTCATCAGAAAAAGAAAGTCAAATTTATTGATTCTTTCCTTTAGAGATATGCCAACACATACGTTCTATTGTGGATGTTGAATCAGATGGACATTATGGTTTTCAAGCCATAGCCGATTTTCTAGGCATTGGTGTTGATGCATGGGCTAAGGTGTGACAAGATTTGATTCATGAGACATGTAATTTTCGAGCTTATTATGTTAATCTCTATGAATCCATGGAGCATGTTGATGAATTTATAGAGACATTATCGTATTTCAACATACCGGCTCTTTATGATAAATGGATGACCTCACCAGATATGGGTCATTTGATAGCTACATTGTATAAAGTTGTGCTAGTCTATTTATCTTCGAGACAGTGCTTGACATATCTCCTGCTGAGAAGTGCACCACCTCCACCACTACAGCACGAATTCATTGCAATTGGACTTGTTAATGATTCTCATTTTGTTGAGGTATTGATAATAATAATATCTATGTCAGACTTTGACATTTTTTGTTTTATATTTGTACATATGTTTAATAGTGCTATTTTCAGGTATTTATACACCCATTCGCACTAATACCTCCAATTGCATGCAACTGGTATAAATATCGATGTGATTTTACTCATGAATGGGAGTTTCCATATATATCTCGTATCGAGGAATTCCAAAAATTGTTATCAAGATTCGATGTTGCCACTAGAGAAACCATTGACTGAGATGAGCCATGATATTTTATTAAATATTATTGTATTTTGACATTTATGCCTTTAAATGAATGTATTATCCATTGATGTATTATATATATATATATATATATATATTAATATATATGTTTGTAACATGTAAGGAAAGTAATGAACATGGATGAAAACATAATTATAAATATAAGCAAATAATATAACATTATCTCTGGATGTCATGAACATAAACTGTATGTTTAAAAAACAAAAATCCTTTACCAAACACTAATCATCCAAGTCATCTCGTATAATTACCTTCCCCTTCCTCTTCCTAAACTTAGTAAAATAATGTAGACATGTAGTTGAGGTGGGAGTTGTCTCCGATGGAGTTGGAGGATAGGCCGTCTTCGATGGAGCTGAAGGAGGAGCAGTCTTCGATGGGGTTGGGGGAGAGGCCATCTCCGATGGAGTTAGAGGAGGGGCCATCTCTGATGGAGCTGAAGGAGGAGCTGTCTCTGATGGAACTGGAAGAAAAATCACCTTCGATAGAGCGGAGGCAAGAACCGCCTCTAATGAGTGAGAAAGGAGAGCTATCACTCCTGCAAGTGGTGCAGATGCGGTAGGTGCTGCTGTAGAACCGTTGCTATTACCTACATTTGATGACCTACATAATATGGCACACAAGTCTTGAAGTCCTTTTGTCAATGTCTCCACATCTTTGTTGCCACTCATTAGTATATCAATATGAGATGTGCTGCAAGACAAGACAATAGAGATTTGATGAAATCAATTGATATGAATAAAATATTGATTAACTTAGGTTTTAAAGTTAATAACTTACATTAGAATAATTAAAATCAACCGGTCTAGCTTGAAACCTTGATTTGCATGTGAGGTTTTGTATAAATCGATGAGAAATCGAGTTGTACCAAAACATGTAGTTCAGATCTATCTCACCTGGGATACCAAACTTTTGCCCTCTGTTCTCTTCAGTGAGTACATACATAGTCCATCTCTCCCATAATTGATCTATGAACTGATAAACAACATGATAAGTGGCACTCGTACTACCTCTCTATGCTCTATATGGCGCTAAAGGTCTCGGAGGTATGGTTTGAACGTAGCCCCATTATCGTAATAGTCTTTCTGGATGATATGGCTCCACGATATCTCCAACTTTTAAACAGACAGTGAAAAATGTGATTGGAGGCAATGGACGATGCCTCCGTCTATCAATATATGGATCCCAGCACACCTAATTACACTGGAGAACATTTAGCTGCTCTTTCAAGATCTTCACATCTTGGCTGTAACCACATGGCTTCCATCGTCAAGCCCGAGGCATACTATCTTCATAATTGAAGTTTGCCTCCTGACTCAAGATAAAAAGTGCTCATAAATCCAAGCCTACATCAAATAAAACATTAATAATTAATAAATTATTTACAAACTAATAATAATTAACAAGTTATTTATATTTATTAATCATAATACCTACATAAGGGTCATATATCCGCTAATCCCATGTACTTTTGACCTGCTCGCAAGACCTAGCTGTCTATACATATAAGTAAGAGCAGATGCACCACACGCATATTTACAAATAGCCGATAGATCCTCTAGACAGGCCAATAATAATATGGGAACATGCGATCTACTCTTATCTACAAATATTATGCACCCAAGTAAATGGAGTAAGTATGCTCGAGTAGCATAGACTATCTCATCATCACTTTTCTTGTTGGTCACATCGCTAAAGTTCGATCTCAACCAATGCAATGTGACACTTGACCCACGACTAGTACTCATCTCTGCTTTAGCTGCCGTAAGAGAGATGCCTAACAAGCGTACTAACATTTTATTTACACGATTGATAGAGATGTGTCAGCATGATACGATTCACCCAACCACTGGTATGCCTGGGAGTGTAGCTACATCATCCAGGGTAATTGTCATCTCTCTAAAAGGCATATGGAATGTATTCGTCTTTGGCTGCCACCTCTCATAAAAAGTGGAGATGATGGTGCTGTTGCATGTGCGATAATTGCAGTCAACTAAACACCCTAAGCTAGACTGCAAAACAATGGAATGAATACATGATCGATTATTGTGTAAATCCACTGAGAGATTTTCTAACTATGATTAATAACCTTTAAATTGCCTCACTCCTATATCAGAAACAACAAACAATAAGATCATTTTTAACAGACAATATAGATAAAATTTTTCAATTTTACAAAATTATTACCTGACCATCCCTTATGGCAAAAGCAACAAATGATCTAAAACTTTTAAGAATTAAGGTATCAATCGAGCCTCCAGGACAAGACTCAGATACCTCTTTTACATCATCTGAATCTGCCTCTTCGGTTTGGTCATCTAAATCAGTTTGCTCAGCTTGTTTAGCCTGCTCAGCATGCTCGGTAGGTTCGGCCTGCTCAACATGCTCAACATGATCTGCCTTAGCTCATCATCTTATGTCAGAGGTGATGGGTTGCCTTCGTCTTCCTTGAGATGAATGATCTATCCTAGCTTATCGTCTTCTCTTAAAGGTAGTGGGTCGCCATCATCTTCCTTGAGATGAACCTGCACCTCATGTTATTGCCATGTCTGAAAAAAAAACATTTAAATAATTATAAACAATACCTTTGGAAATTAATAAATTTACACACATACATACATTATATATATATGTAAAACATGTAGTTTCGACGTCATAACTATGTATTGGAAATCTATCTTAACTTTTTGACAACTCTTTGATGCACCACCACACTTTTCTCAATTTCTACTCATACTATTTCAAATTTTGCAAATGAAATTTGAAGATTGCCAATTTTTACTCACAAAGAGAATGCAATTGCACAAAAATGCAATGACAAAAAAATAATTGCTCGAATAGCAACTGCATAAATCCTTTGCAAACAATGACAAAAACATCAACAAACCAACACCTCAAACAGTAACGAAACTACCAAATATACAATTATGAAAGCCAATCAACAAACAAATATGAATTAAATAAGTTGTTTGTGTCTCATCCTAACCAAAATGTCTTCTTGCTATAAGGTAATCTGAGATTGCCCTATTACCCCAACTATTCCAAGATCCATAGAGACTGTAGCAATCTGCAAAGTCAGCAATGTGGAAAGTGATTAGTTATTAACTTAGACAAAGCAAGCATCTTATAGCATCAGAAAGCTAAATCCAAAAATCAACATAAAACTACAAGCAAGCCATAGACTGCAAGGAGCAACTGATGGTTATAGTTGAAGACTTGAATGATAGATTGCAGTTGTATACATGGAATTGACAAAATTTATCCATGATAAAAGGGATATTTATCAGTGCTAAGTACATAATCAAGCAGTTAGGTACAAACTATTTTCTAGTTCATGATTGCTTTATCATATTCATAACAAGACCTGAAAATATAATCCTCATGACATGAATTATTCTCTATTAGCCTCTTGCCAACTCACTAATGTATCAGAGACATGCATGCAGTTTACTGACTTCCTTGAAATTGAACATCTCAATCTCCACTAAAACTCTCCCACCTTGAATAGCTCTCAAGTCAACTCACTAAATGGAGTTAAATGGAATGATACAAAATGCAAAACTACACTTAGTTGCTCTGTAATAGCATGAATTATGCATCCTAGTGTATGTATAGAATGAATAATAGAAGCGTGTGTTATTAATGGCAATTGTATTCCGACAGAACTGTAGCAGGAAATTGGACAGAACCACAAAATTAATCTACATGAAGTTTTTCTATAGACAGCAATGTGCTAATACAAACAGGTTCAAAGAAATACCAAGGTATCATTATGGCCAAATAAATTTTGCAATTCCAGTGAATAGTGCTTGAATGGAATGTAAATTGATACTAAGACAATGTTGTAATCTACTCAATTAATTGAACATCTCAATCTCCACTAAAAGTCTCCCACCTTGAATAGCTCTCAAGTCATCTCACTAAATGGAGTTAAATTGAATGATACAAAATGCAAAACTACACTTAGTTGCTCAGTAATAGCATGAATTATGCATCCTAGTGCATGTATAGAATGAAAAACAGAAGCGTGTGTTATTAATGGCAATTGTATTCCGACAGAACTGTAGCAGGAAATTGGACAGAACCACAAAATTAATCTACATGAAGTTTTTCTATAGACAGCAATGTGCTAATACAAACAGGTTCAAAGAAATACCAAGGTATCATTATGGCCAAATAAATTTTGCAATTCCAGTGAATAGTGCTTGAATGGAATGTAAATTGATACTAAGACAATGTTGTAATCTATTCAATTAATTGAACATCTCAATCTCCACTAAAACTCTCCCACCTTGAATAGCTCTCAAGTCATCTCACTAAATGGAGTTAAATTGAATGATACAAAATGCAAAACTACACTTAGTTGCTCAGTAATAGCATGAATTATGCGTCCTAGTGAATGTATAGAATGAATAATAGAAGCATGTGTTATTAATGGCAATTGTATTATGACAGAACTGTAGCAGGAAATTGGACAGAACCATAAAATCAATCTACATGAAGTTTTTCTATAGGCAGCAATGTGCTAATACAAACAGGTTCAAAGAAATACCAAGGTATCATTATGGCTGTAGACACCCTATTTTGTCCGGAGTCTTAATTTGTAAAAATAATTAATTAGGTTGGGTGACATTGTATTTTAATTTAATTTAACAATTTAGAATTAAATTAGGATTTTTTTAAGATTAGAATTAACACTAAAATTAGGATTTAGGAAGAACTAATAAATAAAATAAGAAAAACAAAAAAATGAAATAAGAAATAAAAAATAAAAATAAAATTAATTTTAGGATAGGATCATTAGATTTTTTTAGGATAATATTAAATTTGATAGAGTTAGATTAGGATTAACATAAGAATTAAATAGATAAAATATTGAATATTGGAGATAATTATTAGAATAAGTATAGTTGTATTAGGACTTTAACAAGTTTGTGGCTATAAAAAGGGATTAAACATTATGATTTAGAAGGATTCACAATTAAGCCTCTTCAAGATGTTGGATTATGCCCTTAGAACCATTCATTAGATGATTGACTTTGGCATTTTTTTTTTATGTATCATGACATTTTATTTATTATAGCTCATTATTATATTTGTCTTATAATTGCGTAATGTAATCTTATATGATAATGTCCTTAGAATAGTAATAACACACTATTCTTAAAATATCCCTAGTCAAGTATTATTGTGAACAAGGATAACAATGTACGATAAGACTAGTATGTGGTTGACTGACGACCATTGTCATGGATATAGGATATCAAGTCACCACATAGGTACATGTTAGAGAACTATGTACTGGATCGACCTTCCATGAGAACGCTACATGGATTGTTATATGAGTGTCATAAGCGATTCTCATAGTGATGATGGTGTATGTGATCCTTTGACTTGAGATCATCAGAGATCCCAACATAGAGAATTGCATATTTTAATGCTGCTAGATGTCATTCGTAACAGGATGGACTATAAAGGTAGTAATTGGGTATGCCTTGATCTATGTAGAGGGATGTTGAGTGATCAAGATAGGATTTATCCCTCTTATATAACAAGAGTGATGTCTTGGGTCCTTTGATAGAGTGAGACTAAGAAATGCATGGCCGTGCTCGAATAAGTCAATATGAGATATTGATTTTATTTGTTTAATTAGTCTACTCAGGAATCAAGAAACGCTGATTAGACTATACAAGTGTGACACATTCCATGACTTGTGTCTAATCAAGACATCAAAGGATAAAGGGATTAGACTACACGGTAACATCTATCACGAGTAAGGTTATGTCGAGTCATTGACATTCTCGTTACATGGGTAGCAATGATGTGTTGCTAGATACCGCTCATTGCCTGTGACAATTTTGTCATTGCCATTGTTTTGAGAACCTATTGGGTCACACACTTAGAACGGATCAATGAGGAGCTTAATTAATCCTATTCTGAATTGGATTAAGGATATATCTAATCCTATTCTGAATTGGATTAAGGATACAGTTAATCCTATTCTAAGTAGGATTAGAGTTCTGTTTGGCAGCAAATTTTAGGGTAAAATTTACTGCCTATAAAAGGATGTTTTTCTAAAACAGAGCCGCACAATTAAAAAGAGAAAAGGTATTCTTTTAATCGAAGCTAGCAAATCGATTATAAGAATCAAAAACGCTCTTTAAGGCTTTTGATCGTGAGACGTTCAAGAGTCGTGAGATCCGTTCGTGTGGATACCATAGAGGCAGGAACGAAAGGTTGTTGCTTGTGACTCGACCAACGACAGAAATCAGAGAAAACGTTAGGTAAAATCTCGAAACCCTAATCAGGCAACTCTCTGAATCGATCCTGATGGAGACCGACTGATTTAAATTCCGCTGCCTGTTTGTTTCGGTTTCCTTCACAAGACCTACCAACACAGCCAATCGCATCATCTTCATCACAGCTTGGTTCTGTTCCAAACTACATCGCCTGATCCTGTCTCATTATCGACCGCACCACTACTGCACACATCACTGCTCTGTCCGCGTCGCTCGTGCCTGCCCTTGCTGCTACTCGTGCCCACTGGTTCTTGCTCACTCTTGCTAAACGTGGGCTGCAGTTATTAAAGGATAAAAAGAAGGCCTCGTGAAACCAGCAAAAGAAGACAAGAGAAAGAAATTCTTTTAACAGGTTCGCTTTATTATTAACGTTAATAAATTCATATGATTGATAAATTAGTTAATGTTTGAGATGACGGTTTATATATAAGGGGGTATTAACTATTTGTATGATGATTTAATAATGATGTTTCGTTTCATAAATTGATTTAATAAATTAACAATGATGATTTGATAATAATTTGTGCGTAAATTTGCATTAATTTGATTTAATAATTAGCTTAATAATAATTTGTATGTTAATAAGTGGATTTAATACTTGATGTTGATTTAATATTGACTCACTTGTTAATTGATTCATGTAAAATTTAAATTAGTGTATATAATTAATCTGAGTTGAAAATCTTAACGTAATAATTTTGCTTGTTGTGTATATTTGTATGATTTAGTTTGTATGAATTATTTTATGTTATATGGGATAGATTTCAAGAACTTTTAGGAAATAAGACCTTTAAGAAAATATTATTAAAATTCAAACTACAAAAATATAAATTAAATAAAAGCATAAAAAAAATTAAAGAAATGAAGAATTATTCCGACGATGGAATTCTAAAGGGATTGCGCTTGAGTAGTACTTTTAGATGTCTTGAGGTGAGGAGAGTCATTTTAAGTCTCACCAGCTTGATGGAAGATTTAAGGGATTTTTCTAATATTTAATAATTCATCATAAAAATTAAAATAAAATTCAAATTATAATAAAAGAATAAAAATAAGATAAATAAAAGATTAAAAATTAGAAAAATAAATAAATAGAAAACCAAATAATAAATAACTTGGCTAAATATGGGTTAATCCGATGATGGAATTTAAAAGGAAATTGCACTTGAGTTGTTTTCTTTAAAATTCCTAGGTGAGGAGATTTCTTCCAAGGTTTGACCAGCTTGATGGAAGGTCTAAAGAGAATTTTCAATATTAAATAATTCATATTTATAAAAAGTAAAATAAAAAATAATTATAGGATTAAAAAAATAAAAATAGAAAAACAGTTAATAATTTTTATATAAAGTGGGATAAGAGTCAAAAATAGGTATTTCATAATGTATTTAAATCATCCGACGACGGAGCCTCTTCAAGAAAGGTGATTAGTTGTACTTGAATACTCTTGAGGTGAGAAGAACTTTTAAGTTGTCCAACCAGCTTGATGGAGGAGACTTAGAAGATTTTTCAATATTTAATCATATCGAAATTAAAGCAAACATATAGGCAAAATTGAGATAACTTTAGACTATTTGGTACCATCTTAAGATGGGCGTTGTGGGGGTGCCAATCCTTCCCCTCACGTAACCGTACTCCTGAACCTTAGAATTTTTGAACGTAGACCAAACCTTGTCCTAGTTTGAATAGGTGACCAATCACACCTTAGGTTGGAATGGTTGGTGGCGACTCTATGAATTTAAGTCTAACGGGTTAGGTTCTAGGACTTGACACGTTACGACAGCTTGGCGACTCCGCTGGGGACACTTAGAGAGTCAGGCCATTAGATAGTTTAAGTTCATCAAAATTTTGCCTAAAAGCTTTGAATTTCATAAAATATTAAATGCACACACTACACTTGCAAGAGCATGCATTATCCCTCGACCCGGGCTTGTCCTTCTTAGGAGGGAGTATAGTACCTTTGCATTCGTGAGGTGGTAACCTCCACATAGGCAGTGAAATACTCCCACTCAAATTGAACCTTTCCGCTTGTAGCCTATAATGGGTGAGGATTGGGTGCCTTATTAGTCTTATGTGGATGATAGTAAGGAGCAATTTGGAAACCTTTAGATCTTGAATTATCCAAACCTAGCATGTAATGAAACATAAGGCTTAGCCATAAGGTGGAACCATACTGGATTGACGTGTAGACTCAAGCCTAAGATAGGACACATGAAGGAATAAGTTTTACTTCCTCTTTTGTACATTGTTTTTCTAAAAAAAATAAAAAAAAATATAGTTTTTCTTTCTTCCATTTTTCAAAAAAAAAAAAGAGAAAAACAAAAAAAAAGAGTTTGTCTGTATCATTAAGTCATGCATAGTTGTGTCGCATAACATATCATTCACGTAAGTTTGCACCTATCTTATCATAAGAATGAACATACTTTTAATTGTTAGGAGAGATTGCTAGACCTAAGTGCATTCCATGTGCATTCATTTTTGTGCATAAACATATCAACACATGAAATAATTTCAACTTAATTGTGGCACTCAAGGTATCAAAATTGCATCCACTAGATGGTCTACCCTCCACAAATATCATAGAAGGTATCAAGGAGATATAATGGAAAAGGATCAAAATAGTAAGATGGAGAAGTTGGCAAGGGATAGTGCACATATGAAGAGGTAATTGAGTGAAATGCCTTATTGCCCCTGTTTATGTAGAGCCCTTGAAGCCTCTTTACCTAAAATGGTATGATCCTACTGCAAAGTGTGCTTATCAGAATGACAATGTTAGTCACTCTATTGAGAATTGTATGAGCTTGAGGAGGAAGGTCTAAGCACTTGTCAACGTTGGAATTTTGAGTTTTGGGGCAAAAAATGACCCAAATAATCCTCCACCAGATCACATAAGGGGTAGCGGTTAATGCTGTGGAAGAAAATGGATGATATTGATTGATTCACTTAATTTGAAGATAATGGTTGTTTTTTTGTTTCTAATTTCATTCATCTTAGGACATTTCTTAGGTAATATAGGAGTGCCTAAGCCTAAAAATCATTAAGAATTCTTTTATGTAATGGGCCAGCTTTCATTCATTTTCATTTCAATAAAGGATTGGTACAATTCATTTTTCTCAGTTCCTCATGCCAATCTTGTTCTTTTATAAAAACACCAACACCCATATTCTTTACATTGTTACTAAGCTTTAAAGTATCCAAATAATGAACATGATAATGATGATGGCAATGAATATAAAATTCAATTCTTAAAGAGCTGCTTTGGTTGGTTGAAAGGATTTCAAGCAAGAAGAGAATAGAAGATATTTGTCTAAAATCTTCAACTATAGAATGTTACAAGTAAAGGTGAATCTTTACATGAAATTCTAATGAGTTTGTCTTTGTTCAACAGATGACCTTTAATGAGAGTACTTGTATTGAGATGAGAAATGGCCTTCTTTCACTACCTTTCAAGTGTGAGTAAAATTATCCATTGATTACCCCTTTTGAGCCTATTATATTCTTTTTGATATAACCCACCAAGAATCACCCTATAAACTGGGGGGCAAAGAGAATGGAAAATGAAGGATTAATGGGGCAAAGTAAAAAAAAAACATTTTGTGGAAAAAAAGAACAAAAGAAAAAAGAATGAAGAAGGAAAGAGGGTTTAGAATCAAGAAAGTGAAAACCCTAGTCACATTTGAAGAAAAAAGGAGAGAAAAAGCAAATTAGAATCGGGCAAATGGAAAAATGCCTAAATGATTCATGAAAAAAAAATTCTTGGTTTGATGAACCCTGAAACACTTATTTTTGGCCTATATTATCCTTTCTTTCATGAACCCTCACCTGAGCCTACATTACGTGCCTTCAAAGTCCATTTTGATCAAATATGAGTACTCTCATAGAAGAATCATGTGTTGAATAAAGGCATACCTACACTATGAGATGATGATCCTTTGGATGGAATTAGAAGAAGTAGATTAAGATAAACAAAAAGATCTAGTCTCGATGGAAGTAATGGGATTTCGAAAATTGTCTTGAATCCATGAGAGCATTAAATTGGGTGAAGAAATATTTGCTGTTGGGGCATGAGTTGGAATCAAGAACAGATAAAGAAATTTCAGGAAGAAGAAAAAAAAAAGAAAGAAAAAAGAAGAAAAAAGAAAAAAAAGAAGAAGAAAAAAAAAGAGAAAAAATGAAAGGAGGATTCAAATTGAAAACCCAAAAAAGGCGGTTTGGATCAATAGAGTGCATCTAAGTTGAAAACCTGAAAAGGCGGCTTAGATACCAAAAAAACTGGATGTTAACAATACTGGGGCAAGAGGATATTTGATGAACTCAACATGATAAGATAAATGGACCTTTGAAGGGAATTTTGTATTCATTGATAAGAATTGCTTAAATTGTTGTTATTTGGATACTATTACCTGAAACTCAATCGTGAAAATTCTTGTATTTCATTCAAGCCTACTTTCCTTTTAAGCCTAGCAATTTCTTGTTAAATCGGTCCAAATTTTGAATAATACCACTCTTTTCTTTTCACCTATAATTTCTTTGCTATATCTTTACTTTGAGAGATTGAGAAATTGTGTTGCATTGATCTTGAAATTGGAATGATAATGAATGTTTGCTTGGCAAAATATGTGAAAGACTCCTATATTATCTAGGAAAATGAAAGAAAAGGAAACTTGTGAATGAATGGAAATTGGAAATCAAGAAAAACCAATGAATAAAGAAGAGTGAATGAAGATTTTAATGAGCAAATGAACGACCAGATAGAGAGAATAGTAAAAAGAAGAAACAAGGGATAAGATAAGATAAAGAGGGCACGAAGATAAGAGCTTCATTAGGAGAGAAAAATGGAAGAAGGAAAATGAGAAAAGAAATAAGAAATATAAGGACAGGGTGACAAATGAAAAGAGAAGAACGCATGAGATGGACTGATAAAGAAAAACCTTATTATTGCCACAATTGAAGTTGAAATACTTTTCAAAGAAAACATTGCATGAATAGAACAGATTGTGTGAGTAATATTGCATGAATGGCATAACATAGATAGAATAAACTACATAGATAGGATAGAATGCATGCATAGTTGCATACATGATGCATTGTATGAGAAAAAGAATATTACAGACAAGGTTCCTTGAGTACAATCTATAAGACATTCAGGCATGATTCTTCCAAAATTTTGGACAAGATTTTAAAGTTTGACTACCTACCTATTTAGGAGGAGCATTTTAGACAAGATTTTAAAGTTTGATTGCCTACCTGTTTAGGAGGAGTTTTTTAGATAAAATTTTTAAAGTTTGACTGCCTGCCTGTTTAGGAGGAGCTTTTAGACAAGAGTTTAAAGTTTGACTGCCTGCCTATTTAGGATGAGCTTTTTAGACAAGATTTTTAAAGTTTGACTGCCTGCCTGTATAGGAGGAGCTTTTTAGACAAGATTTTAAAGTTTGACTGCCTTCCTATTTAGGAGGAGCTTTCAGACAAGATTTTTAAAGTTCGACTGCCTGCCTATTTAGGAGGAGCTTTTGAGACAAGATTTTAAAGTTCGAATGCCTGCCTGTTTAGGAGGAGCCTTTTAGACAAGATTTTAAAGTTCGACTGCCTACCTGTTTAAGGGGAGCTTTTTTAGACAAGATTTTAAAGTTTGACTGCCTGCCTGTTTAGGAGGAGCTTTTAGACAAGATTTTAAAGTTTGACTGCGTGCCTATTTAGGAGGACCTTTTAGACAAGATTTTAAAGTTTGACTGCCTTTCTGTTTAGAGGGATCTTTTTGAAAAAGAAAAAAAAAGAGAAAAAAAATAAAGTCAGACAAAATAGGTGTCTATGTCTTTGTGCAATTACTGTTTCATAGCAAATGCACAAAAGGGGGCAGCTATAGACACCTTATTTTGTCTAGAGTCTTAATTTGTAAAAATAATTAATTAGGTTGGGTGACATTGTATTTTAATTTAATTTAACAATTTAGAATTAAATTAGGATTTTTTTAAGATTAGAATTAACACTAAAATTAGGATTTAGGAAGAATTAATAAATAAAATAAGAAAAACAAAAAAATGAAATAAGAAATAAAAAATAAAATTAAAATTAATTTTAGGATAGGATAATTAGATTTTTTTAAGGATAATATTCAATTTGATAGAGTTAGATTACAATTAACGTAAGAATGAAATAGATAAAATATTAAATATTGGAGATAATTATTAGAATAAGTATAGTTGTATTAGGACTCTAACAAGTTTGTGGCTATAAAAAGGGATTAAACCTTATGATTTAGGAGGATTCACAATTAAGCCTCTTCAAGACCTACCAACACAGCCAATCGCATCATCCTCATCACAGCTTGGTTCTGTTCCAAACTACATCGCCTGATCCAGTCTCATTGTCAACCGCACCACTACTGCACACATCACTGCTCTGTCCGCGTCGCTCGTGCTTGTCCTTGCTGCTGCTCGTGCCCGCTGGTTCTTGCTCGCTCTTGCTAAACGTGGGCTGCAGTTATTAAAGGATAAAAAGAAGGCCTCGTGAAACCAGCAAAAGAAGACAAGAGAAAGAAATTCTTTTAACAGGTTCGCTTTATTATTAACGTTAATAAATTCATATGATTGATAAATTAGTTAATGTTTGAGATGATGGTTTATATATAAGGGGGTATTAACTATTTGTATGATGATTTAATAATGATGTTTCGTTTCATAAATTGATTTAATAAATTAACAATGATGATTTGATAATAATTTGTGGGTAAATTTACATTTAATTTGATTTAATAATTAGCTTAATAATAATTCGTATGTTATAAGTGGATTTAATACTTGATGTTGATTTAATATTGACTTACTTGATATTGATTTAATACTGACTTACTTGTTGATTGATTCGTGTAAAATTTAAATTAGTGTATATAATTAATCTGAGTTGAAAATCTTAACGTAATAATTTTGCATGTTGTGTATATTTGTATGATTTAGTTTGTATGAATAATTTTATGTTGTATGGGATAGATTTCAAGAACTTTTAGGAAATAAGACCCTTAAGAAAATATTATTAAAATTCAAACTACAAAATTATAAATTAAATAAAAGCATAAAAAAAATTAAAGAAATGAAGATGAATTATTCCGACGATGGAATTCTAAAGGGATTGCGCTTGAGTAGTACTTTTAGATGTCTTGAGCTGAGGAGAGTCCTTTTAAGTCTCACAAGCTTGATGGAAGATTTAAGGGATTTTTCTAATATTTAATAATTCATCATAAAAATTAAAATAAAATTCAAATTAAAATAATTAAAAGAATAAAAATAAGATAAATAAAGGATTAAAAATTAGAAAAATAAATAAATAGAAAACCAAATAATAAATTGTGATAACCGTAAATTTTTCCATTATTGGAAATTAGAAATATTGAAAATAAATATTAGAGAAATTAAATAAGAGGAAATAAATAAAATTTGCGAGAAACGGGATATTGGTGAAAATCCCGAGAAATGAGGAAGTGATGAATAAAGAAATTCGTGTGAAGGAAATTAAATGAAAATAAAGATAAAAATAATAGAGAGGAAAAGAATTAAATTGGATAAATTAAAATCCAAATCTAATTAAGAAAATAAAAGAATAAAATGAAATATATTTATATAATTACAAATTATATAAATGTATTTTATATAAATACATATGTATTTAAAAATACTATATAGTATATTTTAATATACGTTGGTATATGTAGACACCCTATTTTGTCCGGGGTCTTGATTTGTATAAATAATTAATTGGGTTGGGTGACATTTGTATTTTAATTTAATAATTTAGAATTAGGCTAGAATTAAATTAGAATTTTTAGATTTAGAATTAACATTAATTAGGAAATTAAAATTAAAATAGGATTTAGGAAGAATTAATAAATGAAAATATGAAAAAAAAATGATGAAATAAGAAATAAAAAGAAAATTAATTTTAGGATAGGATAATTAGGATAATTAGATTTTTTAGGATAATCATTTAGATTAATATTAAATTTGATAGAGTTAGATTAGGATTAACATAAGAATTAAATAAATAAAATATTAAAAATAAGAGATAAAAATTAGTAAAGTAACTTAGATATATTAGAACTCTAACTCTTGGTCTATAGAAAGCTTCTTGAACTCCTGAGGTGAGGGGGATCGGGCTCTATTATCACCTTTTTTCCTGCTACCTTGCTTTCCCTCATCACTTTCTGCGTTGCTGCACCAAGCTTACTCTAGTTCTGTCCCTTACACCATCGTTGACCACCTTGCAAAACCTGCTGTCTAGCCAAGATTTCGCCTGCTGCAGATCGTTCCCTGACCAAGCATCACTTGCTGTTTCTCGCCATCAGTCCCGCTCCTTGCCGCTGCGTTTCTGTCCAACCAAGCATCATCAGCCGATTGCACCAACCTCTGCACCTTACCATTATTTCGCTTGCACCACATCTTCAAACCTGCTCTTTTCTTGCCGCATCTTCATCAGTGCTTTGCCGCTTCCATCGTCGCACCCAGACCAAGCACCTTCCTCACCGTTCAAGCTGTTCTGTGACACGCTGTCGCCTTGCTCGCCTGAATTTCCTGCCCCGTTGCATCCCTATAGCCATTGTTCAAGCTGCCTGTCGCCTTACTTCAGCAAGCATCGCCACCTTTGCAATTTGCTGCAACACCTCAAGGTCATCACCGTGCGCCACCATTTGCACTGTTCTTGTTATTGCTACATGCAAGAAGGAAAGAAAGGCACATGAAGAGTAAAGGGAGGAAAGAAAGCTGAAGCAAAAGAGGGCCCACGTGAATGTGAAGAAGAAAAGGTAAGAAAGAGAAACGAAATATAAAGGAAAAAACTAAAGGTATGTTTTTCATGCATTAAATATATTTGAAGTTCATTTGTTTTGATATTTTATTAGATAGTGAGTCAAATATATTTATTTAGATTAACATTTGTTAGGTTAATAAATTAGGTAATTGACAATTAATTACGTTGATAATTGATTAGGATAATAATTAGTTGAATAATAATTAATTAGTTGGTTAGTAAATTAATTTGCATGGTAATTGCTAGGATTAATATTATTTTCATTTAATTAATGAGATCAAATAATTTGTATAATTGGACAATTGGTTGATATGATTTTTATGATTTGTTTGACTTAATTATTAACTTGTATGACTTAATTTATTTGTGTGGTGTGATAATTAATTTGGAAGTAGTGATTTGTTCTATAAAACATTGATTTATATATTTGTGTAATTTGGTAATTAATTAGATGACGTAATTGGTATGAATTATAGGATAAAATTTTAGAAATTTAAAATGTGACCTTTTAGATAAAATATTTAGGTCAAGAAAAATTAATGAAAATAGATAAATAAGATAAGTAAAAATAAAATACAAATACAAATAAGGATAAAATGGAATAAAGATTGGATAAGAAAAAAATAAAATTATATTAAGAAGATGAATACAGATTATCCGATGATGAAATTTCAAGAAAGTCAAATGGTACTCCTTAGAAATTTCTAGGTGAGGAGTTTGCTCTAGACTGAACCAGATTGATGGAAGGTTTAGAGTAAATTTTCAATACAATAATATGTATTCTTTTTCTAAAATAGAAATAAATAAAATATAATAATAAAGACAATTAAAATAAAATAGAAATAGGATATGGAAATAATTTGTATAATAAACAACAAAAAATAGAAAATTAGTAAGGATTGGGTATAGAGCCAAAATTAAGATTTTCATAATATATTCCGACGACAGAGCCTCTTCAAGCAAGTCAATCGGTACTACTTGAATACTCCTGAGGTAAGGAGATTTACTTATTGTCTGAACCAGATCGATGGAAGGATTTTAAGTAAATTTTCAATGTTTTAAGCATATCGAAATTAATTTAAATTAAATTTAGAAGGATTTATTGGGTATAGAGTCAATATTAGGATTTTCATAATGTATTTAAATGATCCGACGATGGAGCCTCTTCGAGCAAGTCAATTGGTACTACTTGAATACTCCTGAGGTGAGGGGATTTACTTATTGTCTGAACCAGATTGATGGAAGGATTTTAAGTAAATTTTCAATATATTAAGCATATCGAAATTAACTCAAAATAAAGTAAATTTAGAATGACCTAAAGTAGTTGGTACCATTTTAGGATGGGCGTTGTGAGGGTGCTAATCCTTCCTCACACGTAACCGTACTCCCGAACCCTAGATTCTTTGAACGTAGACCATGCCTTATCTTTAGACATGAATTGGTGACCAATCACACCTTAGGTTTGAATGGTTGGTGGCGACTCCTTGAATCTTAAAGTCTAGCGGTTAGGTTCACGGACCTAGATGTTATGACAGTTTGGCGACTCCACTGGGGACATTAGAGAGTCGAGCCAACATATATTTTAGGTCATTAGAAATTTGTTTAGAAATAATGTTGATTTCATAATGCTTAATAATCATTTAATACACACACTTCACATGCATACATGCATAAGCCCTCAACCCGGGCTCTATCCTTGTTAGGAGGGAGAAAAGTACCTACGCCTTCGTGAGGTGATAACCTCCGCATGGGCTGGCGAAAAACTCCCACTCAAATTGAACCTTTTCGCTTGTAGCCTATAATGGGTGAGGATTGGGTGCCTTACTAGTCCAGTGTGGATGATAGTGAGGAACAATTTGGGAACCTTTAGAACCTTGGATTATCCAAACTCAGCATGTAATGAAACATAAGACTTAGCCTTAGGGTGGAACCATGATATAAACCCAAGATAGGACACATGAAAGAGCAATTTTTTTTTACTTCCCTTTTTCACACATTTGTTTTTACAATAATAAAAAAAATTTTCAAAACAAAAGAGAGTGAGTTTTTCTTTCCATTTTTTTCAAAAAAAAAAAGGGGTGAATTTGCATATACCATTAAGTCATGCATAGTTGTGTTTGATTTTGCATTGCATAACAACTCATTCACATAACTTGGCACTTGTCTTATCATGAGAATGAACATACTTTTGATTGTTATGAGAGATTGTTAGACTTAAGTGCATTCCATATGCATTCATTTTTGTGCATAAACATATCACCACATGAAATAATTTCAACTTAATTGTGGCACTCAAGGTAACAAAATTGCATCCACTAGACGGTCCACCCTCCACAAATACCATACAAGATATCAAGCACGCATAATGGAAGAGGATCAAAATAGCAGGATAGAAAAGTTGGAAAGGGATAATGTAGAGATGAAAGAGCAATTGAACGAAATTACTCAGTTGCTAAAAGCCATGATTAAAGGAAAGGAGAAGATGGGTAATCAAGACGAGTCTGTCCAAGAGACTCAACAAGGCATGCAAGACAACCCCGTTTTTGTTCCCGAAGGAAGTACTGTCAAAGCTCCAACGTCTCTACATATACAAGTTCAAAACCCAGTGGAGGTGCCAAATTTAGATGATCCCACAGAGTTAGAAAAGTTGAAGCATAAAGAAGAATATAGTGGTACTAAAGCTCAGCTGAACTTGATAGAGGAAAGACTAAGTGCCATGGAAGGATTTGACTATTTTGGACCCATTGATGCTGAAAGATTGTGTTTGGTATCGGGTGTCGCGCTTCCACCAAAATTCAAGGTGCCTGAATTTGAAAAGTTCAATGGAACATCGTGCCCAAAAGATCATCTCACCATGTACTGTAGGAAGATGGCGGCATATGCATGGGATGACAAGCTATTAATTCATGTTTTTCAAGACAGTTTGGCTGGGTCAGCTGCTAAGTGGTACAACCAATTGGAAAGGAGCAAAGTTTCCTCTTGGTCTGAGTTGGCAAGAGCTTTTATAGCTCAATACAAACACGTGTCTGATATAGCTCCTGACCGCTTATCTCTCCAAGGTATGGAAAAGAAAAAAGATGAGAGCTTCAAAGAATATGCCCAACGATGGAGAGACGTGGCATCACTAGTTCAACCTCCCTTGACTGAGAAGGAAATCACCATGTTCTTTTTGAATACTCTCAAGGCTCCTTACTATGAGCGTATGCTTAGCAGTGTGACCAAGAATTTTGCAGACATGGTGCTAACAGGCGAAGCTATTGAAAATGCCTTTAAGAGTGGTAAGATTGAAGCATCTATGAATGATAGCAAGAGGAATGGGTTTTCAAAGAAGAAGGAAGAAGATGCACAAGCTGTCTCCAATAACTCACGTCGCTCCTATACTTCTTATTCACCTTCAGTGAATTACACTTATTCTCAACCCCACCCACAAACTTATCAGAATGCTTACCAACCCATTTCCCATTCACAAGACCCCACTTTTTCACCTAA
Organism: Heritiera littoralis; assembly: GCA_031772115.1. Classification (NCBI taxonomy): domain Eukaryota; kingdom Viridiplantae; phylum Streptophyta; class Magnoliopsida; order Malvales; family Malvaceae; genus Heritiera; species Heritiera littoralis. Next base: position 4,386,552 of record JAPDPK010000042.1, read on the forward strand.
TGACCAAAAGAATACTCGAGCTAGCCGAAATGTCACCATAGACCCTATACCAATGACATACACAGAGTTGTTCCCACAGTTGGTAAGGGGTCACCTTATTGCCCCTGTTTATGTAGAGCCCTTGGAGCCTCCCTATCCAAAGTGGTATGATCCTAACGCAAAGTGTGCTTATCATAATGACAATGTTGGTCACTCTATTGAGAATTGTATGGGCTTGAAGAGGAAAGTCCAAGCACTTGTCAATACTGGAATTTTGAGTTTTGGGGCAAAGAATGACCCAAATGTGAATGATAATCCTCTGCCAGATCACACGAGGGGTAGCAGTTAATGCTATGGAAGAAAGTGGATGATATTGATTGATTCACCAAATTTGAAAAGAATGGTTGTTTCTTTGTTTCTAATTTCATTCATCTTAGGACATTTCAATTTCTTAGGTAATATAGGAGTGCCTAAGCCCAAAAGGCATTAAGAATTCTTTTATGTATTGGGCCAGTTTTCATTTGTTTTCATTTTCAATAAAGGATTAGTGTGAAGCATATTTCTCAATTCCTCATTCCAATCTTGTTCTTTTATGCAAAACACCAATACCCACACGATTTACATTGTTACCAAGCTTGAAAGTATCCAAATAATGAACATGATAATGATAATAGCAATGAGTATAAAATTCAATTATGAAAGAACTGCTTTGTTTGGATGGATTTCCAGTTTGCCAAGATTGTTTAAGCAAGAAGAGAATAGAAGAAAATTGTCCAAAATCTTCAACTATAGAATGTTACGAGTAAAGGTGAATCTCTACATGAAATTCTAATGAGTTTGTCTTTGTTCAATAGATGACCTTTAATGAGAGTACTTGTATTGAGATGAGAAATGGCCTTCTTTCATTACCTTTCAAGCGTGAGTAAAATTATCCATTGATTACCCTTTTTGAGCCTATTATATTCTTTTGATATAACCCACCAAGAATCACCCTCCACACTAGGGGGCAAAGAAAATAGATGATGAAAGATTTGTGGGGCAAAGTAAAAATATAAAAGGGGCAAAGAAAAAAAAAACCCCTTTTGTGAAAAAAAAGAACAAAAAAGAAAAAGAGAATGAAGAAGGAAAGAGGGTTTGAATTAAGAAAGTGAAAACCCTAGTCACATTTGAATAAAAAAAAGGAGAGAGAAAGCAAATTAGAATGGGGGCAAAAGTCAAAATGCCTAAATGATTCATGAAAAATGATTCTTGGTTTGATGAACCCTAAAACACTTATTTTGGGCCTATATTATCCTTTCTTTCGTGAACCCTCACCTGAGCCTACATTACATGCCTTAAAAGTCCATTTTGATCAAATATGAGTACTCCTATTAAAGAATCATGTGTTGAATAAAGGCATACTTACACTATGAGATGATGATCCTTTGGATGGAATTAGGACAAGCAGATTAAGATAAGCAAAAAGATTTCATCTAGATAGAAGAAGTGGGATTCCAAAGACTCTCTTGGATCCATGTGAGCATTAAATTGGGTGAAGAAATATCTGATGTTAGGGCATGAATCAGAATGGAGAACAGACAAGACGAGTTTCATCAAGGACAATGAAGTTGAAAATGAAGAGAAATGAATAAAAAAAATAAAGTAAAAATCAATATATTAAGCATATCGAAATTAACTCAAAATAAAGTAAATTTAGAATGACCTAAAGTAGTTGGTACCATTTTAGGATGGGCGTTGTGAGGGTGCTAATCCTTCCTCACACGTAAACGTACTCCCGAACCCTAGATTCTTTGAACGTAGACCATTCCTTATCTTTAGACATGAATTGGTGACCAATCACACCTTAGGTTTGAATGGTTGGTGGCGACTCCTTGAATCTTAAAGTCTAGCGGTTAGGTTCACGGACCTAGACGTTATGACAGTATATATATAGAAATATATACTATTTCATGAATTTAAATAATACATATGTATATAAACATAATACTTCATGTATATATAAATATATACATATATATATATATATATATACATACATATATAGAAAATGTAAATGTTATTTTATATTAAAGTTTATAGGTATATATGTTGTATTATAACATTTATATAATTCTATATATACATGTCATTTATTTTAAAGTATGTAAATATACATATGTATACTAAATATATGTTTTGTAATATACAAAATATATAATTCATATATAATGTATATTGTATTACATTATATATGAAATAATATATGTATAATATATAGTATAAATTATATGTATAGAATATAATTTATAGTGTCATATATAGTATACTATATACAAAAAAGGGAAAGGAAATAAAAACCAAAGGAGGAAAGAAAAAAAAAGAATAGAAACAGGGAATCGGGATACCCGATTCCCGTTTCTTCAACAGAAATGGCAAGGAAGCCGGTCGGCGCCGACGGCCAGGCAAGGGAAGGGAGAGAGAGTGACCACTGTCGGCGAGAGAAGGAAGAGGAAGGGCCGGTGACGACGGACGCAGAGGAAGAAACGAAAAGGAAAAAGGAAGGAGAGATCGGCGGTGCCGACCAATCCGGGCACGGCCACCACCACCAACGCCACCGGCAAGGACCAATGAAGGAGAAGGAGGCCACCGGCGGTGAAGGAAACGGCGGAGGAAGGAAGAAACGGAGGAGAAAGAGGCCGAAACCCACGGACCCAGATCCGGCGCCGTCGCCGGTGATGGGGTGAAACGGAGGCCAGATCCGGCATCCTCGAAACGTCGGCCAACTGTGGGAGGCGTGAACCGGCGGAAAGGAGGACCGCCGGCGACCGAACCGGCCGAACCGGCGGGATGAGGCACAAACCGGTCTGAACCGGTCCGGCCAGAGAAAGGAGAAAAGAAAAGAAAAAGAAAAGAAAAAGGAAAAAGAAAAAAGAAAAAAGAAAAGAAAGAAAGAAAAGAAAAAGAGGAAAAAGGAAGAAAAAGAGGAAAAAGGAGAATTTCGGGAATTCGGAAAATTCACGAAAATTTGACAACCCGGACATTTACGAAAATTCGGTAAGAAATTCCCCGGAAATTTAAATTCAGAAAAATTAAATAAATTATGAAAAAAATTCTAAAAATTAGAATTTTAATTCTAGAAATTATTTTCAGCAATCGGGATAAGGAATCGGGAGAAATGGAGTGCGGGCGCGATCGATAAGCGGAAGTCGCCGACCCGGAAAAAGGTAAGGGATGCATGTGCAGCACTGTAAGGATACTCAGTCTGCATATTTTAAATTGAAATATTTTATGCAATTATTTTATGAAAATTATTATGATGCATGATTTGCTGAAAATAATTTGGGAAGAAGTACTGGCTGAAAGATTTTAAACTGTATTTTCCGTGCAGGAGGTTAGTAAATCGGCAGCCGTTATGCTGCCGAAAATTTTAGAAAAACTTTATAAAATCATATTAAATGATTTTTTTTTCGAATTTCGATAGTAAATCACGAAACATGAGGAAATTTCTAAATTTCATAAAACATGAATATAATGAGATGGAACTTTAGAATATTCATGTATTCGAGAATGATGATAATGAAATCATCGAAAATTCTCGGAATAGATAAATTACACGAATTACGAGATGAAAGATGAAGTGAAATATAGTGAATATTCTTATGAATATTTTTATAAATATTCACTAAAGGATTTTAAACCTTATGGTTTTAAATTATGGAATTTTATATTTATATAAATTCCATATAAGTTTATTTTATGATGAAAATACGGTTTTGAGACTGGTTGGCATTCCTATCATGCTGATGCATGATATGTGACCTGCTTAGTCCCGGTCGACACCTAAATCAGTGATCCACCGAGGACAATATAGGTTATGGGTATAGATTTGACCGGCGTATTCTCTTACCCTCCGAGGTTTACAGTATGATAAGATTGATGTCTATCTTAGACTCCATAAATGATTGGTGATATGTTAAAAAGGAAAGTATTTTACATAAGATGGAATATGCCAACCGGAAAAGGTGATACATGATGGGTGACATGTGAAAAGAACATGTTTTATATAATATGGTAAGAGAATCAATTGAATTATAGCAATTTTTACAAAATGCTCATTTAGGTACTGATTATAGTACCGTGAGATGATTCTCATAAGACATGAGATACAAACATGTAATATGTTTTCAAAAAGGAAGAAATGATAATTCTAATATTCTTTCTATGGCCTTAAATGGAATATGAGATCATAAGTACTACATGAGATCTGATAAGACAGTGGAAAGTACATATGGCGTAAAGGCCAAACCGAGCAGAGACTCGATGACTTTACCGTGTGAGCCACCTCTAGAATCCTTTGGGAACTAAGTGCTGCACGTGTTCTGATGTATTAGTAAAGGCCAAACCGGGCAGAGACTCGATGACTTTACCGTGTGAGCCACCTCTAGAATCCTTTGGGAACTAAGTGCTGCACGTGTTCTGATGTATTAGTAAAGGCCAAACCGAGCAGAGACTCGATGACTTTACCGTGTGAGCCACCTCTAGAATCCTTTGGGAACTAAGTGCTGCACGTGTTCTGATGTATTAGTAAAGGCCAAACCGAGCAGAGACTCGATGACTTTACCGTGTGAGCCACCTCTAGAATCCTTTGGGAACTAAGTGCTGCACGTGTTCTGATGTATTAGTAAAGGCCAAACCGGGCAGAGACTCGATGACTTTACCGTGTGAGCCACCTCTAGAATCCTTTGGGAACTAAGTGCTGCACGTGTTCTGATGTATTAGTAAAGGCCAAACCGAGCAGAGACTCAATGACTTTACCGTGTGAGCCACCTCTAGAATCCTTTGGGAACTAAGTGCTGCACGTGTTCTGATGTATTAGTAAAGGCCAAACCGAGCAGAGACTCGATGACTTTACCATGTGAGCCACCTCTAGAATCCTTTGGGAACTAAGTGCTGCACGTGTTCTGATGTATTAGTAAAGACCAAACCGAGCAGAGACTCGATGACTTTACCGTGTGAGCCACCTCTAGAATCCTTTGGGAACTAAGTGCTGCACGTGTTTTGATGTATTAGTAAAGGCCAAACCGAGCAGAGACTCGATGACTTTACCGTGTGAGCCACCTCTAGAATCCTTTGAGAACTAAGTGCTGCACGTGTTCTGATGTGTTAGTAAAGGTTTAAGTTCTGATGGGGATGCGACAAATGTCGAATGATGAAATAGATCTTGTGCACCTGACATATGATGTGTGTGATATAGCGAATTTTGTTATATATGCCACTCAAACATGTGCTACTTGAATGTTCGTCTCGTTCACACTTAATCATACTGATAAAAAGAATGATGCCTTGTGAACTTAAGAATGGAATAGACTTTAATAGCTTATTTTGCTTTTTAAAGGACGGTACTAATTAAGAGAGTACATTAAAACATGAAATGAATTTTAAAGAAATAAAATGATGATTTAACTAACATTCTTTTCAAGGAATATACGAATATTAATTATTTTATAGAAATGCTTTATTTCATAGAAGCATTAATTTGAAAAGAATATAAAAAAGGTTATGAAAGATTGAAAAGGAAAAAGGATTTATTAATTCAAAACAAAATGAAAATTTCTCTCTACAGTTGCTTCTAGGTTCCGTAACAAGTATGGTATTCTAAAATACCTACCTTACTCCATTCGGATTCCTAGCCGACTGTAGTATCTTTCCTACATGCGAGCCTAAAGCCCATAGGAAAAATGAAAAAGATTTTCAGCATATAGGAAGCTGAGTATCAAGTGAGGCATATAATTCTCTTACTGAGCCGTGGTTTTGCTCACCCCTTAATTTTCAACATTTCAGGTTTTGATAAATGTGAGTTCAGTGGATTGTGGATCCTGGCTGTACACGAAGGACAATGTGTCAGACCGACTGTTTATTTGAGGTATGATCATTTATTCTCTGTATTTAGACATGTCAACAGTACTACTTATCTGATAAATTACGATAGGGGATGTGTATAATATAAACAATACATTGTAAAATTGTTTAACAGTCAGTACAAGTGAAGTATCACAGACAGCCCAACCGGTTAAGATGTGTATAAGAAGATGAAAAATATGGTCACGGGTCGTGACAGATTTAGTGGTATCAGAGCAATGGTTGGCCTGATGTCTGTGGATACTTTTGGAAGGAAAAGAGTTAAACATCCCCGGTAGTACTGTGTCGTCTGAATAAATAGAGAAAATAAATGATTGTAATGGAGTAAAATGATTTAAAGGGAGTGAGAAAGTATAAATTGAGAATGATAAAGAAGAAAATAGGCTCAGAAATTAACGAAAAATTGGTGATTCTTCTAATCTATATGAAGGCCTGTTCGGTAAGGAACAGAAATGACTCGGTGAGGGCCCCACCAGTACTTTTCTGTCCGAACCGAACTGAGACCTGAAAGTGATGGTATAAAATAGGGGAATAAAATATCATCATTAAATAGACTTTAAGATCACCGATTGAGGGTAATTTCAAGAGAGAGAAAATTTTTAGCCAAAAATGACCAAAATACCCCTACCCCAAAATTTTACTGGGAGTCAAAATAGATCACCAGAAGTTGGAATTGATCGATTTGACGGAGAAATTAATGTTATAAAGCTGAATTACAAGTAAATTAATCCCATTGTGGATTTTAGTGAACTTCTCTGTCGAAAATCGAATGAGATCTAACTTGCTGTTAGAAGTATCAGAAAGGATACTATCAACACATAGATGATCAGTTCATTGATTTGACTGTATATTGAGGAGATAGAAATAAATGTCGAAATGACGAAAATGCCCCTATATTGGGCGACGTTCGGAATAGTGTTAAAACCGAGCTGAATTGGAATCCATTGATAGTAATGGAATTCCGAGCTGAATTGGAATCCATTGATAGTAATGGAATTATTAATGGCATAGAAGATGTCATATGAATCTAACGATCCCTGTTACTGATTCCACTAACACTTAGATTACGGACGTGAAAGAAAAACCCCGAGTGGACTATGGGCCATAGGGGATAACCGTACGATTGAGTGAGGCGGCCAGGGCCTCTCCACGAGTGGACTTTGGGCCATAGTGGTAAATCCTGGGCTTTACAATAAAACAATCCGTGAGGGACTAAGTGCCACGTCTGTGTGACGGGGGCCACCTCTAGAACCCAGAGCGGATAGTACGTATGAGTAAGATACTGGGGTGGTAAATCCCTGGTTAACGGAGATCCAGGCACTCCCGGTCCTTACAATAAAACGAGTACGGATGAGTGGTGCGGCTCGGGCCCCTCCTGCTTGAGACCGGCAAATCCGAGGCATCACAATAAAATGTGTATAGGCGGACAGCGGACGGGCCGGGGCCTTATATGATGCGATCCAAAGAGTGTAGTGGAATGTCATCAGATGATTGACCCGGTTATTGGCTGTAAGGGTCGAAAAAAAAAATTAATTAAGAGTGTGTTGAACGGGATCGTTGAATACTATGAAGAGTGAGATGATTACAGGAATTGACTGATGAGGTGAACAGTATCGATAATGAAATACATACTGGTGTGGTTACTTATGGTTCTATACGTTTTATTATTTTGAGGTATCAAACTGATAATCGTATATAGAACCGACATATCTTGAAATATGTGCTACAGAATGAAGTACTGTGTGGAGTACTGTAAGTTAGAAAATAATTATAAGAATAGTGAAGTGATAAAAAGAAGATGACAGGTAACCTAAATTCTTCAGGACCCTTGAGACAGAACTGTGATGGGCGACTCAATGATAGGCGACCCGTAGTGGATCATGTGTTATGAGATATAGGCGAACTATGTCATCGCCGACTCACTAGTAAGGGTAAACCTGGGCGAAAGGAATCGTCTAGGGAATGCTCGCCAACGGTCGATTCGAACAGGCGGGACTCTTACAAGAAGCTTAGTGATAACACGAGTGTAAGGAACTAGGTACGTAAGGGTGCCAAGGTTCAAACCTTGTGGAGAATATACTCGAGGGAACAAAGCCTGAATTTAGTAAATGGAAATGGTTTTAAAGTGAATAACTGAATTGAAACGAGTAGCTGTAAAGTGTGTTGATAAACATTGTACTTGATACAGCTTACCAAAATGAGATTCGTAACGCTGTAAAGTATGACTAAGTAATGAAATCAAGGTAGAGTATGTATCAAAATGATTTGAACATTGAATGTCTCTGCCTTGAGAATACACTGTGAAATGATGGGACACAATGATGAAGGTCCAAAATGATAAAAGAAGTGTGGTTAAAGAAACTATCGGATCAGAATCCCGATAAATTCCAGAGTAACATAGATTGAGAAATCAGGTTAATGTTGACTCGAGTGTGGATATAAAATTTATTCTTAAGCTTGTATTGAAGAATATAGAAGAAATCCGACAAGCTTAAGAAAATAAATTTTTGGAAAATGTTATGGATGATGAAATCCACAAGTATCGATGTAAAGGAAGGAAATACAAATGATATGATTTGAGGATGAATTAAATGATGTATTAAAATTTTTGGTTATACACTAAAATTCTTATGAAGAACAAATAAATATTATATGGAAGTGATGCCTTAAATATGATTTAATCGGAGACGTATAAGGAGCTTATAAGAACAATCTTTGTAAAAGGCATAATCAGATGAAAAGTTGAAGAACGATGGTCACAAGATGATAAGAAATGTATGATTAAAGAAAATATCAGATTTGATTTTCGATAGAACTTCCAGAGTTATATAAATTAGAGGAATTGAGATAACATTGACTCGACTTTGAATATGAAGTTAAATTCTAAGTTTATATCAGAGGATGTAGAAAGAATCCGAAAAGTTTAAGAAAATAACTCTGAAAATGGTGTGAATAATGAAATTCACGTGTAAAGGTCTGAATGACGAAAATACAGATAATGACAAATTGAGAATAATGGAATTATCTGTATAAGTGTAAATGAGAGAAATACAAATGATATTGAGATGTAGATGAGTTAAAAATGATGTATTAATTTCCTATCATTAATAAAGTTCTTGTGAAGAACAAGTATTCATCTACATGAAAATAGATGCTTTATGGATCTGATTAGGGATGTGTGAGGAGTTAATAAGACTAGCCTCAATATAAAGAGTCCTTAGATAAAAGATTGAAGATTTGTGTCCATAAGATGATGATTTGAACTCGGAGTGAATTTTACGAGTTCCTATTGAAGTTATAAGGGTAATGAGTTGCCTTGTAAAGTAGATAAGCCTAAAGAATGAGGCATCCTTACAAGAGAAAATTGCTAAAATACTGATAGAGTCTAAAGTATAAATGGAACATGAGCAGCATTGTGATATAATCCTTAAACTCTTAAAGGCTGTGGAATTGTGCTAAGATTAACAACTAAGAAATTTGGCTAGACAGTATCTCCTCTTGAGATATATGATCTTGAGACGACAGGGTGACAGTGAACCTGTCTATGATATAAAATAATGATTGAGATACGAAAGTAATGAGTCTAGCTAAATACTATTGCCAGCTTATAAAAGAGTGATGAGACTGGCTGCCCTATAGACGAGATCTAATTAAAGAAATTAAATTCGGCAAATGGATAAGTGTAAAGAATAGATGGTATGCGAGATTTTAAAAGATCTTAGCTGTATAGTACCATACCAATCGAGAAAACCGACAAGAAAGGGGAATGAGAGTAAAAATATGAAAACGAAAATGAAAGTGAGATAAGGAAATAAATTGCATGACGAGAAGGGAACATTAATATGAAACAGTTCCCGCAGTTAAGACTGAAAGTGAATGGTGTTGGTTATCACATAACTGTGGCAAGATGTAAAATCAAAGCCAGAACTGATAAATGAAAGTAATGATACCCCAAGGAGTAAGATAATTGATATGTTCACTGCCAGTATGTAAAGAGAAATGTTTGAATATATAGCCACCTCGAAATGATAGAGATGGTGGAATTGTATAGATAATATGGTGCTTAAATGGATAATTCGAGGATTCAATCACAGAATCTAAATTATGGAAAGAGTATATTCCTGTGTATATTCTAAAATTTAAATGATATTGAATATACCATAAGCGTAAGAGATATAATGACCATACTACATGAAAAGAGACATAGAGAGAAAATGATTGTCTCATGATCTATTACTGTAAAAGATAATTAACAGTAAAATTTGCAATGATATACAGCCTTGATGGAATAAGTGTGAAAATGAACATTGTGGACAATAAATCCAAAAGAGAAATGATGATATGGAAGTGATTAAAGACTGATGATCTAAATAGAATCATTTTCCATTATCAGACTTTTAGATTCTCTAGTGCCTTAGTCGAAGTATAAGTGTTAAACGGTGTGAATGCGTATGTACAGTTTCCAGTGAGCCTTACATGTGATGGGAGTCTCTGTGTTGCCATATGCTAACGAGAGATAGCAAAAGGCTTTGAGATCCCAAGTGTATTGATAGCACTACTCCATACTGATATATATTTATATATATGAGTGTGAGATGTAAACACTCCATGTTATTGAGAGAGCGTGTGCATGAGATGTGAAAGCTACTGGGACACTTACTATGAAGAGTGATAGTACCATATTTTGTCGACTCGGCACTAAGTTAGAAGAATGGATGATAAACAGCATAGATCGGCTGTAATATGAAAAAGATTGAGTATGGACTCTTATATGAAAAGAATAAAAGGGAATAACTCCCGATTTGAGAAAAGAACTTACGGGAGTATAGACATATACGATGAAAGACAGCATGTAGTGGTCTAAAGCACACTTGATGTTGAAAGTGTACTGGCAGTATTACTTGGAGGATGAACTAGAGATCAGAAGTCTTAAGTATACGGCATATACCACCTTTGGACTTAAGTTAAATTCGGAGGACCGAATTTCTTAAGGTGGGGAGGATGTGATAACCGTAAATTTTTCCATTATTGGAAATTAGAAATATTGAAAATAAATATTAGAGAAATTAAATAAGAGGAAATAAATAAAATTTGCGAGAAACGGGATATTGGTGAAAATCCCGAGAAATGAGGAAGTGATGAATAAGGAAATTCGTGTGAAGGAAATTAAATGAAAATAAAGATAAAAATAATAGAGAGGAAAAGAATTAAATTGGATAAATTAAAATCCAAATCTAATTAAGAAAATAAAAGAATAAAATGAAATATATTTTTATAATTACAAATTATATAAATGTATTTTATATAAATACATATGTATTTAAAAATACTATATAGTATATTTTAATATACGTTGGTATATATATAGAAATATATACTATTTCATGAATTTAAATAATACATATGTATATAAACATAATACTTCATGTATATATAAATATATACATATATATATATATATACATACATATATAGAAAATGTAAATGTTATTTTATATTAAAGTTTATAGGTATATATGTTGTATTATAACATTTATATAATTCTATATATATACATGTCATTTATTTTAAAGTATGTAAATATACATATGTATACTAAATATATGTTTTGTAATATACAAAATATATAATTCATATATAATGTATATTGTATTACATTATATATGAAATAATATATGTATAATATATAGTATAAATTATATGTATAGAATATAATTTATAGTGTAATATATAGTATACTATATACTAAAAAGGGAAAGGAAATAAAAACCAAAAGAGGAAAGAAACAAAAAAAAAAAGAATAGAAACAGGGAATCGGGATACCCGATTCCCGTTTCTTCAACAGAAATGGCAAGGAAGCCGGTTGGCGCCGGCAGCCAGGAAAGGGAAGGGAGAGAGAGTGACCACTGTCGGCGAGAGAAGGAAGAGGAAGGGCCGGTGACGACGGACGCAGAGGAAGAAACGAAAAGGAAAAACAGAGGCGAAAACCAAAAGGAAAAAGGAAGGAGAGATCGGCGGTGCCGGCCGATCCGGGCACGGCCACCGCCACCAACGCCACCGGCAAGGACCAACGAAGGAGAAGGAGGCCACCGGCGGTGAAGGAAACGGCGGAGGAAGGAAGAAACGGAGGAGAAAGAGGCTGAAACCCACGGACCCAGATCCGGCGCCGTCGCCGGTGATGGGGTGAAACGGAGGCCAGATCCGGCATCCTCGCAACGTCGGCCAACTGTGGGAGGCGTGAACCGACGGAAAGGAGGACCGCCGGCGACCGAACCGGCCGAACCGGCGGGATGAGGCACAAACCGGTCTGAACCGATCCGGCCAGAGAAAGGAGAAAAGAAAAGAAAAAGAAAAGAAAAAGGAAAAAGAAAAAAGAAAAAAGAAAAGAAAGAAAGAAAAGAAAAAGAGGAAAAAGGAAGAAAAAGAGGAAAAAGGAGAATTTCGAGAATTCAGAAAATTCCCGGAAATTCGACAACCCGGACATTTACGAAAATTCAGTAAGAAATTCCCCGGAAATTTAAATTCAGAAAAATTAAATAAATTATGAAAAAAATTCTAAAAATTAGAATTTTAATTCTAGAAATTATTTTCAGCAATCGGGATAAGGAATCGGGAGAAATGGAGTGCGGGCGCGATCGATAAGCGGAAGTCGCCGACCCGGAAAAAGGTAAGGGATGCATGTGCAGCACTGTAAGGATACTCAGTCTGCATATTTTAAATTGAAATATTTTATGCAATTATTTTATGAAAATTATTATGATGCATGATTTGCTGAAAATAATTTGGGAAGAAGTACTGGCTGAAAGATTTTAAACTGTATTTTCCGTGCAGGAGGTTAGTAAATCGGCAGCCGTTATGCTGCCGAAAATTTTAGAAAAACTTTATAAAATCATATTAAATGATTTTTTTTTCGAATTTCGATAGTAAATCACGAAACATGAGGAAATTTCTAAATTTCATAAAACATGAATATAATGAGATGGAACTTTAGAATATTCATGTATTCGAGAATGATGATAATGAAATCATCGAAAATTCTCGGAATAGATAAATTACACGAATTACGAGATGAAAGATGAAGTGAAATATAGTGAATATTCTTATGAATATTTTTATAAATATTCACTAAAGGATTTTAAACCTTATGGTTTTAAATTATGGAATTTTATATTTATATAAATTCCATATAAGTTTATTTTATGATGAAAATACGGTTTTGAGACTGGTTGGCATTCCTATCATGCTGATGCATGATATGTGACCTGCTTAGTCCCGGTCGACACCTAAATCAGTGATCCACCGAGGACAATATAGGTTATGGGTATAGATTTGACCGGCGTATTCTCTTACCCTCCGAGGTTTACAGTATGATAAGATTGATGTCTATCTTAGACTCCATAAATGATTGGTGATATGTTAAAAAGAAAAGTATTTTACATAAGATGGAATATGCCAACCGGAAAAGGTGATACATGATGGGTGACATGTGAAAAGAACATGTTTTATATAATATGGTAAGAGAATCAATTGAATTATAGCAATTTTTACAAAATGCTCATTTAGGTACTGATTATAGTACCGTGAGATGATTCTCATAAGACATGAGATACAAACATGTAATATGTTTTCAAAAAGGAAGAAATGATAATTCTAATATTCTTTCTATGGCTTAAATGGAATATGAGATCATAAGTACTACATGAGATCTGATAAGACAGTGGAAAGTACATATGGCGTAAAGGCCAAACCGAGCAGAGACTCGATGACTTTACCGTGTGAGCCACCTCTAGAATCCTTTGGGAACTAAGTGCTGCACGTGTTCTGATGTATTAGTAAAGGCCAAACCGAGCAGAGACTCGATGACTTTACCGTGTGAGCCACCTCTAGAATCCTTTGGGAACTAAGTGCTGCACGTGTTCTGATGTATTAGTAAAGGCCAAACCAAGCAAAGACTCGATGACTTTACCGTGTGAGCCACCTCTAGAATCCTTTGGGAACTAAGTGCTGCACGTGTTCTGATGTATTAGTAAAGGCCAAACCGAGCAGAGACTCGATGACTTTACCGTGTGAGCCACCTCTAGAATCCTTTGGGAACTAAGTGCTGCACGTGTACTGATGTATTAGTAAAGGCCAAACCGAGCAGAGACTCGATGACTTTACCGTGTGAGTCACCTCTAGAATCCTTTGGGAACTAAGTGCTGCACGTGTTCTGATGTGTTAGTAAAGGTTTAAGTTCTGATGGGGATGCGACAAATGTCGAATGATGAAATAGATCTTGTGCACCTGACATATGATGTGTGTGATATAGCGGATTTTGTTATATATGCCACTCAAACATGTGCTACTTGAATGTTCGTCTCGTTCACACTTAATCATACTGATAAAAAGAATGATGCCTTGTGAACTTAAGAATGGAATAGACTTTAATAGCTTATTTTGCTTTTTAAAGGACGGTACTAATTAAGAGAGTACATTAAAACATGAAATGAATTTTAAAGAAATAAAATGATGATTTAACTAACATTCTTTTTAAGGAATATACGAATATTAATTATTTTATAGAAATGCTTTATTTCATAGAAGCATTAATTTGAAAAGAATATAAAAAGGTTATGAAAGATTGAAAAGGAAAAAGGATTTATTAATTCAAAACAAAATGAAAATTTCTTTCTACAGTTGCTTCTAGGTTCCGTAACAAGTATGGTATTCTAAAATACCTACCTTACTCCATTCGGATTCCTAGCCGACTGTAGTATCTTTCCTACATGCGAGCCTAGAGCCCATAGGAAAAATGAAAAAGATTTTCAGCATATAGGAAGCTGAGTATCAAGTGAGGCATATAATTCTCTTACTGAGCCGTGGTTTTGCTCACCCCTTAATTTTCAACATTTCGGGTTTTGATAAATGTGAGTTCAGTGGATTGTGGATCCTGGCTGTACACGAAGGACAATGTGTCAGACCGACTGTTTATTTGAGGTATGATCATTTATTCTCTGTATTTAGACATGTCAACAGTACTACTTATCTGATAAATTACGATAGGGGATGTGTATAATATAAACAATACATTGTAAAATTGTTTAACAGTCAGTACAAGTGAAGTATCACAGACAGCCTAACCGGTTAAGATGTCTATAAGAAGATGAAAAATATGGTCACGGGTCGTGACATAAATAACTTGGGTAAATGTGGGTTAATCCGATGATGGAATTTAAAAGAAAATTGCGTTTGAGTAGTTTTCTTTAAAATTTCTAGGTGAGGAGATTTCTTCTAAGGCCTGACCAGCTTGATAGAAGGTCTAAAGGAAATTTTCAATATTAAATAATTCATATTTATAAAAAGTAAAATAAAAAATAATTGTAGGATTAAAAAATAAAAATAGAAAAACAATTAATAATTTTTATATAAATTGGGATAAGAGTCAAAAATAGGTATTTCATAATATATTTAAATGTCACATCCCGTGACCACATTTTTTCTCTTAAAATACACAACTTATCCGGTTGGGCTGTCTGTGATACTTCACTTTTCATATTCATTTAACTATTAAATATAAAATTAGTATTATCAATTACATCCCCTATTTAGATTCTCAACAAAGTAGTACTGAAAGTAAGTCTAAATACAGAAAATAAATGATCATACCTCATATTATAAATCAAGCTGTCGCAGTGTCTCCAATTGCGCAGCTCGAAATCCTCAGATGTCAGATCTCTTGATCCTCAAAAATCTGAAATGTTAATATTTAGGGGTGAGCAAACCACGGCTCAGTAAGAGAGTTATATGCAACACTTGATATTCAGCTACCTATATGCTGAAAATAATTTTTCACTTTCTTTAAATCTTCCTAGAGGCTCTAGGCTCACATGTAGGAAGGATACTACAGTCAGCTAGGGATCCGGATGGAGTAAGGCAGGTATTTTGAAATACCTGTCTTGTCCTGGAACCTAGAAGCAACTGTAGAGAGTATTATATTCCTTGTTCACAAAACGATATAATTTTCGTTTTCACAGAGTAAACCACTTATTTCTTTTCACTTCAGTATAATTTAAAACACGTGGTAGTTCAGTAATAAAACAGTGCTTTTTGTCAGTACAGTTAAAACACATGCTAGTATAGTAGCAAAACTGTAGTTTACCTTCTTTCTCATCAATACAGTAACCGTATCTTACGATTCAGTAAAACAGTAATATTCAATACACTACCATTCAGCAAAACAATATTTTGCAAATCAGTAAAACAATATCTTGATACGGTTCAATCAGTAAACAATAGCTATCAATTAGTAAACAGTATACGATAGCTTTTAGTTCAGTATCATGGAGACCAGGCAACACCCTAAATATATCATGCTATAATAATATCATCCCAAATAGGGGAAACACATGAGATCTATGGCCATAGTCTATAGGGTCCTCAGTGTGCACTGATCAGGTGTCCACTGGGACGCTGATAATAGGATCAGTATCTATCAGCACTTACACGTGACACGTGAGCATGATATGGGGCCTAACAGTCTCAAAACAGTAAACACGTGATATAAACCCCATTTATGAAATCAATTTCATTAAATATAAGTTTAATCAATCCACAAATATTCATAAGGAAAATATTTTCATCTTATGAATAACATTTATAAAATATTCATATTGGGGTCATCATTCCCGAAAATATTCTAAACATTATAGAATATTATAAATCATATTTTCCATACGGTGAAAACAGTTTATAAAATAATCACTGTAAAATACGAAAGGTCATAACTGTCCTTTTTCACCGTAAAACATATACGCACGCCTTTCCGTGCTTTCTATGAAAAACATGATTTTCAAAGTTATCGGGATTCAAATCAATTATTTTTATGATTTATGAAAAATCAGAATATTTATTTTCCAAATTACCACTCACGTCCCATGTTTTCTCTGTAAATACATGCGGAGACCTTTTTAGTCTCAAAACACTGTTTTTCACCTTTAATTACCTTTATGGAATTTTTTTATAAACACTTGTTCTCACCATTGAACCCATAAAGGTTATTTATAAAATCAAGTGAATATTTGAAGAAAAATTAGTAAAATATTCACTTTAGTCCTTTTTCATTTTACACCTCGTTTCACATGAAATATCACCTATCGGAATAAATTTAGGTGATTTCCTTTTTCACCATTTTCAAAACATGAATATTTTAAAATTAATTAGAAGTATATTCATGTTTTATGAAAACTAATCGATTTCTCGATTTTCGTGTTGAAAATCGTTTCTCATGATGAAAAATCGTTTAGTATGATTTTTTTTGGTAATTTTTTTTTAATAATTTTCGACAGTATAACGGCTGCCGATTGGCTAGCCTCCTGCACGAAAATACAGTTTAAATCTCAACCAATAAATCACCACAATTTTTCCAAACCGATAAATCACCACAATTTTCAACCAATCACGGTCAATTGCATTTATAAAATTTAAATGCATAATTTAAAACATGTGTGCCGATATCCTTACAGGTTGCACATGTCCCCCTTACCTGTTTCGAGTCGACGACTGCCTCTCGAAGGTCGCGCCCGTGTTCACCTTGTCCGATTCCATCGGCTCGGTCATCAAGGGAATTTTCTGAAAATTAAATTCTAAATTTTAGAATTTTTCCATAATTATTTAAATAAATAAATTATTTAAATAATTTAACATTTCTTGGGATTTCTTACCGATTCCCGTAATTCTCGGGATCTCCCGTGATTTCCGAATTCTCGGGAATTCTCCAAATTCCCGGAATTCTTTTTCCCTTTTTCTTCTTTTTCTTCTTTTCTTTCTTTTTCTCTTTTCTTTTCTTTTCTTTTTCTTTTTCTTTTTCCTTTTCTTTCTTTTTCTTTTCCCGCCGGACCGGTCTGCCTCCTTCCTCGCCGGTTCCTCGCCCACGGCCGATTCTCCGATGGCTCAGGGGCTCAGCAGCTGGCCGGCACCACGATGAAGCCGGATTTGGCCTCCGTTCGTCACGAATCGACGGCACGGCGACGGATCTACTCGATTTTGCCTCGGTTTCTTCTCCTCCTCCGTCGGCGTTCCTCCACCGTTCACCGCCTGAACCGTGGACTCCCACGTTTTCCTCTTCTTCCGGCGAAGCTTCGGTGGCACTGGCGGTGGCCAATTCCGCCGGCACCGCCACTTTCTCTTCCTTTTTTCTTCCCGGCCTCCGCCGGTTTTTGCTTCGATTTTCCTTCCTGTTTTCGCCGTCTCCCGTCGCCGGTCACCTTGTCTTCCACCCCTTATCTCGCCGGCCGACGTCCTCTTTCCCTTCTCCTCTCTTCCTTCTCCGGCGAAGGGCCGGTCACCCTTCGAGAAGACAGAATCGGGAGTCTTCCCGATTCTGTTTCTTTTCTTTTTTCTTATTTTATTTTAATTATAATTATACATTATACATATATATATATTATACTTATAATATATATAATACATATAATATTATTATTATATATATTATATAGTACTATATATATTATATATATATAAAGATATATATTTTGTGTATAAAAATATATATCTAGTATAAATATATATGTATATATTTATGTACTTTGAAATAAATAACATTTATATATACCTATATAAATGTAATAATAAAATATATATTGTATTTACAATATATATATATTTTCTTTCTCAATTTCTTATTTAATTTGGATTTCTATTTATCCAAATTAAATTTCCTCCTTTCCTTATTTTCCGAATTTAATTTTCCTTCACTCGGATTTCCACCATCCGTTCCTTTCTCAATTCTCGGGATTTTCACTAGTATCCCATTCTCATAATTTTATTTATTTATTTATTTTCTCCAATATTTATTTCCAATAAATGGAAAATTTACGGTTATCACATCCTCCCCACCTTAAGAAATTCGATCCTCCGAATTTAACTTAAGTCCAAAGGTGGTACATGCCGTATACTTACGACTTCTGATCTCTAGTTCATCCTCCAATTAATACTGCCAGTCCACTTTCAACATCAAGAGTATTTTAGACCACTACATGCTGTCTTTCATCACATATATCTATACTCCCGTAAATTCATTTCTCAAATCGGGAGTTATTCACTTTTACTCTTTTCACATAAGAGTCCATACACAGTATTCTTCATATCATAGCTGATCTATGTTGTTCATCATCCATTTTCCTCACTTAGTGCCAAGTCGATATAGTTTTAAAACTATCAATTACACCTGTTAATCAATTATATGTAAGTGTCCCTGTAGCTTTCACATCTCATGCATCTGCTCTCTCAATGTATCTTCAAGCGTTCCAATATTACACTAAGGTATTTACATCAGTATGGAGCGATGCTATCAATATACTTGGGATTTCAAAGCCTTTTGCTATCTCTCATTAGCATATAGCAACTTAGAGACTCCCATCACATGTAAGGCTCACTGGAACTGTATACATACATTCACACCATTTCATACTTATATTCCGACTATGGCATTAGAGAATCTAGGAGTCTGATAATGGAAAAGTGATTCCATTTAGATAATTAGTCTTTAATCACTTCCATATCATCATATCTCTTTTGAACTCTTTATTGTCCACAATATTCATATTCACACATTTATTCTACCAAGGCTGCATCTCATTGCAGACTTTACTATTGATCATCTCTTACAGTCATAGATCATGAGACAATCATGTTTTCTTCATGTAGTATGGTCTTTACATCTCTTTTCATAATTTAGATTCTACAATTGATCCTCAATTTATATATTTAATCACCACATCATCTATACAGTTCCACCATTTCTATTATGTTACGGTGGTTATATGTATAATCATTTTTCATTTATATACTGGCAGTAATCATATTAATTATCTTACTCCTTTGAGTACCATTATTCTCACTTATAAAATCTGGCTTGTTTTTACATTTAGCCACAGTTATGTGATAACCAAATGAAATCACCTTTAGTCTCAATTTCGGGAACTACTTTAGGTTCCCTACTCATCATGTTACTTACTTTCTTATTTCGTTTCCATATTTTCACTCTCATCATCTTAGTTGGTTTTCTCGTGTGGTATGGTATTCTACAGCAAAATCTCTTAACATTTTGCATACCATCTTTTCTTCTCACTTATCCATTTACTGACTTTTATTTCTCTAATTATATCTCATTAGTAGAGCAGCTAGTCCCATAACTCTTTTATATATTGGCAGTAGTATCTAGCTAGACTCAGTAATTCCGTATCTCAATCATTATCTCTCTATCATGGACAGATTCACTGTCATTTTGTCATCTCGAGTTCAGATATCCCAGAAAGAGATACTGTCTAGCCAAGTCTCTTGTTCACCACTCTTAACATAAGTCCACAGTTTCTGAGAGTTTAAAGGATTATATATCATGATGCTGCTCCTGTTCTATTTGTATCCTTAACTATTTCGATATCTCACTCTTTAGGTTTATATACCTCACAAGGTAATTCATTAACCTTGAAACCTCAATAGGAACTCGTAAAAATTTCGTCGAGTTCTAGTCATCATCTTATGGACATCAGTCTCTGACCTTTCTCTAATGACGCTTTATACTGAGGCTAGTCTTATGGACTCCTCCTGTATCTCTGATCAGATCAATAAAGCGTCCATTTTCATGTAGATGATCACTTGTTCTTCATAAGAACTTTATTTAAATAATCAGAATTTAATATACCATTTTAATCCATCTATATATCACGGTCATCTGTGCTTCTCTCATTTGCACTTATACAGATACTTCATTAACCTCAAATCACACTATCTGTATTTCCATCAATCACACCTTTACAAGTGAATTTCATTATTCACACATTTTCTAGAGTTGTTGTAAAGCTTTCGGATTCTTTCTATATTTTTGATATAGCTTATAATCAATCGAGTCAAGGTTATCTCGATTTCTCCAATCTATATAACTCTGAAAATTTTATCGGGGAATCATCTCCGATACTTTCTTTAATCACTCATCCCTAATCATCTTGGACATTTCATCCTCATGTCCTATCATTTTCACGATAAATCTTCAAGGTAGAAGCATTTAATATTCAAATTATTTTGAAATATTATCGATCTTGATTTCATTATTTGTAATATTCACTTTCTCAGTCATTGTTGTAGTCATATCACTTTTCATACTATCCAACGATCCCGTAATAAACACCTCATTCAATACACTCTTAATTTCGGCTCTTGCAGTCTATAACCGAGTCAATCATCTTATGACATTCCACTATACACTCATTGGATCGCACGTGTAAGGTCCCGGCCCGTCCGCCGTCCGCCTATACATATCTATACCGTCCTCTTTTGGCGAGCACACTGGCCCCCTCAAGGATCTATCGTGAGGCCCAGTCCATTCACTAGGTCACTCACCATCCGCGTCCATAATCTACGTGTAAGTGGATTCAATAATAAGGATCGTTATATTCATATCATGGCCTTTATGCCATTTACAACTCCATTACTATTAATGGATTCCAATTCACCTCAATTTTATCAGTGTTCCAAACATCGCCCAACATAGGGGCATTTTCGTCATTTCAAAAATTATTTCTTTCTCCTCAGTGTACCTTTAAATCAAGGATCTTATTATCCATGTGCTGATATTATCCTTTCTCATACTTATATCAGCAATTTAGATCTTATTCAATTTCGACAAAGAAATCCACTAAAATCCATAATTGGATTATTTTGCTTGTAATGCAGCTTTATATCATCAATTTCTTTGTCAGATCAATCAATTTCAACCTCTGTTGGTTTATTTTAACTCCCTGTAAAATTTTGGAGTCAGGGGTATTTTGGTCATTTTTGGCCAAAAATTTTCTCTCTCTTTAAATTATCCTCAATCAGTGATCTTAAAGCCTATTTAATGATGATATTTCATTCTCCTCCTTTATATCATCACTTTCAGGTCTCAGTTCGATCCGGACCGTAAAGTACTGGTGGGGCCCTCACCGAGTCCTTTCGGTTCCTTACCGAACAGGCCTTCATTTAGATCTAAGATCACCATCTTTTTTTGTAATTTCTGAGCCTATTTTCCTCTTTAACATTCTCAATTTATACTTTCTCACTCCCTTTAAATCATTATACTCAGTTTACAATCATTTATTTTCTCTATGTATTTAGACGACACAATACTACCAGTGATGTTTAACACTTTTCTTTCTAAAAGTATTCACAGACATCAGGCCAACCACGCTCTGATACCATTAAATCTGTCACATCCCGTGACCACATTTTTTCTCTTAAAATACACAACTTATCCGGTTGGGCTGTCTGTGATACTTCACTTTTCATATTCATTTAACTATTAAATATAAAATTAGTATTATCAATTACATCCCCTATTTAGATTCTCAACAAAGTAGTACTGAAAGTAAGTCTAAATACAGAAAATAAATGATCATACCTCATATTAAGTAAGTATTATCAAGCTGTCGCAGTGTCTCCAATTGCGCAGCTCGAAATCCTCAGATGTCAGATCTCTTGATCCTCAAAAATCTGAAATGTTAATATTAAGGGGTGAGCAAACCACGGCTCAGTAAGAGAGTTATATGCAACACTTGATATTCAGCTACCTATATGCTGAAAATAATTTTTCACTTTCTTTAAATCTTCCTAGAGGCTCTAGGCTCACATGTAGGAAGGATACTACAGTCGGCTAGGGATCCGGATGGAGTAAGGCAGGTATTTTGAAATACCTGTCTTGTCCCGAAACCTAGAAGCAACTGTAGAGAGTATTATATTCCTTGTTCACAAAACGATATAATTTTCGTTTTCACAGAGTAATCCACTTATTTCTTTTCACTTCAGTATAATTTAAAACACGTGGTAGTTCAGTAATAAAATAGTGCTTTCTGTCAGTACAGTTAAAACACATGCTAGTATAGAAGCAAAACTGTAGTTTACCTTCTTTCTCATCAATACAGTAACCGTATCTTACGATTCAGTAAAACAGTAATATTCAATACACTACCCTTCAGCAAAACAATATTTTGCAAATCAGTAAAACAATATCTTGATACGGTTCAATCAGTAAACAATAGCTATCAATTCAGTAAACAGTATACGATAGCTTTTAGTTCAGTATCATGGAGACCAGGCAACACCCTACATATATCATGCTATAATAATATCATCCCAAATAGGGGAAACACATGAGATCTATGGCCATAGTCTATAGGGTCCTCAGTGTGCACTGATCAGGTGTCCACTGGGACGCTGATAATAGGATCAGTATCTATCAGCACTAACACGTGACACGTGAGCATGATATGGGGCCTAACAGTCTCAAAACAGTAAACACGTGATATAAACCCCATTTATGAAATCAATTTCATTAAATATAAGTTTAATCAATCCACAAATATTCATAAGGAAAATATTTTCATCTTATGAATAACATTTATAAAATATTCATACTGGGGTCATCATTCCCGAAAATATTCTAAACATTATAGAATATTATAAATCATATTTTCCATACGGTGAAAACAGTTTATAAAATAATCACTGTAAAATATGAAAGGTCATAACTGTCCTTTTTCACCGTAAAACATATACGCACGCCTTTCCATGCTTTCTATGAAAAACATGATTTTCAAAGTTATCGGGATTCAAATCAATTATTTTTATGATTTATGAAAAATCAGAATATTTATTTTCCAAATTACCACTCCCGTCCCATGTTTTCTCTGTAAATACATGCGGAGACCTTTTTAGTCTCAAAACACTGTTTTTCACCTTTAATTGCCTTTATGAAAATTTTTTATAAACACTTGTTCTCACCATTGAACCCATAAAGGTTATTTATAAAATCAAGTGAATATTTGAAGAAAAATTAGTAAAATATTCACTTTGGTCCTTTTTCATTTTACACCTCGTTTCACATGAAATATCACCTATCGGAATAAATTTAGGTGATTTCCTTTTTCACCATTTTCAAAACATGAATATTTTAAAATTAATTAGAAGTATATTCATGTTTTATGAAAACTAATCGATTTCTCGATTTTCGTGTTGAAAATCGTTTCTCATAATGAAAAATCGTTTAGTATGATTTTTTTTGGTAATTTTTTTTTAATAATTTTCGACAGTATAACGGCTGCCGATTGGCTAGCCTCCTGCACGAAAATACAGTTTAAATCTCAACCGATAAATCACCACAATTTTTCCAAACCGATAAATCACCATAATTTTCAACCAATCACGGTCAATTGCATTTATAAAATTTAAATGCATAATTTAAAACATGTGTGCCGATATCCTTACAGGCTGCACATGTCCCCCTTGCCTGTTTCGAGTCGACGACTGCCTCTCGAAGGTCGCGCCCGTGTTCACCTCGTCCGATTCCATCGACTCGGTCATCAAGGGAATTTTCTGAAAATTAAATTCTAAATTTTAGAATTTTTCCATAATTATTTAAATAAATAAATTATTTAAATAATTTAACATTTCTCGGGATTTCTTAACGATTCCCGTAATTCTTGGGATCTCCCGTGATTTCCGAATTCTCGGGAATTCTCCAAATTCCCGGAATTCCTTTTCCCTTTTTCTTCTTTTTCTTCTTTTCTTTCTTTTTCTCTTTTCTTTTCTTTTCTTTTCTTTTCTTTTTCTTTTTCTTTTTCTTTTTCTTTTTCCTTTTCTTTCTTTTTCTTTTCCCGCTGGACCGGTCTGCCTCCTTCCTCGTCGGTTCCTCGCCGACAGCCGGTTCTTCGGCGGCTCAGGGGCTCAGCAGCTAGCCGGCACCACGGTGAAGCCGGATTTGGCCTCCGTTCGTCACGAATCGACGACACGGTGACGGATCTACTCGGTTTTGCCTCGGTTTCTTCTACTCCTCCGTCGGCGTTCCTCCGCCGTTCAGCGCCTGAACCGTGGCCTCCCACGTTTTCCTCTTCCTCCGGCGAAGCTTCGGTGGCACTGGCGGTGGCCAATTCCACTGGCATCGCCACCGCCACTTTCTCTTCCTTTTTTCTTCCTGGCCTCCGCCTGTTTTTCCTTCGATTTTCCTTCCTGTTTTCGCCGTCTCCCGTCGCCGGTCACCTTGTCTTCCACCCCTTATCTCGCCGGCCGACGTCCTCTCTCCCTTCTCCTCTCTTCCTTCTCCGGCGAAGGGCCGGTCACCCTTCGAGAAGACAGAATCGGGAGTCTTCCCGATTCTGTTTCTTTTCTTTTTTTTTATTTTATTTTAATTATAATTATACATTATACATATATATATTATACTTATAATATATATAATACAAATAATAATATTATTATTATATATATATTATATAGTACTATATATATTTTATATATATAAAGATATATATTTTGTGTATAAAAATATATATCTAGTATAAATATATATGTATATATTTTATGTACTTTGAAATAAATAACATTTATATATACCTATATAAATGTAATAATAAAATATATATTGTATTTACAATATATATATATATATTTTCTTTCTCAATTTCTTATTTAATTTGGATTTCTATTTATCCAAATTAAATTTCCTCCTTTCCTTATTTTTCGAATTTAATTTTCCTTCACTCGGATTTCCACCATCCGTTCCTTTCTCAATTCTCGGGATTTTCACTAGTATCCCATTCTCATAATTTTATTTATTTATTTATTTTCTCCAATATTTATTTCCAATAAATGGAAAATTTACGGTTATCACATTAAATCATCTAACGATGGAGCCTCTTCAAGAAAGGCGATTGGTCCTACTTGAATACTCTTGAGGTGAGAAGAACTTTTAAGTTGTCCAACTAGCTTGATGGAGGAGACTTAGAAGATTTTTCAATATTTAATCATATCGAAATTAAAGCAAACATATAGGCAAAATTGAGATAACTTTAAACTATTTGGTACCATCTCAACATGGGCGTTGTAAGGGTGCTAATCTTTCCCCACACGTAACCGTACTCCCGAACCTTAGAATCTTTGAACGTAGACCAAACCTTGTCCTAGTTTGAATAGGTGACCAATCACACCTTAGGTTGAAATGGTTGGTGGCAACTCTATGAATTTAAGTCTAACGGGTTAGGTTCTAGGACTTGACACGTTACGACAATGGCCAAATAAAATTTGCAATTCCAGTGAATCGTGCTTGAATGGAATGTAAATTGATACTAGGACAATGTTGTAATCTACTCAATTAGTAGCTTCATTCTCTTATGTAAATCACAAGATTAACCACAAAAGTCATAGCTAGAAATTTAGTTATTCATTCCAAAGCCTTTATATTGTAAAGCATGTAGTTCTAACCAGAGCCAACAAAGATATTGATATTTATATCAAAACCAAAAAACCAATCAATTACAACTCAAAGCATTCACTAAAATAAAAACCATCCACTACATAAGAATAATCATAAACAAGTTTTTCTCACGTTGCTACTAAAATTAAGAAACATACAAAGCTCTACATCCAGCATATAACAAATTCTGGGCAAGCATACCTATGTAGGTTGACATGCGCGAGGCTAGGCAACCTGTATAGGTTGCCCTGTGCAAGGCAAGGGCCCTCGCGTAGGTTGCCTTGCACAAGGCTAGGCAACCTATGCAAGTTGCCCTGCCCAAAGCAAGGGCCGTTGTGCAGGTTGCCCTAGCGAGGCAAGCTTACTTACGTAGGTTGCCCTGCGCAGGTTGGCTTGTGCAAGGCCCGGTAAGATCAAAGAGGCCAAGTTACGAGAAACCACCGTGCCAGCAGCTTTCACCAGTAGCCTTGGATCTGAGACAAAGGCCTTGCGTGAGGTAAGGGCCCTCACATAGGCTGCCCTGCGCAAGGCATTGACCCTCACGCAGGCTGCCCTACTCAAAGCAATGGCCCTCACACAGGCTGCCTTTGCGCGAAGGAAAGGCCCTCGGTGTGAAACCCAACCCTTGTCCCAAACCTAAAAGAACGATGATGGATGAGATGATACTTGAAGCTTGGTGGAGAACGATGGAGATGGAGAAGAAAGAGTTCGAAAGGCAATTGAGATTGGAGGGAGCTTGTGGCAAGATTTTGGGGATAAAATGTGGTAGGGTTAAAATGGTAAAAAATAGGGTATTTGTTGTATTTTTTGTTTAGTTGATTTTGGATAGGGTATAAAGAGTAAAAAGGGAAGTAGAAATAGAATTTTCCCTTCTCTTCTCCCTCTCCTTCCTTCTGTTTCTTTTTTCTTTTTAATTTTCGAGAGAGACTGTCGAGTCGGCTCCTTTTGTGTTAAGCTTCCTTTGGAAGCTAGGCAAGGCTTCCAAAGGAAGCCTTAATAATTGTTATTAATTTATATTTATATTTTATATATATTTTAATTATTTTATTTTTAGTACATGTATATATTTTTATATTGTATTAATTTCTTTTCTTTAAATGATTTATATTTAATATACATATATTTATTTCTTCATTTAAACCTAAATATTTAGCACAATTAATTTCCTAAAATCAAATCCCCAATAAATTAGTTTAATCATATGTAGTAAATTAAAATCTTGTAATCCCATTAGAAATCTTTCATTTAATTAATTCAAAATACCCGTTAGCACCTGATATGAACCTCACCGAAAGAAGATAAGGTTCAATGAAGAACACGAAGAACACTTGAAGAAAAACAAGAACAATTTAAAAATGCAGCAAAAGAAAACAAAAATTAGAGATAAAACCAAGACCCGTTGTGTAGAAACACAAGAACCTATGGTATTGGACCAAGACCCGTTGCTTAGAAAAGCAAGAACCTATGGTATATATTGGTGGAAGGTAGAAGAACGCCACAAGGAAGACCTTGATAAGTTCAAGAGTTCTCAAGAGAACCAAAGAGAAGAAGTCTCTCAATTTTATTACTAAAATCAATTGTGTTCTCCCCAAAGGGTTACATAACTATTTATAGGCAACTAGCTAACTTGCAGCACAAGTAATAGGAATCCTACTTTCCTAACTTGCAGAATAGGAAATAGCAAACTTGCAGAATAGGAAATAGCAAACTTGCAGAACAAGCAATAGGAATCCTACTCTCCTAACTTGCAGAACAAGTAATAGAAGTCCTACAAAATATATTATTTAAAAAGGAATTGGGCTTAAATTAAATTAAGACAACGTTCAGCCCAATAATACTTAACTAAATAAAATATGCATCCAGCCTAATTGCATTTCGGCCCAATACTTGTGTGTGTCTTCAAGAAGGTTGAACTTGGGCTTGGATCATGTTGTAGAAGACTTTATCATCCTCCATGCTCAAGCTTTGTTAGGCTTTCTCTCTAGCAATATTAATGAAACCAGCCAAGGCTTGCTGCATTATCTTTGATTTAGCTCTTGTAATTGGACCTCCATGGATGCTCAAAGGATCACGAACATCACGAACATGACTTGAGCTGTGTGAGCTTGATGGGTCTCCATCATTCCCCCTTTCCTCTAAAGGATTTGTCCTCAAATCAGAATCACCTATATCAATATCAAAGGGAGAAAGATCAGAAACATTAAATGTAGCACTAACATTATACTCACCTGGAAGATCCAATTTATAAGCATTGTCATTGATCTTCTCAATCACTTGGAATGGTCCATCTCCTCGAGGTTGCAACTTGGAGCGACGTTGAGCAGGAAATCTCTCTTTACGCATATGTACCCAAACCCAATCACCAGGTTCAAAGACAACTTTCTTGCGATGCTTGTTGGTTTGAGTAGCATATTGCTCAGTCCTCTTCTTAATGTTTTGACGTACCTTCTCATGTAGTTGCTTAATAAAATCAGCTTTCTTTTCCCCATCCAAACTAGCTCTCTCCTCAATAGGTAGTGGTAAAAGATCTAATGGAGTGAGTGTATTAAAACCATAGACAACTTCAAATGGAGAATAACTAGTAGTAGAATGCAGACTTCTATTGTAAGCAAACTCCACATGAGGCAAACAATCTTCCCAATTCTTCAAATTCTTTTGAATAATGGACCTCAACAAAGTAGACAAAGTATGATTGACTACTTCAGTTTGACCATCTGTTTGTGGATGACAAGTAGTGGAAAACAATAGCTTTGTTCCTAACTTTCCCCATAATGTTTTCCAAAAGTAGCTAAGGAACTTCACATCACGGTCAGAAACAATGGCCCTCAGAACACCATGTAGACGAAAAATTTCCTTGAAGAATAAATCGGCAATGTTGCTTGCATTATCTGTCTTGTGACAAGCAATGAAGTGAGCCATCTTAGAGAACCTATCAACAGCAACAAAAACAGAATCTCTACCTCTCTTTGTTCTTGGTAACCCCAAAACAAAGTCCATAGAAATGTCAGTCCAAGGAGCAGTAGGAATAGGCAATGGAGTATAAAGACCATGATTCATAACTCTAGACTTAGCTTGTTTACAAGTGACACATCTTTCACACAATTTTTCAACATCTCTTTTCATGTTAGGCTAAAAGAAGTGATCATGTAATATATCTAAAGTTTTCTTTACTCCAAAATGTCCCATTAACCCACCACTATGGGCTTCTCTAACAAGTAATTCTCTTAAAGAACTCCTAGGCACACATAATCTATTTCCCTAAATAAGAATCCATCAAGCCTATAAAACTTTCCAAAACCAATTTTCTCACATGCAATGAACACATTTTCAAAATCCTCATCAGTAGCATACAAGTCTTTAATATACTCAAATCCAAGTAGTTTTGCATTAAGAGTAGTGATTAGAGTATACCTTCGAGACAATGCATCAGCCACGACATTTTCTTTACCTTGTTTATATTTGATCACATATGGAAATGTCTCAATGAACTCCATCCACTTGGCATGACGCTTATTCAACTTGCTTTGTCCTTTCAAGTGCTTCAAGGACTCATGATCAGTGTGGATGAAAAATTCCTTAGGCCATAAATAGTGTTGCCATGTTTCCAAGGCCCTTACTAATGCATACATCTCTTTATCATATGTGGAATAGTTAAGGGCAGCTTCACTTAACTTCTCACTGAAAAAAGTAATGGGGCGCTTCTCTTGCATTAAAACAGCTCTAATACCTATACTTGAAGCATCACACTCAATCTCAAAAGTTTTAGAAAAGTCAGGTAAGGATAACAAAGGTGCGGAACAAAGCTTCTCTTTAAGCAAGTTAAAAGCACGATCTTGCTCAAGACCCCATTTAAATCCAACATTCTTCTTAACCACATCAGTTAAAGGTGTAGCTATAGTACTGAAGTCTCTAACAAACCTATGATAGAAACTAGCTAATCCATGAAAACTACGCACCTCAGAAATATTCTTAGGTATAGGCCAATCTTTAATTGCCTTAACCTTTTCATCTTCTACTGCTATACCCTTAGATGAAATAACATATCCAAGAAATATAATATTATCAGTGCAAAAGGAACATTTCTTAAGGTTAGCATACAGCTTTTCCTTTCTCAAGACGTTAAGCACATTCTTTAAATGTTCAATATGTTCATGCAAACTTCTACTATAGATCAAGATATCATCAAAATAGACAACTACAAATTTTCCAATGAAAGCACACAAAACATGGTTCATTAATCTCATGAAAGTGCCAGGTGCATTAGTTAATCCAAAAGGCATAACTAACCATTCATACAAACCATGCTTAGTCTTAAATGCAGTTTTCCACTCATCACCTTCTCTCATGCGAATTTGATGATAACCACTTTCTAAATCAATTTTAGAAAAGATGCAAGAACCATGTAACTCATCAAGCATATCATCTAATCTAGGAATGGGATAGCGATACTTTACAGTGATTTTGTTGATGGCACGACAATCAACACACATCCTCCACGTCCCATCCTTCTTAGGAACAAGTAACACAGGAATAGCACATGGACTCATGCCCTCTCTAACGTAGCCTTCATGAGCTCGTCGACTTGCCTTTAAAGCTCCTTTATCTCCTCGAGATTGCTTCTATAGGCAGGTCTATTGGGAATGGCAGCTCCAGGAACAAGGTCTATTTGATGCTCAATTCTCCTAATAGGTGGCAAACCATTTGGAATCTCCTCGGGGGATATATCTCCAAATTCCTTTAAAAGAGACACAACATTAGTAGGCAAAGAAGATTTAAGATCATTAGAACTAAAACAAGATTCTTTATATAAAAACAAAAGGATTGGGCACTTAGCTAGAAAAGCAGCCTTTACATCACTTTGCTTTGCATAGAAGCTCACATCCTTTCTTTCTTTCTTTGCAATATCTTTGTCTTTGTCTAGATTCTTTAACCTTTGTTGTGATTCATTTTGCTCTTTCAACCTCAACTGATCCTCATAAATCTCCTTAGGACTCAAAGGTGCAAGTGTGAATTTCTTACCATCCATGGTAAATGAATAACGGTTTGTGAATCCATCATGTATGACACGTCTATCAAATTGCCATGGTTTTCCTAAAAGCAAATGGCCAGCATGCATAGGCACAACATCACACAACACTTTATCATTGTACCTTCCAATTGAAAATGGCACCAATACTTGCTTGGTCACATTTGCTTCTCCATAATTATTGAGCCATTGAAGTTTGTATGGTTTGGGATGTTTTGTAGTGGGCAAACTCAATTTATCAACCAAATAAGTGCTAGCAACATTAGTGCAACTACCACCATCAATAATCAAAGAGCATACCTTATTGTTGACGTCGCATCTAGTATGGAAAATAGTTTCTCGTTGCACTTCATCTTCATCCTTAACTTGGACACTTAATGCACGACGAGCTACAAGTGCTTCACCATGTGCAGCAAACTCAACATAGTCATCATCCTCATCAATGTCTTCAAATGGTGGCATATCATCATCAACATCAGAATCTTCACTTACAATGTCACCATCATCACGCATAATCATGACTCATTTGTTTGGGCATTATGATGCAATGTGTCCTCTTCCCAAACATCTAAAACACTTGATGTCTCTACTCTTACCTTGGGATGCTTGGACAGCCTCAGGTTTGGGCTTTTGGACACTCTCACCCTTAGGCTTGAATGAGGATTCAGTTTTAAGTTTGAATGTAGTCCTATCATCCCTTCGAAAGGTATTCGGTTTCCAAGAAGAAGATGAACTAGAACCTTGCACAAAACGAGATGAAGAACCTTTTCTCTTGAGTTGCCTTTCAACCTTTATAGCCATATGCAACATATCATCAAACTCCACATAGTGATGTAACTCCACTACATTTGCAATCTCACGATTCAATCCTTGTAAGAATCGAGCCATAGTAGCTTCACTATCCTCTTCGACATTAGCTCTGATCATGATAATTTCCATTTCTTTATGATAATCCTCAACGCTCTTATAACCTTGAGTGAGACCTTGTGACCTTTGATAAAGCTCTCTATAGTAATGATTAGGAACAAATCTTTTTCTCATAACACGTTTCATTTCATCCCATGTAACTATAGGTGGCTCTCTATTCCTACGTCTACCAAGCATGAGTTGGTCCCACCAAATGATTGCATAATCCGTGAACTCTACAGCAGCAAGTTTCACCTTTTTTTCTTCGAAATAGTTATGGCAATCAAAGACCATCTCCACTTTCTTTTCCCATTCTAAGTAAGCCTCAGGATCATTCTTACCTTGAAAGGAAGGAATCTTCAATTTGATACTCCCTAAATTTCCATCTATCCTATCATAATACCTATCTCTTTTATACCTATCTCCACGACCTCCTTTATTACCATGGTTACCTTTAACACTTCTACTAAACTCATCATCATCAAACTCATCATCAACTTTATCATCAAAGTCAGTATTCACAACATTGCCATTCTCATGAGAAGTATCACCTTGCTTTACCTTAGCTAGGACAGCTTCATGTTCCTCTAACTTATCATGAATATTATTAAACCTCAACTCTATCCTTGAAAATTGTTGTTGCATAGCTTGGAACATGAACTCGATCTTACTCCAATCAGGCTTTTCACTATTAGAAGACATGATTTTATCCTGCAAGAAATGTTAGTAAAAGAAAAGGACCTCACAAGTATGATCTCACGTGTTTACACTCAATACACACAAGAATGTAACACTCACACTCGTGTTTCACACAATTTTAATATGGCTTTTCTCTACTAATGTTACTCACACACTCTTGCCTTTTTTTCCTCACACAACTTTTCTCTATAGGTTCTATGTTGAACTCAAGACTCAATCAAAAATCAGCTTATGGAATTCAACTATCAACCAACAATAAACAAGCTGAGCACAAGATTTTAATCAAGAGAAAACAAAATAATGAAGACTCAACAAGACTTTGCAAGACTCAATAAGGCTTAAGAAGACTCTAATGAAACTAAACCTTAAAGGAAATATGCGTGTTTTGGGGTGTTTAATTAGGGTAGGGTTTAGCCAAAGGTGGGGCAGTTTTGTCCTTTTATGTGGTAGGGTCAAAAAGGTAATTTTAGGCAGTAGGGTAGAATGGTAACAATGAATTTTCAAATTAGGCAAATAAGAAATCTCAAAGCTCAAGAAAGAATGACTACCTCAAGATTTTGATGAAGCACACCTCCACAAATTACCTTTGATGTTGCACTTGCTACACACAATGTAATAATCCCCTCTTAAATTGATTTTTCTTTTCTCTTTTTTTTTTCTTTTTTTTCTCTTTTTTTCTTTTTTTCTTTTTTTTTATATTTTACTAAAGTAAATGAACAATGAAGAAAAAACAAAAGGTATAAATAATAAGAAGAGGTTTACTTGGGGAACAAGGCAACTTTTTGACAAAAACAAGCTAGTTTTGGTAGTAGCTTGTGTGGCAAGGAATGAGAGGGAACGATGGCTTGTGAAACAAGTAGTCTTTATGTTATGTAGAGCTTTTAAAGGTTTCTTGGTGAGCAAGAAAATCTTTGTGATTTGGTTGCTTGGAGAACAAGATAGGGTTTACTTGGTGGCTAAGTAAAGGTAAGTTATTTTAATGAAGGCAATAGGTTTGAGGACAAACAATATTAGAGGTGGCTTGGAAAAGGATTCAAGATCAAAGTTTGTCCAAGACAAGAAGACAAAGAAAAAAAAACAAAAACGAGACTCCCACGAATTGAACCTAAGCTCTGATGCCAAATGATATGAACCTCACCGAAAGAAGATGAGGTTCAATGAAGAACACGAAGAACACTTGAAGAAAAACAAGAACAATTTAAAAACGCAGCAAAAGAAAACAAAAATTAGAGATAAAACCAAGACCCGTTGTGTAGAAACACAAGAACCTATGGTATTGGACCAAGACCCGTTGCTTATAAAAGCAAGAACCTATGGTATATATTGGTGGAAGGTAGAAGAACGCCACAAGAAAGACCTTGATAAGTTCAAGAGTTCTCAAGAGAGCTAAAGAGAAGAAGTCTCTCAATTTTATTATTAAAATCAATTGTGTTCTCCCCAAAGAGTTACATAACTATTTATAGGCAACTAGCTAACTTGCAGCACAAGTAATAGGAATCCTACTTTCCTAACTTGCAGAATAGGAAATAGCAAACTTGCAGAACAAGCAATAGGAATCCTACTCTCCTAACTTGCAAAACAAGTAATAGAAGTGCTACAAAATATATTATTTAAAAAGGAATTGGGCTTAAATTAAATTAAGACAACGTTTAGCCCAATAATACTTAACTAAATAAAATATGCATCCAGCCTAATTACATTTCGGCCCAATACTTGTGTGTGTCTTCAAGAAGGTTGAACTTGGGCTTGGATCATGTTGTAGAAGACTTTATCATCTTCCATGCTCAAGCTTTGTTGGGCTTTCTCTCTAGCAATATTAATGAAACCAGCCAAGGCTTGTTGCATTATCTTTGATTTAGCTCTTGTAATTGGACCTCTATGGATGCTCAAAGGATCACGAACATCACGAACATGACTTGAGCTGTGTGAGCTTGATGGGTCTCCATCAGCACCCATGATTAAATTTCCATAATTTTCAATCTTTCCAAAATATTATTTCCAACTCATGATCATCGATTCCCATATTTCTCAAAAATAAATTCTCTTGACACTCATGCTTACTTCATCACTTTTGTACTCCGCATAATTCTCATTTTTTTTTCTAATTAGTCCCAATAGTATATTAATTTTACTTACCAAGGTTAGAAATTCGTGGTTGTCAGATCTTTCTTCTCTAGGATCAGTAAAAATAGAGAATATTCTTAGGTAAAGCTACATATAATCATAATTTTTCTTGGTAGAATATCACAATTTACAAATAAAAAATAGATGGTTATGTTAAATTCGAATCACAAATTTATTGAGAGTCATCTTTTAAATGAGTTTTTAATGAATCAATCAGATTAAATTCCAAATTCTACACAGATATCCTAATGGCTAGAAGCGATGAATGTATGGGGTGCATCAAAGTGATCATAGGGGTCAAATCAAATTGGATTTAGTTAAGAGGTTATGATGTAGGGTTTCTAAATTACCATTGATGGGATTATTAGAAATGGAAATTTATCAATCTAAGCAATTGTCAATTTGAATCTAGGTACTTAGGGTCAATCTCTGTAAGTTTTCTTTTCACTAATTTCTCCTTTAAATTATTTATTTTATTTCTCATTGAACTTTAGGCCTTTAACCTATAACTGTGAAAAATTATGAGAAAAATGACAATTCTTTTACACAATATGTAATAAAAATTCTGAAATCTAAAACGAGATTCTTTTACTATTTGAATTTTAACTTTCATGAATAGAATAACTTACAATATTTAATTGAGAACAGGTCACTTGCAATTGCAAGATATTTTAATGAAATAAATAATATTACAAGAAAGTAGATTTGATAGAAAGCATTAAATTTCTCAACTATATGAATTTAAATCACTATTAATTATTAATATCAATTGACGACGTGTCATTGAAAGAAAAAAAATCAAATTTTGTTTTAAAACGTATCTTCAATATATAAGTACATAGATAGTGTAAAAAAACTATTAAGTATATATTTAATTAAAAGCATTAATTTGTATAAACTTATTTTAATTTTTTATATTTATTAACAAAAAATATTATTTTATATAAAAATAATTTTATTAATTTTGAACTATTCATTAATTTTACAAATATCTGTAGGAAACCGAAACATACATGCAGCGGAATTTAAATCATTCGGCCTCCACCAGGATCGATTCGGAGAGTTGCCTGATTAGGGTTTCGAGATTTTACCTAAAGTTTTCTTTGATTTCTGTCGTTGGTCGAGTCACAAGCAACAACCTTTCGTTCCTGCCTCTATGGTATCCACACAAACGGATCTCACGACTCTTGAACGTCTCACGATCAGAAGCCTTAAGGAGCGTTTTGATTCTTTATAACCGAACTACTAGCTTCGATTAAAAGAATACTTTTCTGTTTTCTAATTGTTGTGCGGCTATGTTTCAGAAAACATCCTTTTATAGGCAGTAAATTTTACCCTAAAATTTACTGCCAAACAGAACTCTAATCCTACTTAGAATAGGATTAGTTATATCCCTAATCCAATTCAGAATAAGATTAGTTATATCCTTAATCCAATTCAGAATAGGATTAATTAAGCTCCTCATTGATCCGTTCTAAGTGTGCGACCCAATAGGTTCTCAAAACAATGGCAATGACAAAATTGTCACAGGCAATGAGCGGTATCTAGCAACACATCATTGCTACCCATGTAACGAGAATGTCAATGACTCGACATAACCTTACTCGTGATAGATGTTACCGTGTAGTCTATTCCCTTTATCCTTTGATGTCTTGATTAGACACAAGTCATGGAATGTGTCACACTTGTATAGTCTAATCAGCGTTTCTTGATTCCTGAGTAGACTAATTAAACAAATAAAATCAATATCTCATATTGACTTATTCGAGCACGGCCATGCATTTCTTAGTCTCACTCTTTCAAAGGGCCCAAGACATCACTCTTGTTATATAAGAGGGATAAATTCTATCTTGATCACTCAACATCCCTCTACATAGATCAAGGCATACCCAATTACTACCTTTATAGTCCATCCTGTTACGAATGACATCTAGCAGCATTAAAGTATGCAATTCTCTATGTTGGGATCTCTGATGATCTCAAGTCAAAGGATCACATACACCATCATCACTATGAGAATCGCTTATGACACTCATATAACAATCCATGTAGCGTTCTCATGGAGGGTCGATCCAGTACATAGTTCTCTAAAATGTACCTATGTGATGACTTGATATCTTATATCCATGACAATGGTTATCAGTCAACCACATACTAGTCTTATCGTATCATTGTTATCCTTGTTCACAATAATACTTGACTAGGGATATTTTAAGAATAGTGTGTCATATAAGATTACATTACGCAGTTATAAAACAAATATAATAATGAACTATAATAAATAAAATGTCATGATACATAAATAATGCCAAAGTCAATCATCTAATGAATGGTTCTTAGGGCATAATCCAACAATCTCCCACTTGCACTAAGACCATTCACTCATGTATCTAATACCTAGTGACCTAGTGTGACGATTATGTCTCTGCTGCGTCAAAGGCTTCGTCAGTGGGTCGGCGATGTTATCGTCAGTTGGTACTTTGCATATCCTCACATCTCCTCTCTCGATGATATCTCGAATGAGATGGAAGCGCCGTAGTATATGTTTGGATCGTTGGTGAGATCTAGGCTCCTTAGCTTGTGCAATGGCTCCATTGTTGTCATAATAGAGCTCAATCGGATCTATAATGCTAGGAACAACTTCAAGCTCAGTAATGAACTTCCTGATCCAAACAGCCTCCTTAGCAGCTTCAGAGGCAGCTATATACTCAGCCTCTGTTGTAGAATCGGCCACTGTCGCCTGCTTTGAACTCTTCCAGCTCACAGCACCACCATTAAGGCAAAACACATAACCAGATTGCGATCTAAAGTCATCTTTATCAGTTTGGAAGCTAGCATCAGTGTAACCTGTTACAATGAGCTCTTC
This sequence comes from Heritiera littoralis, assembly GCA_031772115.1. Taxonomy (NCBI): domain Eukaryota; kingdom Viridiplantae; phylum Streptophyta; class Magnoliopsida; order Malvales; family Malvaceae; genus Heritiera; species Heritiera littoralis. Next base: position 4,424,310 of record JAPDPK010000042.1, read on the forward strand.
CTCACCTCCATATATCAAGAATGTATCCTTAGTCTTTCTCAAGTACTTAAGAATATTCTTGACAGTGATCCAGTGACGTTCACCAGGATCAACTTGATATCTACTCGTCATGCTCAAGGCATACGAGACATCGGGACGTGTGCATAACATGGCATACATAATGGATCCAATAGCAGATGCATATGGAACTTTACTCATACGTTCTCTCTCTTCTTGTGTTGTAGGACACTGTTCTTTTGAGAGAGTAATGCCATGTGTCATAGGCAAGAATCCTTTCTTGGAATCCTGCATGCTAAACCTCTTTAGCACTTTATCTATGTATGCACTTTGACTTAGGCCAATTAATTTCCTTGATCTATCTCTATAGATCCTTATACCCAGTACATAGGTAGCTTCGCCCAAGTCCTTCATTGAAAAGCAATTCCCTAACCAAGTCTTTACAGACTGAAGGGTAGGGATGTCATTCCCAATGAGTAGTATGTCATCTACATACAACACTAGGAAGACAATAGTGCTCCCACTGACCTTCTTGTAGACATAAGGTTCATCTTCGTTCTTGATGAAACCAAACTCTTTGATTGCATCATCAAAACGAAGATTCCAACTTCGAGAAGCTTGCTTTAGTCCATAAATAGAACGTTGCAGCTTACAAACCTTTCCAGCATTTTTTGGATCAACAAAACCCTCAGGTTGTGTCATGTACACATCCTCGAGTAGCTTTCCATTAAGAAAAGCAGTCTTGACATCCATTTGCCAGATTTCATAATCATGGTATGCAGCTATCGCAAGCAAGATCCTAATGGATTTGATCATCGCGACTGGTGAAAAGGTTTCATCATAGTCAATACCATGAATTTCTTTAAAACCTTTAGCAACCAATCGCCCTTTATAGGTATGAACATTTCCTTCCATGTCGGTTTTCTTAAAAACCCATTTACACCCTACAGGTTTTACCCTTTCGGGTAAGTCAACCAAGGTCCAAACTTGGTTGGCATACATGGATTCCATCTCAGATCTCATGGCTTCAAGCCATTTCTCAGAGTCTGGCCCTGTTATAGCCTCTTGATAGGTAGTAGGCTCATCTTGGTCCATGAGCAAAACATCACCGTTCTGAGTCATTAGAAATCCATATTTCTGTGGCTCACGATGTGTTCTAACTGATCTACGCAAGGCTTGTGTCTCTTGAGCAGGCGGTTGCTCCACAACAGCTTGTGGTTCTGGTTCCACAACAACTTGTGGTGCTTGCTCAGGCTCCATCTCAACATCGGGTGCGCTATCTTGTAGCTCTTGAATTTCTTCAAGTTCTACTTTTCTCCCACTAGTTCTTCTAGAAATGAATTCTCTTTCTAGAAAGACACCTGTTCGAGCTACAAACACTTTGCGCTCAGTGGGATTGTAAAAATAATATCCTTTAGTTAGTTTAGGATATCCCACAAAATAGCACTTATCAGATTTAGGTGCAAGTTTGTTAGAGACTTGACGTCTTACATAAGCCTCACAACCCCAAATCTTCATAAAAGACATACTAGGACGTTAACCAGTCCATATCTCATATGGTGTCTTTGGAACCGATTTAGATGGAACACGGTTCAGTGTAAAAGCAGCTGTTTCTAATGCATGTCCCCAAAAGGATTCTGGAAGATCTGTATGACTCATCATTGATCGAACCATATCTAATAAAGTTCAGTTTCTCCTTTCAGATACACCATTCCATTGTGGTGTATTTGGAGGAGTGAGTTGTGAGACAATCCCACACTCTTTAAGATAGTCATAAAATTCTTGGCATAAGTATTCACCACCTCGATCTGATCGAAGTGCCTTAATGCTCTTGCCAAGTTGGTTTTGTACTTCATTCTTGAATTCTTTGAACTTTTCAAAAGATTCTGACTTGTGTCTCATAAGAAACACATAGCCATATCTACTGAAATCATCAGTAAATGTAATAAAGTACATAAACCCACCTCTGGCCTGTGTTTAAAGGTCCACATACATCTGTATGTACTAAGCCCAATAAATCACTTGCCCTTTCACTATGTCCTTTGAAAGGGGCTTTAGTCATCTTACCCATCAAACAAGATTCACATGTCTCATACGATTCAAAATCAAATGAGTCCAAAAGTCCATCTTTATGGAGTTTGGAAATGCGATTCTCATTTATGTGTCCCAAGCGACAATGCCAGAGATATGTTGGATTTTGATCATTAGATTTAATCCTTTTAGCATTTATGTTATAAATAGGCATATCAAGATTTAGAATGTAAAGACCATTAATTAGTTGTGCACTACCATAAAAGATATCATTTAAATAAATGGAGCAACAGTTGTCCTTTATTATAAATGAAAAACCCTTCTTGTCCAAACAAGAAATAGAAATAATGTTTTTAGTGATGGAAGGCACATAATAACAATCATCTAATTCTAAAACAAGCCCTGTGGGCAATGTCAAAATATAAGTTCCTACAGCTAATGCAGCAACCCTTACTCCATTTCCCACTCGTAGGTCGACCTCGCCCTTAGTCAACGATCTACTCCTTTTGAGTTCCTGCACATTTACACAAATGTGAGAACCACATCCAGTATCTAATACCCATGATGAAGTAGATAGATTAACTTCTATAACATAAATACCTGAAGTGGTAGTCTCACTTCCTTTCTTCTTCTTTAGCTCTTCCAGGTATTTGTTGCAGTTCCTCTTCCAATGTCCGGTCTCACCGCAATGGAAGCATTTCCCTTCTTTGGCAACCCCACCTTTAGGCTTCAATGCAGTATCATTGGGCTTGAACTTGCCATTGGCTTTATTACCTTTTTTTCTTGCCCTTTGCATTAGCCCTGCCCTTAGCTTTCTTAACTATTAAGACATATTTGGGCTTGGCCTTTTTCATGTTGGATTCAGCTGTTTTCAACATGCTAAGTAACTGTGGCAGAGTCTTGTCAATTTCATTCATGTTGTAATTAACAACAAACTGACTGTAGCTGTCTGGCAACGATTGCATAATCACATCAATGGCCAACTCTTGGCCCAAAGGAAATCCCAATCTTTCAAAGTTTTCAATGTACCCAATCATCTTGAGCACATGAGTACCAACGGGAGTCCCCTCTGCCATCCTACACTGAAACAATGCCTTAGAGACATTGTACCTTTCTTGCCTAGCTTCCTCTTGATAGAGTTGCTTGAGATGCTCGATCATATCGAACGCATCCATTTCCTCATGTTGCTTTTGAAGCTCGGGATTCATGGAGGCAAGCATAAGGCAACTAACATCCAATGCATCATCTTGATGCTTCTTATAAGCATCTCTTTCTGCCCTTGGAGCATTAGAGGGTGGTTCCTCAGGTAAGGGAATCTCAAGGACATACAACTTCTTTTCTTGCTTGAGGACTATCCTCAGGTTCCTGTACCAATCCAGGAAGTTTGTCCCATTTAACTTATCCTTCTCAAGGACAGATCGCAGTGAAAGTGTGTTATTTGTGTTTGATGCCATGGTAATCTACAACAAAAATATGCAAAATATAAGTATAATGAATGCATTCATTTAATTAAATATTTATTTATTAAATGATGCTCCCACTATTTTTATCGAATCAACAACCCTCACTATTAATTCGGAAAAATTATCACATAATTTCTCTAGTGGGCCAAGATCCATATTTCACCTTATCTAGAGTTAGCTTTGGCTAATCGCCCAAGATTTGGCTATTTAGGTAGGCAACACTTACCAATTACATCTCATGTAACTCTTGGATAGTTGGGTGAACAACACTTGTTCTAATTCATCTCATGAATTGAAGCCCAACTTTATGCCTCTAAATTCCCAATCCTATTAAGGAAATCTAGTTAAGTCAACCCAATTTATAGCCTTTGGATATCACTATTATCCCATCGCGTCTTACTAAGATAGATATGATATTTTGCTTTGGCAAACATAACAAAATCGATTCTAGCCTTGACGAGTGCTATTCATTGGTAGGCATCTATTATTGACTTAATTTAATTTGAGGGATTTTCTTAGTTTATTGAATAAGATCTCACCAATTTTACTTTTCTAAAATTATAATATGATTTTCATATCATAAACGTACAAAATAAACCATGCATCTCATGCAATTAAGCAATAAAATAAACGTGACATAGTTATAGCCCAAACTAAATGGATTTCCCAAGCCAATGAGAAACCCTAAGGGTTAACCTAAGGATAATAGCATCTTCTCCAAGTGCCTCTTTGGTCATCCTTTGCATGGTTGTCAGCTCCAATTACATAGTTTAAGAGAAACCTCGAGTTACATTTGAGGGGAGTAAGATGAGAAAAGAATGTACAACAAGAATTTCAAGAACAAGGCACGACACGCAGGTCGTATTTATTAAAATTTACAACCACCAAAATACAATCATATTGGCTTAGGGCTATAACTATGCACCATGCTCAAACAACAACCACCGTGTTATACAAACAAGTGTGATGCAATTTCAAAATTTTAGTTTTATTAACGAGGCACATTTGAAAAGAATTATAACCCTGACTGCGGGGTTCCCAGGGGCGGCGGTCCCGCTGGCCGATCAGTGGGCGGGGTCAAGGGGCAGCGCCCCTTGCGGGGGTTTGGTGGCGGAGCCCCCGAAAAAAAAAAGGTCAACAGTATTGACATTGCCAACGCCCCTTATCCGGAAGTGTCCCAATCTTATCAGGATGTTCCAGCCAGTATCTCATACTGACTATAATTTTAGTCGCATTAGAACTCTTATCTAAAAGTGTTTCAATCTTTATACACTTTCGACATTATTCTGTTTCTTCCATAACGTTTATGCAGAACAGAAACCGCCATTAATAATTCGCATCACAGATTATCCATAACGTTTATGCAGAACAGAAACGCCATTAATAATTCGCATCACAGATTATATCTCACATATAAGTTGAATCGAAATTGATATATATCATATATATAATTTCAACAATTCGATTTGTAGCCTCTGAATATATCATATACATTCTAATCCGTATTAATCTCATTAAAACGATTGCATGTAATCATAAACAGAAAGTAACCAGAGATCATGCTTTTATCAAAACAAATCAGGGACTCCGAATCTGGCTCGGATACCAGTGTAGGAAACCGAAACATACATGCAGCGGAATTTAAATCATTCGGCCTCCACCAGGATCGATTCGGAGAGTTGCCTGATTAGGGTTTCGAGATTTTACCTAAAGTTTTCTTTGATTTCTGTCGTTGGTCGAGTCACAAGCAACAACCTTTCGTTCCTGCCTCTATGGTATCCACACGAACGGATCTCACGACTCTTGAACGTCTCACGATCAGAAGCCTTAAGGAGCGTTTTGATTCTTTATAACCGAACTACTAGCTTCGATTAAAAGAATACTTTTCTGTTTTCTAATTGTTGTGCGGCTATGTTTCAGAAAACATCCTTTTATAGGCAGTAAATTTTACCCTAAAATTTACTGCCAAACAGAACTCTAATCCTACTTAGAATAGGATTAGTTATATCCCTAATCCAATTCAGAATAAGATTAGTTATATCCTTAATCCAATTCAGAATAGGATTAATTAAGCTCCTCATTGATCCGTTCTAAGTGTGCGACCCAATAGGTTCTCAAAACAATGGCAATGACAAAATTGTCACAGGCAATGAGCGGTATCTATCAACACATCATTGCTACCCATGTAACGAGAATGTCAATGACTCGACATAACCTTACTCGTGATAGATGTTACCGTGTAGTCTATTCCCTTTATCCTTTGATGTCTTGATTAGACACAAGTCATGGAATGTGTCACACTTGTATAGTCTAATCAGCGTTTCTTGATTCCTGAGTAGACTAATTAAACAAATAAAATCAATATCTCATATTGACTTATTCGAGCACGGCCATGCATTTCTTAGTCTCACTCTATCAAAGGGCCCAAGACATCACTCTTGTTATATAAGAGGGATAAATTCTATCTTGATCACTCAACATCCCTCTACATAGATCAATGCATACCCAATTACTACTTTATAGTCCATCCTGTTACGAATGACATCTAGCAGCATTAAAGTATGCAATTCTCTATGTTGGGATCTCTGATGATCTCAAGTCAAAGGATCACATACACCATCATCACTATGAGAATCGCTTATGACACTCATATAACAATCCATGTAGCGTTCTCATGGAGGGTCGATCCAGTACATAGTTCTCTAACATGTACCTATGTGATGACTTGATATCTTATATCCATGACAATGGTCATCAGTCAACCACATACTAGTCTTATCGTATCATTGTTATCCTTGTTCACAATAATACTTGACTAGGGATATTTTAAAAATAGTGTGTTATTACTATTCTAAGGACATTATCATATAAGATTACATTACGCAGTTATATAACAAATATAATAATGAACTATAATAAATAAAATGTCATGATACATAAATAATACCAAAGTCAATCATCTAATGAATGGTTCTTAGGGCATAATCCAACAATATCAAATATATGCAATAAATTTTATTTTATACAAATTTTAATCTACTGTCATTAATGTAATAATCAAGATTTTTCTGACCTTAATTTAATTAATTATTAACGAATTCTGATAATTATTCGATCGTTTGATAATCCAATAACAACTATTTGAAAATGATGTGTAGGGATTTGAACAAATGGCGACGTGAGTGAGCGAACTCTTAGCACGAATCTCAAGATAATAGTGCGGGGCAAAACCCTAAAGTATAATCAAACCCTGGGATACCTACCTGAAGATTTAACGCTAATATTATCTTGTCTAAGTAGGACTAACTATTTGACAGTTTAACTAAGAATGGACATTTGGATTTCACAAATTCATTTAGCATAGCTAAGTAAATTCTTCAAGGATTTTTTTTAATACGACATGAATTACTAAGAAATGAATAAGGAATTCATGCAAATGATAAGGTATCATTTAGCTAGGCGAGATAAATAAATAAATAAAGATATTATTTATTTAAATTCACTAAGTAGATGTACAAAGTGGATTTAATATTTTAAGGATTAATAGAACATTGGGAATAAAGATATATATATATATATATATGTATGTATAAACTTGTACCTTTATATATTCTTTGGAACACGTGTGTGCATATATATATATATATACAAGTATATGAATGTATATACATATGTATTCCAATGAATATATGTATAAACATATATATATATATAGCACATAAAATGAATAAATATAGACCTATGGCTAAACCTAATACGCACATGTTCTATACATTATATACAATATAGTATACACAGAAAATATAAAAGTAATAATAATAATAATAATAATAATAATAATAATAATAATAATAATATCATAACCGGCTCCTTGAAGAAGCCATCTCTAAATTCCACACCTAACTCGCTGCACTTTCCTTTTCACGCCTGGAAATTCAAACAGAAAAGTGAGAAAAGAGCAGGGGGTGATCTCGGCAAACAAGGAGAAGAAAGGAAGCTTGAATCGAGAAAGAAAGGAAAATGGAAGCTGGCCAAGGTGAAGAGCTGGAAACGGTGAAGGAAAGGGTTGAAATATGTGTGGGAAAAGAGAGTATAGCAGCCAATAGCCACATCATTGCTGCCTTGAAAACAAAAACCAAACAGAGGAAGAGAGGGCTTTCAACAGAAACCAAACATAGGAAGAGAGGGCTTTCACCATTTTTAAATCCTCTTCGTTTCTGCTGTAGGAGGATGGCAGCGAAATGGAGAGTAACCGCATTCCCTGAAACAAATTGCAGCAGCATCTGGTATCCGGTGAGGGCTGCTTTCGACTCTCGGGTGTAACATTAGGGGGCTGGAGCTTTGGTTGTTAAGGGCTGTACTAGGCTAAAACAGGGGTTGCTAGTATAGATTTTTTTTTTGAAGTAACAGGAAGTTTAGAAAGGTTAAAACAAGGGCTGAAACAAAAAAAAAAATAGCAGGGGAAGGAGGCCCTCGGCAATCAGCAGACAATGGGAAAGAAAAAAAGGGGGGGGGGGGGGTGGTGCATGTGAAACCACCTTGTTCCACCTGAAGACACCGTTGTCAAGCGTTGAGGGCTCCCTTGCAGGCTGCTGTTAGAGTGTTTTAAAGCCAAGGATTTAAGGAACAAGGAAGAAGGAGATAGCCATTTGGAAAGGCTGAACCGAAAGGTAAGGATTCCTTATGCATGAATATTTTCAAGTATAGATGTCATAGGTGTGAATATGTATATTATAAAAATATGGATAGTTATATGTAGAGGATATTTATTTAGATATATGTGTATATTTATATATATATATATATATATATATATATATTTATACCAAAGTGTATATATAATTTTTTGTCTATATATTCCAAATACTTATATGAGGGTTGTGTGTGTATAAATGTATATATTTGGATAGATGGTGCGTATATATATGGGTAAATATATATAGATATATATTTACCCATATATATGTAAGGTTTCGTTGTCTCGGTTTATCATGTCATACACGAAAATACGCAGCGGATTAAAAACAACAAAACCAAAATCACCAGGATTATGCAACAAAATTAATTACGAGATAGAATCTAACCTTTTGGTGTACTCATGTAAGAATGTTCGACTTTTGAATATGGCAGCCCACGAACAGCCCTTGATTTATTGTTAACTCAAGACTCCTAGCTGAGAGAAGCCCTCTAACGGTATCCACACGAGTAGGATGCAAAACAAGACCTTTGCCTGAGACAAGATGTGATCAGAAGCAAAGGGAGGAGGAAGGGAATTGTTTTCTGAGAGTGCTAGCTCCAAGAGGCAGAACGGCTATTTAAAAAAATTCTCTTCTTCTATCTAACTTTTAGACTTAATATTGTTTTTATAGTGCCTCTTAACAAAACCCTAAAAAGGCCTTAGCCTTAGTCTAACTGTATTGGGTCTTTTGGGCCTTTTAAAATTATTTAATCCAAATCCAATTGATTGTAGGACATACTCTAACAATCTCCCACTTGCACTACAACCAATTAGTTATGCATTTGGATTAATAATTTGGTCTGCCCATGAATTATTAAATTAATAATTCATAATTGTAATCTCATTATAATTGAAAAGACGAAAATACCCTTTAGTAATCTCGGGCTAAAATTACTATTAACTAAATCCCTAATTATAGTTGGAACAGGATTCTAGTCTCACTAGGAATCCTTCTTGTACTAGGATTCATCACATGGATCCAACTCCAATTACCTTGTCTTGGTTATACCCTTATTGTGTGTGACCCTTTAGGTTTCCATTACGTTGGCAGTGATTCAGAATCTCATTCCTAAATCACAAGTCAAGATTGGCATCTAGCAATGCATCATTGGCTACCCAAGTAATGAAAATGTCGATGAGTTGACGACAACCTTTCAATGAGCAATTACCGTATAATTCGATCCTTTTGTCACCTAATATCTCAGTTGAACATAGAGTATGGAACGTGTCATCTCTATTAAAGTTCAACTCCATTGTTTCTCAATCTTAAGATAAATGATTTAATCAAATGAATTCAAGATCTCATCTTAAATCTCATTTGTACTGTGGCCACAGATTTTCAATCATTAATCTCTATTGAGAGTCCTTGAGATATAGACTCTTGTTACGAAGAGGGACAAATCCTATCTTGATCACTCACAACCCTAATATGATTCATGATGTACCCAATTACTGTCTTACTTGCAACCCTTATTGAGCTACGTTGACCAGCATCAAAGTACACCAATCCACACATAGGATACCATGGTGATCTCAAGGCTAAGGATCACATATACCATTGCCATTTGAGAACATCTAATGACACTCAATGTAACAATCCACATAAAGTTCTCAAGATGGGTCAATCCAATGTATTCATTCACAATGATCACCCATATGTTGATCTGGATATCACCATATCCATGACTTATGAGATCAGTCACCCAAAGGAATCTAACACATGTTAGTCTTACCGTATCACTAATGTCCCTTCTCAGTGATACTACAACTAAGGATATTTAAGAATAGTATTTTTTGTATCATAAGGATCTCATTATCAAAGTCATTACTTTGATTCCTTTGATATGAATCCACTATTCTAGGGACTTTATCATTTGATTATGACTTGATCAAATTAAATATAGTCAATAATGATAAATGTTAGCTTTAAATTGCCATATATATTTTGAAATGACAAAAACTTAAGTAAGCTTTAATGTTTTAATTCATATTGTAAATTTGCCTTATGAACATATGATTTTCTCAATCCATTTTTAAGTGTTCATATCAAACTTTAAGACCATGATTTAATAATGTATTCTTATGGGCCTTAATACTTTATAAAATGGTTTTCAATATTAAGTAATTTTCTCAAGAATTATTGAACATAAGTTTAGAAAATTACTTATAAGTTTTTGGACAATATTTTCATTTGAGAAAGTCAAGAAAAACTCCCTTAAAGCTTATAAATGTTTTGGGTTGAATTAAAATCAAAAGCCATATCATTTCTAACCCAAAAGTGCAGGAAAAACTCATTCTGGAAGCAAAGGATCGAACCCCTAAGGGAAGGGATCGATCCCTTTTTGGCTGAATGCCCTGGAAGCCAAGAATGAAGCATGGGATCGATCCCTCTTGCAAAAGGATCGATCCCTTTACACCAGAAAGTCCCCAACGGCTAGTTTCTGTGAGATACAACTGCTAGCTTCTGTTTTGGCTCCAACCAACGTCCACAAACCATCCAAAGGACTATAAATAGAGGCTTAGAAGCTAAAGGAAGTAAGAGGAACTACTCAATCAACTCTAATACTCATTTTTCTCAAATCCTCAAGCCTCAACAACAAATCAAGAGCTACAAAGTCTTCATCTTCCATCATTCACATATCTCTTGTATTGCTTAGCACAAATCTTGTATAGGCTTTTATTTGTGCTTAATCTTTGTAATCACTTGCCTATCTAGAGGCCTTCTTTGATTACTTCTCTTGTAAACCAATTCATTCCTTGCAAAAGGGGAGGTTTCTCTTTAGCCTAGAAAAAGAGGGAGAAGAGGTTTCTCTTTAGCCTAAGAAAAAGAGGGAGGTTACTCTTTAGCCTTAGAAAAAGAGGGAGGTTTCTCTTGAGCATAGAAAAAGAGAGAGGTTTCTCTTGAGCCTGCAAAAAGAGGGAGTGTAACAAATTCAAGGATAGTGAATTTGGGAAAATCCTTGGGAGCGTCTCAAGGCAGAGGACGTCTCAAGTAAAACTGCCTCTCGAAGGTCGCGCCCGTGTTCACCTCGCCCGATTCCATCGACTTGGTCATCAAGGATATTTTCTGGAATTTAAATTCTAAAATTTAAGAATTTTTTTCCATAATTATTTAAATAAATAAATTATTTAAATAATTTAACGCTTTTCGGGATTTCTTACCGATTTCTGTAATTCTCGAGATTTCCCGTAATTTTCGAATTCTTGGAAATTTTCCAAATTACCGGAATTCCTCTTTTTCTCTTTCTCTTTCTTCTTTTTCTTTCTTTTTCCTTTTTCTTTTCTTTTCTTTTTCTTTTTCATTTTTCTTTTCTTTTTTTTTTTTTCTTTTCTTTTCTGGCTCAAACCGGTTCCAGACCAGTCCCCTCCCCTCGTCGCCGGTTCACCTCCGGTGGCCAGTTCTCCGACGGCTCGGTGACTCAGCAGCTGGCCGACGTCGAGGCGAACTCATCGGTGGTCTCAGCTTGGCCTGAATCGGCGGCACGGAGGCGGATTGAGTCGATTTTCCCTCGGTTTCTTCTCCTCTTCCGTCAGCCTTCCTCCGTCATCGGTGGCCTCACCGGTGGCCTCCTGCCGTTTCCTCTTCCTTCGGCGGTGGTGTGGCTGCAGTGGCGACGGCCAGTTCGGTCGGTATTGCCGGTTCCCATTTCTCTTTTTCTTTCCGGCTTTCCCCCATTTCGCGTCGCCCCTCTAATTCCTTTCTCCTTTCCACTGCCGGTCGATTTCCCCTCTTCCTTTCCTTGCCTGCGACAACCTCGTCTGCCCCTTCTCTCCCTTTTCGACGGCCGTTGACAGGGTCAGCCTCCTCGAGAGACAGAAGCGGTAGTCTTCCCCGATTCTGGTCTTTTGTTTTTCTTTTTTCTTTTTGTTTTATTTAATTCCTTTAATTATATATACATATATATACATATATCATATATACATAATACATATAATATTATTATTATATATATTATATAGTACTATGTATATTTTAAGTATATAAAGATATATATTTTGTGTATAAAAAAATATATCTTTAGTATAAATATATATGTATATATTTATATACTTTAAAATAAATAACATTTATATATATCTATATAAATGTAAGAATAAAATATATATTGTATTTACAATATATATATTTTCTTTCTCAATTTCTTATTTAATTTGGATTTCCATTTATCCAAATTAAATTTCCTCTTTCATTATTTTTCGAATTTCTCATCTTATTTTCCTTCACTAGGATTTTTCATTATCCGTTCCTTCTTCTCAATTCTCGGGATTTTTCACCAATATCGCGACCGATTGCCCTAAATAGCAGCCGACTACCCAGACATAGAGTTTAGATATTTTCATCGTAACTGCCTTGGACCAATCGATCACCTTGAATAGCAGCCGACTGCCCCTATAACCGACTTAAGTCAGTCGATTACTATCCACATCAGTCGACTGCTTCTAACTCAGAAGCATTCTGCTTGAAAACTAGTAGACTGCCATCCTCATCAGTTGACTACTTTTTATTCAGAAGCATTCTATTTCAAAACTAGTTGAATGTCTTAGTAACCAGTCGACTGTCTATAGCAGTGTCATAGCCCGTGACCATATTTTTCACGTATTTTTATACAACTTATCCGGTTGGGCTGTCTGTGATACTTCACTTTTTCATTTACTATTAAACAATTTCGTATAACATTGTTAATATGATATATATCCCCTATCTTAATTCACAAGAAAGTAGTACTGTAGATAAGTCTAAATACGAAAAATAAATGATCGTACCTCATGTAATAAATCAAGCTGTCGCATCATCCCCAAATGCACAGTCGAAATCCTTAGATACCAAACTCTGAGTACTCGAAAATCTGAAATGTTAAAATTAAGGGGTGAGCAAACCACGGCTCAGTAAGAGAGTTATATGCAACACTTGATATTCAACTATCTATATGCTGAAAAACTTTTTCGCTTTTTTTAAATCTTCCTAGAAGGGCTCTAGGCTCACATGTAGGAAGGATACTATAGTCGGCTAGGGATTCGGATGGAGTAAGGCAGGTATATTGAAATACCTGTCTTGTCCCAGAACCTAGAAGCAACTGTAAAGAGTACTTTATAACTTGTTCTCAAAATGATTTAATATTCGTTTTCCATAGAGTAAACCATTTATTTCTCCCATTTCAGTATCGTTTAAAACACGTGGCAGTTCAATAATAAACAGTGGTTTACTTCTCTTCTCTTCAGTACAGTTAAAAGCACGTGACAGTACAGTGGTTTATAAATATCCAATCATTGGATAAATACTTCTGCGATTATTTCTCTCTTAGAAATAATTTTCATGTTATTCTTTTAGAATAAACATTAATTTCGTTTTAGCTCAGTAACCGTATCTTACAGTTCAGTAAAACAGTAATATTTAGTAAAACAGTATCTCGATACGGTTCACTTAGTAAACAGTTAACAGTAACTACCAATTCAGTACACAGTATACGGTAGCTTTTAATTCAGTAAACAGTAAATGGTAGCTTTCAGTTCAGTAAAACAGTAAGCAGCTGCTACTATTTCAGTAAACAGTACAGTTCAGTAATACAGTGTTTTGGTACGGTTTTGCTCAGTAAACAGTACAGTAGTTCAGTACAGTAAACAGTATAGTACAGTAAACAGGATTCAGTAAATCCTTTCAGTAAACAGTAAGTAGTAAGTGAGACTAGGCATCACCCTACAATTAAATCATGCTATCTTCGTCCACTAAGGGACACAGTATCAGTACTGAGATCTATGGCCATGATCTATAATATGTCCTTGGTGTACATTTGCTAGGTGACAATCCGGGACGCTGATGACTAGCTGGTCAATTAGCCACGTGACAGTAACAGTAAGGGTATGATGCATGAAACTCGGGGCCTAAGTCTCAAAACAGTATAAAACCGTACCATAACCTTTATGGATTTTAAACATAGTAATTTGAAATATTTCACATTTATCCATAAGGCTCACATGTATATATCATCACCTTTATGAAATTTATAAAATAAACAACATCTTTCAAATTATTTCATAAAGGCATAAATCACATTTTCCATACGGTGAAAACAGTTTATAAAATAATCACACTGTAAAATAAATCTCATTACTATTTCTTTTTAACCGTAAAACATCTATGCACGTTTTTCCGTGCTTTCTTTCCAAAACATGACTTTCAAAATTATCGGAATTCAATTCAAATATTTTCATAATTTATGAAAAAAATAAAATATTTATTTTCCAAATTCAATAATCCCGTCACCATGTTTTTCTCTATAAACACGTGTAGAAACCTTCTAGTCTCAAAATACTATTTTCCATCTTTAATTAACCTTTATGGAATTTCTATAAATAATTATTTTCATAATTAAAACCGTAAAGGTTATTTATGAAATCAAGTGAATATTTGAAGAAATATTAATAAAATATTCACTTCTTGTTTTTTCATTTTTCATCTCGTATTATGTGTAATCTTACACTTCGAGAGAATTTTCGATGATTTTATTTCCACACTTCTCGAAAACATGAATATTTTAAAATTAAACTTTCATATATTCATGTTTTATGAAAAATAATCAATTTCTCAAATTTAGTGGCTGGAAATCGTTTCTCGTGAAATAAAATCATTTATTATGATTTTCGATAATTTTCAGTAATTTTTCGACAGTATAACGGCTGCCGATTTGCTAGCCTCCTACACGAAAAATACAGTTTATAATTTCAACCGATAAATCACCATAATTTTCCAACCAATCATTATCAACAGCATTTATAAAATTAAATGCATATTTAAAACATGCATACTGAATATCCTTATAGGCTACACATGCCTCCCTTACCTGTCCCAGGTCGGCGACTGCCTCTCAAAGGTCGCGCCCGTAATCCACCTCTTCCGATTCCATCATCTCATTTGCCGAGAATGATTTCTGGAATTAAAATTCTAAAATTTAGAATTTTTCCATAATTTACTTAAATAAATAAATTAATAATTATCTTAAATAATTTTCGGGATTTCTTACTGATTCCCGAGATTCTCGAATTTTCGAAATTTTCTCGAATTCCCGAAAATTCCTTTTCTTCCTCTTTTTTCCTTTTTTTTTTCTTTCTTTCTTTCTTTTTCTCTTTTTCTTTTCTTTTTCTTTTCTTTCTTTCTTTTTCGTTTTCTTTTTCTTTTTCTTTTTTTTTCTTTCCTGGCCGGACCGGTTCAGACCGGTCAGTCTCTCTTCACGGTCGGTTCTTCTCCGACAACCGGTTCTTCGGTGGTTCGGCGGCTCCTCAGCTGGCTGATGCCACGGCGAACCTATTGGTGGTCTCCGTTCGGCCTGGATCGGCGGCACAACGGCGGATCTACTCGGTTTTGGTTTGATTTCTTCCACCTCTTCGTTCTCCCTCCTCCGCTGTTCACCGCCTCTCCGATGGCCTCCTTCCTCTTCCTCTTCCTCTTCCTCCGGCGAAGCTTCGATGGCAGTGGCGATGGCCGAAGCGGTCGGCACTGCCACTGTCTCTTCCTCTTTTTCCCTTAGATTTTTCTTCGATTTTCCTCTTTTCTTCCCTTTTTCTGGCCGCCGTCGGCAGTCATCTTCCTCTTCTCAACTCGCCGGTGGTCCTCTCGTACCCTCCCCTCTCTTTTCTCCTCTCGCCGACGACATCTGTTGCCGTCGGCTTCGGCTGGGGAGGAGTCGAGGTCCTCCTTCCTGATTCCTTCCTTCTATTTGTTTTTCTTATTTTGTTTTATTTTTATTACATATAAATATATATATATATACACACTATATATTATACATATAATATCATATATTATACATATATAATTATACTATATATATTATATATAAATATATATATATTTGGTGTATTAACAAAATTATATATATCTCATAGATTTATATATATATATAATTTATATACTCTAAATTAAATAGCACTTATATATATTTATATAAATGTTATAATATAATCTATATTGTATTTACAATATATATTCATGTAAACTTTAATGTAAAATAATATTTACATTTTTCAAATATGTATATACTTATATATACATACGATGTTATATTTATATACATATGTATTATTTAATTTTGTAAAATAGTGTGTGTATATATATATACCACTATATACTAATATATACTAGACATCACATTTAATACATATGTATTTGTATAAAAATACATTTATATAATATATAATTATATAAATATCTTTCATATTCTTTTTCTCATTTTCTTATTTAGTTTGGATTTCCATTTATCCAAATTAAATATCCTCCATTCTTCAGTTTTCCATAATTTAAAATTTAAATTTCCTTCACTTAAATTTTCAATTTCATCGCTTGCTCAATTCTTGAAATTCTCACCAGTATTCCGAATCTCATATTTAGATTTATTTATTTCCACAATATTTCCATATACTTTAAATTATATTTATTTATTTCCACTTATCTATTTTCTTTAATATTTATTTTCAAATATTAAATAGTGAAGATTTTTGCGGTTATCACAAGCAGGGACAATTTAAGAAGAAGAAATGCTAGAGTTAGTTTACAATTATAAGCATCGAATAATTGTCATAATTGAAGTATTGAAATTGATGATATTCGATTAATAAATTTGCAGTTCAAGAGTCGAGGCATAAAATTGGGGCTAGTGAGCATCGTTGCGAAAATTTAAGAGGTAAGGAATATATGTATGAAGTGTAAGGATATTACGTTGCATGGATTTGACAAATTCTGCTATTTTTTTAGAATTAAACGTGATGATGTGGTTGAATGGTGAATAAGAGTTGTGGTTTATAAACTACATTTTCTTATAGGGAGGTTAGGGTTGTTATAACTGTTATGTTGTCAAAATTTTCTAGAAATAGATTTAAATCTCTAGAACCTTCAATGGTATTATTTTGGAAGTAAGAAATGAAGTGAAAAATAAAGTTTAGTTGATAACTTCCAATAATTTCATTTGCATACTAATTTTGTAAAGTTTCAATGGAATATTTATGAGTTTCTACACGTTTTCTAATACATACATGTTTTCATGCCTCTGTGATACGCAAATAAAATATTTTAGACAATTGTTATTGAATTGAGAATATTTGGTGAATTTTATACTTCAAGTGTAATGAAATTCTGATTTTAATGCTTTATGGACTAACTGAAGATATAATTATTGAATTGATCTCTGTAATCCCTTGTGAATTGATTTATGAACTGTTTTGAGATTGTTGGCCCCATAGTTGCCTATGGGTACATGCTCCCATTACTGATATTACTGATTACTGTTGCTAATAGATTTTGTTCACGTCTTCAGCACCACAGCTGTCACCTGACCCGTGTACATGTGGACCCTTTCTGACTATGACCATATGTCACTATTACTGTTATTGCATGAGTTTATTGGGTGTTGTTGTGTATCCACTGTACCATTTTATTGGGATGGTAAATTCCTGGTATTCCGAGCACTCCCAAACTTTATCAATTTCTGCTATCAGTTGTTGATTTAATATGTTTTCTGATTTGATATGAACAACTGGAATTTGATTATAACTCTGTTTACAGATAGTTTTAGAATTATTGTTTTGAAAGAATTTGTGAAATGCTTAATGGAAGTTATTTCTGAATATATACTGAACTTTGTGATTGACTACGCTTTAAAGAATTTCTTATAGTTGGTATTAGATGCCGGGATAAGTGAGGTGCTCTAAAGCATCCTTCTGTTCTCAATCTGGTTATCTGATCCACTATAGTAACCTTTCTATAATCGTGCCTAAATTGTGATCGTTAGTTTTCGGTAAAAGATTATGTTTTGAGATACTTGCATGTAGATATGCATTGTATCAGCTTTCGTATATATAGTTCTTACTGGGTATAAGCTCACTCCCTTATCTTCCTTCCAAATTATCTTCAGTAGTTCTCTGCTTACTCATGAGGACCTTCTATTTTTGAGTATCGCTTAGGCGGTGTCCATTATCCATAGAGGTATACGATTCGCTTTATGTATTCAAACTTTATTTGTACAGTACCATGTTATGTAAATGAAAATTTGGGATGTAAACTGAATTTAGAACTCTGATGTAAATTTTGAAGTTGTTATATATTTTAGAAATAATTATTTAAATTACTGTGAAAGGAAATGGTAATACTGGTAATTGGTGACATTACAGACAGCCCAACCGTAATATGTGAAATATGTGAAATAAGTACTGTTTCTAGCTTAATTCAGTACATGACAGTAAAGTTGGAATCAGAGCAAGGTTGGTTTGATGTCTGTTAGTGTCTTAGGACTATTAATGGTTTACATCCCAGATTGTACTGTTTTTGTCTGAATATATAAATGATTCGTGTGACTGAAATGATTTCTGCATCTTTTGTTTTGACAGAATGAGTGATAGGGGAAGGGGTACAAGACAGGGTAGGGAACGCACCAGACATGTCCAGTCCTCTCCAGAGCCATCTCCTCAATCTATGCCGGAGCCAGCTCTTCCTGCTCAGTCTGAGAGTCCTAACACACGTATCTCTAAGTTGGAGCATGCAGTGGTAAATTTTATTGTTAGCTTTAATGCTAGAGCACCAGTACCTGAGGTAGCGTAGCCTCCTCCACCTTTAGTTTTGTTTCCACTAGCACCTCAGCCACAACCAATACAGCTTCCACTGCAGCCTTAGCCTCAGGTCCCAGAGCAGCCGAGACTTGTTTCAGAGAGAGGTTACGATGTAACATTACTCCAACAGTTCAAGAAGTTAGATCCATCGAAATTTAGGGGTTAAAAGGATCTTGTGGCTGTAGAAGAGTGGGTAAATGAGGTGGAAAATTTATTTGATTATATGACATGTTCTGAGACCAAGAAAAATAAGGTTAGCTACTTTCCTGTTGGTGGGCAATGCGAAGCATTGGTGGAGTCTACCAAGATAGTATTGAGAGCCAAACATCCAGTAGTGACATGGGGTGTGTTTTTGAAGGCATTTAATAGACAGTATTTCACCGTGGAGCTTAGATGGTATTAAAGACAGAGTTTCTAAATTTACATCAGGGGAGTATGACAGTTAATTAATATGAGTCTAAGTTCATTGCACTTAGCTGTTTCGATCCAGAGGCACTCAGAAGTGGACAACACAAGATTGAGCGGTTTGTGTCGGGTTTGAGATTTTTTATCTGAAATAGTTTGGCCTTATTTGATATTTCTACCTTTGAGGAGGCTGTCTGTCACAGCCCGTGACCCTATTTTTCATCTTTTTCTATACATTTTATTTGGTTGGGCTGTCTGTGATACTTTACTTTTCTTTTACACATAAACAATTTCATATAAAATTATAATATGAATTACATCCCCTATCTTAATTCATAAGGAAGTAGTACTGTAGATAAGTCTAAATACAGAAAATAAATGATCATACCTTATTAAATAAATCAAGTTGTCGCATCGTCCCCAAATACACAGCCGAAGTCCTTTAGATGTCATACTCTTAATCCTCGAAAACTTGAAATGTTAAAATTAAGGGGTGAGCAAATCATGGCTCAGTAAGAGAATTATATGCCTCACTTGATATTCAGCTATCTATATGCTGAAAAACTTTTTCATTTTTCCTATAGGGGCTCTAGGCTCGTATGTAGGAAGGATACTATAGTCGGCTAGGGATCCGGATGGAGTAAGGCAGGTATTTTGAAATACTTGTCTTGTCCCGGAACCTAGAAGCAACTGTAGAGAGTAATAAATTTCATTTTGTTTGAAATTTAAATCCTTTTCCTTTTTATTCCATATCGTTTTCATATTCTTTTCAAAACAATGCTTTTATAAAATAAAGCATTTAAATAAAGTAACTGATATTCATATAATCTTTGAAAAGAATTTTAGTTAAATCATCATCATCCTCATTTAAAACTCGTTTCATATTTTAACTGTACAATCATATTTAGTACAGTACTTTAAATAGCAAAATAAGCTATTTAAATCTTTTTCGTATAACATATAAATCATTTAAATCTAATATTCCATTTAAAAATTAAAATAAAAATATTAGATTTATTTTTCTCCTCTTTCCTTTTTGAAAACATATTACATATTCATGTCACATGTCATATGAAAAATCATCTCGTAATACTAAAACAGTACTGAAAATGAGCATTCTATAAAAATGCTATAAATCACTTTCATTTAATTTATCACATATCTTGTAAAACATTTTTATTTCACGTATCACATATCATATAAAACATTTTCATATATGGAGACTAAGGCACACCCAGCCCGTCCACTGGGTTGTTACTCATATCATGCTATAGACCCCGAAGGGTATAAAATAATCATATCAGATCTATGGCCATAGTCTATAATTGTCCTCGGCGAATCACTGATCAGGTGTCAGCCGGGACTACATATCACATATCACATATTACATGTCACATATCACATATCACATATTAGCATGATAAGGTTGCCAACTAGTCTCAAAACCGTATTTTTCATCATAAAATAAACCTTTATAGAATTTATAAAAATATATAGTTTCATAATTTAAAACGATAAAGGTTATAAAACCATTTACTGAATATTTAAGAAATATAAATATAAATATTCACTTTATTTCTCTTCATTTTTCATCATGTATTACGTGTAATTTACATATCGAGAGAATTTTTGGTGATTTCATTATCACCATTCTCGAAAAGAATTTTTTTCGGTGATTTCATTATCACCATTCTCGAAAACATGAATATTTTAAATTCACTTTCATTTTATTCATGTTTCTATGAAAATATTTATTTCTAGATTTTCGTGGTTGAAAATCATTTCTCGTGACATAAAATCATTTATTATGATTTTTGATAATTTTTTAATATTTTTCGACAGTATAACGGCTGCCGATTGGCTAGCCTCCTGCACGAAAAATACAGTTTATATTTTCAACCAGTACGTCATCACAAATTTTCAGCTGATGAATCATCACAACATTTCCATAAAATAATTTATAATTTAAAAACATGCAGACTGAATATCCTGACAGTGCTGCACATGCATCCCTAACCTGTCTCGGGTCGACGACCGCCTCGTTCATCGTGCCTATGTTCACCTCGCCAGATTCCATCAGCTCCGTCATCGAGGAAATTTTTTGGAAATTAAATTCTAAAATTTAGAAATTTTCCATAATTATTTAAATAATTTAATACTTTTCGGTATTTCTTTCCGATTCCCATAATTTCGAGTTCCCGAATTCTCGGGAATTTTAGAATTCCCAAAAATACTTTTTCTTCCTTTTTTCTTCTTCTTTTTCTTCTTTTTTCTTTTTCTTTTCTTCCTTTTTCCTTTGCTGGTTTGAACCGATTCGGACCGGTTCAGACCGGTTCAACCCGATTTGCCTCATCACCGTCGGTTCAACTTCATCTCGACTGCATCACCGTCGGTTCAGGCCTCCCTTAGCTTGCCGAAGTTGCGGAGACGCCGGATCTGGTCTCCGTTTCTTCCCATCACCGGCGACGGCGCCGGATCTAGGTCAGTAGGTTTCGGCCCCTTTCTCCTCTGTTTCTTCCCTCCTCCGCCGTTCTCCTTCACCAGTGGCCATCCCTTCACCTTGGTCGAGCTTTACCGGTGTCGAGAATGGCGGTGGCGGTGCCCAGATCCCTTGCCTCACCGACGGCAACCCTACCTCCCTCTTCTCCTCTGGTGGCACCGACAGGGTTGTCCCTTCATGCTTTTCTTCTGGCTTTAGACAAAAACGGGGTCCCGATCCCGTTTTTGTTTTTCTTTTCTTTTTTTTATATATTTCTTTTATATTTATATATAACTATATATATAAATATACCATATTAATAATATATATAGAAATCTATACACTTTAAATATAATTTAATATATATATTTCATACATATATATATTTATATACAAAAACGTATAATAATAATATACATCTGTATTTATTTAATATAAAATAGTATATATATGGTTTTATAATATATATATACTATAATTCATATATATATATATATACATATGTAATTATATAAAACATATATAATATATTTAAAAATATATTTATATAATAAAATTATATAAATATATAATTATTCACATTTGTATTTCTTATAATTTGGATTTCTTAATATCCAAATTATATTTCTCCATTTTCATTTCTTATTAAATTTGGATTTCTTAATATCCAAATTATATTTCTCCATTTTCATTTCTTATTAAATTTGGATTTCAATTTCTCCAACTTAATTTCCTCTCTTCATTATTTTCCATAATTTCAACCTTATTCTTATTTCTAATTTAATTTTCCTTTACTCGAATTTCTCAATTTGTCACTTCCTCAATTTTCGGGATTTTCACAACATTCCATTCTCTTAAATAAATTCATGTATTTCCTTTAACTTATTTATTTGTTTTAATATTAAATTTACAAATATTTAATATTAAATTTAGAAAATTAGCGGTTATCACATTCTCCCCACCTTAAGAAATTCGGTTTCCGAATTTAACTTAAATTAAAGGTGGTACCGTTCTGTATACTCCTTATTTCTAACCTTCAATCATCTTTTGACTATTACTGCCAGTATACCTTCAATATCAAATCACCTTTTTATACCATTGCATATCATGTTTCATCACATATGTGTATACTCCCTATGAATTACTTTATCAATTGAGAGTTATCAATTTCCACTCCTTTTCATATCACATATGATTCATATTGTTCATCATTCATCTTTCTTATTTGGTGCCAAGTCGATATATTTCGATAATTATCATTTATATACTGTATTCAGTAGTATGTAATTGTCCCAGTAGCTTTCACATCTTATGCATCCGCTCTCTAAACATATCTTCGAGCGTGTCATACTACGCTCATATATTTACCTCAGTACGGAGCGATGCTGTCAATAAATTTGGAATCTCAGAGCCATTTGCTATTTCTCATAAACATATAGCTACTTTGAGATTCCCATCACATATAGGGCTCACTGGAACTTCACATACATTCTCATCATTTCCTAATCATATTTCGACTGTGGCACTAATGGAGAAGTGATTTCATTAGACTATCAGTCTATAATGGAGTAGTGATTTCATTAGACTATCAGTCTATAATCACTTCCATATTATCATATCTCTTTTAGATTCTTCATTATTATCCCCAATACTCTTTTCATATTTATTTCATCAAATGCTGCAGCTCATTTGCAGACTTTACTATTTACCATCTTTTATCATAATTGAATTAGGAGACAATCATTTCCTCTCCATATCATCTTTTCATGTAGCATTCTTATTACCTCTTTTTTTCTTGTGGTATATTCATTATCACTTTAACTGTAGAATATACATGAAATTGTACTCTTTTCTTATAATTTAGATTCCATAGGTGACTAATAAAATCATCAATTTCGTCACCATATTATCCATATAATTCCACTATTTCTATCATTTCGAGGTGGTATATATATATTTATCCTTTTTCCATTTATATGACTGGCAGTTAAATGTAAATAATTTCTTTACTCCTTGGAGTATAATTACTTTTCTTCTATCGAGTTTGGCTCAATCTTACATCTAGCCATCATCATGTGATAACCACAAAATCACTTTTAGTTTTAAAATTGGGAACTACTTCATATTCGTGTTCCCTCTCATCATGTACTTATCCTCTTATTTCATATTCATCTTTTCCTTCATCATCATTTCAGTCACTTTTCCTCAGTGGTAAAATATTCCACTATTAAACTCTTTTAACCTTTCGAGTATCATCTTACACTTATTCGTCCACCGACTTTAACTTCTTTACTTATTAGTCACGTCTATAGAGCAGCTAACCCAATAACTCTTCCATAGATTGACAATAGTATCTAGCTAGACCCAGTACATTTCGTATCTCAATTATTATCTCTTCATCATTGGCAGATCCACATCACTTTGTCATTCGAGATCGTATATCTTAGAAAGAGATACTGTCTAGCCAAATCTTTTATTTGCCAATCTTATCATATAAATCACAGTCTTTGAGAGTCCGTAGGGTCACACCACTATGCTGCTCATTTTCCATTTGTGCATTAGATTGTATTGATATATCATTACTTTATCCTTATATAGATGCCTCATTCATTAGGCTCATATATCTCACAAGGTATTTCATTAACCTTGTAAACCTCAATAGGAACTCGTAAAAATTATATCGAGTTCTAATATTATCATCTTATGACCATCAATTTTCAACTTTTCATCTAGTGATGCCTTGTGTAGAGATTGGTCTTATAAACTCTTTATACATCTCCGATTAAATCAATTTAAGGCATCAATTCCATATAGATGATTATTTGTTCTTAATAAGAACTCTATTGCATAATAGGAATTTAATTCATCCTTAATTCATATCATCCATATTTCCATCCTTTACATCAATACATGTGAATTTCATTATGCAAAAAATTTTCCAGAGTTATTTCTTAAGCTTTTCGGATTCTTCTATGTTCTCCGATATAAGCTTAGAAATAACTTTCATATTCACGATCAAGTCAATGTTAACGCGATCTCTCCAATCTATATAGCTTTGGAAATTTATCGGGTATCATGTCCGATCTTTTCTTTAATCACATGTCTCTTATCATTTTGGACATTTCATCTCAGTGTCCTATCATTTCCCTGTATATCCTCAAGTAAAGGCATTTAATATTTAAATCATTTTAACATCTACTCTACCTTGATTCATTTATTTCTTCATATTTCACAGCATATCGATCATCTTAATTTATATGCTGGATTAAGTATAACTGTTTCATTAACACCATTTTACAACTAACCTATTTATTATAGTAATTCATTTTAAAATCATTTTCATTTAATAATTCAGGTTAGCTGTCATCTTCCTCATCTCTTATCTTTACTTACTGTTCTTATGCATATTCTCCAATTTCATATACTCCATACAGGACATCATTCTATAAAACATATTCCAAAATATTTCAATTCTATAAATATTCATTTAATACTTCAGAAACTGTATGAACGTATAGAACCAGAATTGTACTGCTATGGATTTCATCCTCTATACTGATCTCTTTCTCAGTATCACCAGTAATCATATTACTTTTCATCATATCCAACAATCTCGTAATAATATCCCATTAATACACTTTTAATTTAGACCCTTAAGAATCAATAACTGAGCCGCTCATCCTGCGACTTCCCTATAACCATTCGAGTCCTATCCATCATCTGAGTGTAAGTGAAATTAGAAATTGGGATCATTATATACATATTAGATTCTTTATACCATCAATAACATCATTACTATCAATGGATCTAATATCATCTTAGTTTTATCACTATTCAAAACATAATCCCACATAGGGGCATTTTCGTCATTACACATTTATTTCTTTCTTCTCACTATACATTTAACCAAAGATCTTATTATCTATGTGCTGATAGTATCCTTTCTCATACTACTATCAGCAGTTTAAAATCTTTTTCGATTTTGATAGAGAAGTCCAATAGGATCTATAAACTGATCATTTTGCATGAAATGCATCTTTACATCATCAATTTCTTCGTCAAATCAGTCAATTCAATCTTCTGTTGGTCTATTATAACTCCAGGAAAAATTTTGTAGGTAGGGGTATTTTGGTCATTTTTGGCTAAAAATTTTCTGTCCTTAAAATACCTTCAATCGGTGATCTTAAGGTCTATTTAATGATGATATTTCATTCCCCTCCTTTATATCATCACTTTCAGGTCTCAGTTCCATCTGGACAGAAAAGTACTGGTGGGGCCCTCACTGAGTCCATTTTTGTTCCTTACCGAACCAACCTTCATTTAGATTATAAGATCACCATTTCAGGTAACATTCCTGAGCCGTTTTCCCTTTTTGCATTCCTGATTTCATAATTCTCACCCCTTTCTAAACACTTAATTCAATTTGCAGTCATTTATTTTCTCTATGTATTCAGACTACACAGTACTACAGGGGATGTTAACATTTTCAACATATTTTCTTTTCCAAAAGTATCGACAGACATCAGACCAACCTTGCTCTGATACCATTAAATTTGTCGCAGCCTGTGACCCTATTTTTCATCTTTTTCTATACATTTTATTTGGTTGGGCTATCTGCGATACTTTATTTTTCTTTTACATATAACAATTTCATATAAAATTATAATATGAATTACATCCCCTATCTTAATTCATAAGGAAGTAATATTGTAGATAAGTCTAAATACAGAAAATAAATGATCATACCTTACTGAATAAATCAAGCTGTCGCATCGTCCCCAAATACACAGCCGAAGTCCTTTAGATGTCATACTCTTAGTCCTCGAAAACCTGAAATGTTAAAACTAAGGGGTGAGCAAACCACGGCTCAATAAGAGAATTATATGCCTCACTTGATATTCAGCTATCTATATGATGAAAAACTTTTTCATTTTTCCTATGAGGGCTTTAGGCTCGCATGTAGGAAGGATACTACAGTCGGCTAGGGATCCGGATGGAGTAAGGCAGGTATTTTGAAATACCTGTCTTGTCCCGGAACCTAGAAGCAACTGTAGAGAGTAATAAATTTCATTTTGTTTGAAATTTAAATCCTTTTTTCTTTTTATTCCATATCGTTTTCATATTCTTTTCAAAATAATGCTTTTATATAATAAAGCATTTAAAGAAAGTAACTGATATTCATATATTCTTTGAAAAGAATTTTAGTTAAATCATCATTATCCTCATTTAAAACTCGTTTCATGTTTTAAATGTATAATCATAATTAGTATGGTACTTTAAATAGCAGAATAAGCTATTTAAATCTTTTTCGTATAACATATAAATCATTTAAATCTAATATTCCATTTAAAAATTAAAATAAGAATATTAGATTTATTTTCCTCCTCTTTCCTTTTTGAAAACATATTACATATTCGTATCACATGTCATATGAAAAATCATCTCGTAGTACTAAAACAGTACTGAAATGAGCATTTTATAAAAATGTTATAAATCACTTTCATTTAATTTATCACATATCATGTAAAACATTTTCATTTCACGTATCACATATCATATAAAACATTTTTATATATGGAGACTAAGGCACGCCCAGCCCGTCCACTGGGTCGTTACTCATATCATGCTATAGACCCCGAAGGGTATAAAATAATATATCAGATCTATGGCCATAGTCTATAATTGTCTCGGTGATCACTGATCAGTTGTCGGCCGGGACTACATATCACATATTACATGTCACATATCACATATCACATATCAGCATGATATGGTTGCCAACTAGTCTCAAAACCGTATTTTTCATCATAAAATAAACTTTTATGGAATTTATAAAAATATATAGTTTCATAATTTAAAACCATAAAGGTTATAAAACCATTTAGTGAATATTTAAGAAATATATTATATATATATAAATATTCACTTTATCTCTCTTCATTTTTCATCATGTATTACGTGTAATTTACATATCAAGAGAATTTTCGGTGATTTCATTATCACCATTCTCGAAAAGAATTTTTTTCGGTGATTTCATTATCACCATTCTCAAAAACATGAATATTTTAAAATCACTTTCATTTTATTCATGTTTTTATGAAAATATTCATTTTCTCAATTTTCGTGGTTGAAAATCATTTCTCGTGACATAAAATCATTTATTATGATTTTCAATAATTTTCTAATATTTTTCGGCAGTATAACGGCTGCCGATTGGCTAGCCTTCTGCACGGAAAATACAGTTTATATTTTCAACCAGTACGTCATCACAAATTTTCAGCCGATGAATCATCACAACATTTCCATAAATTAATTTATAATTTAAAAACATGCAAAATGAATATCCTTACACTGCTGCACATACATCCCTTACCTGTCTCGGGTCAGCGACCGCCTCGTTCATCGCACCCGTGTTCACCTCGCCCGATTCTATCGGCTTGGTCATCGAGGAAATTTTCTGGAAATTAAATTCTAAAATTTAGAATTTTTCCATAATTATTTAAATAAATAAATTATTTAAATAATTTAATACTTTTCAGAATTTCTTACCGATTCCGGTAATTCCGAGTTCCCGAATTCTCGAAAATTTTTGAATTCCCGAAAATACTTTTTCTTCCGTTTTTTCTTCTTCTTTTTCTTCTCTTTTCTTTTTCTTTTCTTCTTTTTTCCTTTCTTGGTTTGAACCGGTTCGGATCGGTTCAGACCGGTCCAACCCGATTCGCCTCATCACAGCCGGTTCAGCTTTATCCCGCTGGCATCACCGCTGGTTCGAGCCTCCCTTAGCTTGCTGGAGTTGCGGGGATGTCGAATTTGGTCTTCGTTTCTTCCCATCACCGACGACGGCACCGGATCTGGGTCAGTGGGTTTCGGCCCCTTTCTCCTCTGTTTCTTCCCTCCTCCGTCGTTCTCCTTCAGCGGTGGCCATCCCTTCACCTTGGATGAGCTTCGCCGGTGTCAGGAGTGGTGGTGGCGGTGCCCGGATCGGCCAGCACCGCCGATCTCCTTTTCCCTTTTTCCTCTCGGGTTTGCATTTCTGTTTTTCCATTCTCCTTTCCTTTTCTGTTTCCTTTTTCCCTCGCCGGCGGTTTTCTCCTCTTTCCCTTACCTCGCTGGCAGCAACCCCACCTCCCTCTTCTCCTCTGGTGGCACCGACAGGGTCGCCCCTTCATGCTTCTCTTCTGGCTTTAGACAGAAACGGGGTCCCGATCCCATTTTTGTTTTTCTTTTCTTTTTTTTATATATTTATTTTATATTTATATATATAACTATATATATAAATATACCATATTAATATATATATATAGATATATATTTTGTATTAATAATATATATAAATCTATACACTTTAAATTTAATTTAATATATATATTTCATACATTTATATATTTAAATACAAAAACGTATAATAATAATATACATCTGTATTTATTTAATATAAAATAGTATATATATATATATGGTTTTATAATATATATACTATAATTCATATCTATATATATACATATGTAATTATATAAAACATATATAATATATTTAAAAATATATTTATATAATAAAATTATATAAATATATAATTATTCACATTTGTATTTCTTATAATTTGGATTTCTTAATATCCAAATTATATTTCTCTATTTTCATTTCTTATTAAATTTGGATTTCAATTTCTCCAACTTAATTTCCTCTCTTCGTTATTTTCCATAATTTCAACCTTATTCTTATTTCTAGTTTAATTTTCCTTTACTCGAATTTCTCAATTTGTCACTTCCTCAATTCCTTGGGATTTTCACAACATTCCGTTCTCTTAAATAAATTCATTTATTTCCTTTAACTTATTTGTTTGTTTTAATACTAAATTTACAAATATTTAATATTAAATTTAGAAAATTAGCGGTTATCACACTGTCTGTCGAGCTCAACTATGTGAGCAGAATTATGAAGCTCAACGAGCGTAGTTTGATTCACGGGCTAAAGGTAAAGGTAAGGAGGAAATGAGACAAAGATTCAAGGATTATCCTAACAAGGGTCAGTTAAGAAAGCTAAGGGTATAGTTATCAGGGGTAAATCCACTAGAGATAAGTTTGTTAAGTCTAAGTGCCCTACCGCCACTCAAAGGGGTACTGCGACCAGGTGTGTACATTGTGAGAGGTAGCACGATGATAAGCCCTACCATTGGGCTGCCGAAGCCTATTTTAGATGTGGGCAGAGGGGACAAATGATTAAAGATTGCCTTTATGAGAAACTGACTGTGCCACCAGCAATGCCACTAGCAACACCATCAGCTGTGTTTGCAGTGAAAGAATAAAAAAAAGGTACATCATCCACACCCACGAGAGCCACAACTATAGAGAAAGGGAAGAAAGCGTTACTCAGGGCAGAGTGTACGCCTTCGATAAGGAGTCTGCTGACACTTCTTCAGATATCATTAAAGGTAACATTTCTGTTTTCGGTATAAAAGCATTGGTATTAATTGATCTAGGTTCTACATACTCATTTGTATATCTGTCATTTGCTACTAAAATACCAGTAAAACTTGATCCCTTAGGCTACTCATTACAGATCAATACACCTTTTAGGGAATCACAAATAACTGATATAATATATCAAAATTGTAAATTGAGGATAGGAGAAAAGGATACAGTAGCTGCCCTTACTATGCTTAATATGTATGATTTTGATATCATTGTGGGAATGGATTGGTTAGCTACGAATCATGTCAGTTTAGATTGTTATACTAAGTATGTAACCTTTTCTTTTCCTGAAAAGTATATTGTAAAGCTTCCTATTTAATAATGATTATGAAAATTTGTTGAAATTTATGTTGAGATTGAATCTTGGAATGTTGTGATTGAAGGATTCCTTGCTTATGTGGACGATGTAGAAAAGAGCCATCCAGTGTTACACGAGATTCTTGTTGTTAGGGATTTTCCAGATGTGTTCTGGATGAATTATCGGGACTTCCTCCAGATAGAGAAATCGAATTCACTATTGATATAGTGCCCGGTATTGAACTCATTTCTAAGCCTCCTTATCGAATGGCATTGGTGGAGCTTGATGAACTTAAGAAGCAATTCTCCTTGGGGTGCGCCAGTTCTGTTTGTTTGGAAAAAAGATGGTAGTTTGCGATTGTGCATTGATTACCAGTTGCTCAATAAGGCTACTACCAAGAATAAATATCCGCTACCCTAAATTGATGATCTGTTTGATCAGCTCAGGGGTGCACAGGTGTTTTCGAAGATTAATTTGATCGGGATATCATCAATTGAAAATTCGAGAGACTGATATCCCTAAGGTTGTATTCAGGACCCGATATAGTCACTATGAGTTTCTGGTTATGCCATTCGAGCTCACTAATGCCCCTGAAGCTTTCATGAATTTGATGAATGAAGTGTTCAAGCCTTTTCTGGACAAATTCATCATTGTGTTTATTGATGACATCTTGGAATATTCTAGATCCTAGGAGGAGTATGAGTAGCACCTTTATATTTTGTTATAGACCCTCAAAGATCGGAAGCTCTATGCTAAGCTCAGTAAATGTGAATTCTGGTTAGATCAAATCACTTTCCTGGGACATGTAGTGTCTGAGGAGGGAGTATTTATTGTTCTGTCCGAGATAGAGGCTATCGTATAGTGGGAAAAATCAAAATTTGTGACTGAAATACGAATCTTTTTGGGTTTATCCGAGTATTACTGCTAATTTGTTGAAGGTTTCTCTCGGTTAGCTGCTCTTTTGATGCATCTCACACACATGGATGTAAAGTTTGAATGGACTGATGCCTGTAAGCGCAGTTTTCAAGAGTTAAAGTGCAGGTTGACTACAACACCAATCCTTACTATTCCGAGTTGTTCAGGAGGTTTCTCAGTGTACAGTGACGCCTCCTTACTGGGATTGGTTGTGTGCTAATGCAAAATGGGAAAGTGGTCACTTATGGTTCTTGTTAACTGAAGGACCATAAGAAGAACTATCCTACACATAATCTCGAACTAGCAGCCATTAGGTTTGCTTTGAAAATATGGTGGCATTATCTGTATGGTGAGAAGTTCTAGGTGTATACCGAACACAAAAGCCTTAAGTATCTGGTAGTGTCACAGGTACCAATAATAAATTACTTTACTTAAACCTATAGTTAGGGCAAGCAAAGGTCGATCCCACAGATATTGTTTTATTCAAGTTAATTATTTAAATTAAATACATAACTATTATTTAAAGAGAGAAAAGAGATTTTTTGGGGAGAGGGTTTCAATTAAACTATAATAACTAAGAAAATAATCAGAAAAATAAACCATTAAATAAATTAGAAAATATCAAATACCACAAAACTCCAGTTACAAGGTAATTAATTATTCTTAGGATATGATGTCGATCATTGATTACTAAAAATCATTGTTAATTAGGTAGTCAACCATAGTGTAATTCCCCAGCGTCCAATTACACCTATCTTTTTTTACTATGTCGTTAATTAAAGGCTTAATCTCTAACTATCAAAATTTACCTATGCTCAGCACTATAGATTAAGTTTTAATAGCAACATTAACATTTAGAAAGATTTGAGTCAACATTAAATAACAAACTCATTCAGCATGGTTTATTTAACTTCAACTTTAATTCTCCTGGATGCCTAGTGATTAAATCCACAAGCAATTAAGAACTTATATTTTTAACTTGGTTGTAGATTATTTAATTTAACTAAATAGTGTGCACCCTATCTAGTCAAACAAATAATCTTGTTAATATGCTCAAAGAATATCAAATACTTAATCAACAATTATATAATATGTTCATAATCTTACAACATACTTTTTCTAAGAGCAATCAATTAACCTCATAACTGTCACAGCCCGTGACCCTATTTTTCACCTTATTCTATACATCTTATTTGGTTGGGCTGTCTGCGATACTTTACTTTTCTTTTACATATAAACAATTTCACATTAAATTATAATATGAATTACATCCCCTATCTTAATTCATAAGGAAGTAGTACTGTAAATAAGTTTAAATACAGAAAATAAATGATCATACCTTATTAAATAAATCAAGCTGTCGGATCATCCCCAAATGCATAGCCGAAGTCCTTCAGATGTCAGACTCTTAGTCCTCGAAAACCTGAAATGTTAATATACATACTTGATAAGGGAATTATATGCATACTTGATATTCAGCTTCCTATATGTTGAAAAACTTTTTCGTTTTTTTTTCTATGGGGCTCTAGGCTCGCATGTAGGAAGGATACTACAGTCGGCTAAGGATCCGGATGGAGTAAGGTAGGTATTTTGAGATACCTAGCTTGTCCTGGAACCTAGAAGCAACTGTAGAGAGTAATTTTTTTCTTTTCATTTGGAATTTAAATCCTTTTTCCTTTTTATTCCATATCGTTCTCATATTCTTTTCAAAATAATGCTTTTATGAAATAAAGCATTTAAATAAAATAGCTTATATTCATATATTCTTTGAAAAGAATATAGTTAAATTCTCATCATTCTCATTTAAAACTCATTTCATGTTTTACTGTACAACTATAATTAGTACAGTACTTTAAATAGCAAAATCAGCTATTAAATCCTTTTCGTATAACATATATATCATTTAAATCTAATATTCAATTTAAATTTCAAAATAAGAATATTAGATTTATTTTTCCTCCTCTTTCCTTTTTGGAAAACATATCACATATCACATATTCGTGTCACATATAGTCTAATATTCAATTAAAATCATAGTAAGAATATTAGACTTATAAACTCTTTTTTCCTTTCTAAAACATATCACATGTTCATATTACATATCATATGAAAATCATCTCATAGTACTAAAATCAGTACTGAAATAAGCATTTTTTAAAATGCTGTAAATCACTTTCATTTGATTTATCACATATCATGTAAAACATTTTCATTTCACGTATCACGTATCATATAAAACATTTTCATATATGGAGACTTAGGCACACACGCCCAGCCCATCCACTGGGTCGTTACTCATATCATGCTATAGACCCCGAAGGGTATGAATAATCATGTCAGATCTATGGCCATAGTCTATAATTGTCTTCGGCGGATCACTGATCAGGTGTCGGCCGGGACTACATATCACATATCACATATCACATATCACATATCACGTATTACATATCACATGTCGGCATGATAGAAGGCCAACTAGTCTCAAAACCATGTTTTCATCATAAAATAACCTTTACGAAATTTATAAAATATATAATTTCATAATTTAAAATCATAAAGGTTATAAAACCATTTAGTGAATATTTAAGAAATAATTACGAGAATATTCATAAAAATATTCACTTTACTTCTTTTCATTTTTCGTCTCATATTACATGTATTTTACATATTAAGAGAATTTTCAGTGATTTCATAATCACCATTCTCGAAGAGGATTTTCGGTGATTTCCTTATCACCATTCTCGAAAACATGAATAATTTAAAATCATTTTCATTTTATTCATGTTTTTATGAAAATATTCATTTTCTCGATTTTCGTGGATAAAAATCATTTCTCGTGACATAAAATCATTTATTATGATTTTCAATAATTTTCAGAAATCTTTCGATAATTTTTTGGCAGTATAACGGCTGCCGATTGGCTAGCCTCCTGCACGGAAAATACAGTTTATAATTTCAACTGGTACTTCACCACAATTTTCCAACCAATCAGTCATCTCAATATTTTCATAAATATTTTCATAAAATATTTCATAATTAAAATCATGCAGACTGAATATCCCTACAGTGCTGCACATGCATCCCTTACTTGTTCCGGGTTGGCGACCGCCTCGTTCGTCGCGCCCGTGTTCACCTCGCCCGATTCCATCGGCTCGATCATTGAGGAAATTTTCTGGAAATTAAATTCTAAATTTAGAATTTTTCCATAATTATTTAAATAAATAAATTATTTAAATAATTTATCACTTTTCGAGATTTCTTACCGATTCCCGTAATTTTCGGGTTTTCGAATTCTCGAGATTTCCCGAAATTTCCAAAATTCTCCTTTTTCTCTCTTTCTTCTTTTTCCTCTTTTCTTTCTTTCTTTTCCTTTTTCTTTTTCTTTTCTTTTTCTTTCTTTCTTTTCTTTTTTTTTCTTTTTCCTTTTATTTTTCCTTCCCTTTTTTCCCTTCCTGGCCGGACCCGTCAGACCAGTCAGATTGGTTCACCGCAGGTTCTTCTCCGACGATCGATTCTCCCGCGGTTCGGTGACTCAGTAGCTGGTCGGCACCAGGCGAGTCTGGATCTGACCTCTGTTCATCCCGAATCGACGGCACTGCGGCGGATCTACTCGGTTTACCTTCGGTTTCTTCTCCTCCTCCGTTGGCCTTCCTCCGCCGTTCTCCGCCTCAACCGTGGCCTCCCACGTCTCCCTTTTCCTCCGGTGGTGCTTCGGTGACAGTGGCGGTGACCAATTTGGCTGGCGCCGCCCGTTCCTCTTTTTCTTTTCTCTTTCGGTTTTCTGCCGGTTTCGATTCTGTTTTCTCTTCTCTCCTTTCTTTTTTTCCATCACCGGTCACCTTCCTCTTCTTTCTCCTTCGCCGGCGACGTCGATCCTCCCTCTTCTCCTTTCCTTCTCCGACGACAGTGGCCGGCAGCCACTTGGGGGGGAAAGAATCGGGAGGCTTCCGATTCTTTCTCTCTTTTCCTATTTATTTTTACTTTATTTGATATTATAATTATACATTATACATATATATTATACTTATATTATATATATGTATTGTATATTAATAATATGTATACATATTGTATATAGATAAAATATATGTAATACATATATGTATACTTATATACTTTTAATTTAACTAACATTTATATATTTCTTTATATAAATGTAAAAACTTCCATATATATTGTATTTACAATATATATATATATATATATATATATATTTATATATATGTATTTAAACTTTAATGTAAAATAATATTTACATTTTTTTTCTCATATATGTATATATTTATATATACATAAAATTGAATACATATGTATTTATTTAAATTAAAAAAATAGTATATATACTTATATATATCCATGGATATTTAATATATACTATATACCATACGGTATTTAAATACATATGTATTTGCATAAAAAAACATTTATACAATATATAATTATATAAATATATTTCACATTTCCTTTTTCATTTTCTTATTTAATTTGGATTTCCACTTATCCAAATTAAATTTCCTCAATTTTATCCAAATTAATTTTCTCTACTTCTTCACTTCATCAATATCGAGAATTTCAACGATATTCCTATCTCGTAAATAAATTTTATTTATTTACTTTAATTTATTTATTTGTACTTATCTATTTTCTTAAATATTAATTTCCAATAATTGGAAAATTTGTGGTTATCACATTTTCCCCACCTTAAGAAATTCGGTCCTTCGAATTTAACTTAAGTCCAAAAGGTGGTGGCATCCTGTATGCTTATCGTCTTGTATATTTATCATTCTTGACCTTTAGATCATCCTTTAAATTATACTGCCAGTATACCTTTAACATCATAATCACCTCACATATCATTACATAGCATCTTTCATCATATATTTATACTCCCTTAACTTTCTTATCGTTTGGGAGTTATCCATTTGCACTCCTTTTCATATCACATATTATTCATACTGTTTCATCATCCATCTTTCTTATTTGGTGCCAAGTCGATACATTTCGATAATTATCATTTACCGATTTTAATCAATAGTATGTAATTGTCCAGTAGCTTTCACATCTCGTGCATTCGCTCTCTCAACATATTATCGAGCGTTTCCATTCTATGCTCAAACATTTATATCATATACGGAGCGGTGCTGTCTATAAGTTTGGAATCCCAGAGCCTTTTGCTATTTCCCATAACATATAGCTATTCAGAGATTACCATCACATATATTGTTCACTGGAACTTCACATACATTCTCATCCTTTTATAATCATATTTCGACTATGGCACTAAAGAATCTAAGAGTTTGATAATGGAGAAGTGATTTCATTAGACTATCAGTCTATAATCACTTCCATATTATCATATCTCTTTTAGATTCTTTATTATTATCCCCAATACTCTTTTCATATTTATTTCATCAAATGCTGCAGTTCATTTGCAGACTTTACTGTTGGCTCTATAGGCTATACCGAGAGGGGGGGGTGAATCGGTTTTTCACTAACCTTAGGTTCGTTTTGCGGTTTCTCTAAATTCCCTAGCCTATATTGATATTTTCTAAGTTCTCTAGGCTACTCAATTATGCAATATAAATTCAAAGCAATAACCACAAATATAATTGCAAATAAGTAAAGAGAGTAAGGATAGAGAAATGTACGCAAGCGATTTATAGAGGTTCGGCAACCTTGCCTACGTCCTCTACCTTGAGACGCTCCCAAGGATTTTCCCAAATTCACTAACTTGAATTTGTGTTACACTCCCTCTTTTCAAGGATTAAGAGAAACCTCTCTCTTTTTCTAGGCTCAAGAGTAACCTCTCTCTTTTTCTTAGGCTAAAGAGTAACCTCCCTCTTTTTCTAAGGCTTAAGAGAAACCTCCCCTTTTACAAGGAATGATGGGATACAAATAATGTAATCAAAGAAGGCCTCTAGATAGGCAAGTGATTACAAAGATTAAGCACAATGAAAAGCCTATACAATATTTGTGCTTTTCTATACAAGGAATATGAGAGTGATAGAAAATGAAACTTTGTAGCTCTTGATTTGTTGTTTGAGGCTTGTAGATTTGAGGAATATGAGATTTTGAGTTGCTGAGTGGTTCCTCTTCCTTCCTTTAGCTTCTAAACCTCTATTTATAGTCCCTTGGATGGTTTGTGGACGTTGGTTGGAGCCAAAACCGAAACTAGTCGTTGTGTCTCACAGAAACTAGCCGTTGGGGACTTTCTGACTAAAAGGGATCGATCCTTTTACCAAAGGGATCGATCCTTTTCTTCATTTTGGCCTTCCGGGGCACACTGCCAAAAAGGGATCGATCCCTTTCCTTAGGGGATCGATCCCATTCTTCCAGAATGGGTTTTTCCTGCACTTTTGGGTTAGAAATGATGTGGTCTTTGATCCTAATTCAACCCAAAACATATTGGCACTTTTGTGGGAGTTTTTCATGACTTTCTTTGATGAAAACATTGTCCAAAAATTCATTAAGTGATTTTCTAAAATATTCAAAACATTTATAAATAATTAAGACCAATAAGGATGTATCATTAAATCATGGTCTTAATGTTTGGGTATGATCACTTAAAATGTATTGAGAAAATCATGTGTGATAAGGCAAATTTACAATATGAATTAAAACATTAAAGCTCACTTAAGTTTTTGTCATTTCAAAATATGTATGGCAATTTAAAGCTAACAATCTCCCCCTTTTTGATATGACAAAACTTAATGTAAATTTGCTTTGAAAATTCTTTGATAAAATACTCCCCCTCGAATAAAGCAGTGCATCTTTAAAAAGCACCTTATTTATAACATGGTTTGTTTTTTGAAAATGAATTTTCCCTCATTATCTCTCCCCCTTAATATTTCTCCCTTTATCTATCTCTCCCCCTTTTTGTCATAGCAAAAAGAAGGAAAAATAATAAAGAAAATATGCTCCCCCTAAAATCATGGCTATGTGAAAAAAAAAAATGCTCCATCCAACAAGAAACATGTTAGTACATGGGACTTATAGCACAAATAATAAGTCAATATTCTCAAAGAGTATGAAATATTTATGCAATGAATATGACTTATGATCCTATATCAATTGTTTATAAATAATTTTGATACCAATTGTTGATAAGTAATTTTGCAAGAAGGTTCCAATTGGTAAATAATGAAGCAAGTTGTGTATAAATATTTTAATCCTATCAAGCACCTAAGTATATCAATTGTTCGCTAAGGTCCAACTAAGGTGCATGTCAATACATCATGATTATGAGCTAAAATTAGATAACATATCATATGCATGTGCTCATAAATCATGTTCAAGCAAGAGTGTGCATAGATTCAAAACATATAGCAATTAACTACAAATTCTAGCACACAAGAGTTTCATGCAAAAGTATCCTAAGAGAATTCTTCTCTATTTGTCATTTCAATCTAAGGAGCATGAGAAGTGTTGTCAATTTAAAACTCAAACCAATTGGCAATTTAGTTTTGGCTTACCAATTATTGAAAATATGGTTTCCAATGATACTAATTATTATTTCAATCTAAATACCAATTGTTACTAATGGTTTACTTAGTCATTTTGCATGAATCCAATATTTGTGTGTAGTGTGATCATGTCAAGAAAATAATCGTTCTAAATATGCAACACAATCACAGATCATCAATTATGCATATGGATTAATTAAGCATTAGCACACTATCATAAAGTATTAATCCATATTCATATTCACAACATTATACCACATGGAAGATACAAAATGTCAAGATATTCAAGCAAACACATTTTCTTCCATAGTTTCAAGCACAAAAATCCTATGCTCATTTTCCAATTCAAGTCCTTAACCAATTATGAGCAAGGAAAGATTCAAATTACCAGTTTAATTAATTACGAGCCATATCCCTAGTTGTTATCATTATTTAACGTTCTAGAGGGTATATGCTATTTTAACTAAAATGGCTTCACCTAAGTGAATCAATATTATCAAGCTAAAATGTATTTTATCATCAAAATCCATAATCTATGAGTGAGATTAAGCACATAATATCATCAAGTAACTATTCTCATCTCATAGGCATGATTATTGATTCAACTTAAGTAAACATGCATGTTCAACATTAAAACAATCAAGATTCAATGGATGTATATCAATTATTGTTGTTGTCATTAAAGCTCAAGTTCCATAGTAATTTGGCTATGAAGAAATTGATTTCATGGATGATAAATTTTCATGCATTTGAACATTTAGGATCCATTTATCATCACACATTGCAAGCCAAGGAAAATTATGACCTTATACCAATTGTTGAATTTACATTTGAAATCAATCATTAAGGTCAAGTTTTAATTATTCTTCCACTAGATGTATAATTATCATGAAACCTAGTGTGGAGTAGTTGAGTCAAGCTAAGAAACATAATCCTAAAAGCATGCTTGACTAAGATGAACAAAAAAGGTATGATCAATAGTCATTATGCACCAAATTCTCAAATATATCCATAAATTCTTGAAATAATTCTCAAAATTATGTTTAAGCATTCAATGAAAGTATATTTCAAGATTATTTCAAGATTCATGAATGTTTTCAACAAGAAAAATGATTTTGCACTTGTGAGCTCAATGAAAAATGATATTGACTGTTGAAAGTGATACCATTTGTTGGAGATGATATTAATTGATGAATTTAAGACATGATATCAATGAAAAATGATTTTTCATACATTAAAGATCATCAAAAAGAAGTTAAAACAATGAATTTTAAGTTGAGAAGAAAAAGGATATCAAAAGAATTAAGAAAACTTCTCAATTAAGGCTTAAAAATGCAGAAAATGACATAATTTGCCTAGAGGGATCGATCCTATGAGCAAAGGGATCGATCCCTAAACTCCAGAAGCATGTTTCCTACATAGTTTTCCAAAGGGATCGATCCTATATGTAGAGGGATCGATCCCTCATCTTGGTTCTGCAGATTTTTGACAGAAAATCCAACTTGTGAGGTACTAAATCTTCGTTTTTAAGTATTTTAAGTCCAAGTAAGGGTTTAAACATTTGAAAAACATGATTTTGGACTTGTATGAATGAAAAACATGAATGAAAAACCATTTTACAAAAGATTTTGCAATTTTGGAAGAATTTTCACAATTAAATGCATTTTTGGCCTCAAAGGGGGTCATTTTGAAAGTTATGCATGTTTTGGCAAAACCAATGCATTGAATTACTTTAATATGTCAAAACAAACTTGTTCACATAGATTTCAAGCACCTATATCATCAAAGCATAGATCTTGTGAACAACATGCCATAATTTCTAATATGCATATTCTTCATTAAGGCTCATGACATGGAATTTTGCATATATGACATATTTGACATCTTTTGAGCAACTAAATATATTATCTAAACATATCAAACTTGCTCAACTATAGAAATTCAATAATCACCACAAATCATGTCTTTCATTTAATCATCCAATGCCTCAAGAACTAACAATTAACCAATCAACAATCAATTATCATGCCTTTTTGCTCAATCACAATTCATTATGCATCAAGAGTCATCAACCAACCATATCATCAAGGTATAACTAATTAAATAAAAAGTTTAAGGAGTAAGAAATCAAGCTTACAAAACTCCTTTGCTTGAGAGTGCTTTGCCTTGATGTGTTGAGTCCACCTTGAGCTATCCTTTGAAGAATTTTTTGTGACTTTGCCAAGGGTGGATCCTCAAGCTCTTTCTCATTCTCATTGGCACAAGCAAACTCCATAGAGGTGTGTAGAGCAATTGAACTCCATTGTTTCATTGTAACTCCATGCTCTATCACTCCTACAACAAACAAATTCAAGCATGCTTTGGTACCCAAATTTTCTTGGGTCCATGAGAGTTAGTGCTAACCATTTTTGATCCTTTAGGGATCCATTTCAAGCACAATTCAACATTATTTACAGCATGCTTTGGCACCCATATTTTCCTAACTACTCTTCCTCTAAATGTGGTTTTCCTATATGTGCATGCTTGTGAAGAGTGTCCTATTCTATTGCATAGTGAGCATGTGAGAGATAAATCATGCATAGAATTTTTGCTTACTAAGAAATTCCTAAGATGAGTTTCTTTTTGTTTTTCATTATAGCCTAACCCATCTTTGTCAAAGAAAGCTCTTTGGGTCTCTAACATGTGATCTAGCTTTTGTTGACCCATATAAAACCTAGAAAATGAGTTATGCAAATTTGTGTTCTTTTTATTTAACTCATTTATTTCTAAGTTGGCCTCTTCTAGTTTCTTTTCAAGTTCTATCTTAGCACTTGTCAAGGCTTCATTTTCTATTTTTAATTTAGCAATGATTTTCTTATATTTAGAATTCATGCATTGAAATTCATTTGCTAAATCATTAAAGGCATTTTGTAACTCATCAAATGTAAAGTCATTATTTTCACTAGAGCTACTACTAGCCTCATCATCACTAATAGCCATAAAGCATGAGTAGGCTACCTCATCATCTACGTTTTCTTCATCGGAGCTATCACTATCGCTCCATGCAGCCACAAATGCTTTCCTCCTAGGTTTCCTATTCTTTTCTTTCCTAAGTAAGGGGCAATCTAGCTTAGTGTGACCCGGTTCATTACATTCATAACACACTAAGGGGTCTTTTTCTCTCCTACTAGATTCTCCTCTTATTACCCCTTTACTTTGGTGCCTCCTATCATTCTCTCTCTCTTTCAT
Source organism: Heritiera littoralis (assembly GCA_031772115.1). NCBI lineage: Eukaryota > Viridiplantae > Streptophyta > Magnoliopsida > Malvales > Malvaceae > Heritiera > Heritiera littoralis. The sequence goes on from JAPDPK010000042.1 coordinate 4,466,391, forward strand.
TCTCATAAATCTATTGAATCTTTTGGCAAACATTGCCATTTCCTTTTCTTCCTCATTTCCACTCTCATCACTATCATCTTCAATGACCTCATGAGTGGAAGACTTAAGTGCTACCCCTACTTTCTTTAAAGGCTCTTCATTTCTTTTTATCTTCATTTCATATGTAAGTAGGGAGCCCATAAGTTCATCTAGAGACAGGTGTTAGGATCCTTAGATTCTTCTATTGCGGTTACCTTTGCCTCCAAGACTTAGGCAAGCTATTCAAAATTTTCTTTACCATTTCAACATTAGAATAAGCCTTGCCTAGAGCCTTAAGTCCATTAATTATATCATTAAACCTAGTAAACATTTCGCTAATGGACTCATTTTCTTTCATCCTAAATAGCTCATAATCATGTGTGAGCATTCCTACCTTAGTCTCTCTAACTTGATTGGTCCCTTCATGTGTGATGGCTAGTTTGTCCCATATTTGTTTAGCATTTTCACATAGGGACACTCTATTATATTCATTGGGACCTAATGCACAAAAGAGAGTGTGCATGGCCTTGGCATTCAATTGTGCCACTCTCATGTCATTTGTGTCCCACTCATCCTCACTCTTAGGGACATCCTTTCCTTCTACCTTCTTCATAGGAATTCTAGGACCATTCACTATAATTCTCCACACCTCATAATCATTAGATTGTACAAATAGCATCATTCTAGTTTTCCAATATGAATAATTCTCACCATTAAAGAGTGGAGGTCTAACTAATGATTGTCCCTCTTCTCCTAGGGGTGTGCCTACATTCAAGTGAGCCATTTATGATCGTTTGCTCGATAGAGGTTAGTCTAATTCAATCTCGAGCCCAAGCTCTGATACCAATTGTTGGCTCTATAGGCTATACCGAGAGGGGGGGTGAATCGGTTTTTCACTAACCTTAGGTTCATTTTGCGGTTTCTCTAAATTCCCTAGCCTATATTGATATTTTCTAAGTTCTCTAGGCTACTCAATTATGCAATATAAATTCAAAGCAATAACCACAAAATATAATTGCAAATAAGTAAAGAGAGTAAGGATAGAGAAATGTACGCAAGCGATTTATAGAGGTTCGGCAACCTTGCCTACGTCCTCTACCTTGAGACGCTCCCAAGGATTTTCCCAAATTCACTAACTTGAATTTGTGTTACACTCCCTCTTTTCAAGGATCAAGAGAAACCTCTCTCTTTTCTAGGCTCAAGAGTAACCTCTCTCTTTTTTCTTAGGCTAAAGAGTAACCTCCCTCTTTTTCTAAGGCTTAAGAGAAACCTCCCCTTTTACAAGGAATGATGGGATACAAATAATGTAATCAAAGAAGGCCTCTAGATAGGCAAGTGATTACAAAGATTAAGCACAATGAAAAGCCTATACAATATTTGTGCTTTTCTATACAAGGAATATGAGAGTGATAGAAAATGAAACTTTGTAGCTCTTGATTTGTTGTTTGAGGCTTGTAGATTTGAGGAATATGAGATTTTGAGTTGCTGAGTGGTTCCTCTTCCTTCCTTTAGCTTCTAAACCTCTATTTATAGTCCCTTGGATGGTTTGTGGACGTTGGTTGGAGCCAAAACCGAAACTAGCCGTTGTGTCTCACAGAAACTAGCCGTTGGGGACTTTCTGACTAAAAGGGATCGATCCTTTTACCAAAGGGATCGATCCTTTTCTTCATTTTGGCCTTCCGGGGCACACTGCCAAAAAGGGATCGATCCCTTTCCTTAGGGGATCGATCCCATTCTTCCAGAATGGGTTTTTCCTGCACTTTTGGGTTAGAAATGATGTGGTCTTTGATCCTAATTCAACCCAAAACATATTGGCACTTTTGTGGGAGTTTTTCATGACTTTCTTTGATGAAAACATTGTCCAAAAATTCATTAAGTGATTTTCTAAAATATTCAAAACATTTATAAATAATTAAGACCAATAAGGATGTATCATTAAATCATGGTCTTAATGTTTGGGTATGATCACTTAAAATGTATTGAGAAAATCATGTGTGATAAGGCAAATTTACAATATGAATTAAAACATTAAAGCTCACTTAAGTTTTTGTCATTTCAAAATATGTATGGCAATTTAAAGCTAACATTTACTATTTACCATCTTTTACCCTACTTAAATCAGGAGACAATTATTTCCTCCCCATATCTACTTCCATGTAATCTCATCATTACATCTCTTATTCTTATGGTATACTCTATATCACTTAAGTTTTAGAATATACCGGAGAATATACTCTTTTGATAATTTAGATTCCATAATGGAAAAATCAAATTATAATTTAATCTTCTCATTATTTGACTTCACATTAAATCTATAATTATCAATTTAATCACCTCATTATCCATATAAATCCGCTATTTCCATCATTTCAAGGTGGTATATATATATATCCTTTTTTTTTCCATTTATATGACTGGCAGTAAAATGTAGATAATTTCTTTACTCCTTTGAGTATGATTACCTTTCCTTTATCGAGTTTGGCTCGATCTTACATCTAGCCATAATCATGTGATAACCACAAAATTACCTTTAGTTTAAATTCGGGAACTGCTTCATATTCGTGTTTCCTCTTCATCATGTACTTTCCTCTTATTACATATTCATCTTTTCCTTCATCATCGTTCTGGTCACCTTTCATCAGTGGTAAAGTATTCCGTTATTAACTCCTTTAACTTTTTACATATCATCTTTACGTTTATTCATCCACTGACTTTAATTTATTTACTTATTAATCACATCTGTAGAGCAGCTAACCCATAACTCTCCTATAGACTGGCAATAGTATTTAGCTAGACCCAATACATTCCGTATCTTACTTATTATCTCTTCATCATTGACAGATCCACTGTCATTCTGTCGTCTCGAGATCATATATCTCAGGAGGAGATACTGTCTAGCCAAATCTCTTAGTTGCCAATCTTAGCACAATTCCGCAATCTTTAAGAGTTTAAGGGTCATACCATAATGCTGCTCATTTTCCATTTATACCTTAGATTGTATCGGTATCTCATCATGTTATTCATGTATGGTTGCCTCATTCATTAGGCTCAAATATCTCACAAGGTATTTCATTAACCTTATAAACCTCAATAGGAACTCGTGATAATTTTATCGAGTTCAAATCATTATCATCTTATGACCATTAGTCTTCAACTTTTCATTTGATGATGCCTTTTTACAGAGATTTATCTTATGAACTCCTTATACATCTCCGATTAAATCAATTTAAGGCATCAATTTCATAAAAAAGATTATTTGTTCTTCATAAGAACTTTATTTCATAATAGGAATTAAATTCACCATTTAATTCATCCTCAATCACATCATCTGTATTTCCATCATTTAACTGTATACAAGTGAATTTCATTATCCACAAATTTTCCAGAGTTATTTCTTAAGCTTTTTGGATTCTTCTATGTTCTCCGATATAAGCTTAAAATAAATTTCTGTATCCATAATCGAGTGGATATTGACCTGGTCTCTCAATCTATGTTACTCTGAAAATTTAGCGGGAATTTCATCCGATACTTCCTTTAATCACACATCTCTTATCACTTTGGACATTTCATCTTTGTGTCCTATCATTTCCACTGTATATCCTCAAGACAGAGACATTTAATATTTAAAATTATTTTAAATTATACTCCACCTTGATTCATTGTTTACTCACACTTTACAACCTTAAAAATCTCATTCAAGTAAGCTGTATATAGTACAACAGTTATCAACACATTTTACAGCTAACCAATTTATTATCTCTGTAATTTACTTTGGAATCAAGTTCATTTAATAAATTCAGGTTTAACTCCCTTGAGCATATTATCCACGAGGTTTGAATCCTGGTACCTATACATACCTAGTTCCTTACACTCGTATTACCATTAAGCTTTATTGGCTCTTATAGGCAATACCGAGAGGGGGGGTGAATTGGTTTTTCACTAACTTTAGGTTCGCTTTTCGGTTCCTCTAAATTCTCTAGCCTATATTGATATTTTCTTTGTTCTCCAGGCTACTCAATTATGCTATATAAATTCAACACAATAAACACAAATATAATTGCAAATAAGCAAAGAGAGTAAGGATAGAGAAATGTACGCAAGTGATTTATAGAGGTTCGGCAACCTTGCCTACGTCCTCCACCTTGAGACGCTCCCAAGGATTTTCTCCAAATTCACTATCTTTGAATTTTTATTACATTCCCTCTTTTTCTAGGCTAAAGAGAAACCTCCCTCTTTTTCTAGGCTAAAGAGAAACCTCCCTCTTTTTCTTAGGCTAAAGAGAAACCTTCCCTTTTACAAGGAATGAATTGGTTTACAATGGGTGTAATCAAAGAAGGCCTCTAAGAAGGCAAATGATTACAAAGAGTAAGCACAAGGAAAAAGCCTATACAATATTTGTGCTATTCTATACAAGGAATATGAGAGTGATAGAAGATATTGAATTCTAGCTCTTGAACTCTTTGATTTGCTTGAAGAGATGAAGAAATTGAAGAATGATATGTCTTGGGTGCTCTCTCTCCTTTCTTCAGCTTCCAAGCCTCTATTTATAGTCCATTGGATGTGTTCTAGACGTTGGTTGGAGCCAAAACTTGAATATGACCGTTGTGTCTCACAAAACTAGCCGTTATAGCACTTTTTCATCGCGACTGATCGATCCCATGCCCAAAGGGATCGATCCCTTTAGTCCAGAGTCTTAATTCTTGGCTTGAGGGACCTTGGAAGCCATTCTGCCAAAAAGGGATTGATCCCTTTTCTCAGGGGATCGATCCCTTCAGACAGGGGATCTATCCCTTTGATCAGGGGATTCATCCCTTACAATATTCTTTTGCGTTTTCTAGGTCTTTAGGCATTAAAAACATTCTAAAACCAATTTTGAGTATTTTTAAATATGACATGATTTTAAAAACATGAATTTGAGTCCAAAAAATTTATCAAGTAATTTTCTTAAAATATATTCAATAATTTCATAAGAAAATTACTTAAACCAATAATTAAAAAATGTTTTCTAAATTGATTAAAGCCAATAAAGATAATCAATTAAATCATGGTTTTATATTTGATAAAAGCACTTAATATGGTTTATGAAAATCATAATTGATGAAGCAAATTTACAATATGAATCAAACATTTAAGATTACTTAAGTTTTTGTCATTTCAAAATATATATGTCAATTTAAAGCTAACAATCTCCCCCTTTTTGATATGATAAAACTTAAGGTAAATTTGCTTTGAAAATTCTTTAGAGAAATACTCCCCCTCAAATAAATCTGGATTTTATAAAGCTCTTCCTTAATGTAAGCATGGTTTGAAGAGAATTTTCCAAAAGAGATTTTCAAACTATTTCTCCCTCATTATCTCTCCCCCTTAATATCTTAATATCTCTCCCCCTTTTTGTCATAGCAAAAAGAAGGAAAAATGAAAAGTATGCTCCCCCTAAAATTATGGCTATGTGAGAATTAAAAGATATGCTCCACTCAACAAGAAACATGTTAGTATATAGGACTCATAGCACAAATAAATAAGTCAATATTCACAAAGAGTATGAAATATTCATGCAATGAATATGACTTATGATCTTATACCAATTGTTTATAAATAATTTCGCAAGAAGTTTCCAATTGGTAAGAAATTAAGCAAGCACCTAAGTATATCAATTGTTCTCTAAGGTCCAACTAAGGTGCATGGTAATACATCATGATTATGAGCTGAAATTAGATGACATATCATATACATGAGCTCATAAATCATTTTCAAGCAAGAGTGTGCATAGAATTAAGACATATAGCAATTAATTACAAATTCTAGAACACAAGAGTTTCATGCAAAAATATCATAAATGGATTCTTCTCTATATGTCATTTCAATCTAAGGAGCATGAGAAGAATTGTCAATTTAAAGCTTAGACCAATTGGCAATTTAGTTTCGGCTTACCAATTATTGAAAATATGGTTACCAATGATACTAATTGTTATTTCAATCTTAATACCAATTGTTACTAATGGTTGACTTAGTCATTTTGCATGAATCTAATATTTATGTGTAGTGTGTTCATGTCAAGAAAATAATCATTCTAAAAATGCAAGAACACAATCACACACCATCAAATATGCATATAGATTAATTAAACATTAGCATACTATCATAAAGTATTAATCCATATTCATATTCACAAAGTTATACCATATGGAAGATTCAAAAAATCAAGGAATTCAAGCAAACACATTTTCTTCCATGGTTTCAAGTACAAAAATCCTATGCTTATTTTTCAATTCAAGTCCTTAATCAATTATGAGCAAGGAAAGATTCATTAAAGCCTAAGTTCTTTAATAATTTGGCCATAAGAAAAATTTAAGTACATGGATGATAAAGTTTCATGCATTTGAACATTTAAGATCCATTTACCATCACAAATTATAGGCCAATGACCATTACCAATTATTGAATTTACATTTGAAATCAATCCACTAGATGTATAATTATCATGAAAACTAGTGTGGAATGATAAGTCAAGCTAAGAGACATAATCCTATAAGCATGCTTGACTAAGATGAACAAAAGGAATGAAGAAGATTCATTATGCACTAGTTCATCAATTTCTCAAATATATCCATAAATTCTTGAAATATTTCTCAAAACTATGTTTAAGCATTCATTGAAAGTATATTTCAAAATTATTTCAAGATTCATGAATGTTTTCAACAAGAAAAATGATTTTGCACTTGTGAGCTCAAGAAAAATGATATTAATTATTGAAAGTGGTACCATTTGTTGGAAATAACACAAATTGATGGAGTTGAGGCATGATATCAATGAAAAATGAATTTTCATATTGTAAAGATCATCAAAAAGAAGTTAAAACAATGAATTTTAAGTTGAGAAGAGAGAAAGTATCAAAACAATGAAAAGTTCTTCTCAATTTCGGTTGAAAACATGCAGAAAAGCCTTTCTGGCCTGGGGGGATCGATCCCTTTAGCAGGGGGATCGATCCCTTATATGTTTCCTGCAGATTCTGCAGTTGTTTTGACAGAAAATTGAACTTGTGAGGTACCAAAACTCCGTTTTTGAGTAATTTAAGTCCAAGTAAGAATTTAAACATTTGTAAAACATGATTTTGGACTTGTGTGAAAGAAAAACATGAATGAAAAACCATTTTACAAAAGATTTTGCAATTTTGGAAGAATTTACACAATAAAATGCATTTTGGGCCTCAAAGGAGGTCATTTCGAGATTTAAGTATATTTTGACCAAACCAATGCATTGAATTACATAAATATGTCAAAACAAACTTGTTCACATAGATTTTAAGCATATATATCATCAAATCATACATCTTGTGAACAATATCCCATGATTTCCAACATACATATTCTTCATTAAAGCTCATGACATGGTATTTTGCATGTATGACACATTTATTAGCTTTTGAGCAACTAAATATATTATCTAAACATATCAAACTTGCTCATACTACAAAATTTCAATAATCTTTTCAAAATCATCAAACATGCTTTTCATTCAATATATCAAGCACTCAACAATCATGCCTTTTGCTCAATCACAATGCATAATTAATCATTAACCAATTTTCTCACAAAAAGTTTAAAGAGTAAGGAATTAAGCTTACAATACTCCTTTGCTAGAGAATGCTTTGCCTTGAATAGTTGAATCCACCTTGAGCCATTCTTTGAAGAATTGTTGTGATGGATCCTCAAGCTTTTCCTTTTTCTCATTGGCATAAGCAATCTCCATGGGGGGTGTGTATAGCATTTGAACTCCATTGTTTCTTTGTATTCTTATGCTCTAACACTCCTACATCAGACAATTTCAAACATGCTTTGGTACCCAAATTTTCTTGGGTCCATGAGAGTTAGTGCAAATAATTTTTGATCCTTTTGGGATCCATTTCAAGCACAAATCATCATTATTTATTGCATGCTTTGGCACCCACATTTTTCTAACTACTCTTCCTCTAAATGTGGTTTTCCTATATGTGCATGCTTGTGAAGAGTGTCCTATTCTATTGCATAGTGAGCATGTAAGAGATACATCATGCATAGTATTTTTGCTCACTAGGAAATTCTTAAGATGAGTTTCTTTTTGTTTAGCATTATAGCCTAACCCATCTTTGTCAAAGAAAGCTCTTTGGGTCTTTAACATATGATCTAGCTTTTGTTGACCCATATAAAACCTAGTAAATGAGTTATGCAAATTTGTATTCTTTTCATTCAACTCATTTATCTCTAAGTTAGCCTCTTCTAATTTCTTTTCAAATTCTAGCTTAGTATTAGTCAAGGCTTCCTTTTCTATTTTCAAATTAGCAATGATTTTCTTATATTTAGAATTCATGCATTGAAATTCATTTGCTAATTCATTAAAAGCATTTTGTAACTCATCAAATGTAAAATCATTAGTTTCACTAGAACTAGAGCTAGCCTCATCGTCACTAATAGCCATAAAGCATGAGTAAGCTACCTCATTATCTATGTTTTCCTCATCGGAGCTATCACTATCGCTCCATGCAGCCATAAATGCTTTCTTCCTAGGTTTCCTATCCTTTTCTTTCCTAAGTAAGGGGCAATCTATCTTAGTATGACCCGGTTCATTACACTCATAACACACTAAAGGGTCCTTTTCTCTTCTACTTGACTCTCATCTTTGATGTCTCCTATTATTTTCTTTTTCTTTCATTCTCATGAACCTATTAAATCTTTTGGCAAACATTACCATTTCCTTCTCTTCCTCATTTCCACTCTCATCACTATCAGCTTCAAGGACCTCATGAGTGGAAGACTTAAGTGCTACCCCTACTTTCTTTGAAGGCACTTCATTTCTTTTCATTTTCATTTCATATGTAAGTAGGGAGCCCATAAGCTCATCTAGACACAAGGTATTTGGATCCTTAGACTCTTCTATTGCAGTTACCTTTACCTCCCATGACTTAGGCAAGCTATTCAAAATTTTCTTTACCATTTCAACATTGGAATAAGCCTTGCCTAGAGCCTTAAGTCCATTAATTATATCATTAAACCTAGTGAACATTTCGCTAATGGACTCATTTTCTTTCAACCTAAATAGCTCATAATCATGTGTGAGCATTCCTACTTTGGTCTCTCTAACTTGATTTGTCCCTTCATGTGTGATGCCTAGTTTATCCCATATTTGTTTAGCATTCTCACATAAAGAGACTCTATTATACTCGTTGGGGCCTAAAGCACAAAAGAGGGTGTGCATAGCCTTGGCATTCATTTGTGCCAATCTCATGTCATTTGTGTCCCACTCATCCTCACTCTTAGGGACATCTTTTCCATCTACTTTCTTCATGGGAATTCTAGGACCATTCACTATAATTCTCCACACTTTATAATCATTTGATTGTACAAATAACATCATTCCAGTTTTCCAATATGAATAATTCTCACCATTGAAGAGTGGAGGTCTAACTAATGATTGTCCCTCTTCTCCTAAGGGTGTGCCTACATACAAGTGAGCCATTTAAGATCGTTTTGCTCGATAGAGGTTAGTCTAAATCAATCTCGAGCCCAAGCTCTGATACCAATTATTGGCTCTTATAGGCAATACCGAGAGGGGGGTGAATCGGTTTTTCATTAACCTTAGGTTCGTTTTTCGGTTCCTCTAAATTCTCTAGCCTATATTGATATTTTCTTTGTTCTCTAGGCTACTCAATTATACTATATAAATTCAACACAATAAACACAAATATAATTGCAAATAACCAAAGAGAGTAAGGATAGAGAAATGTACGCAAGTGATTTATAGAGGTTCGGCAACCTTGCCTACGTCCTCTACCTTGAGACGCTCATAAGGATTTTCTCCAAATTCACTATCTTTGAATTTTTATTACACTCCCTCTTTTTCTAGGCTAAAGAGAAACCTCTCTCTTTTTCTAGGCTCAAGAGAAACCTCCCTCTTTTTCTTAGGCTAAAGAGAAACCTCCCTCTTTTTGTTATGATAAAGAGAAACCTCCCCTTTTACAAGGAATGAATTGGTTTACAATGGGTGTAATCAAAGAAGGCCTCTAAGAAGGCAAATGATTACAAAGATTAAGCACAAGCAAAAAGCCTATACAATATTTGTGCTATTCTATACAAGGAATATGAGAGTGATAGAAGATATTGAATTCTAGCTCTTGAACTCTTTGATTTGCTTGAAGAGATGAAGAAATTGAAGAATGATATGTCTTGGGTGCTCTCTCTCCTTTCTTCAGCTTCCAAGCCTCTATTTATAGTCCATTGGATGTGTTCTAGACGTTGGTTGGAGCCAAAACTTGAATATGACCGTTGTGTCTCACAAAACTAGCCGATATTGCACTTTTTCATCGCGACGAATCGATCCCATGCCCAAAGGGATCGATCCCTTTAGTCCAGAGTCTTAATTCTTGGCTTGATGGACCTTGGAAGCCATTCTGCCAAAAAGGGATCGATCCCTTTTCTCAAGGGATCGATCCCTTCAGACAGGGGATCCATCCCTTTGATCAGGGGATCCATCCCTTACAATATTCTTTTGCGTTTTCTAGGTCTTTAGGCATTAAAAACATTCTAAAACCAATTTTGAGTATTTTTAAATATGACATGATTTTAAAAACATGAATTTGAGTCTAAAAAATTTATCAAGTAATTTTCTTAAAATATATTCAATAATTTCATAAGAAAATTACTTAAACCAATAATTAAAAAATGTTTTCTAAATTGATTAAAGCCAATAAAGATAATCAATTAAATCATGGTTTTATATTTGATAAAAGCACTTAATATGGTTTATGAAAATCATAATTGATGAAGCAAATTTACAATATGAATCAAACATTTAAGATTACTTAAGTTTTTGTCATTTCGAAATATATATGTCAATTTAAAGCTAACAAGCTCCTTGTAAGAGTCCCGCCCGTTTGAATCGGCTGTCGGCGAGCATCCCCTAGGCGATCCTTTCGCCCCAGGTTTACCCTTACAAGTGAGTCGGCGACCACATAGTTCGCCCATATCTCACATCATATTGTCCATTACGGGTCGCCCATCATTGGGTCGCCCGTCTCATTTTTTCTCAAGGGTCCTGAAGAACTTAGGTTAGTTGTCATCTTCTTCTTTTTATCACTTTACTGTTCTTATAAATATTCTCCAATTTACAATACTCCATACAGTACATCAATTTGCAATGCATGTCTCCAAATGCTCCGGTTCTATAAATAAATATTCATTTAATACCTCAAAAATAGTATAAGTGTATAGAACCTCGATCAATCGTACTGTTATGGATTTCATTATCTGTACTTATCTCTTTCTTATTCATCATCTGTAATCATATTACTTTTCATCATATCCCATGATCCTGTAATCATATCCCGTTAATATACTTTTTAATTCAGACCCTCAAAAATCAATAATAAGTTCACTCATCCTGCGACTTCCCTATAACCATTCGGGTCACGTCAACAATATAATTGTAGGTAAGATTAAATAATCGGGACCGTTATACACATATTATGTCCTTATACCATCAATAACTCCATTACTATCAATATATTCAAAATCGACTTGATTTTATCACTATTCAAACCATAATCCCATATAAGGGCATTTTCGTCATTTTCACATTTATTTCTTTTTCTTCAATATACATTTAAATCAGTGATCTTATTATTTATTTGCTGATAGTACCCCTTTCTCATACCAATATCAGCAGTTTAAAATCTTTTTCGATTTCGACAGAGAAATCCAATAGAATCCATAATTGGATTATTTTGCCTGCAATGTAGCTTTACATCATCAATTTCTCTGTCAAATCGGTCAATTCCAACTTCTGGTGATCTATTTTGACTCGCGGCAAAATTTTAAGGGTAGGGGTATTTTGGTCATTTTTGGCCAAAAATTTTCTCTCTCCTCAAAATACCTTTTATTGATGATCTTAATGTCTATTTAATTCTCTCTCCTCAAAATATTCACTTTACTTCTTTTCATTTTTCGTCTCATATTACGTGTATTTTACATATTAAGAGAATTTTCGGTGATTTCATAATCACCATTCTCGAAGAGGATTTTCGGTGATTTCCTTATCACCATTCTCGAAAACATGAATAATTTAAAATCATTTTCATTTTACTCATATTTTTATGAAAATATTCATTTTCTCGATTTTCGTGGATGAAAATCATTTCTCGTGACATAAAATCATTTATTATGATTTTCAGTAATTTTCAAAAATTTTTCGATAATTTTTCGGCAGTATAACGGCTGCCGATTGGCTAGCCTCCTGCACGAAAAATACAGTTTATAATTTCAACTGATACTTCACCACAATTTTCCAACCAATCATTCATCTTAATATTTTCATAAATATTTTCATAAAATATTTCATAATTAAAATCATGCAGACTGAATATCCCTACAGTGCTGCACATGCATCCCTTACCTGTTCCGGGTCGGCGACCGCCTCGTTCGTCGCGCCCGTGTTCATCTTGCCTGATTCATCGGCTCGATCATCGAGGAAATTTTCTGGAAATTAAATTCTAAATTTAGAATTTTTCCATAATTATTTAAATAAATAAATTATTTAAATAATTTATCACTTTCCGGGATTTCTTACCGATTCCCGTAATTTTTGGGTTTTCGAATTCTCGACATTTCCCGAAATTTCCAAAATTCTCCTTTTTCTCTCTTTCTTCGTTTTCCTCTTTTCTTTCTTTCTTTTCCTTTTTCTTTTTCTTTTCTTTTTCTTTCTTTCTTTTCTTTTCTTTTTCTTTTTCCTTTTCTTGTTCCTTCCCCTTTTTCCCTTCTTGGCCGGACCCGTCAGACCGATCAGATTGGTTCACCGTTGGTTCTTCTTCTGCGACAAGTTCTCTGGCGGTTCGGTGGCTTAGCAGCTGGCCGGCACCACGGCGAGTCTGGATCTGGCCTTCGTTCATCCCGAATCGACGGCACGGCGGCGGATCTACTCGGTTTACCTTCGGTTTCTTCTCCTCCTCCGTCGGCCTTCCTCCGCTGTTCTCCGCCTCAACCGTGGCCTCCCCATGTCTCCCACTTCCTTCGGTGGTGCTTCGGTGACAGTAGCGGTGACCAATTTGGCTGGCGCCACCCATTCCTCTTTTTCTTTTCTCTTCCGGTTTTTCGCCGGTTTCGATTCTGTTTTCTCTTCTTTCCTTTTCTCTTCTCTCTTTTCTTTTTTTCCGTCACCGGTCACCTTCCTCTTCTTTCTCCTTCGCCGGCGACATCGATCCTCCCTCTTCTCCTTTCCTTCTCCGGCGACAGTGGCCGGCAGCCACTTGGGGGGGAAAGAATCGGGAGGCTTCCGATTCTTTCTCTTTTTTCCTATTTATTTTTACTTTATTTGATATTATAATTATACATTATACATATATATTATACTTATATTATATATATGTATTGTATATTAATAATATGTATACATATTGTATATAGATAAAATATATGTAATACATATATGTATACTTATATACTTTTAATTTAACTAACATTTATATATTTCTTTATATAAATGTAAAAACTTCCATATATATTGTATTTACAATATATATATATATGTATTTAAACTTTAATGTAAAATAATATTTACATTTTTTTCTCATATATGTATATATTTATATATACATAAAATGTCATACTTGAATACATATGTATTTATTTAAATTAAAAAAATAGTATATATACTTATATATATCCATGGATATTTAATATATACTATATACCATACGGTATTTAAATACATATGTATTTGCATAAAAATACATTTATATAATATATAATTATATAAATATATTTCACATTTCCTTTTTCATTTTTTTTATTTAATTTGGATTTCCATTTATCCAAATTAAATTTCCTCCTTTCATTATTTTCCATAATTTCATTTTCCTTTTTTTTATTTCTTATTTAATTTGGATTTCCATTTATCCAAATTAAATTTCCTCAATTTTATCCAAATTAATTTTCTCCACTTCTTCAGGATATTTAATATATACTATATACCATACGGTATTTAAATACATATGTATTTGCATAAAAATAAATTTATATAATATATAATTATATAAATATATTTAACATTTCCTTTTTCATTTTTTTTTATTTAATTTGGATTTCCATTTATCCAAATTAAATTTCCTCCTTTCATTATTTTCCATAATTTCATTTTCCTTTTTTTTATTTCTTATTTAATTTGGATTTCCATTTATCCAAATTAAATTTCCTCAGTTTTATCCAAATTAATTTTCTCCACTTCTTCACTTCATCAATTTCGGGAATTTCAACGATATTCCCATCTCGTAAATAAATTTTATTTATTTACTTTAATTTATTTATTTTCTCTTATCTATTTTCTTAAATATTAATTTCCAATAATTGGAAAATTTGCGGTTATCACAATAACTGAATAAGAAATTTACTCACTATTCATATTCAAAAATATAAACTCCAAATTATATATCATAAAGATCATGAATATCATGCAAGAAACAATGAAAGAAGCAATCTTTAATAATATAAAATTAGAATTAATAATCAAGATTATAAACTAGCAAGTAAGAACACACAAACAATAAAATTTAAATAAAGAAAACAAAATCAGAATTAAAAATAATAAAGAAATCAGCAAAAGAGAAAAAAAATAAGAAGAATAAAATTTTTATTAAATCTACTCTGAAAACTTTACAAGAGAGAAAAGGGGGGAAGAGGGATCTGATTTTTATGAGAGCCAATGTACTCTTTAGATAGACTTAAGAATGTTAGGTAGAGTGGAAGTCTGAGAAGAGTTTTAATTGGTTTAAACTCTTTTTAGAACTTCTCTCTCTTTGCGATTCTTTCTCTACTTAAGCTCTGTTTCCCTACTTTATTATGTTCTCTTAAAAATAATTAAAACTTTAAGACATAACAAAATTTTAAGACATGTCTTGTCTCAGCCAAATTTTGTCTTCACAAAATCTTGTCTTGGCCTTGCTTTGTTGGAACTTTCTAAATATAGAAATTCTGGGTATATTTTCGTTACAAATTTCTATAAATATTTGACCCATCAAACAAACTTCGATTTTCGAGATCTTGTATATTTCGAAAACCTTAAGAAGTCCTCTACAACTTCCATGATGGCTACTTCTTGAGATCAGGTCATTAAGATGGTTAGAAATGTCAATCTTTCAAACTGGAAAGAAAATACTGCACTTTGGTTTTTTTAGCTTCAATTAATTCCAACATTGATATGTAATACCTAAATCATAAAATTAACATTAGCAAACTCTTTTAGGCATAAAACATCAATAAATCAAATATATTAGCACATATATAATTCACAAAATATCATCCTATCAAATTCTCCCACACTTAGCTTTTGCTAGTCCTCTAACAAACCTAGACTAACTTCCTAAAGAACTAAATCCTACAGTCCTATTCCTGAGTCTTAACTCACTTTCGTAGGAATCATGATGCATTTAGCATATGCAACAAGCCTTTAAACCCCTAGGTTACCTTAGTGGATGAGTTGTGTCTTGTGAGGGCTTTCAGAAGACACAAAATCATTTACTTAAGACTCAATCATGAAAATTTAAAAGACTTAAAATAAAATTTTCAAAATAAAGACTCAAAAACAAAGACTAAGATCATGGATATATTTTCAAATCTTTTAACTCTCAACTCATAACTTCAACAATAGTTAAATAATAAAGTAAATCATATTTTAATCATTACTTCTCATATTCATGCATACTTCTAAATAAATTTATGCAAAATTCATAATTAACATAATTGAAACATATAATATCAACTTTGCAATTATCCATCTTCTATTAATACAAGCTTAGGCAATAGATCTTAGAACCCTTTTATTTTCTTTCTCTTTTTTTTCTTTTTCTTTTTCTTTTTTTCCTTTTCTTTTTTTTTTCCGAGGTATCAACAATGGTTTCCCTAAGTACTTACTTGCCTTTTTACGCGAATATTTGTGATACCAACACCTGATTACTCAACAAGTAAGCCTTCTTTTAGAGTGCTTTGCATACTCATATTTCAAGTCAATTACAAAAAACTACAATAGAGAATAAGCAACTTAAAACATTGGAGTAGAAATTTACACCTTTCATCCTTTATTTTTATATTTCTTCCTTTTTCTTCTTCTTCTTCTTCTTCTTCTTCTTTTCTTTTATTTGTTATTTTTTTAGGTTCTTGTCTATTTAACCTATGCTAGTACTAATTTCAATGAATAAATCACATTATTAATATTATATGAAAAAAATCATAATTAATCATGAATTCACATAAATTCTTTAGAAAGCATTCACTTCAACAATAATAACAATTAAAATACTCTTAACTCTCTTATAAAACCATGTTTTAGCTTAGAATCAATTATTAAAAGAAAAAAAATATATCATGAACTTTTAATACTTTAAAAACTTGACCCTCTTTTTTTTATATTTTAACTTTTATTTCTTTTTCCTATTTTTTTTAAATTTATAGACTCACTCTAAACCATTATTCCCCCCACACTTAAATCTTACTTTGTCCCCAAAGTAACTCTAGCATGTAAAGAAGAATAATATAAACTCACAAATTAAAATAGTAATACAAGAAAAGGAAAGAAATACTCCCTCTTTTACATCCTTAGGTTGCCTCCAAGTAGAGCTTTTGTTTAATGTCGTTGGCTCGACATTGCCACGTTCCATCATCCAATCCCTAATGCAAACCTTTTCTTTGATTTCTTTTGGCTTTGACTCATGGTTGCTTCTCCAAAGATTTTGAATTGTATAATCTCACCATCAAACCCCATGGTGAATCTCTCCTTGTCCACAACTATCTTGGCTTTGGATGTCTTCAAGAATGGTCTCCCTAGTAGCATTGGTGTTGGAAAAGGAGAATTATCATCCTCCATATCAAGAATATAGAAATCTACTGGGAAGACTAAATTATCTGTCACAGTTCATATATACAGTATTCACCACAGTTTCACATACATAATGATGGTTAGGTTGTCTGTGATGCCTTTATGTAACAGTCCAAATGTACAGTAAATAACACATTTTACACATAATTTCCTAGTTGGGCTATCTGCAATGCCTTTAACACTTGATCAGTAACTGTAATAAACAGTTGCTCGCATTAATATATAGAAATTCATCATGTGTAATTTAACATTTTCCTTACACTTTACATCCCCTGTTCCTATTTTACCATTTAAGTAGTTTTGTACGATACATCTGAATGTATAAAAGAAAGTACAAATACCTCCCGGATCGAGATAAAGCAGTCTCGGGTAATCTAGAATGCGACCAATATTCTCTAATGTATACCGTTTTTTAACCACTTATAATTTCCTGTGGAGTGAAAAATAAAGGGGTGAGCGAAACGTGCTCAGTAAAGGAATCGTATGCCAGACTAATATAACGAAATCTATATGCTTAAAAACATTTATTTTTCCCAACAGTTCACTAGGCACAGTAATGGGAAGGATACAATAGTAGGCTAGGAAACCAGATGGAGCATGAAAGGTATTTTGAAATACCTGTCCTGTCCTGGTAACCCAGAAGTGACTATAAGGAGTAACTATTAAATTGTTGATATAAAAACAATTTAATATATTCTCAATAAATAAATGGTAAAAAAACCATTTAATAACACTTCAGTATTATTCAAAGTCATATGACAGTATACAGTAATAAATGACAGTACGGTAAACAGTTTTAATGAATAAAAGTAACAGTACCGTAATGATACAAAAAACAGTGGAAATAGAATTTAACACAATAACACTTTGGTAAAACAGTAGTGACCAGTTTCACTTTAATAATTTATTTGGTAAAAACATTCAATTGTGACAATTCAATAAACAATAATAGTTTTTCAGTAAACAGTAACAGTTTAGTTTCCAGTTCAGCACACATCACAATGAAGTGAACAGTTTCAATAAACCGTAATAGGTTTTAGTGATAGTAAAATGTTCATTTCAAAACATTACCAGTTCAGTAAAACATTTTTAATAATGGTTCGGTGAAAGTAATCCTTTCAGTAACAGTAAACAGTTCGGTAATGGTACGATAAACAGTTTCGTAAATAGTATAAAACAGTTCAGTACAGTAAAACACTTAAATTTCGCAATACAGAGACAATTCCATAAACATTTCTTAATAAGTAATGATTTCCATAAAATACTTTCAATTCAGTAAACAGTAATAATTCAGTGCGGTTCAGTAAGACAGTTAACAGTAAATCACAGTTCAGTAAACAGTTAATAGTAGGTGGAACTAAGCATCACCATCAGTATATAATGGTTTAATCCCTATAGGGAACAGTAAACAATAAACAGTAAGATCTATGGCCATAGTCTATAAATATCCTCGATTGTACACTGATCAAGTGTCAACCAGGACGCCGAAGACAAGATCAGTGCCAACAGCTTCACACAGTAATAGTACAGTAATACACGTGAGCATGATATGGGGCCTAATAGTCTCAAAACAGTGTTTAAACAGTGATATCACCTTTATAGAAATCATTATCCTCGGTAAAACTTTTAGTCAATTCATAAAGGAAAATTTAATAAAATGGTGAATATTATATTGAAAATAATTTATAAAATATTCACTATTCAACACTTCATTTTATAAACCACATATTTCACTATAAAGCACTTGGGAGAATTTTCCAAAAACTAAACTTTGAATAAATTCAGTAACGTGAATATTTAAATAATAATTTTCGATAAAATTTCAACTTATGGAAAATATTGGAAATAAATTCCAAAACACATAATTTCACTCATTCTATGCACATAAAGCATTTCATGATATTTTAGAAAATTTTGGAGGAAATTTCGATAGCATAACAGCTACGATTTCCCTAACCTCCCTGCACTTAAACACAATATTCTTTCCAGCCGTACACCACAGATTGGCATGATTTCAAAGGTAATTCAATACTAAGTATTTTCATAAAATTAAATCCATGAAAATCATGCATTCGCTATATCCCTACGGCTTCCACACTCATCTCTTACCTGTCTCGTGCCATGTTACTGATCTTCTCAATAGAATCACATGAAATTCATTTATCCTGGCTGCAAAACAATTTCACCAAAATTCTTAGCTCATTTAATACTTATTTTTAAGCCACACTCCATGTCTAATTGCAGCCACATTGTACACTGCTAATATTAATGCAATATAATTTATAGGGATAGAAATTCCTAACTTCTCCATTTTAAGTCGGATTTTAAATCCAATCGCACCAATAGACTCCTTGAATTTTCTACAATCTAATGGCACCTCAAAACTATAAAATGCATCCAAGAATAAGGGTCCCCTTGCCTAGGCTGAATCTTGATGGTGATGAATCCTAAGGATTTTCAACAATTTCTCACATAATTATTGTCTAATCATGTATATTACATCATTTCCATCACTTTTCATGCATGAAACACGATGAATCTATGAGATCCACACATGACCGAAACCTCCCTTTAATGGCAAAAATTGATTTAGCTAATTTCAGTTGAAACAAATGGTGTAATCATGCTTAACAAGCTTGAAAATGCCTAAATCTACCATTGGATTTTAAAAAAAGCATAAGGATAGGAAGGGAGATACCTTGGCTGAAACTTCCCTCTTTCCTTTCTCCTTGATTTGTCACTTATACAAAAAAATGTTGTTAGGGCTGAATAGAGCTCAAAGAGTAGATGAATTTTGGTATAAAAACCTTGGTGAGATTGTGTGTGTGTAAAGAGAAATGAAAGCTTGAAGTTTCTTTCTCTTTTCTTTCAACAATGGTGGACATGTGGGGGAGGTAGAAGATGAAGCAATAGTGGCTGGCTAAAGAAAGAAAGAATACTTGAGAATATTCTAGATAGGGGCAAAATAACTCAAATGCCCTTGGTTATGTAAATTTCAGACAATTTTGCCCTTAAGCTTTCATAGTTGTAAAAATCGTGTAATCATGCTCCAAAATTTCGGATTCCAACACCAAATACTCTTATTTAATGTATCTTGCTGATTAGAAGTGGTTTCGTCGATGTGCAGTACATAGTTAGTGAGAAATTATGATTTTACCCTCGAAACCCGTCGACGAATTTCTATGATTTAACCACTGTTTCAAAAAATCTTTTGACATTGTCTTAACCTACTTTTCATGTAGAAAATCATGGTATTTTTACTTCATCTCAATTCTTTTTAGTTTGAGTGCCATTTACGAAAATGCCTTCTAGACGTTACCATTATTTTCCAACTTGTTTTCCACCTTTCACAAAATAATACAAAATAATATAAAAATTATTTTTATACCTCAAAATCATCATTTTATATCTATTACACCCACTGTACACTGTATTATCAGTTTCGAGCCCACCAGAACACAAAAAAATAAGTGGGGCCCACATTGCACTTCCACTTCATAATCACTAAATACATTAAATTTCACTTAATAAATAATTACATATCACATGTACAGTACAGTAGAAACGGGTCTCATATTTTCTCCCCACCTTTAGGAAATTCGGTCCTCTGAATTTTGCTTGAATTAGAAAGTAAAACGGTTCCAAGTAATTTTGTTTTCTTATTTAATTCAGAATACTGTCACAGTCTGAATTACTTTTAAACCACTACATTTTATTTTTCACCATTAATTTGTACTCCCTGAAAATTACTTTATCAATTTGGGAGTTAACAATTTCCACTTCCTTTCACACAATAGATGATCTATACTACTTATCACATATTATTTCATTTGGTTCCAAGCCGATGTTAATTTGATAACCATCATTTAAACAATTTCAATCAACAATAAGTGATTGTCCTAGTAGCTTTTAAATCTAATGCACCCACTCTCAATATACCATCGACCGTCTGAGTGACGCGCTCAAATATTTCGTATTAGATAGAAAGCAATGTTGACAGTAAATTGGGATCCCAAAGCCTACTAATATTTTTTTAAAAGTATGTGGCAAATCGAAGATCCCTATCACAGATAATACTCACTGGAACTCCACATACAGTCTCACTGTTTCATAGATATATATCAAACATGGCACTAAGGGGATCCAGAAACCTAATGATGATGAAGAAGTGAGTTAATTTGGTCAATCGGTCTATAATCACTTCATAACATCATGGTCCTTCTGATTTCTTTACTAACCCATAATAAAATTTCTCATGATCGGTTTTCACTTCCACATTGATTTAGCTAAGGTTGCAATTCACTTGCGGACTTTAATATTAACCTTCACTTACAGTAAATGAAAAATTAGGTAGTAATTTCCCCGATATCTCTTTTCATATTGAGTTATCAATACATCTCTCACTCTTATGGTACATATGATATTACTTAATTGTAGGATGTACCTAGGAATGTAATCTTTCCAAAATCAGATTCTGTGATTGAAAATTATAAAAATAAAAATTCTGTCTCCACATTATATGTACCAATTCAAAATTTAAACTTATATCCATTTATATGATTAGTAATAAATTAAACTATTTATTTGCTCCTCTGAGTATGACTAAGTTTATCTGTTAAGTTTGGCTCGATCTTAAATCTAGCCGTAACCACATGATCATCAAAGGAAATCACATTCTATCTTAGATTAGGGAGCTACTCCAACAATTTACATTCCTCAATCCTCACATAAATTGTCGTCTTAATACATTTTCAACTTAACACACTTATCACTTCAGTTGTTTCCCGAATGGTATGATATACCACAATTAAGATCTTTTAACAACTTCCAAATACTTTACTCACATATACCCACCCACTGACATTTAGCTTTCTCACATATAAATTATATCAGTGGAGCAGCTGATCCCACAAACTCTTCAATAATATAACCCAGTTATATTATTCGATTAAACCTCGTAGATTCCATATCCCAGTCACTATTTTTCATTTTCCTTTATTTAACAATAACCTTAATTTTAAACAAATAAATGGTCACTTCATCATTCGAGACCACAAGTCTTTGAAATTGCTATGGTTCAGTTAAAACTCATATTTGCTGAACTTAACAATAGAATTTTCGATCTCCAAGAGTCTGTGGGCTTATTCAAGAATGCTGCTTATATTCCTCAAGTGAGATGAAATATATTCAAATAACATGGTTATATACCATTATAACTTATCTGAAGGTAATAGAAATACCTCATTCATTAAATTCACATACGTCACCGGATATTTCATTAATCTCATAAGCACCATAAGGAACTCGTAAGAGTTATACCGAGTTCTAAATGATATTTTATGGACCTCAATCTCTAAGCTTTTTATCTGTTGACAACCTGTTTAGAGATTGATCTTAAAATTTCCTTATATATCTCTGAGTGGATCAAGTAAAGCATCAATCTTGAACAGATGTATATTCATTCTTAGTAATAAATCCATTGAGTATTCGGAATTTGATACACAATCATAAGCTTTCCTTATTTGTCCAAACAAATATCATCTATGGTTCCACCAAAATATACTATTACAGATGAATTCTTTATCCACCCCATTCCGGAGTTATTTCTTAAGCTCTTTTAACTCAATCTACGTTTTTTGATAAGAGCTTAGAAGTAGACTTCGTATCGAGAATCGAGTCTATGATAACTCGATCTCCCAAATTTATATTACTCAAAAAATTTATCATGAAATACATTTGATAAATCCCTAATCGCAGATCTCAAACAATTTGAGACATTTCATCTTTACGTCCCGCAAATCCACCATATATCCTCAAAACACATACACATAACACTCAAATCATTGCAGTGTATATTCCACATTAATTCACTTATTTATTTCCATTTCACAATATACCATTCAAAATGGTACAAATGATGCACTAAGCATAACAATTTAAGCTAATCCACTTCACAGCTAACCTATTCATTTCTAGAATTACTTCGAAATCATACTTATTTAATAAACTTAGGTTAGTTGTCATTTTCCTTCTCTCTTACAGTCACTTCACAGTTTTTATACACACTTCCTCAAATTTTTATAATACTTTAAATAGTATATTATTCTGTAAAGCATACCCCAAAATTTTTCGGTCTATAAGTGTCTGATTTATACACATAAAATACAGAAGGAATGTATAGAACCAAAATTAATGGTAATGATATTGAATTATCAAATACACTTATCACATTCTCAGTCACATTCAATAGATATATCACTTCCCATAGTATCGAACAATCCCTATCTAGATACCCCGTCTATTCACATTTAATTCAGGCCTAAAGAATCTATAACAGGGCCAACTAACATGCGACCTCCCACAATGAACACTTTGGGTTGCATTACTCATCTGAGTATAGGTGGGGCTAGTAGTAGGGACCATTATACATGTATTACATTCTTTACAACATCAGTTACTCTATTACAATCGGTGAGTTCAAAGTTAATTTTGTTTGCTATAATTCAAAAGAATTATTCCAATACAGGGACATGTTTGTCATTTTCAAATTTATTTCTCTCTCTTCAAAATACATTTAAACAGGTGATCTTAAGATCTATATACTGATGATATCCCCATTCACACCAATATCATCATTTCAGGGTCTTACTTCAATCTAGACAAAGAAGTCCTTGTGGGGCCCTCATCGAGTCCCTTTCCGTACCTTATCGAACAGACCCTTCATTAAGATTGTAAGATCACCCATTTCATGTAAAATTCTTAGGTTACAACCCCTTTTGATAACCTTTAATTCACTAACTTCTGCACAATTTAAACACTTAACCCAAATTTACAATCACTTAATTCCTTTATACATTTAGAATATAGAGTACTACAGGGGATGTTAACCACTTTCAACACTTTTGATTCTAAAGACATCAACAGACATCAAGCCAACCTTGCTCAGAAACCAATAAAACTGTAATAGTCCAAATGTATAATAAATAACACGTTTTACACATAATTTCACGGTTGGGCTATATGCAATGCCTTTAACACTTGATCAATAACCGTAATAGACAGTAACTCGCATTAATATATAGAAATTTAGCATATGTAATTTAACATTTTTTCCTTAGACTTTACATCCCATGTTCCTATTTTACCATTTAAGTAGTACAATACTGAATGTATAAAAGAAAGTACAAATGCCTCCCGGATCGAGATAGAGCAACTTGGGTAATCCAAAATGCTGCCAATATTCTCTAATGTATACCCCTCTTTAACCGCTCATAATTTACTGTGGAGTGAAAATAAAAGGGTGAGCGAAACCTGCTCAGTAAAGGAATTGTATGCAGGATTGATATAACGAAATTTATATGCTCAAAAACATTTATTTTTCCTAAAAGTTCACTAAGCACAGTAATGGGAAGGATACTATAGTCGGCCAGGCAACTAGATGGAGCATGAAAGGTATTTTGAAATACCTATCTTGTCTTAGAAACCCAGAATGTGCTAACCGTAAATTTTTCATTTATTGGAAATTACAAATATTGGAAATAAATATTGAAGAAAATAGATAAATTGGAAATTATGGAAAATAATGAAAGAGGAAATTTAATTTGGATAAATGGAAATCCAAATTAAATAAGAAACTGAGAAAGAAAATATATATATTGTAAATACAATATATATTTTATTATTACATTTATATATATGTAAATGTTATTTAATTTAAAGTATATGAAAATATACATTTTTTATGTGTAAATATATATATATTATTAATGTATAATATATATTTATATAATATATAGTACAAAGTACTATATAATAAAATAATATAATTATATTTATAGTATAGTTATAAGTATAATTATAATTAAAGTATAACACAAAAAAAAGGGAAATAGAGAAGGAAGATCGGGGAAGAATCCCGATCCTCACAGGCGAGACCGACGGTGGCGAAGCTGCCACCGCCGGCGAGGGAAAAAGGAAAGGGACGACGCCGGAGACATGAGAAGAGGCGACCGGCAACAGGAAAAATGGAAAACAGAAGCGAAATCGAAGAGGGAACCGGCGGAAGCCGGAAGAGGAAAAAGAAAATGGATCTGGCGACGCCGGCCAAACCGGCCAACGACACTGCCACCGAAGCACCACCAGAGGGAGAGGAAGAGGATGGATGCCACCGGAGGCGCGATGAACGGCGGAGGAAGGCCGACGAAGAGGCGGAAGACACCGAAGGAAAATCGACTCAGTCCGCCGTCGTGCCGCCGATCCAGGCCGAACGGAGACCACAATCAGACTCGCCGTGCCGTCGGCCAGCTGAAGGGTGCTTGAACCGCCGGAGAACCGGCCACCGGCGAGGAACCGGCGAAGAGGGACAATGACCGGTCTGACGAGAAAGGAAAAAGAAAAAGAAAAAAAAGGAAAAAGAAAAAGAAAAGAAAAGAAAGAAAGAAAAAGAAAAGAAAAAGAAAAAGGAACAGAAAGAAAGAAAAGAGGAAAAAGAAGAAAGAGAGAGAAAAAGGAGAATTTTGAAAATTACGGGAAATCCCGAGAATTCGGAAAACCGAGAATTACAGGAATCGAAAATTCCCTCGATGACCGAGCTGATGGAATCGGGCGAGGTGAACACGGGCGCGACGAACGAGGCGATCGCCGACCCGAAACAGGTAAGGGATGCATGTGCAGCACTGTAAGGATATTTAGTCTACATGATTTTAATTATGAAATGTTTTATAAATATATTTCATGAAAAATATTGCGATGAATGATTGGTTGAAAAATTGTGGTGAAGTACCGGTTGAAATTATAAACTGTATTTTTCGTGCAGAAGGCTAGCCAATCGGCAGCCGTTATACTGCCGAAAAATTATCGAAAATTATCGAAAAATTCTAGAAAATTTCATAAAATCATAGTAAATAATTTTATTTCACGAGAAATGATTTTCAACCACGAAAATCGAGAAAATGAGTATTTTCCATAAAAACATGAATAAAATGAGAGTGATTTTAAAATATTCATGTTTTCGAGAATGATGATAATGAAATCACCTAAAAATCTCTTCGAGAATGGTGATAATGAAATCACCGAAAATTCTCTTGATATGTAAATTTCACGTAATACAAGATGAAAAATGAAAGGAAATAAAGTGAATATTTTTATATATATTTCTTAAATATTCACTAAATGGTTTTATAACCTTTATGGTTTTAAATGATGAAATTATATATTTTTATAAATTCCATAAAGGTTTTCTGATGATGAAAAATATGGTTTTGAGACTAGATGGCATCCTATCATGCTGATATGTGATATGTGATATGTAACATGTGATATGTAATATTGATATGTGATATGTAGTCCCGGCCGACACCTGATCAGTGATCCGTCGAGGACAATTATAGACTAGGCCATAGATCTGACATGATTATTCATACCCTTCGGGTCTATAGCATGATATAGTGACGACCCAGTGGACGGGCTGGGCTTGCGTGCCTAAGTCTCCATATATGAAAATGTTTTATATGATATGTGATATGTGAAATGTAAATGTTTTACATGATATGTGACAAGTTAAATGAAAATGATTACATCATTTTACATAATGCTTATTTCAGTACTGATTTTAGTACTACGAGATGATTTTCATATGATATTGTGATATGAACATGTAATATGTTTTAAAAAGGAAGAAGAGTTTATAAGTCTACTATTCTTACTATGATTTGAAATTGAATATTAGACTATATGTGACATGAATATGTGATATGTTTTTCCAAAAAGGAAAGAGGAGGAAAAATAAATCTAATATTCTTATTTTGAAATTTAAATTGAATGTTGATTTAAATGATATATATGTTATACGAAAATGATTTAATAGCTGATTTTGCTATTTAAAGTACTGTACTAATTATGGTTGTACAGTAAAACATGAAATGAATTTAAATGAGAATGATGGAATTAACTAATATTCTTTTCAAAGGATATATGAATATTAGTTACTTTATTTAAATGCTTTATTTTATAAAAGCATTATTTTGAAGAGAATATGAAAATGATATGCAATGAAAAGGTAAAAGGATATAAATTTCAAACGAAAAGAAATTTATTACTCTCTACAGTTGCTTCTAGGCTCCGGGACAAGATAGGTATTTCAAAATACCTACCTTACTCCATCCGGATTCCCTAGCCGACTGATATCATTCCTACATGCGAGCCTAGAGCCCATAGGAAAAATGAAAAAGATTTTCAGCATATAGGAAGCTGAATATCAAGTATGCATATAATTCTCTTACTGAGCCGTGGATTGCTCACCCCTTAATTTTAACATTTCAGGTTTTCGAAGACTGAGAGTCTAGCACTTAGAGGATTTTCGACTGCGCATTTGGGGACGATGCGACAGGTCGATTTATTTAATAAGGTATGATCATTTATTTTCTGTATTTAGACTTATCGACAGTATTACTTTCTTATGAAGTAGAAATCGGGATGTAATTCATATTATAATTTAATATGAAATTGTGTATATGTAAAAGAAAAGTAAAGTATCGCAGACAACCCAACCAAATAAGATGTATAGAATAAGGTGAAAAATAGGGTCACGGGCTGTGACAGATTTAATGGTATCAGAGCAAGGTTGGCCTGATGTCTATTGATACTTTGGAAAGGAAATGTGTTGAAAAGGTTAACATCCCCTATAGTACTGTGTAGTCTAAATACATAAAGAAAATAAATGATTGCGAATTGAGTTAAGTGTTTAGAAAGGGGTGAGAATTATGAACTAGGGATGTCAAAAAGGGAAAACGGCTCAGGAATTTTACCTAAAATGGTGATCTTATGATCTAAATGAAGGTCGGTTCGGTAAGGAACAGAAATAGACTCGGTGAGGGCCCCACCAGTACTTTTCTGTCCGGATCGAACTGAGACCTGAAAGTGATGATATAAAGGAGGGGAATGAAATATCATCATTAAATAGACCTTAAGATCACCGATTGAAGGTATTTTGAAGAGAGAGAAAATTTTTGGCCAAAATGACCAAAATACCCCTGCCTCTAAAATTTTACCGGGAGTTAAAATAGACCAACAGAAGTTGGAATTGTTTGATCTGACAGAGAAATTGATGATGTAAAGCTGAATTACAAGCAAAAGAATCCAATTGTGGATTTTAATGAACTTCTCTATCGAAATTGAATAAGACTTAAATTCCTGGTATAAGTATCGAAAAGGATACTATTAGCATATGGAGGATAAGGCCTTTGGTTTAAAGGTATACTGAGGAGAAAGAAATAAATGTCGAAACGACGAAAACGCCCCTATGTTGGGCGATGTGCTGAATAGTGATGAAACCAAATGATTTCAAATTCCTTGATGGTAATGGAATTATTAATGGCATAGAGGATGTCATAAGGATATACTGATCCCTATTATTGATTCCACTTACACTTTGATTATGGACGCGAAGTGCGAGTGACCTAGTGAACGGGCTAGGCCTCATGACGAAACCTCGAGGGGTGACCTAGTGAAAGGGCTGGGCAGTCTCAAAGAGGTTAGTACACATGTGTATAGGCGGACGGCGGACGGGCCGGAGCCTTATATGATGCGATCCAATAAGAGTGTGTAGTGGAAGGTCATAAGATGATCGGCCTGGTTATTGATGATAAGGGCCTGAATTATGAGGTACTGAATTGGATATTATTACAGGATCGTTGGATATTATGAAAGTGAAATGAATACAGAAACTGATTGAGAAAGTAAATAGAATAGGTAATGAAATCCATAGCAGTACGATTGATCGAGGTTCTATACACTTATACTATTCTTGAGGTATTAATTGAATAATTAATTATAGAACTGGAGCATTATGAGATATGCCTTGCAAATTGATGTACTGTATGGAGTATTGTGAATTGGAGAATATGCACAAGAATAGTAAAGTGATAAAAGAAGATGACAGCTAACCTAAGTTCTTCAGGACCCTTGAGATAGAACTGTGATGGGCGACCCAATGATGGGCGACCCGTAATGGATCATATGTGTGAGATGCAGGCGAACTATGTTATCGCCAACTCACTTGTAAGGGTAAACCTGGGGCGAAAGGATCGCCTAGGGGATGCTCGCCGACGGCCGATTCAAACGGGCGGGACTCTTACAAATAGCTCAGTGGTAATACGAGTGTAAGGAACTAGGTACGTACGGGTACCAGGGTTCGAACCTCGTGGATAATATGCTAAAGGGAGTTAAACCTGAATTTATTAAATGAACTTGATTCCAAAGTAAATTATAGTGGTAATAAATTGGTTAGCTGTAACATGTGTTGATAACTGTTGTACTTACTACAGCTTACTGGAATTAGATTTGTAAGGCTGTAAAGTATGAGTAAATAATGAAATCAAGGTAGAGTATGAGTCGAAATGAATCGAATAGTAAATGTCTCTGCCTTGAGAATATACAGTCTAAATGATAGGACATGAGGATGAATGTCCGAATTAATAAGAAATATGTGATTAAAGAAAGTATCGGATTTGATTTCCGATAGAACTTCCAGAGTTATGTAAATTGGAGGAATCAAGATAACATTGACTCGATTTTGAATATAAAATCTGATTCTAAGCTTATATCGGAGAACTTAAGAAAATCCGAAAGCTTAAGAAATCCACTCTGGAAAATGTGAGAATAATGAAATGCACGTGTATAAGGTGTAATTGAAGGAAATACAGATAACGTAAATTGAGGATAAGAAAGTTATCTGTATAAGTGTAAGTGAGAGAAGCACTGATGATATTGAGATGTAGATGAAATAAAGTGATATAGT
This sequence comes from Heritiera littoralis, assembly GCA_031772115.1. Lineage (NCBI taxonomy): Eukaryota > Viridiplantae > Streptophyta > Magnoliopsida > Malvales > Malvaceae > Heritiera > Heritiera littoralis. The sequence continues at coordinate 4,496,098 of JAPDPK010000042.1, forward strand.
AAATGTTTACTATCTAATAAAGTTCTCATGAAGAACAAGTATTCATCTACATGAAAATAGACGCTTTATTGATCTGATCATAGATATACGATGAGTTAATAAGACTAACCTCAGTATAAAGCGTCCTTAGATAAAAGATTGGAGACTAATGTCCGTAAGATGATGATTAGAACTCGGAGTGAATTTTACGAGTTCCTATTGAGGTTACGAGGTTAATGATTTACCTTGTGAGGTATATAAGCCTAATGAATGAGGCATCCATATGAGGATAAGTGATGAGATATTGATATAGTTTAAGACATCAATGGAAAATGAGCAGCATTATGGTATAACCCTTAAACTCTTAAAGACTGTAATTTATAAGTTAAGATTGGCAACTAAGAGATGTGGCTAGACAGTGTCTCTTTCTGAGATAGATAATCTCGAAATGACAGATGACAGTGAACTTGTCGATGATATAGAGATAATGATTGAGATACGAAAGTAATGAGTCTAGCTAAATATTATTGCCAGTCTATAGAAGAGTTCTGGGTTAGCTGCTCTATAGATGTGATTGCTAATTAAAGAAGTTAAAGTGGATGAGTAAATATAAAGATGGCATATAAGATGTTAAAAGAGGTAATAGTGGAATATGTTATCACTAAAGAAAAGTAATTGAAATGATGATAAAGGAAAGGATGAATATGTCATAAGAGGAAAGTACATGATGAAGAAGGATCACGAATATGAAGTAGTTCCCGAAGTTAAAAGCTAACAGTGATTTTGTGGTTATCACATGATTATGGTTGGATATAAGATCGAGCCAAACTCGATAAAGGAAAGGTAATCATACTCCAAGGAGTAAAGAAATGATCTACATTTTACTGCCAATAATGTAAATGGAAAAATGATAAATATATATACAACCACCTTAGAAATGGTGGAATTACATGGATAATGTGGTGACGAAAATGATGATTGATTTGTCACCTATGAAATTTAAATTATGAAGAATATAAACTCAGGTATATTCTAAAACTTAAGTGATATAGAGTATACCATAAGAATAAGAGATGTAATGATGAGATTACATGGAAAGACAATATGGAAAGAAAATGATGAGTAAATAGCAAAGTCTGCAAATGAGCTGCAGCATTTGATGAAATAAATGTGAAAATGAGTATTATGGATAATGAGGAATTCAAAGAGATATGATAATATGAAAGTGATTATAGACTGATAGTCTAGATGGAATCACTTATCCATTTTCAGGCTCTTGAAGTCTATAGTGCCATAGTCGAGATTTGATTATAAAATGATGAGAATGTATGTGAAGTTACAGTGAGCTAGTACTGTATACAAGTGTCTGAATATATAAGAGAAGTGACTGTACCTTTAAATTTCAATGCTCTGTCCCAGTGGGCTACTCGCAGCTATATTTATCCGAGAAAGCCATCAAATAATCCTCGTGATTAATCTAGAAAGTTTGAAAGTAAGGGGTGAGCGAACCACATGCTCAGTAAAGGAGTCGTATGCTGCTTGATATAATGAAATCTATATGCTGGAAAATATTTATTTTTTTTCCATAAATCTAAATGGAATAAATCCTTTAATTTCCACCACCTCAGTAACAGTTTAAAACACGTGACAGTACAGTGGTAAAACAGTAGTTACGGTAAACAACCTTTTCAGTACAGTAGCTTATAAATATCCAAATCACTAGATAACAGTTCAGAAATTATTTCTATTTAGAAATAATTTTCAAAGTATTCTTTCTCGATAACAGTAAATTTCCTTTCAGTTCAGTAAATAGTATTTTGTATAATTCAGTTAAGTAAACAGTAATCAGTAGATTTCAGTTCAGTAAACCGAAATCAGTAACTACTAGTTCAGTAAACAGTAATCAGTAGATTTCAGTTCAGTAAACCGAAATCAGTAACTACTAGTTCAGTAAACAGTAATCAGTAGCTACTAGTTCAGTAAACAGAAATCAGTAGCTACCAGTTCAGTAAACAATATTTCCCAATGCAGTACAGTTCAGTAAAACAGTATTTCGGTATGGTTCAGTTCAGTAAACAGTAACTCACAGTGCAGTACAATAAAACAGGATTCAATAAATCCCTTCAGTAAACAGTAATCAGTAAGTTGAGACTAGGCATCACCCTACAATTAAATCATGCTATCATCGTCCACTAAGGGACACAGTAATCATCCCCGAAGGGACATAGTAATAGTATACAGTGAGATCTATGGCCATGATCTATAGGGTGTCCTCGGTGTACACTTGCCAGGTGACATCCGGGACGCCGATGACAGGCGGGTCAATCAGCCACGTGACAGTAACAGTAATAATGTGATGCATGAAACTCGGGGCCTAAGTCTCAAAACAGTATAGAAACCGTACCATAGCCTTTATGGATCTTATTCAAAGTAATTTGAAATATTTCATGTTTATCCATAAGGCTCTCACATTTTCATATATCATCACCTTTATAGAATTTATAAAATAAATAAAATCATCAATTAATTCCATAAAGGTATAAAAATATTCATTTTCTCATAAAAATACCTTTAAGGAAATCAAATGAATTAAATCATTTGTTTGAAGAATTATATTTCAAAAAGGTATTTTATTCTCCATTTTCGCATACAGTAAATCCATCAGTAAATATTCATGTATCAAGTGAGAAAGTAAATAAATATTCAATTTGAATATTTAATATCACATAAAACAAATCAATTTCTCACTTTAATAAAAATATAAAACATGAATATTTAATTTCTCATAACTTTCTCAAAATTTCTAATTTATGGAAAATTGGTAGAAATTATATTCAAAATTTTCCATTTAAATCATTTCATGCTTCTAAAATATTTTGGAATATTTTAGAATATTTTTGGAAAATTTCCGACAGCGTAACAGCTGCGGATTTCTAACCTCCTGCACACAGTCATAGTATATAAACCAACTTTTCAACTACAGATTTTGCATGTTTTCAAACCAAATCATGCATCCAATATTCTCATAAAATTTAGCTCAAGAAAACATGCAATTCATTATATCACTACAACTCACACACTCCCCCCTTACCTGTCTTACGAAACCGAGCTTCCCGGTTACGCCAGACGAAATCCTTAATTCCTGGCTGCAAAATAAATTTATCAAAATTATCATTAATTTTCCTCTAAATTTGAAGCCATTAACTTTCATAAAATGCAGCCACTAATGTCCTTTAATAAGTACAACCAGTATAAATTATACTAGTATTAAAATTCAATTTGTTCATTCTAACTTCTTTTTCGGTTTTAATTTCACCATTTCCAATCTCTAGGATTATTCTCTACCAAAATCCTAATTTTTCAGCATATTTTTGTGCCTTCAAGTGTCATGGCTGAATCCCTTAATGGCCATTGTCATTGACTTTTCAACATTTTTCTTTCCATTTTCTTGGTTCCAATTTATTACTCCTTGTCTACGTGAACTACTCTAGCCATTTTCTTGCATGAAGCTTTAAATCCTCCTTTATTCCATGTCCAACCGAGACCTTCCAAAATTTGTCAAATTTGGATTCTTCCTTCTTTTAAAGTTTCAAGCTTCCTCTTCCTTTTTATTTGCCCTCTATCATTTATTTCTCATCATCATCATCATACCATTTCTAACATAATTTCTTTGTTTTTTCTAAATCTATACCACAATCACAACTTATGCTAATTCCATGATTTAATTTGATTTAACTAAAATTAATATTATAATCATGCTTCTCATGTTTAGAAACATAGAAATAAGCTATTGAATATCAGCAAAACCATGGAAATCTTTAAACTTACCTTGACCGAGTGTCCCCTCCAAAACAGAACAAGTTTCTGTTTTCAAGTTCAGCCTCTTCTCTTAGTTCTTTGATGGTTTAATTGATGGAGGAAGGATTATGGTGAAGGCATAGATGATTAGATATCAAAGTATGATTTTTATTGAATTTTTTTCTTGGATGAACGATGGCCAAAACAGAGCACAAACCGAACCAATTTCTGGTTCTCGTAAGACACAGCAGAATCGGTGATGAAGATGGCCATTTGTTGAAGTATTTCTTCACTTAGTCTTTTTTTTATTCAAGGTATCCAATAACCTTATGCCACTTAGCTTCTTATCAAGTTTTCTCATCAGTCCTTATCTTAAAATTCATTAAATGACTGAAGAAAAACTGCAGCAAAAGTGGCGTGTATGTCTTTCTTTCTGCACGTCTTTGACCTCTCTTTTATTATCTTTGTTTTATACTTCAACAATTATAATTGCTCACCTATTACTTTTGAGCTTCTTTTATTTATTTTGTATGAATTATATGCCCTTTTCCCTCATAAAATCTGCCTTAAAATATTTTTTTTCTGATGCAAGTACCGAACAGCAAGTTGGCGTGGAGTATATGCTGATCAGTTTTGTTTGTCTTGTATAAAATTCTTCCTTACTTTATTTCAGCCAATAAAATCCTTACATATTTACTTTAGTTGCTTTATCTTTTAAGCATCATTTCCCTTCTATTTTCTACTATAAAATTTATATTTTATCCAATTTCTTTATGGCTGAACCGAATGGTATAAGAGCAGCAACAAAGTGGCGTTGAATAGCTGCCTATTTTCTTGACTTTTCTTTGTCTCCTTGGTAGCCTTTTAAGTCAATAAAATTTCAGCCTTATTTCAACTTAATAAAGCCTTTTTCATCCATTTTTACATCTCCACATATAACTTAATGTCAGCCAAAAGCAAGTGACGTACATGTTAAAATTTTCTGATCAATCTTTAGTTTAATTCCCTCTTTATCTTGTGTGTTCATCCAATGATAATTGCCATGGTTCAACACATAAAATTTCCCTCTCTTAAGGAAATAATTTCTTGTATATTATTCTATAACAACCTCACTTCCATTCTAAATTTTCTGATTTATTTTTCTTCCTTCACTCCATACTTTACTTCCTATTCATCTCTTTAATTTTCATTCTCATTCTTATACACCATATTGACAAATTAAAATTTTGAAAATTCCATAATATAAAGTGGAATCTTATATTCAATATTTATTTAATTCCACTAAATAATTTATTTCGGTTATCAATCTTTTACAATATGATGTACAATATATATAAAAATATCGGGTCTCACATTTCTCCCCTCCTTAAGAAATTTGGTCCTCCAAATTTCACCTGGACCTATCACTGAAAGAGCTCTGGATACTTTTCTCGCATAAGACTCTCTACTCCTAAGTAGTCTCCTCCTCAGTGTGATATTACCAGAGTACCTTAACTAAAGGAATAGTCTTAGATCGAAGCACTTTATCCTTTTTATCCAAGATCCATATCGGTTTCTCAACGAAATTCTTATCCTCTCTAATTTCCAGTGGCTTATGTTGAATTACGTGAGAAGGATCTGGATAGTACTTTCTCAACATCGAGACATGGAATACGTTATGCACTTTTGACTGCTCTGGTGGTAGTGCTAACCGATATGTCACATCTCCTACGCGATCTAAGATCTCGACCAGTCTAATTTGTTGAGGACTCAGCTTTCCTTTCTTATCGAATCTCATTTGGCCTTAGGGGGTGAGACCTTTAAAAATAGATTATCACCTGTACCTCTTGGGAATCTGTTCAACCACATAGGGAGCTAATAACTTACAGTCTCCCACTTTTCCCATGCTATCGTGGATCTATATCATCTGCCATATATAGTTTCGTAAGGTGTCATACCCATATTCATCTATTAGCCATTACTATAAGTAATCTCTGCCAAGTGTAGATGATCGTCCCAAGAGCCTTTAACATCAAATGCACACGCTCACGCATCTCCTCAAGCATCTATATCGTATGCTCGGACTGTCCGTCAGTCTGCGGATAAAATGCGGTGCTAAAACTCAATTGGGGTCCCATAGCTTCATGAAGTCTCTCTCTCTCTTTATAATGAGATGTGAAGCAGGATTCCCTATCAGATATAACGCTCGTTGGAACACCATGTACTCTCACTATCTCCCTGACATACAATTCGGCTAAAGCAATAATTGAATTGGTAAATTTCATAACCAAGAATCTGGGCAGACTTCGTTAATTTATCCCTAATTATCCAGATAGCATCAGATTCTTTACGGTTTCTCCGAATTTCATTTAATTTAGGAGTACAACCAAAGTAAGAATTTTTCTTCCTTATATAATTTCTAACTTCCAGTTAATCCTGTCTTTAAGATAAGACTACCAGTATACTTTTACAATTCGAATTTCCTTGAAATCCCACATTTCCTTTTTCACAATCAATTTATACTCCCTGAATTTATTTATCATCTTTGGGAGTTAACAATTTTCACTTCTTTCCATACAGTAAAAAATTCACACTATTTATCACTGATTATCTCATTTTGTGCCAAGCTGATATTGATTTAATGACTATCAATTAAACGATTTAATCAGTAGTATGTAATTGTCCAGTAGCTTTTAAATCCAGTGCACCCGCTCTCAACATATCATTGAGCGTTTACATATTACGCTCGAATATTTAATCAGTACTAAGCGGTGCTATCAGTAAATTTGGAATCCCAAAGCCTTTTTCTATTTTCTATAAGCATATGGCCAATCAGAGATTTCCAATCACATGTACTCGCTCACTGGAACTTTACATACATTCTCACCATTTCATAGATATATATCGACTAGGCACTCAAGAGATTAGGAAACTTGATGATGTAGAAGTGAATCAATTTGATCAATCAGTCTATAGTCACTTCCATAACATCATAGTTCTTTCAGATTCATTACTATTCCACAATAATCATTTCACAGTTTAGCTAAGGCTACATTTCACTTGCAAACCTTAATATTAACCATCCATTACAGTTATTGAGACATTAGGTATAATTTTTCCTGACATCTCTTTTCATATTTAGTTATCATTACATCCCTCATTCTCATGGTACATATAATATCACTTAATTGTATATTGTACCTGAGGATGTAATCTTTTCATAATCAAATTCTGTAATTGAATTTATCAAAATACCAATTCCGTCTCCACATTACTTATGAAATTTCACAATTCCAATATATATATATATATATATATATATCCATTTACATGACAAGTAGTACTTCATTTATATACTCCTCTGAGTATAACTAATTTTATCCGTTAAGTTTGGCTCGATCTTATATCTAGCCATAACCACATGAAAATCAGAGGAAATCACAGTCAATCTTAGATTTGGGAACTACCTCATAATTCGTGTTCCCTTATCATCATATGATTTGTCTTTTAATACATTTTCATCCTTGCACATTTATCACTTCAGTTGCTTTTCCAAGTGGTATAGTACTCTTCCGTTAAAACCTTTTAACATTTTTGAATACTATACTCCCATATATATGTATCATATCAATGAAGCAGCTGATTCCACAAACTCCTCGATAAATCCTTATTCACTTTATCATTCGAGACCACACATCTCTAATAGTGTTATGATTCAGTTAAAACTCAATTTTACTGAGCTTAACAATAAAATTCTCAATTCCCAGAAGTTTGTGAAATCGTTCAAGGGTGCTGCTTATATTATTCAAATGAATTGGAATATATTCACATCATAGTCGTATGCTATTATACTTTACTTGTATGTGATCGAAATATATTATTCATTAAACTCACATATATCACAAAATATTTCATTAGCCTCCTAGGCACCATCAAGCACTCGTTAAAATTATATCAAGTTCTGAATATTATCTTATAAACATCAATCTCTAGGCTTTTATCTGTTGACACCCTATTCAAAGATTGATTTTAGGATTTCCTTACACTCTCTCCAACGAGATCATCCGTGTTTCCTCCGAACACCTTTATACAATAAATTCTTTATCCACAATTTTGAGGAGTAATTTCTTAAGCTCTTCAAACTCCTTTATATTCTTTGATAAGAACTTAGAAATGGAATCCATACTGTGAATCATGTCACTGATCTCTCCAATTCACATTATTCCAAAAATTGATTTAAAAATTTATTCAGTAACTTCTAAATCATAATCTCTTATCATCTCGGATGTTTCATTATTTACATCCTGCAAATCTACTATGTATCCCCAAAACACATACGTATAACTTTCAAATCATTTAACATATATTTCAATCGACTCACTTATATATATATATATATATGTTTTCACTTCATAATATACCATTCTGTATAGCATATTTCAAAATATTCCAGTTCTATAAATATCTGATTTATACTTATAAGAAATAGAAGGACTAGTTGAACCAGAATTAATAACACTGATATTGAATCATCAATGCATAATTTACCTTTTCAATTACACTCAGTAAGTGTATCATTTTTCATAATATCCATTAATCCCAAATCAAATACCCCGTCTTTTCACATTTAATTCAGGCCCTAAAGAATCCATAACAGGGCCGACTATCTCGCGACCTCCTATAGTATCCACTCCGGTCGCATTACACATTAAAATATAAATGGGCTCACAGTAGGGATCATTAAACATGTAATATGTTCTTTACACCATCAGTTACCCTATCACCATCAATCAATTCCGAATCAATTTAATCATCTTCGATTCGGGGGAATTATTTCAATATAGGGGCATGTTCGTCATTTCCCAGTTTGTTTCTCTCTCTTCAAGATACCTTTAAACAGGCGATCTTAAGATCTATACATTGATGATATTCTATTCCACTCCAATATCATCATTTCAAGGTCTTAGTTCGATTTGGACATAGAAGTCCTGGTGGGGCCCTCACCGAGTTCCTCTTTGTACCTTACCAAACAGACCTCCAGTAAGACCATAAGATCACCTATTTCATGCAAAATTCTCGGGTTATAATCTTTTTTTGTAACCCTTGATTCGTAAACTTTCACAGCATTTTAAACATTTAACATACTTTACAGTCACTTGGTTTCTCTATCCATTCAGACTATACAGTACTACAGGGGATGTTAATCATTCAACACACTTTTTGTTCTAAAAGCATCGACAAACATCAGGCCAACCTTGCTCTGATACTATTAAAATTATAGACTATGACCATAGATCTGACATGATTATTCATACCCTTCGGGGTCTATAGCATGATATGAGTGACGACCCAGTGGACGGCTGGGCGTGCGTGCCTAAGTCTCCATATATGAAAATGTTTTATATGATATGTGACATGTGAAATGTAAATGTTTTACATGATATGTGACAAGTTAAATGAAAATGATTTACATCATTTTACATAATGCTTATTTCAGTACTGATTTTAGTACTACGAGATGATTTTCATATGATATGTGATATGAACATGTAATATGTTTTAAAAAGGAAGAAGAGTTGATAAGTCTAATATTCTTACTATGATTTGAAATTGAATATTAGACTATATGTGACATGAATATGTGATATGTTTTCCAAAAAGGAAAGAGGAGGAAAAATAAATCTAATATTCTTATTTTGAAATTTAAATTGAATATTGATTTAAATGATATATATGTTATACGAAAATGATTTAATAGCTGATTTTGCTATTTAAAGTACTGTACTAATTATGGTTGTACAGTAAAACATGAAATGAGATTTAAATGAGAATGATGAGAATTTAACTAATATTCTTTTCAAAGGATATATGAATATTAGTTACTTTATTTAAATGCTTTATTTTATAAAAGCATTATTTTGAAGAGAATATGAAAATAATATGAAATGAAAAGGTAAAAGGATATAAATTTCAAACGAAAAGAAATTTATTACTCTCTACAGTTGCTTCTAGGCTCCGGGACAAGATAGGTATTTCAAAATACCTACCTTACTCCATCCGGATTCCCTAGCCGACTGTAGTATCATTCCTACATGCGAGCCTAGAGCCCATAGGAAAAATGAAAAAGATTTTCAGCATATAGGAAGCTGAATATCAAGTATGCATATAATTCTCTTACTGAGCCGTGGTTTGCTCACCCCTTAATTTTAACATTTCAGGTTTTCGAAGACTGAGAGTCTAGCACTTAGAGGATTTTCGGCTGTGCATTTGGGGACGATGCGACAGGTCGATTTATTTAATAAGGTATGATCATTTATTTTCTGTATTTAGACTTATCGACAGTATTACTTTCTTATGAAGTAGAAATCGGGGATGTGATTCATATTATAATTTAATATGAAATTGTGTATATGTAAAAGAAAAGTAAAGTATCGCAGACAGCCCAACCAAATAAGATGTATAGAATAAGGTGAAAAATAGGGTCACGGGATGTGACAGAGAAGCAATTATAAGGAATAATTGTTAAATTGTTGATATAAAAACAATTTAAAATATTCTCAATAATTAAATGGTAAGAAAACCATTTAATAACACTTCAGTATTATTCAAAGTCATATGACACTAAACAGTAATAAATGACAGTACGGCAAATAGTTTTAGTGAACAGTAGTAGCAATACCATAATGATACGAAAAATAATGGAAATAGAATTTAACACAATAACACTTCAGTAAAACAATAACCAGTTCAGTGAATAGTTTCACTTTAACAATTTATTTGGTAAACACATTCAATTGGGACAATTAAGTAAACAGTAACAGTTTTTCAGTAAACAGTTACAGTTCAGTTTCCAGTTCAACACACATCACAATGAAGTGAACAGTTTTAGTAAACCGTATTAGGTTTTAGTGACAGTAAAATGTTCATTTCAAAACATTACCAGTTCAGTAAAACATTTTTAATAATGGTTCGGCAACAGTAAGCCTTTTAGTAACAGTAAACAATTCAGTAATGGTACGATAAACAGTTTCGTAAATAGTATAAAACATTTCAGTACAATAAAATACTTGAATTTCGCAATACAGTGACAATTCCATAAACATTTCTTAATCAGTAATGATTTCCATAAAATACTTTCAATTCAATAAATAGTAATAATTCAGTACGGTTCAGTAAGATAGTTAACAGTAAATCACAGTTCAATAAATAGTTAACAGTAGGTGGAGACTAGGCATCACCCTCGGTATATCATGCTATAATCCTCGTAGGGAACAGTAACAGTAACAGTAACATTAAACAGTAAGATGTATGACCATAGTCTATAAATTCCTCGATCGTACAATGATCAAGTGTCAACTGGAACGCTGAAGATAGGATCAGTGTCAACAGCTTCACACAGTAACAGTACAATAATACATGTGAGCATGATATGAGGCCTAACAGTCTCAAAACAGTGTTTAAACAGTGATATCACCTTTATGGAAATCATTAAAACCTTCAGTCAATTTATAAAGGAAAATTTAATAAAATAGTGAATATTATACTGAAACTAATTTATAAAATATTCACTATTCAACACTTCACTTTATAAACCATATATTTCACAAGCACTTAGGAGAAATTTCCAATAACTAAACTTCGAATAAATTCAGTAACATAAATATTTAAATAATAATTTTCGATAAAATTCCAACTTATGAAAAATATTGAAAATAAATTCCAAACACATAATTTCACTCATTCTATACACATAAAATATTTCATGATATTTTAGAAAATTTTGGAGGAAATTTTGACAGCATAACATCTGCGATTTCCCTAACCTCCCAGCACTTAAACACAGTATTCTTTTCAGCTGTAAACCACAGATTGGCATGATTTCAAAGGTAATCCAATACTAAGTATTTTCATAAAATTAAATCCATAAAAATTATGCATTCGTTATATCCCTACTGCTTCCACACTCATCCCTTACCTATCCTGTGTTACCGATCTTCTCAATAACATCACACAAAATTCATTTATCCCGACTGCAAAACAATTTCACCAAAATTCTTAGCTCATTTAATACTTATTTTAAGCCATATTCCATGTCTAATTGCAGCCACATTGTATACTGCTAATATTAATGCAGTATAATATACATTGGTAGAAATTCCTAACTTCTTCGTTTTAAGTCAGATTTTAAATCCGATCGCATCGATGGACTCCTTGAATTTTCTACAATCTAATGGCACCTAAAAACTATCAAATGCAGCCAAGAATAAGGGTCCCCTTGCCTAGGCCGAATCTTGATGGTGATGAATCCCAAGGATTTTCAACAATTTCTCACTTAATTCTTGTCTAATCATGTACATTACATCATTTCTGTCATTTTTCATGCATGAAACACAATGAATCTATGAGATCCACACATGACCAAAATCCCCCTTTAATGGCAAAATTTGATTTAGCTAATTTCAATTGAAACAAATGGTGTAATCATGCTTAACATGCTTGAAAATGCCTAAATCTACCAATAGTTTTTTTTTTAAAAAAAGCATAAGGATAGGAAAGGGGATACCTTGGCCAAAACTTCCCTCTTTCCTTTCTCCTTGATTTGTCACTTATACAAAAAAAAATATTGGTAAGGTTGAATAGAGCTCAAAGAGTAGATGAATTTTGGTATAAAAACCTTGGTGAGATTGTGTGTGTGTAAAGAGAAATGAAAGTTTGAAGTTTCTTTCCCTTCTCTTTCAATGATGGTGGACGTGTGAGGGAGGTAGAAGATGAAGCAATAGTGGCCAACTAAAGAAAGAAAGAATACTTGAGAATATTCTAGATAGGGAAAAAATTACAAAATGCCCTTAGTTATGTAAATTTTGGATAATTTTGCCCTTAAGCTTCAGTAGTGGGAGAAATACGCTTTTACCCCCGTGACTTGCCAGTGAATTTCTACGATTTAACCACTGTTTCAATAAATCTTTTGACACTGTCTTAACCTACTTTTCATGCATAATATCATGGTATTTTTACTTCATCCCAATTCTTTTTAGTTTGGGTGCCATTTAGAAAATGCCCTCGAGACGTAACCATTATGTTCTAATTTGTTGTCCACCTTTCACAAAATAATACAAAATAATATAAAAATTATTTTTATACCTTAAATCATCATTTTATATCTATTACACCCAATGTACACTGTATTATCAATTTCGAGCCCACCAAAACACAAAAAAAATAAGTGGGGCCCACATTGTACTTCCACTTAAAATCACTAAATGCATTAAATTTCACTTAATAAATAATTACATATCACATGTACAGTATAGTAGAAACGGGTCTCACACTTTATCACATACTTATGTTAAACAATAAACAGTTTACAAAAATATAATTTATTCAATTTACAAAATAGGATTGTTTACAAAATAGTAATTATTCAATTTTTACATCCCCCGAGTATAGTTTACAATAAAGTAGTACTGTGCAAATATGCCTGAATATGTATATAAACGAATTTGACTGTACCTCTTGGATCTTCTAGTGTGAGACCCATTTCTATTGTACTGTCAATGTGGGATGTAATTATTTATTAAGTGAAATTTAATGTGTTTAGTGATTATAAGTGGAAGTGTAATGTGGGCCCCACTTATTTTTTTTGTGTTATGGTGGGCTCAAAACTGATAATACAGTTTACAGTGGGTGTAATAGATATAAAATGATGATTTTGAGGTATAAAAATAATTTTTATATTATTTTGTGAAAGGTGAAAAACAAATTGGAAAATGACGGTTACATCCTGAGGGCATTTTTGTAAATGGCACCCAAACTAAAAAGAATTGGGATGAAGTAAAAATACCATGATATTCTATATGAAAAGTAGGTCAAGACGGTGTCACAAGATTTATTGAAACAGTGGTTAAATCGTAGAAATTCGTCGACGAGTCGCTGGGGTAAAATCATAATTTCTCACTAACCGTGTATTGCGCATCGACGAAACCACTTCTAATCATTAAGATACATTAAATAAGAGTATTTGGTACTGGAATCCAAAATTTTGGAGTACGATTACATGGTTTTTACGACTATGGAAGCTTAAGGGCAAAATTGTTCGAAATTTACATAACCGAAGGCATTTTGGTAATTTTGTCCCTATCTAGAATATTCTCAAGTATTCTTTCTTTCTTCAGTCGGCCACTATTGATTCATCTTCTACCTCCCTCACATGTCCACCATTGTTGAAAGAAAAGAGAAGGAAACTTTAAGCTTTCATTTCTCTTTACACACACATACAATTTCACTAAGGTTTTTATACCAAAATTCATCTACTCTTTGAGCTCTATTCAACCCTACCAATATTTTTTTGTATAAGTGACAAATCAAGGAGAAAGGAAAGAGGGAAGTTTCGGCCAAGGTATCCCCTTTCCTATCCTTATGCTTTTTTTTTTAAATCCAATGGTAGATTTAGGCATTTTCAAGCTTGTTAAGCATGATTACACCATTTGTTTCAATTGAAATTAGCTAAATCAAATTTTAAAGGGGCGTTTCGATCGTGTGTGGATCTCATAGATTCATTGTGTTTCATGCATGAAAAATGATGGAAATGATGTAATGTACATGATTAAACAAGAATTAAGTGAGAAATTGTTGAAAATCCTTAAGATTCATCACCATCAAGATTCAGCCTACGCAAGGGGACCCCTATTCTTGGCTGCATTTGATAGTTTTGAGGTGCCATTAGACTGTAGAAAATTCAAGGAGTCCATTGGTGAGATCGGATTTAAAATCCGACTTAAAATAGAGAAGTTAGGAATTTCTATCGGTGTAGATTATACTACATTAATATTAACATTGTACAATGTGGCTGCAATTAGATATGGAATGTGGCTTAAAAATAAGTATTAAATGAGCTAAGAATTTTGGTGAAATTGTTTTGCAGCCGTGATAAATGAATTTCAAGTGATGTTATTGAGAAGATCGGTAACACGAGACAAGTAAGGGATGAGTGTGAAAGCCGTAGGGATATAGCGAATGCATGATTTTTATGGATTTTATTTTATGAAATACTTAGTATTGAATTACCTTTGAAATCATGCCAATATGTGGTTTACGGTCGAAAAGAATACTGTTTTTAAGTGCAGGGAGGTTAGGGAAATCGCAACTGTTATGTTGTCGAAATTTCTTCTAAAATTTTCTAAAATATCATGAAATATTTTATTTGCATAGAATGAGTGAAATTATGTATTTTGAAATTTATTTCCAATATTTTCCATAAGTTGGAATTTTACCAAAAATTATTATTTAAATATTCGTGTTATCGAATTTATTCAAAGTTTAGTTATTGGAAATTTCTCCTAAGTGCTTTATAGTGAAATATGTGGTTCATAAAGTAAAGTGTTTAATAATGAATAAATTATTTTCAGTATAATATTCACTATTTTATTAAATTTTCCTTTCTGAACTGACTGAAGGTTTTAACGAGTATAATGATTTCCATAAAGGTGATATCACTATTTAAACACTGTTTTGAGACTGTTAGGCACTGTATCATGCTCACGTGAATTATTGTACTGTTATTGTGTGAAGCTATTGACACTGATCCCATCATCAATGTCCCGGTTGACACCGATTAGTGTACGAACGAGGATATTTATAGACTATGGCCATAGATCTTACTGTTTACTGTTACTGTTCCCTACGAGGATTATAACATGATATACTGAGGGTGATGCCTAATCTCCACCTACTGTTAACAATTTACTGAATTGTGATTTACTATTAACTGTATTACTGAACCGTACTAAATTATTACTGTTTACTGAATTGAAAGGATTTTATGGAAATTATTACTGATTAAGAAATGTTTATGGAATTGTCACTGTATTGCGAAATTCAATTATTTTATTGTATTGAACTGTTTTATACTGTTTACGGAACTATTTATTGTACCATTACCGAACTGTTTACTTTTACTGAAAGGATTACTATTACTGAACCGTTATTAAAAATGTTTTACTGAGTTGGTACTGTTTTGAAATGAACATTTTATTGTCACTAAAACCTATTACGGTTTACTGAAATTGTTCACTTCATTGTGATGTGTGCTGAACTAGAAATTGAACTGTCACTGTTTACTGAATTGTCATAATTGAATGTGTTTACCAAAAAAATTGTTAAAGTGAAACTGTTCACTGAACTGATTACTGTTTTATCGAAGTGTTATTGTGTTAAATTCTATTTCCATTGTTTTCCGTATCATTTACGATACTGTTACTACTGTTCACTAAAACTATTTACCGTACTGTCATTTATTATTGTTTGCTGTCATATGACTTTGAATAATATTGAAGTGTTATTAAATGGTTTTCTTACCATTTATTTATTGAGAATATATTAAATTGTTTTTATATCAACAATTTAACAGTTTCTCCCTATACTCGCTTCTGGGTTTTCGGGACAAAACAAGTATTTCAAAATACCTTCCATGCTCCATCCGGTTGCTTGGCCGATTATAGTATCCTTCCCATTTTTGTGCCTAGTGAACTATTAGGAAAAATAAATGTTTTTGAGCATATAGATTTCGTTTCATCAGTCTTGCATACGATTCCTTTACTAAGCACGTTTCGCTAACCCTTTATTCTATACTCTACATGAAATTATAAGAGTTTAAAAAGGGGTATACATTAGAGAATATTGGCCGCATTCTGGATTACTCGAGAGTGCTTTATCTCGATCCGGGAGGTATTTGTACTTTCTTTTATACATTCAGATGTATCGTACAGTACTACTTAAATGGTAAAATAGGAACAATGGATGTAAAGTGTAAGGAAAAATGTTAAATTACATATGCTAAATTTCTATATATTAATGCGACTTACTGTCTATTACGGCTACTGATCAAGTGTTAAAGGCATTGCAGACAGCCCAACCATGAAATTATGTGTAAAACATGTTATTTACTGTACATTTGGACTATTACAACTAGTCACTGCCTCGGAATAATAAACACAACCAAAATCCTTGAAAAACTTCTCGAGCAATCCTTGCAGCTATCTGGGGAGTGGGAAAAAAAAAGGGATGAGCAAAATGTGCTCAGTAAGGGAATCATATGCAAGACTAATTGTCACGACCCGTGACCATATTTTTCATCTTCTTATACACATCTTAATCGGTTGGGCTGTCTGTGATACTTCACTTGTCCTGACTGTTAAACAATTTTATAATGTATTGTTTATATTATACACATCCCCTATCGTAATTTATCAGATAAGTAGTACTGTTGACATGTCTAAATACAGAGAATAAATAATCATACCTCAAATAATCAGTCGGTCTGACACATTGTTCTTCGTGTACAGCCAGGATCCACAATCCACTGAACTCACCAGCATCAAAACCTGAGATGTTTAATATTAAGGGGTGAGCAAAACCACGGCTCAGTAAGAGAATTATATGCCTCACTTGATACTCAGCTTCCTATATGCTAAAAATCTTTTTTTTCATTTTTCCTATGGGCTCTAGGCTCGCATGTAGGAAGGATACTACAGTCGGCTAGGGATCCGAATGGAGTAAGGTAGGTATTTTAGAATACCATACTTGTTACGGAACCTAGAAGCAACTGTAGACATAAATTTTTCTTTTTGTTATGAATTAATAAATCCTTTTCAATCTTTCATAACCTTTTTCATATTCTTTTTAAAAAATGCTTCTACTAAATAAAGCAATTAAATAAAATAATTAATATTCGTATCATACATGCTTGAGTTATTGTAAATTAGCAGGCATGGATTATACTAAGGTTTATTACCATTTCGTAAGTGCACCCATGTCATAACTTATTCATGCTTACTTTTCATCCTTAGCTATACAAGGCATCGTTCTTATTAAAAGTATAATTATGTGTGGAAGCACAAACATTCAAGTAGTACATGTTCAATGGCATATATAGACATCATCCAATAATCATATACATCATGTGTCATATGCCTAAGATCTATTTCATCCTTCGACATTCATCGCATTCACGAATCACAATAACTTATTTATAGTCACAATATCCTACGATTTCTCATATTTAGTTAGAACACGTGTAGTACTTAGTTCCCGAAGGATTTTAGAGGTTGTGACGAACCAGCACAATCGGTCATGGCAACCTCTCTGGGCCCATCAGACAACGATTGCCTAGCTTCATCACTCATCCGTGGCTCACACGGTACAATCATCGAGTCTCTGCTCGGTTTGGCCATTAGTACATCCGTACTATCCTCTATGGCCCAAAGTCCACTCGAGGTTTTAGAGGTTGTGACGAACCAGCACTGATGGAGATCCAAGCTCACAAAGCTCAAGTCATGTTCGTGATGATCGTGATCCTTTGAGTATCCATGGAGGTCCAATTACAAGAGCTAAATCAAAGATAATGCAACAAGCCTTGGCTGGTTTCATTGATATTGCTAGAGAGAAAGCCCAACAAAGCTTGAGCATGGAGGATGATAAAGTCTTCTACAACATGGTCCAAGCCCAAGTTCAACCTTCTTGAAGACACACAAGTATTGGGCCGAAATGCAAATTAGGCTAGATGCATATTTTATTTAGTTAAGTATTATTGGGCTGAACATTGTCTTAATTTAATTTAAGCCCAATTCCTTTTTAAATAATAGATTTTGTAAGACTTCTATTACTTGTTCTGCAAGTTAGGAGAGTAGGATTCTTATTGCTTGTTCTGCAAGTTTGCTATTTCCTATTCTGCAAGTTAGGAAAGTAGGATTCCTATTACTTGTGCTGCAAGTTATCTATTTGCCTATAAATAGTTATGTAACCCTTTGGGGAGAACACAATTGATTTTAGTAATAAAATTGAGAGACTTCTTCTCTTTTGTTCTCTTGAGAACTCTTGAACTTATCAAGGTCTTCCTTGTGGCGTTCTTCTACCTTCCACCAATATATACCATAGGTTCTTGCTTTTCTAAGTAACGGGTCTTGGTCCAATACCATAGGTTCTTGTGTTTCTACACAACGGGTCTTGGTTTTATCTCTAATTTTTGTTTTCTTTTGCTGCGTTTTTAACTTGTTCTTGTTTTTCTTCAAGTGTTCTTCATGTTCTTCATTGAACCTCATCTTCTTTCGGTGAGGTTCATATCATTTGGTATCAGAGCTTAGGTTCAATTCGTGGGAGTCTCGTTTTTGTTTTTTTTCTTTCTTTGTCTTCTTGTCTTGGACAAACCTTGATCTTGAATCCTTTTCCAAGCCACCACTAATATTGTTTGTCCCTCAAACCTATTGTCTTTACTTAGCCACCAAGTAAACCCTATCTTGTTCTTCAAGCAACCAAATCCCAAAGGTTTTGTTGCTCACCAAGAAACCTTCAAAAGCTCTACATTACATAAAGACTACTTGTTTCACAAGCCACCGTTCCCTCTCATTCCTTGCCACACAAGTTGCTACCAAAACTAGCTTGTTTTTGTCAAAAAGTTGCCTTGTTCCCCAAGTGAACCTCTTCTTATTATTTAGACTTTTTTTTTCTTCATTGTTCGTTTACTTTAGTAAAATATAAAAAAAAGAGAAAAAAAAAGAGAAAAAAAAAGAAAAGAAAAGAAAAAAAAAAAGAGAAAAGAAAAATCAATTCAAGAGGGGATTTATTACATCGTGTGTAGCAAGTGCAACATCAAAGGTAATTCGTGGAGGTGTGCTTCATCAAAATCTTGAGGTAGTCATTCTTTCTTGAGCTTTGAGATTTCTTATTTGCCTAATTTGAAAATTCATTGCTGCCATTCTACCCTACTGCCTAAAATTACCTTTTTGACCCTACCACATAAAAGGACAAAACTACCCCACCTTTGGCTAAACCCTACCCTAATTAAACACCCCAAAACACACATATTTCCTTCAAGATTTAGTTTCATTAGAGTCTTCTTAAGCCTTATTAAGTCTTGCAAAGTCTTGTTGAGTCTTCATTGTTTTGTTTTCCCTTGATTAAAATCTTGTGTTCAGCTTGTTTATTGTTGGTTGATAGTTGAATTCCATAAGCTGATTTTTGATTAAGTCTTGAGTTCAATATAGAACCTATAGAGAAAAGTTGTGTGAGGGAAAAAGGCAAGAGTGTGTGAGTAACATTAGTAGAGAAAAGCCATATTAAAATTGTGTGAAACACGAGTGTGTGTTACATTCTTGTGTGTATTGAGTGTAAACACGTGAGGTCATACTTGTGAGGTCCTTTTCTTTTACTAACGTTTCTTGCAGGTTACAATCATGCCTTCTAATAGTGAAAAGCTTGATTTGAGTAAGATTGAGATCATGTTCCTAGCCATGCAACAACAACTTTCGAGGATAGAGTCGAAGTTGATTAAATATGATAAGTTGGATCAACATGATGTTGCCCTAGCTAAGGTAAACCAAGATAATACTTCTTATGCCTGTGATAATGTTGCTCATAATAAGTTGGATAGCAATTATGAAGAAGATTTTGATGATGATTCTATGCTGCAATTAGAGGATGATGAGGATAGTATGGAATTACCCATGGATGGAAAGGAATATATAGCATGTCAAACTTTAAGTGTGCTAATGAAAGATGAGGATCAATTGAGATTAAAAGAGAGTAAGAAAAAAATAGTGAGTGAAGATGAGGTTAAGCAAAAAGAGAAAACAATTAACATTAAGTGTGATGCTTCAAGAATAGGTATCGAAATTGTTTTAATGCAGGAGAAGCGCCCCATTGATTTTTTCAGTGAGAAGTTTAGTGGAGCTGCCCTTAACTATCCCACATATGATAAAGAGATGTATGCATTAGTGAGGGCCTTGGAAACATGGCAACACTATTTATGGCCTAAGGAATTTGTCATCCAAACTGATCATGAGTCCTTGAAGCACTTGAAAGGACAAAGCAAGTTGAACAAGCGTCATGCCAAGTGGATGGAGTTCATTGAGACATTTCCATATGTGATCAAATATAAACAAGGTAAAGAAAATGTCGTGGCTGATGCATTATCTCGAAGGTATACTCTAATCACTACTCTTAATGCAAAACTACTTGGATTTGAGTATATTAAAGACTTGTATGCTACTGATGAGGATTTTGAAAATGTGTTCATTGCATGTGAGAAAACTGGTTTTGGAAAGTTTTATAGGCATGATGGATTCTTATTTAGGGAAAATAGATTATGTGTGCCTAGGAGTTCTTTAAGAGAATTACTTGTTAGAGAAGCCCATAGTGGTGGATTAATGGGACATTTTGGAGTAAAGAAAACTTTAGATATATTGCATGATCACTTCTTTTGGCCTAACATGAAAAGAGATGTTGAAAAATTGTGTGAAAGATGTGTCACTTGTAAACAAGCTAAGTCTAGAGTTATGAATCATGGTCTTTATACTCCATTACCTATTCCTACTGCTCCTTGGACTGACATTTCTATGGACTTTGTTTTGGGGTTACCAAGAACAAAGAGAGGTAGAGATTCTGTTTTTGTTGTTGTTGACAGGTTCTCTAAGATGACTCACTTCATTGCTTGTCAAAAGACAGATGATGCAAGTAACATTGCCGATTTATTCTTCAAGGAAATTGTTCGTCTACATGGAGTTCCGAGGACCATTGTTTCTGACCGTGCTGTGAAGTTCCTTAGCTACTTCTGGAAAACATTATGGGGAAAGTTAGGAACAAAGCTATTGTTTTCAACTACTTGTCATCCACAAACCGATGGTCAAACTGAAGTAGTCAATCGTACTTTGTCTACTTTGTTGAGATCTATTATTCAAAAGAATTTGAATAATTGGGAAGATTGTTTGCCTCATGTGGAGTTTGCTTATAATAGAAGTGTGCATTCTACTACTAGTTATTCTCCATTTGAAGTTGTCTATGGTTTTAATCCACTCACTCCATTGGATCTTTTACCACTACCTATTGAGGAGAGAGCTAGTTTGGATGGGGAAAAGAAAGCTGATTTTGTAAAGCAACTACATGAGAAGGTACGTCAAAACATTAAGAAGAGGACTCAGCAATATGCTACTCAAGCCAACAAGCATCGCAAGAAAGTTGTCTTTGAACCTGGTGATTGGGTTTGGGTACATATGCGTAATGAGAGATTTCCTGCTCAGCGTCGCTCCAAGTGGAAACCTCGAGGAGATGGACCATTCCAAGTGATTAAGAAGATCAATGACAATGCCTATAAGTTAGATCTTCCAGGTGAGTATAATGTTAGTGCTACATTTAATGTTTCTGATCTTTCTCCCTTTGATATTGATGTAGGTGATTCTGATTTGAGGACAAATCCTTTCGAGGAGAGGGCGAATGATGGAGATCCAAGCTCACAAAGCTCAAGTCATGTTCGTGATGATCGTGATCCTTTGAGTATCCATGGAGGTCCAATTACAAGAGCTAAATCAAAGATAATGCAACAAGCCTTGGCTGGTTTCATTGATATTGCTAGAGAGAAAGCCCAACAAAGCTTGAGCATGGAGGATGATAAAGTCTTCTACAACATGGTCCAAGCCCAAGTTCAACCTTCTTGAAGACACACAAGTATTGGGCCGAAATGCAAATTAGGCTAGATGCATATTTTATTTAGTTAAGTATTATTGGGCTGAACATTGTCTTAATTTAATTTAAGCCCAATTCCTTTTTAAATAATAGATTTTGTAAGACTTCTATTACTTGTTCTGCAAGTTAGGAGAGTAGGATTCTTATTGCTTGTTCTGCAAGTTTGCTATTTCCTATTCTGCAAGTTAGGAAAGTAGGATTCCTATTACTTGTGCTGCAAGTTATCTATTTGCCTATAAATAGTTATGTAACCCTTTGGGGAGAACACAATTGATTTTAGTAATAAAATTGAGAGACTTCTTCTCTTTTGTTCTCTTGAGAACTCTTGAACTTATCAAGGTCTTCCTTGTGGCGTTCTTCTACCTTCCACCAATATATACCATAGGTTCTTGCTTTTCTAAGTAACGGGTCTTGGTCCAATACCATAGGTTCTTGTGTTTCTACACAACGGGTCTTGGTTTTATCTCTAATTTTTGTTTTCTTTTGCTGCGTTTTTAACTTGTTCTTGTTTTTCTTCAAGTGTTCTTCATGTTCTTCATTGAACCTCATCTTCTTTCGGTGAGGTTCATATCAAGCACAATCGGCCATGGCAACCTCTCTGGGCCCATCAGACAACGATTGCCTAGCTTCATCACTCGTCCGTGGCTCACACGGTACAATCATCGAGTCTCTGCTCGGTTTGGCCTTTAGTACATCGAAGCTCGTGTAGCACTTAGTTCTCGAAGGATTCTAGAGGTGGCTCCCACGGTTCGGAATTCGTGAAACACTTATAATCTAATGTTTCATTTAAATTTATGGTGAGAATGTCAGATATATCAATTCTTCCCTTTTTTTTTTTAAACATATTAGAGGTTTGTATCTCGTATCTTATGAGAATCATCTCACAGTACTATAATCAGTACCGAAATGAGCATTTTATAAAAATGCTATAATTCAATTGATTTTCTTCTCATATTATAGGAAACATGTTCTTTTCACATGTCACACATCACATATCACATTTCCCATTTGACATATTCTATGTCATGTAAAACACTTTCCTTTTTAACATGTCACCTATCATTTATGGAGTCTATGATAGACATCAATCTTATCGTACTATAAATCTCGGAGGGTAAAGAAATAAACCGGTCAAATCTATGACCATAATCTATGTTGTCCTCTGTGAGTCGCGGATCAGGTGTCGACCGGGACTAAACATATCACATATCATGCATCCATATCATAGGAATGCCAACCAATCTCAAAACCGTAGTTTTCATCATCAAATAGACTTATATGGAATTTATATGAATATAAAATTCCATAATTTAAAACCATTAGGTTTAAAATCCTTTAGTGAATATTTATAAAAATATTCATAAGAATATTCACTATATTTCACTTCCTCTTTCATCTCGTAATTCGTGTAATTTATCTATTCCGAGAATTTTCGATGATTTCATTATCATCATTCTCGAATACATGAATATTCTCAAGTTCCATCTCATTATATTCATGTTTTATGAAATTTAGAAATTTCCTCATGTTTCGTGATTTACTATCGAAATTCGGAAATAAAATCATTTAATATGATTTTATAAAGTTTTTCTAAAATTTTCGGCAGCATAACGGCTGCCGATTTACTAGCCTCCTGCACGGAAAATACAGTTTAAAATCTTTCAGCCAGTACTTCTTCCCAAAT
Organism: Heritiera littoralis; assembly: GCA_031772115.1. Lineage (NCBI taxonomy): Eukaryota > Viridiplantae > Streptophyta > Magnoliopsida > Malvales > Malvaceae > Heritiera > Heritiera littoralis. The sequence continues at coordinate 4,520,048 of JAPDPK010000042.1, forward strand.
TATTTTCAGCAAATCATGCATCATAATAATTTTCATAAAATAATAGCATAAAATATTTCAATTTAAAATATGCAGACTGAGTATCCTTACAGTGCTGCACATGCATCCCTTACCTTTTTCCGGGTCGGCGAATTCCGCTTATCGATCGCGCCCGCACTCCATTTCTCCCGATTCCTTATCTCGATTGCTGAAAATAATTTCTGGAATTAAAATTCTAATTTTTAGATTTTTTTTTTCATAATTTATTTAATTTTTTTTTCTGAAATTAAATTCTCGGGAAATTTCTTACCGAATTTGTAAAATCCCGGGTTGTCGAATTTTCGGGAATTTTTCGAATTCCCAAAATTCTCCTTTTTCCTCTTTTTCTTCCTTTTTCTTCCTTTTTCCTCTTTTTCTTTTCTTTCTTTCTTTTCTTTTTCTTTTTTCTTTTTTTTTTCTTTTTCTTTTTCCTTTTTCTTTTCTTTTTTCTTTTCTTTTCTCCTTTCTTTGGCCGGACCGGTTCAGACCGGTTTGTGCCTCATCCCGCCGGTTCGGCCGGTTCGGTCGCCGGCGGTCCTCCTTTCCGCCGGTTCACGCCTCCCTCAGCTTGCCGGAGTTGCGGAGACGCCAGATCTGGTCTCCGTTTCTCCCCATTGCCGGCGACGGTGCCGGACCTAGGAGGGTGGGTTTCGGCTCCTTTCTTCCTTCGTTCTTCCTTCCTCGGCCGCCGTTGGTCTCGCCGGTGGCCTCTTTCATCTTCCCCTCACCTCCGCCGAGGTTCGGGTTGGGGTGGCGACGGTCGATTTGGTCGGAAACCGCCAGATCTGGTTTCCCTCTTCTCGGCTTCCGCCGCGTTTTCTCCCCTATTTTCGCTTCCGTTTCTTTCCTTTCCGGCGTCGGACACTTCTTCCTTGCGTCGCCGGTGTCTCACCTTCCTTTTCCCCTCACCGACGGTGGCAGCTCCGCCACCGGCGGCCTGACCGGGAGGGTCGGGGTTCCTCCCCGCCTTCTCTTTTCTTTTTCTGTTTTATTTCCTTTTATGTTTTTGTTCTTCTTTCTATTTTTAGTATACTATATACTATATATTATACCATATATTTTATACATATAATATATATTATATGTTATCCATACATTATTTCATACATAATGTTATACAGTATTTATTATATATAAAATATATCTTGTACATTACAAAATACATGTCTAGTATATATATATGTATATTCATACACTTAAATAACATTTATATATTCAAATTATATAAATGCTATAATAAAATATTTATACATATAAACTTTAATACAAAATAACATTTACTTTTCTTATATATTCATATACTTTTATTTAAAATAATAATATATATTTCATATATATATGTATATCTGTACATATATATTTATAATTATATAAATACCTTTTATAATATACACATGTATTTATTTACGACAAAATAGTATATATTTCATTTTTTTTTCTAATATATACTAATATTCATATACATACATATGTATTTATATAAAAACATGTGTAAATATATTTATATAATTTAATTATATAAATATATAATATACGCATTTTTATTTATAAATTTTGGATTTCTATTAATCCAATTTAAATTCCTCATTTTCTTATTTTCAATAACTCCGACTTTATTTTTATTTCCATTTAATTTCCTTCACACGAATTTCCTTATTCATCACTTCCTCATTTCTCAGGATTTTCACCAATATCCGTTTCTTGCAAATTTTATTTATTTCTCCTTATTTAATTTCTCTAATATTTATTTTCAATATTTCTAATTTCCAATAAATGGAAAATTTACGGTTATCACATCCTCCCCACCTTAAGAAATTCGGTCCTCCGAATTTAACTTAAGTCCAAATGTGGTGCATGTCGTACACTTACGACTTCTGACCTCTAGTTCATCCTCCAAGTAATACTGCCAGCACACTTTCAACATCAACAATACTTTAGACCACTACATGCTGTTTTTTCATCATATATGTCTATACTCCCGTAAGTTCATTTCTCAAATCAGAAGTTATTCACTTTTACTCTTTTTATATAAGAGCCATACATAATATTTTAATATTACAGCTGAATTATGCTGTTCATCATCCATGCTTCTCACTTAGTGCCGAGTCGACATAATTTGGTACTATCATGTACTCGTGTCAATCAATTATATATAAGTGTCCCAGTAGCTTTCACATCTCGTGCACACGCTCTCTCAATATCATGGAGCGGTTACATCTCACGCTCATATATATAAATATATATCAGTATGGAGCGGTGCTATCAATACACTTGGGATCTCAAAGCCTTTTGCTATCTCTTATTAGCATATGGCAACACAGAGACTCCCATCACATGTAAGGCTCACTGGAACTGTACATACACATTCACACCGTTTAACACTTATACTTCGACTAAGGCACTAGAGAATCTAGATGTCTGATAATGGAAAGTGATTCTATTTAGATTATCAGTCTTTAATCACTTCCATATCATTATTTCTCTTTCGGACTCTTTATTGTCCACAATATTCATTTTCACACTTATTCCATCAAGGCTACATATCATTGCAAATTTTACTGTTAATCATCTCTTACAGAAACAAATCATGAGACAATCATTTTCTCTCCATGTCTCTTTTCATGTAGTATGGTCATTACATCTCTTACTCTTATGGTATATTCAATATCATTTAAATTTTAGAATATACCTGAGAATATACTCTTTTCATAATTTAGATTCTGTGATTGAATCTTCGAATTATCCATTTAAGCACCACATTATCTATACAATTCCACCATCTCTATCATTTCGAGGTGGTTATGTGTACAATCATTTTACTGGCAGTAAACATATCAATTATCTTACTCCTTGGAGTATCATTACTTTCACTTATCAGTTCTGGCTTTGATTTTACATCTTGCCACAGTTATGTGATAACCAACACCCTTCGCTTTCAGTCTTAACTGCGGGAACTGTTTTATATTAATGTTCCCTTCTCGTCATGCAATTTATTTCCTTATCTCACTTTCATTTTCGTTTTCATATTTTTACTCTCATTCCTTTTTGTCGGTTTTCTCGATTGGTATGGTACTATACAGCTAAGATCATTTAGAATCTTGCGTACCATCTTTTTCTTTACACTAGCCATCTGCCGACTTTAATTTCTTTAATTAGATCTCGTCTATAAAGCAGCCAGTCTCATCACTCTTTTATAGGCTGACAATAGTATTTAGCTAGACTCATTACTTTCGTATCTCAATCATTATCTTTATATCATAGACAGGTTCACTGTCATCCTGTCGTCTCAAAATCATATATTTCAAGAGGAGATACTGTCTAGCCAAATTTCTTAGTTGTTAATCTTAGCACAATCCCATAGCCTTTAAGAGTTTAAGGATCATATCACAATGTTGCTCATGTTCCATTTATACTTTAGACTCTATCAGTATTTCATCAATTTACTCATGTAAGGATGCCTCATTCTTTAGGCTTATCTACTTTACAAGGCAACTCATTACCCTTATAACTTCAATCGGAACTCGAAAAATTCACTTCGAGTTCAAATCATCATCTTATGGACACCAACCTTCAATCTTTTATCTAAGGACTCTTTATACAGCAGCTAGTCTTATTTACTCCTCACGTATCTCTAATCAGATCAATAAAGCGTCTATTTTCACGTAGATTAATACTTGTTCTTCACCAGAACTTCATCAATGATAGAAATTTAATATATCCTTTTTGATTTGTCAACAACTCAACATCATTTGCATTTCTCTCATTTACACCTATACAGATAACTCCTTTATTCTCAAATTTTTTTTTTTCAGTATTTTCGTCATCCAAACCTCTACACGTGAATTTCATTATTCACACATTTTCAGAGTTATTTTCTTAAGCTTTTTAGATTCTTTCTACATCTTTCGATATAAGCTTAGAATTTAACTTCATATTTAAAATCAAATCAGTGTTATCTCGATTCCTCTAATTTATATAACTTTGGAAGTTTTATCGGAAATCAAATCTGATACTTTCTTTAATCGTACCTTTCTTATCATCTTGTGACCATCGTTCTTTAACTTTTCATCTGATTATGCCTTTTACAAGGATTGCTCTTATAAGCTCCTTATACATCTCCGATTAAATCATATTTAAGGCATCACTTCCATATAATATTTATTAGTTCTTCATAAGAATTTTAGTGTATAACCAAAAATTTTAATACATCATTTAATTCATCCTCAAATCATATCATTTGTATTTCCTTTCTTTACATCGATACTTGTGAATTTCATCATCCGTAATATTTTCCAAAATTATTTTCTTAAGCTTGTCGGATTTCTTCTATATTCTTCGATACAAGCTTAAGAATAAATTTCATATCCACGATCGAATCAACATTAACCTGATTTCTCAATCTATGTTACTTTGGAATTTATTGGGATTCTCAACCGACAGTTTCTTTAACCACACTTCTTTTATCATTTTGGACCTTCATCATTGTTTCCCATCATTTCACAATGTAGTTTCAAGGCAGAGACATTTCATATTCAAATCATTTTGATACATACTCTACCTTGATTTCATTACCTAGTCATACTTTACAGCGTTACGAATCTCATTTTGGTAAGCTGTATCAAGTACAATGGTTATCAACACACTTTACAGCTACTCGTTTCAATTCAGTTATTCACTTTAAAACCATTTCCATTTACTGAATTCAGGCTTAGTTCCCTTGAGTATATTCTCCACGAGGTTTGAACCTTGGCACCCCTTACGTACCTATTTCCTTACACTCGTGTTACCGTTGGGATACTTATAAGGGCCTCGCCCGTTCATATCAACCATTGACGAGCATCCCCTAGGCAATCCTTTCGCCTCAGGTTTATCCTTACTAGTGAGTCGGCGATGAGATAGTTCGCCTATATCTCACGACACATGATCCACTACGGGTCGCCCATCATTGGGTCGCCCATCACAGTTCTATCTCACGGGTCCTGAAGAACTTAGGTTAGCGGTCATCTTCTTTTTTATCACTTGACTGTTCTTATAATTATCCTCTAATTCACAGTACTCCAAACAGTACCTCATTCTGTAGCACATATTCCAAGATACGTCTGTTCTATGTACGATTATCTGTTTGATACCTCAAAGAAATGAAAACGTACAGAACCATAAGTAATCATACTAGTATGTATTTCATTATCTGTACTTTTCACCTCATCAGTCAATTCTTGTAATCATTTCACTTTTCACAGTATTTAACGATCTCGTTCAATACACTCTTAATGTTTCGACCCTTTCAGTCAATAACCGGGCCAAACATTTGATGACATTCCACTACACTCTTGGATCGCATCATATAAGGCCCCGGCTCGTTCGCCGTCCGCCTGTACACGTTTTATTGTGATGCCTCGGATTTGCCGGTCTCAAGCCGGAGGGGCCCGAGCCGCACCACTCATCCGTGCTGTCCGCTCTGGGTTCTAGAGGTGGCCCCCGTCACACAGACGTGGCACTTAGTCCCTCACGGATTGTTTTATTGTGAAGCCCAGGATTTACCACTATGGCCCAAAGTCCACTCGTGGGGGAGCCCTGGCCGCCTCACTCAACCGTACTGTTATCCCCTATGGCCCACAGTCCACTCGGGGTTTTTCTTTCGCGTCCATAATCTAAGTGTTAGTGGAATCAGTAATAGGGATCGTTAGATTCATATGACATCTTCTATGCCATTAATAATTCCATTACTATCAATGGATTCCAATTCAGCTCGGTTTTATCACTATTCCGACATCGCCCAATATAGGGGCATTTTCGTCATTCCGACATTTATTTCTATCTCCTCAATATACATTCAAATCAATGAACTGATCATCTATGTGTTGATAGTATCCTTTCTGATATTTATAATAGCAAGTTAGATCTCATTCGATTTTCGACAGAGAAGTTCACTAAAATCCACAATAGTATTAATTTACTCGTAATTCAGCTTTATATCATTAATTTCTCTGTCAAATCGATCAATTCCAACTTCTGGTGATCTATTTTGACTCCCAGTAAAATTTTGGGGGTAGGGGTATTTTGGTCATTTTTGGCTAAAAATTTTCTCTCTCTTAAAATTACCCTCATTCGATGATCTTAAAGTCTATTTAATTATGATATTTTATTCCCCTATTTTATACCATCACTTTCAGGTCTCAGTTCGGTTCGTACAGAAAAGTACTGGTGGGGCCCTCACCGAGTCCATTTCTGTTCCTTACCGAACAGGCCTTCATATAGATTTGAAGGATCACAAATTTTTCGGTAATTTCTGAGCCTATTTTTTTCTTTAACATTCTCAGTTTATACTTTCTCACTCCCTTTAAATCATTTTACCCCATTTACAATCATTTATTTTCTCTATGTATTCAGACGACACAGTACTACAGGGGATGTTTAACTCTTTTCTTTCCAAAGTATCCACAGACATCAGGCCAACCAATGCTCTGATACCACTAAATCTGTCACGACCCGTGACCATATTTTTCATCTTCTTATACACATCTTAACTGGTTGGGCTGTCTGTGATACTTCACTTGTCCTGACTGTTAAACAATTTTATAATGTATTGTTTATATTATACACATCCCCTATCGTAATTTATCAGATAAGTAGTACTGTTGACATGTCTAAATACAGAGAATAAATAATCATACCTCAAATAATCAGTCGGTCTGACACATTGTTCTTCGTGTACAGCCAGGATCCACAATCCACTGAACTCACCAGCATCAAAACCTGAGATGTTTAATATTAAGGGGTGAGCAAAACCACGGCTCAGTAAGAGAATTATATGCCTCACTTGATACTCAGCTTCCTATATGCTAAAAATCTTTTTTTTTTCATTTTTCCTATGGGCTCTAGGCTCGCATGTAGGAAGGATACTACAGTCGGCTAGGGATCCGAATGGAGTAAGGTAGGTATTTTAGAATACCATACTTGTTACGGAACCTAGAAGCAACTGTAGAGATAAATTTTTCTTTTTGTTATGAATTAATAAATCCTTTTCAATCTTTCATAACCTTTTTCATATTCTTTTTAAAAAATGCTTCTACTAAATAAAGCAATTAAATAAAATAATTAATATTCGTATCATACATGCTTGAGTTATTGTAAATTAGCAGGCATGGATTATACTAAGGTTTATTACCATTTCGTAAGTGCACCCATGTCATAACTTATTCATGCTTACTTTTCATCCTTAGCTATACAAGGCATCGTTCTTATTAAAAGTATAATTATGTGTGGAAGCACAAACATTCAAGTAGTACATGTTCAATGGCATATATAGACATCATCCAATAATCATATACATCATGTGTCATATGCCTAAGATCTATTTCATCCTTCGACATTCATCGCATTCACGAATCACAATAACTTATTTATAGTCACAATATCCTACGATTTCTCATATTTAGTTAGAACACGTGTAGTACTTAGTTCCCGAAGGATTTTAGAGGTTGTGACGAACCAGCACAATCGGTCATGGCAACCTCTCTGGGCCCATCAGACAACGATTGCCTAGCTTCATCACTCATCCGTGGCTCACACGGTACAATCATCGAGTCTCTGCTCGGTTTGGCCATTAGTACATCCGTACTATCCTCTATGGCCCAAAGTCCACTCGAGGTTTTAGAGGTTGTGACGAACCAGCACAATCGGCCATGGCAACCTCTCTGGGCCCATCAGACAACGATTGCCTAGCTTCATCACTCGTCCGTGGCTCACACGGTACAATCATCGAGTCTCTGCTCGGTTTGGCCTTTAGTACATCGAAGCTCGTGTAGCACTTAGTTCTCGAAGGATTCTAGAGGTGGCTCCCACGGTTCGGAATTCGTGAAACACTTATAATCTAATGTTTCATTTAAATTTATGGTGAGAATGTCAGATATATCAATTCTTCCCTTTTTTTTTTTAAACATATTAGAGGTTTGTATCTCGTATCTTATGAGAATCATCTCACAGTACTATAATCAGTACCGAAATGAGCATTTTATAAAAATGCTATAATTCAATTGATTTTCTTCTCATATTATAGGAAACATGTTCTTTTCACATGTCACACATCACATATCACATTTCCCATTTGACGTATTCTATGTCATGTAAAACACTTTCCTTTTTAACATGTCACCTATCATTTATGGAGTCTATGATAGACATCAATCTTATCGTACTATAAATCTCGGAGGGTAAAGAAATAAACCGGTCAAATCTATGACCATAATCTATGTTGTCCTCTGTGGGTCGCGGATCAGGTGTCGACCGGGACTAAACATATCACTTATCATGCATCCATATCATAGGAATGCCAACCAATCTCAAAACCGTAGTTTTCATCATCAAATAGACTTATATGGAATTTATATGAATATAAAATTCCATAATTTAAAACCATTAGGTTTAAAATCCTTTAGTGAATATTTATAAAAATATTCATAAGAATATTCACTATATTTCACTTCCTCTTTCATCTCGTAATTCGTGTAATTTATCTATTCCGAGAATTTTCGATGATTTCATTATCATCATTCTCGAATACATGAATATTCTCAAGTTCCATCTCATTATATTCATGTTTTATGAAATTTAGAAATTTCCTCATGTTTCGTGATTTACTATCGAAATTCGGAAATAAAATCATTTAATATGATTTTATAAAGTTTTTCTAAAATTTTCGGCAGCATAACGGCTGCCGATTTACTAGCCTCCTGCACGGAAAATACAGTTTAAAATCTTTCAGCCAGTACTTCTTCCCAAATTATTTTCAGCAAATCATGCATCATAATAATTTTCATAAAATAATAGCATAAAATATTTCAATTTAAAATATGCAGACTGAGTATCCTTACAGTGCTGCACATGCATCCCTTACCTTTTTCCGGGTCGGCGAATTCCGCTTATCGATCGCGCCCGCACTCAATTTCTCCCGATTCCTTATCTCGATTGCTGAAAATAATTTCTGGAATTAAAATTCTAATTTTTAGAATTTTTTTTTTCATAATTTATTTAATTTTTTTTTCTGAAATTAAATTCTCGGGAAATTTCTTACCGAATTTGTAAAATCCCGGGTTGTCGAATTTTCGGGAATTTTCCGAATTCCCAAAATTCTCCTTTTTCCTCTTTTTCTTCCTTTTTCTTCCTTTTTCCTCTTTTTCTTTTCTTTCTTTCTTTTCTTTTTCTTTTTTCTTTTTTTTTTCTTTTTCTTTTTCCTTTTTCTTTTCTTTTTTCTTTTCTTTTCTCCTTTCTTTGGCCAGACCGGTTCAGACCGGTTTGTGCCTCATCCCGCCGGTTCGGCCGGTTCGGTCGCCGACGGTCCTCCTTTCCGCCGGTTCACGCCTCCCTCAGCTTGCCGGAGTTGCGGAGACGCCAGATCTGGTCTCCGTTTCTCCCCATTGCCGGCGACGGTGCCGGACCTAGGAGGGTGGGTTTCGGCTCCTTTCTTCCTTCGTTCTTCCTTCCTCGGCCGCCGTTGGTCTCGCCGGTGGCCTCTTTCATCTTCCCCTCACCTCCGCCGAGGTTCGGGTTGGGGTGGCGACGGTCGATTTGGTCGGAAACCGCCAGATCTGGTTTCCCTCTTCTCGGCTTCCGCCGCGTTTTCTCCCCTATTTTCGCTTCCGTTTCTTTCCTTTCCGGCGTCGGACACTTCTTCCTTGCGTCGCCGGTGTCTCACCTTCCTTTTCCCCTCACCGACGGTGGCAGCTCCGCCACCGGCGGCCTGACCGGGAGGGTCGGGGTTCCTCCCCGCCTTCTCTTTTCTTTTTCTGTTTTATTTCCTTTTATGTTTTTGTTCTTCTTTCTATTTTTAGTATACTATATACTATATATTATACCATATATTTTATACATATAATATATATTATATGTTATCCATACATTATTTCATACATAATGTTATACAGTATTTATTATATATAAAATATATCTTGTACATTACAAAATACATGTCTAGTATATATATATGTATATTCATACACTTAAATAACATTTATATATTCAAATTATATAAATGCTATAATAAAATATTTATACATATAAACTTTAATACAAAATAACATTTACTTTTCTTATATATTCATATACTTTTATTTAAAATAATAATATATATTTCATATATATATATGTATATCTGTACATATATATTTATAATTATATAAATACCTTTTATAATATACACATGTATTTATTTACGACAAAATAGTATATATTTCATTTTTTTTCTAATATATACTAATATTCATATACATACATATGTATTTATATAAAAACATGTGTAAATATATTTATATAATTTAATTATATAAATATATAATATACGCATTTTTATTTATAAATTTTGGATTTCCATTAATCCAATTTAAATTCCTCATTTTCTTATTTTCAATAACTCCGACTTTATTTTTATTTCCATTTAATTTCCTTCACACGAATTTCCTTATTCATCACTTCCTCATTTCTCAGGATTTTCACCAATATCCGTTTCTTGCAAATTTTATTTATTTCCCCTTATTTAATTTCTCTAATATTTATTTTCAATATTTCTAATTTCCAATAAATGGAAAATTTACGGTTATCACACTAATATTATGAAATCTATGTCACATCCTAAATATACAGTAATTTACACTTTTTCACACTTTTCCATACATGTGTATTGGTTAGGTTGTCTGCGATGCCTTTATTTTCTCACTTTTTAAATCAACAGTGAACAGTATTTACTGTAAATTAAGGGATGAGCAAAGCGTGCTCAGTAAGAGAATCATATGCAAGACTAATATTATGAAATCTATGTCACATCCTGAATATACAGTAATTTACACTTTTTCGCACTTTTCCATACACGTGTACTGGTTGGGTTGTCTGCGATGCCTTTATTTTCTCACTTTTTAAATCAACAGTGAACAATATTTACTGTAAATTACTTTTATTTACATAAATCAAATATTTACAAATATAGTATTTGTATCATCATATACATCCCCTGCTTAATATAACATTGCAGTACTGTATAATAAAGTCTGAACATATAAAAGAAAATAAATATACCTCCAGGATCTATAACAGCTACCTTGAGGTGCTCAATACGCAATCAATAATCCTCGGATGATATATTTCTTGGTCACTAAAAATACTCTAGAGAGATTGTTAGCTTTAAATTGCCATATATATTTTGAAATGACAAAAACTTAAGTAAGCTTTAATGTTTTAATTCATATTGTAAATTTGCCTTATCACACATGATTTTCTCAATCCATTTTTAAGTGTTCATATCAAACTTTAAGACCACGATTTAATGATATATTCTTATGGGTCTTAATACTTTATAAAATGGTTTTCAATATTAAGTAATTTTCTCAAGGATTATTGAACATAAATTTAGAAAATTACTTATAAGTTTTTGACAATATTTTCATTTGAGAAAGTCAAGAAAAACTCCCTTAAAGCTTATAAATGTTTTGGGTTGAATTAAAATCAAAAGCCATATCATTTCTAACCCAAAAGTGTAGGAAAAACTCATTCTGGAAGCAAAGGATCGATCCCTTTTTGGCAGAATGCCCCAGAAGCTTGGAATGAAGAAAAGGATCAATCCCTTTGGTAAAAGGATCGATCCCTTTATGTCAGAAAGTCCCCAACGGCTAGTTTCTGTGAGATACAATGGCTAGTTTCTGTTTTGGCTCCAACCAACGTCCACAAACCATCCAAGGGACTATAAATAGAGGCTTAGAAGCTAAAGGAAGTACGAGGAACTACTCAATCAACTCCAATACTCATTTTCCTCAAATCCTCAAGCCTCAACAAGAAATTAAGAGCTATAAAGTCTTCATCTTCCATCATTCTCATATTCTTTGTATAGAGTAGCACAAATCTTGTATAGGCTTTTTCCTTGAACTTAAACATTGTAATCACTTGCCTATCTAGAGGCCTTTCTTTGATTATATTATTTGTAAACCAAATCAATCCTTGTAAAAAGGGGAGGTTTCTTTTTAGCCTTAGAAAAAGAGGGAGGTTTCTCTTTAGCCTTAGAAAAAGAGAGAGGTAAAGAGGGAGGTTTCTCTTTAGCCTAAGAAAAAGATGGAGGTTTCTCTTTAGCCTAGAAAAAGAGAGAGGTTTCTCTTTAGCCTAGAAAAAGAGGGAGTGTAACAAATTCAAGGATAGTGAATTTGGGAAAATCCTTGGGAGCATCTCAAGGTAGAGGACGTAGGTATGGTTGCCGAACCTCTATAAATCACTTGCGTAAATTTCTCTATCCTTACTCTCTTTACTTATTTGCAATTATATTTGTGTTTATTGTATTGAATCTATATTGTATAATTGCCTAGCTTAGAGAACTTAGAAAATATCAATATAGGCTAGAGAATTTAGTAGAATCGAAAAATGAGCTTAAGGTTAGTTCAAAACCGATTCACCCCCCTCTCGGTATAGCCTATAAGAGCCAACAATTGGTATCAAAGCTTGGGCTTGAGATTAATTTAGACTAACCTCTATCGAGCAAAACGATCATAAATGGCTCTCGATCATGATTTTGAGATTAGCTCACCAACTTTAGAAGAATATTCATTTGATGAGCTTCAAGATGCATTTAATGAACTAAGTGATGAATATAAATCAATGCATGCAAAATATAACCAAAAGTTAAATAAATTTAGAAAAGAGAATGAAATTTTGATGAATACTAATTTTGAGTTGGAGGAGAAAATGAAATATCTAGGCTCAAAGAATGATGAACTCACCAAGGTGAAATTAGAGCTAGAAAAGAAATTAGAAGACATTAAAGATAAATTAGCAAATCCTAGCTCCTTGACTATTGAGGATGAAAAGGAGAAACCTAGCTTTAGTGAATGTAATGACCATTCCTATGACGATTTACAAAATGTCTTTAATGAGCTAGCTAGTGAATTTGAATGCATGAACTCAAAATACAAGAAAATGATTACAAAATTAAAAATGGAAAATGATGAGCTATTGAATACTAAGTTAGAATTTCAAAAGAAATTAGAAGAGGCTAACTTAGAGATAAATGAGTTGAATGAAAAGAATACAAATTTGCATAACTCATTTACTAGGTTCTATATGGGTCAACAAAAATTAGATCACATGCTAGAGACCCAAAGAGCCTTCTTTAACAAAGATGGGTTAGGCTATAATGCAAAACAAAAAGAAACTCACCTTAAAAACTTCCTAGTGAACAAAAATTCTATGCATGATACATCTCTCACATGCTCACTATGCAATAAGATAGGCCACTCTTCACAAGCATGCACATATAGAAAAACTACTTTTAAAGGAAAAGTAGTTAGGAAGATGTGGATCTCAAAGCATGTTATAAATGATGATGAATTGTGCTTGAAATGGATCCCAAAAGGATCAAAAATTATTTGCACTAACTCTCAAGGACCCAAGAAAATTTGGGTACCAAAACATGCATGAGTGTGTTTGTTGTAGGAGTATTAGAGCATGGAGTTACAAAGAAACAATGGAGTTTAAATGCTCAACACATCCTCATGGAGTTTACTTGTGCCAATGAGAGAGAGGAAGAGCTTGGGGATCCACCCTTGGCAAGGTCACAAAAATTCTTCAAAGGATAGCTCAAGGTGGACTCAACAATTCAAGGCAAAGCATACTCAAGCAAAGGAGTTTTGTAAGCTTATATTCTATCTTTTCAAAACTCATATGTATTAAAATTATTTGTTTGATTTAATGAGGCACTTGGTTGATAATTTTTGAGGCATTGAATGATTGAATGAAAGGCATGTTTAGTGATTTTGAAATGATTATTGGATTTTTGCATTTTCAGCGAGTTTTCTATGTGTTGATAATGTATTTACTTGTCTCAAATTACCAAATATGTCATTTATGCAAATTGCCATGTCATGAGCATTAATGAAGAACTTGTATGTTGGAAATCATGGCATGTTGTTCACAAGATGTATGTTTTAATGATATATGTGCTTAAAACCTATGTGAACAAGTTTGTTTTGACATATTTATGTAATTCAATGCATTAGTTTTGCCAAAACATGCATAACTCTCAAAATGACCTCCTTTGAGGCCAAAAATGTATTTATTGCTGAAAATCTTTCCAAAATTGCAAAATCTATTGTTAAATGGTTTTTCATTCATATTTTTCATTCATACAAGTCCAAAATCATGTTTTACACATGTTTAAACCTTTACTTGGACTTAAAATACTCAAAAATGAAGTTTTGGCATCTCAAATGTTGGATTTTCTGTCAAAAATTTGCAGAAACGGGATGAGGGATCGATCCTTCAACAAGCAGGATCGATCCCCCTTGAACAGAATGCAGAATCTGTGATTCTGGAGCTAAGGGATCGATCCCCCTCTTCTTGGGATCGATCCCCCAAGCCAAAATGGCTTTCCTGCATGTTTTCAACCGAAATTGAGAAGAACTTTTCATTGTTTTGGTATTTTCTCTCTTCTCAGCTTAAAATTCAGTGTTTTAAATTCTTTTTGATGATCTTTAAACAATGAAAATTCATTTTTCATTAATATCATGCCTCAACTCCATCAATTTGTATCATTTCCAACAAATGGTATCACTTTCAACCATCAATATCATTTTTCTTGAACTCACAAGTGCAAAATCACTTTTCTCATTGAAAATGGTCATGAATTCCATAAATCTTGAAATAATCTTTCAATGAATGCTTAAACATAATTTTAAGAAATATTTCAAGAATTTATGGATATATTTGAGAATTTGATGAACTTGTGCATAATGAATATTCTTCATTCTTTTTTTCATCGTAGTCAAGTATGCTTATAGGATTATGTCTCTTAGCTTGACTTATCAATTCCACACTAGGTTTCATGATAATTATACATCTAGTGGATTGATTTCAAATGTAAATTCAACAATTGGTAATGGTCATTGGCCTATAATTTGTGATGGTAATTAGATCCTAAATGTTCAAATGCATGAAAGTTTATCATCTTTGTACTTAAATCTTTCTTATGGCCAAATTATTAAAGAACTTGAGCGTTAATGACAACACCAACAATTGATACACATGCATTGAATCTTGATTGTTTTGATGTTGAACATGCATGTTTGCTTAAGTTGAATCAATAATCATGCTTATAAGATGAGAATAGTTGTTTTCATGATATTATATGCTTAACCTCACTCATAGTTTATGGATTTTAATGATAAAATATATTTTAGCTTGATAATATTGATTCACTTAGGTGAAGCCATTTTAGTTAAAATAGCATATATCCTCTAGAACGTTAAATGATGATAACAACTAAGGATATGGCTCTTAATTGATTAAAATGGTAATTTTGAATTTTTTTTCTTTTTTTTTCTCATAATTGGCTAAGGACTTGAATTGGAAAATGAGCATAGGATTTTTGTACTTGAAACCATGGAAGAAAATGTGTTTGCTTGAATACCCTGATTTTTTTAATCTTCCATAGGGTATAATCTTGTGAATATGAATATGGATTAATACTTTATGATAGTGTGCTAATGATTAATTAATCCTTATGCATATTTGATGATATGTGTTGTGTTCTTGCATATTTAGAATGACTATTTTCTTGACATGAACACACAACACATAAATATTGGATTCATGTAAAATAACTAAGTCAACCATTAGTAACAATTGGTATTTAGAAAACAATTAGTATCATTGGCAACCATATTTTCAATAATTGGTAAGCCAAAACTAAATTGCCAATTGGTATGAGCTTTAAATTGACAATTCTTCTCATGCTCCTTAGATTGAAATAACAAATAGGGAAGAATTCATATAAGACACTTTTGCATGAAACACTTGTGTGCTAGAATTTGTAGTTAATTGCTATATGTCTTAATTATATGCACACTCTTGCTTGGAAGTGATTTATGAGCTCATGCATATGATATGTCATCTAATTTCAGCTCATAATCATGATGTATTTCCATGCACCTTAGTTGGACTTAAGAGAACAATTGATATACTTAGGTGCTTGCTTAATTTCTTACCAATTGAGAACTTATTGCAAAATTATTTATAAACAATTGGTATAGGATCATAAGTCATATTCTTTACATGAATATTTCATACACTTTATGGATATTGACTTATTTATTTGTGCTATGAGTCCCATGTACTAACATATTTCTTGTTGGATGGAGCATATTTATTTGTTCTCACATAGCCATGATTTTAGGGGGAGCATATTTTTTTTTATTATTTTTCCTTCTTTTGCTATGACAAAAAGGGGGAGAGAGAGATATTAAAAGGGAGAGATATTAAGGGGGAGAGATAATGGGGAAGAAATAGTTTGAAAATTCATTTTCAAAACCCATGATTATATTAAGGGGGAGCTTTATAAAATCCTGCTTTATTTGAGGGGGAGTATTTTATTAAAGAATTTTCAAAGCAAATTTACATTAAGTTTTGTCATATCAAAAAGGGGGAGATTGTTAGCTTTAAATTGCCATATATATTTTGAAATGACAAAAACTTAAGTAAGCTTTAATGTTTTAATTCATATTGTAAATTTGCCTTATCACACATGATTTTCTCAATCCATTTCTAAGTGTTCATATCAAACTTTAAGACCACGATTTAATGATATATTCTTATGGGTCTTAATACTTTATAAAATGGTTTTCAATATTAAGTAATTTTCTCAAGGATTATTGAACATAAGTTTAGAGAATTACTTATAAGTTTTTGACAATATTTTCATTTGAGAAAGTCAAGAAAAACTCCCTTAAAGCTTATAAATGTTTTGGGTTGAATTAAAATCAAAAGCCATATCATTTCTAACCCAAAAGTGTAGGAAAAACTCATTCTGGAAGCAAAGGATCGATCCCCTAAGGGAAGGGATCGATCCCTTTTTGGCAGAATGCCCCAAAAGCTTGGAATGAAGAAAAGGATCGATCCCTTTGGTAAAAGGATCGATCCCTTTATGTCAGAAAGTCCCCAACGGCTAGTTTCTGTGAGATACAACGGCTAGTTTCTGTTTTGACTCCAACCAACTTCCACAAACCATCCAAGGGACTATAAATAGAGGTTTAGAAGCTAAAGGAAGTAAGAGGAACTACTCAATCAACTCCAATACTCATTTTCCTCAAATCCTCAAGCATCAACAAGAAATCAAGAGCTACAAAGTCTTCATCTTCCATCATTCTCATATTCTTTGTACAGAGTAGCACAAATCTTGTGTAGGCTTTTTTGTTGAACTTAAACATTGTAATCACTTGCCTATCTAGAGGCCTTTCTTTGATTACATTATTTGTAAACCAAATCAATCCTTGTAAAAAGGGGAGGCTTCTCTTTGGCCTTAGAAAAAGAGGGAGGTTTCTTTTGAGTTTAGAAAAAGAGAGAGGTTTCTCTTTAGCCTACAAAAAGAGGGAGTGTAACAAATTCAAGGATAGTGATTTTGGGAAAATCCTTGGGAGCATCTCAAGGTAAAGGACGTAGGCAAGGTTGCCAAACCTTTATAAATCACTTGCGTAAATTTCTCTATCCTTACTCTCTTTACTTATTTACAATTATATTTGTGTTTATTGTATTGAATCTATATTGTATAATTGCCTAGCTTAGAGAACTTAGAAAATATCAATATAGGCTAGAGAATTTAGTAGAATCGAAAAACGAGCTTAAGGTTAGTTCAAAACCGATTCACCCTCCCTCTCGGTATAGCCTATAAGAGCCAACAGAGATGAAAATAGAGGTTGGAGTAAACCACGGATCAGTAAAGGAGTTGTATGAAATTTTGATATCATGAAAACTATATGCAGTAAAATCCTTAAATTTCCTTTCGTATGCTAGGCACACTAAAAGGAAGGATACTATAGTCGGCCAGGTAATCCAGATGGAGTATGAAAGGCATTTTGAAATACCTGTCTTGTCCTGGAAACCCAGAGCAACTATAGGGAGTAGAAATTTAATTTAATGTAAAATTTATTTAAATATTCACTGCATATAAATATTTCACATACTTGAGTACAATAACTCATTTAATCATATAAGGCAACACTTGAAAACCATTTGATTTCCACCATTGAACTCATCACCTTTACACGTGTAACAGTAAAATAAACTGTTCAAAAATAATACCAATGTAGTGATAAAACGCTTTGGTAAACAGTACATTTCAGTAAACATCAACCAGTAATAACACGTGAAGTAATAGTGGAGACCAAGCAACACCCTAATGATATCATGCTATAATCCCTGTAGGGAGCAGTAATAATAAACACGTGAGATCTATGGCCATAGTCTATAAATGTCCTCGGTCATACACTAAGTGTCAACCGAGACGCTGAAACAGGCTCAATGTCAATAGCTTCACACATGATACAGTAACACATGAACACATGAGCATGATATGAGGCCTAACAGTCTCAAAACAGCGATCACACAGTGATATAGCCTTTATGGAAATCATTACCCGTGGTAAAAATCTTCAATCAGTCCATAAAGGATAATTAATAAAATAGTGAATATTATACTAAAAATAATTTATAAAATATTCACTATTCAACATTTCACTTTACAAATCACATATTCTACTATAAAACACTTGGGATGGATTTTCAATAATTTAACTTTTATCGAAATCAATAGCATGAATATTTAATAAATGTTTTTTAGTAAATTCATAATTTATGAAAATAATAAATATTTCACTCTCAAGGCTAGAAAAATAGTCCACAATGCACTAAAATATTTCATGACATTTTTAGGAATATTTCTAATAAATTCCAATAGCATAATAGCTGCTAACACCCTAGCCCCCTGCAATTGCAAACACAATTTAAAACAGCCAAACTGCCATAATTCCACAGGATTCAAGGCAATTCACTTCCAAAATAATTTCATAAGATTATTAGCATGAAAAACATGCATTTGGGATATCCGTACAAATTACACATGCGTCCCTTACCTGTCTAAGGTATTCGTGCTTCCCAATAGCACCATTCTAAAACCGTAACTCCTGGGCTGCAATTAATTCCACCAAAATTATTAGCTTATTAAATACTTATTTTTAAGTTATTATTTATATCACAATGCAGCCACATTAGACACTGCAAATATTTTTGCAGTATAAATTCTACTAGTAGTATAACATAACTTCTTCGTTTTGCATCGGATTTTAAATCCGAGCATACCGGCCGACTCCTTGTAATTCCTACAGTCTAAATCTACCCTCAAATCATCAAGAACAGCCATGAAACATGGTCCCCTTCACCATGGCCGAAAGCTCCCTCTTCCATTTTGGTGTTTTTTCAACAATCCAATCTAACCATGTTATTCTATTATGCTTAACCATTATTTTGGCACCATTTTTAAGCATGAAACCACATGAATTCCCATGCTCCCATGTTGGACAAACCCTCCTACCATGGCATACTTTTATTTTTCAACATTTAAATTAAACTAAGGCTAAAAACATGATCACCATGCTTAAAGGATTAATTTTATACCATTTGATTTAAAGAAAGCATAAGAAATGGCATGGTTACCTTACTTGGCCGAATCTTGGGAGCTTCTTTTCTACTTGTATAATGGTTTATAAGATGAACTATGGGTATAGAAATGTAGAGGAGAGAGAGTAGAATGTTTTTCTAGTTATAAGTATGGTGAGATTTTGGCTAGATTAGGTAGTATGAAAACTTGAAGTTTTCTTTCTTCTTTTTCTTTTGGTTATGGCATGGGAGCTTGGTGGAGAAGAGGATGAATAGTGCCCTTCAGCTGCTGAAGCATTTATGAGGAAAATTATGGAAATGGGCAAAATTATCAAAATACCCCTAGTTATGAAAATTTCGAACAATTTTGCCCTTATGGTTCCGCTGGCATAAAAACCATGTAAACGTACTCCAAATTTTTGGACTCTAGCACCAAATGATCATATTAAATGTGCCTTGATGATTAGAAGTGGTTTCATCGACGCGCAGTATACGGATAGTGAGAAATTATAATTTTACCCTCGCGACCCGCCGGTGAAATTTTCTGTTTTGGTAGCTGTTTCAAGAAAGCTATTGACACTGTGTTAAAGTATTTTTCATGTAGAATCTCATGATATTTTTACTTCGTCCCTTTTCATTTTAGTTTGAGAGCAATTTACGAAAATACCCTCGAGACGTATCCGTCATTTTCCAATTTGTTTATCATACTTTACAAAACAATACCAATAAGGTATTTTGACCTCCAAATTTTCATAATACCATTATTACACCTTCCATACATCATTTCATCAGTCATACCCATATCTAGGCATTAAAATCCAAGTGGAGCCCACATCACTATTCACTTGAAATTCCCAAAATATATAAAATAATTTATTTATTAATTAATAATTTACATATTCGGACATGTACAATACAAAATAATGAGTTCTCACATATTAGTTCTGCATACGATTCCTTTACTGAGCATGTTTCGCTCACTCCTTTATTTTTCACTCCATAGGAAATTATAAGTGGTTAAAACGGGGTATACATTAGAGAATACTGGCCGCATTCTGGATTACCCAAGACTACTTTATCTCGATCCGGGAGGTATTTGTACTTTCTTTTATACATTCAAATATATCGTACAGTACTACTTAAATGGTGAAATAGGAACACAGGATGTAAAGTGTAAGGAAAAATGTTAAATTACATATGCTAAATTTCTATATATTAATGCCAGTTACTGTCTATTACGGTTAATGATCAAGTGTTAAAGGCATTGCAGACAGCCCAACCATGAAATTATGTATAAAACGTGTTATTTAATGTACATTTGGACTGTTACAACTAGTCACTGCCTCAGAATAATAAACACAACCAAAATCCTCGAAAAACATCTCAAGCAATCTTTGCAGCTATCTGGGGAATGGGAAAAATGAGGGGTAAGCGAAACGTGCTCAATAAGAGAATCGTATATTATGAAATCTACATGCATAAAACTATTTATTTTCCTATCAGCACACTAAGTACAAATTAAGGATGGGTATTATAATCGGCTAGGAATCCGGATGGAGTATGGGAGGTATTTTGAAATACCTGTCGTGTCCCGGAACCTAGAAGCAACTATAGGGAGTAAAAGTTGAGTTTGATATGAAATATCATTTAATAATAATTAAACAAATAATTACTCAAATGAATGGTTTATAAAACCATTTAAATAAAACACTTTAACTAGTATTTTACCAAATCACTTTAAACACATTTTATACACTTCGATAAAATCCAGTAAACAGTACAGTAATCAGTTCAATATGGTAAATAGTTCAATGATAGTAATAGTCAGTAAATTGTACAATAAACAGTTCCAATAAACAGTGAACACTTTAGTAACAATAATGGTTCAAAAATGGTAAATAGTTCTATAACAGTAAACAGTAAACAATAATCAGTTCTTTCAGTAGCATTAAGCATTTTGGTAACTATAACCACTTCAATATCAGTAGCACTTCAGGAGTATTAAATAGCTTCGCATCAACAATAGTTTAATAAATTGATAATTTTAAAATCATATGTAAAAATTTATTTAAGTAATTAAATCATTTATAAATCCCTTTCCACCACTAATACTTAAAAATCATTAAACACAGTACAGTAAATCATTCAATAAACAGTACAAAAATCAACTCAATAAACAGCACGGTAAATCGTTCAGTAACGGTAACAGTTCAGTGAAAACCGTAATAGTTAACAGTAACACATGAATGGAGACCAGGCAACACCTTGAATATATCATGCTATACAGTAGTCCCAAAAGGGTAACAGTAACAGTAACACATGAGACATATGGCCATAGCTTATGGGTGTCTTCAGAGTACACTTGCCAGGTGACCCTGGGACTGCTGATGACTTGGCAGGTCAATCAGCCACAGTAACAGTAACACGTGCGCATGATACGGGGCCTAACAGTCTCAAAACAGTATGTAAACAATATCATCACCTTTATGGAAATTTATAACAGTAAATAAAATCTTCAGTTAATCTATAAAGGTTATTATATGACACAGTGAACAATACAATGAAAACAGTTTATAAAATATTCACACTTCGGTAATAATTTCATAAATATTCTATTTCACTGTAAAACACTTATATAAACATCTCGATGCTTTCATTTTGATGAAAATCAATTACGTGAATATTTAAATATTGTTTTTCGGTAAATTCATATTTTATTGAAAAATATTAAATATTTAATTTCCAAGGTGAGGAAATCACTCAATAATGCACTTAAAATATTTCATGATATTTTAGAAAATTTTCTAAGAAATTTCAGCAGCATAACTACTGCTATTAACCTAGCCTTGTTGCACGTAAAACACAATTCTAGTCCAGCCAAAAACCACAATTTGTACAATTTCCAAAGCATTTCATTTCCAAAATATTTTCATAAAATAATTCTCATTGAAACCATGCATTCATAACATCCCTATGGCCTACACATTCATCCCTTACTTGTCTAACTCTAACGAATTCATCGATAGTACCACACGTAATTTAATTCTCTCGGGCTGCAAAATATTTCACCAACAATATTTATTAACTTCAATTAAATTTTTAAACTATTTTCCTTCAATAATTGCAGCCACATTATACATTAGAAATATTAAATCAGTATAAATTCTACAAGTGCTAAAACACAACTTTACTGTTTTAAGTTTGATTTTAATTCTGATTGCACTTGTGGATTCCTCATAATTTCTACATTCACATGGCATCCTAAATTCATCAAAATGCAGTGCAAAACTCCCTCCCCTTGCCATGACCGAAGCTACCTATAAGCCAAATTTATAGTTTTTCAACACTTTAACTATTAATTCAAGCTTATCCATCATTCTTCTTCTACCTAGCCACATTTTCATGAATCAAAACACAAGCTTTCATGGTCTTCCATTAATGTTCGAATGCCTTAGGGAGTGCTTGAGCAAGATTTAATTCAAATTAATTAAATCTAACACCAAAATCATTCTTAACACATGTGAATTCATCATTAACTACCATTAGAAGTGAAAGAAATCACAAATATGGCATTATCTCCTCTTGGATGAAACCTTCATGCCTTGTTTCCTCTTGATTTTGTCACTTCTACAATGAGATATGGGCATGGGTGAAGAGAGGATGATGAGTAGAACATTTTTGTATATGAAAGTTTATTGAAATTTTGTGATTTTAATGGTGTTTTATAAGGTTTCTTTTCTTTTCTTTATTTTTCCTTTAATGGTGGCATGGGATGAGAGGAAGAAGAAAGTGAATAGTGGCCGGCTGGTGTTGGGGTAAAAATATAGAAAATTCTAGAGAGGGGCAAAATTACAAAAAAAACCCTCTATTATGAAATTTTTGGACAAAAGTGCCCTTAAGCTTTCGTAATTTTTATAACTATGTAATTACACTTCAAAATTCAGATTCTATCACCAAAAATTATTATTAAACATATTTGATGAATAAAGGTGGTTTGGTTTGAGTTTGACCTGTGAAGGTGAAATTAGGAAAATACTCTTATCGGGTAAATCACGTAAATTAGTTATTTAACCACCGATTTGATCTATCTATTGATATAGCCTAGGACTTATTTTCATGTAGATTATCATGCTATATTCACTTGGTTCAAATTCATTTTAGTTTGGCCACAATTTATGAAAATGCCACTGGGCTATGTCTTTAATCGTTATTTTCTAAATTTTTTGCACGCGTCCCAAAAATAATATAAATAAGGTATTTTAGGCTCAAAATTCTTACTTAGGCTTATCATACCCTCAAGACACTGTTTGATCAGTCTCACCTCCATTCGTGCACTATAGAGCCAATGGGGCCCACATCACTATTTCTTTTATAACTTGCGAAATACATAAGGATTGGATAGTGATGAAACATTTGACACATGTAACAGTAATTTATACAAAGCTCTCACATTATCAACCTGCACAAGAATATCCTCTAATATCCCTTTAGGATAGGCATTATATCTGTCAACCAATTGTAAAATAACACTAGTTTCTTTTAGAGGTCCAAGATTTTAAGATTTATAAATTGACAAAGGCATGACATTTATAGAAGCTTCTAAATTTATCATGGACTTATTAATTATGGCATTACCCATCTTACGAGGAATACTAAACATGCTAAGATCTCCGTACTTTGGGAGAAGTTTTCTTTGAATGATGGTAGACACATTCTCCTCCATACTTACTTTTTCATCGCCTTTTAATTTCTTCTTGTTAGTGCACAACTCTTTTAAAAATTTTGCGTACCTGGGCACTTGCTTGATAGCATCAAAACGAGGAAGGTTTACTTCCATTTTCCTAAAAGTTTCCAAGATCTCTTTGTCTTGCTCTTCCTTCTTGTTGTTGGCTAACTTGATAGGAAAATGAGGAAGGTAAGAGCTTGTATTAAATGGTACTCTCTTATCACTTACCTTAGGCTTTGAAGCATTGTTGTCAACTTCTCCTTTTGCTTCTAAGATGGTGTCAACATGTTCTTCTTTCTTTTGTCTTACCAATCTACGAGGAAAAGGAAGAAGGTAAGTACCAACATTAAAAGGGACACATTTTTCACTTACCTTGCAAAATCTCTATATAGAGGAGAGAGGTTGACGACATTTTATGTGGTGAAACCTTAATGTCGACATCTTCATATGCATTCTCCTTAGGTCCAATTTTCTTCCCACTCCTTAAAAGGATAGCACACACATTCTCCCTTGGATTCACCACAAGTTGAGAAGGCAATTTGTGTGACCCGTGGGCTTCAAGTTTGCTTATGGAAGTAGCCATTTAACACATTTGGCACTCAAGGTGTGCAAATCTTTGGTTATTTTCTTGTTAAGTTTGCAAAGTAATAGAAATTAGGTTCTTTACCATATCTTCAAGAGACTAAATGCTACTTTGGGTTTGAGGTCTTTCTTGAGGCTATGGTCTAAGAGGTTGGAAATTGCTTGGCCTATTGTGTGGTGGGACATAAACTGCAGGCTTATTTCCATATTACAGATTTGGGTAATTCCTCTAACTAGGGTTGTAAGTGCTTGAGTAAGGATCATACTTACCTTGGGGAGGCCTAGGAAATCCTCCTATAACATTAGCTTGCTCCGTTGAATCTTCTTGAAGAGTTGGACACATGTCAATAGGGTGTTCCAAGTTGAGCAAACTCCACAAGCCTTTGCTTGTTGCATATTACCTACTGCCATTTAACGCACAAGAGAGGTTAAATCAGCAATTTGTTTTTCCAATGAAGAAGTACTTACCTCAAGTGCTTGCTTTGATGGTGGTGGTGATGGATCATGCCTTGTATTAAATTATTGAGAATTGGCAGCATGTTTGCTATCAAGTTTTGGGCTTCTTGAGGAGTCTTATCCACCAAAGCTCCTCCACTAGCTGTTTTTATCATGAGGCTATAATGCCTCTCATAGAAGTATTGGATTAGTAGTGCTCTTGAATCTAATGACATGGGAAACTAGCGCAAAGCTTTTTAAACCTTTCCTAATACTCATACAATGACTCACCATTAAATTGCCTAATTCCACAAATTTCTTTGTGAATGTTGGCTACCCTAGAAGCCAGAAAATACTTTTCTAGGAAGAGTTCCTCATTTCATCCCAAGTGTTGATGGTCCTAGAAGGTAATAGTAGAGCCAATCCTTGGTTGCATCTGCTAAAGATAACGGAAAGGCCCTCAACTTGATTTGCTCTTCACTAACCCCAGCAAGCTTCATGGTTGAGCAAACTACATGGAATTCCCTTAGATGTTTGTGTGGATCTTCACCTGCAAACCATGAAAAGCTGGTAAGAGATGTATCAAACCAGACTTTAATTCAAAAGCAACATCTAAAGTAGGATAGGCTATGCAAAGGGGTTGTTGGTTCATAGTGGGTACTGCCAACTCCTTCAAAGTCCTATTAGCATTTTGAGCCCTAGTATCCTCTTCTGAATCACTAGAGAATTCAAAAGTAGGATTAAATGTGTGCTTGGTGGAAGGTGGATCGTTGGAAGTGGATGGTGGTGGTTGGGGTGTTTGTAGCACCGCACTTTGGGTTGTTTGAATGTAGTCTCTAATCTTTTGAAGTCTATGACTAGAGTCCTCGTTAGACATGCAAACCCTGCAAGGAAAAAAGGAAAGAAAATAATTATATCTTTAAATTATAATAAACAACTTAAATAAATAACAATCCCCAACAGCGACGCCAAAAATTGGTAGTATCATAGGTACTAATAATAAAATACTTTTCTTAAACCTATAGCTAGGGCAAGCAAAGGTTGATCTCATAGAGATTGTTTTATTCAAGTTAATTATTTAAATTAAATATCTAAATATTATTTAAAGAGAGAAACGAGATTTTTTTGGGAAGGGGGGTTTCAATTAAACTATAATAACTAAGAAAATAATAAAAAATAACCAATTAAATAAATTAAAAAAGAGACTGGGACAAGTGAGGTACTTTAAAGTATCCTTTCTTACTTAGTCTGGTATTCCTAACGACTATAGTACTTCCTCCTTCTAAATTCAAGTCCATGTTAGTGATAATCGATCAGATATTAATTGAAAGAATTGCATTAAATTTATAGCATCATGTAGATATGTATAGGATTTCTGCATATAGTTAACATGATATTCATTCTTTTATATGCGTTTCTTACTGGGCTTTATAGCTCATCCCCTTACTCACCATCTCAGATAGTCCATCTATGTACGTAGCGAACACTACTTCTAGGTTATTCAAAGAAGATTACTAAAAGTCTAAGCTATTGAGTAACAGGTAAATATTAAAGGTTATGCTTTTATACCAGACAAATGTATGCACAGCAAATGTATTTATAGTTAGGGATGTAAATTTTATAGTGTATTATAATGTCAAAGAATGTCAAAAGATCTAGTGGGATGTACTTGAATTAAATTGATATTACTGAAATTAAAATTTGTGATATCGTGGATAATAATTTATTTTTCGGTTTAATATTTATTGATTTATAATCTCCTGGAATAAAGATTAAATTGTACTCGAAAGTTATCGAGTAAAGTTACATTGACATCAAAGGCAAACTAAATGGTTATGATTGATTGAATGACAATAATTGTATTGAAAAGAAAAAGTTAGTTCAAAAAGTTCACGTTTCCAAATGTAACATTAGAACACCTAAAGAAGGTCATGATTCTCATGTAGTTGTACAAGCATGTCTAAGTGGTATTTTCCAAAAGTAATTTGTTGACATTTTATAGACATATTATGTGGTCTTTGTGTGATATACACACACACGAAGGTGCATTACGCAAAAGTAGCAACTATGTGATTGTTGGACGATTGTGTGAAAGTCCAACAACTAAGTGAATGTCAGACGATTGTGTGAAAGTCCAATAGCTATGTGAATGTTGTACGACTGTGTGAAGGTCCAACAGTTGTGTGAATGTCTGACAACTAGTCGAGACAATTACCTCAGTTACTAAATGATCACTAGTACTGAGATGACTTATGATCATGGATAAGTACTTGAATTGAACGAAGTATGGCTCGCTATCCTAGGTATTTCATACTATGATTATTGTGTGAGTTATTTGATATGAATATATATATGTCACGCCCTGATTACTGAAAATCAGAACTGACTTTTTCCATTTTCACTTAGTCGGTTGGACTGTGCTCAGTGTCCTCACTCCTACAGTAAGCTAAAATTAACTTAGATAATCAATATCTAACTATTCAGATTGGTCCCAATGTAATCGGTTGCAGTATATATTACTTCTATTTATGGTTCCATTTCAATCTTTATAAATGTACAATATCAAGAGACTATAATTGACACTCAAACTCCTTTTAGTTTATTATTTACATCCCTTTACATACTAAAGTACTGTACAATAAATGTTTGATTACAATAAAGTACTATGCAATTATACCTACAAGATACAATATCAAAACCTTGTAAGAATCCGATCAGGACCTTCCCTTAACAACCAGTTATTACAACATATAATATATAAGGTAAAGAGGGGTGAGCTTACACCAAGTAAGAAATATATATAAGAGAACTGATACTATACACACCTATATGCGTGTGTTGAAAACATGTTTATAACCTTACAGTCAATATTAAAAACAGTGTTTGGGCACTGTATCAGAAAGGATACTATAATCATTTTAGACTACCAAGTTGAGTACAAAATAATGCTTTAGAGCACCTCCTTGTCTCGGCCCCAAAATCTGACTATA
Organism: Heritiera littoralis; assembly: GCA_031772115.1. NCBI lineage: Eukaryota > Viridiplantae > Streptophyta > Magnoliopsida > Malvales > Malvaceae > Heritiera > Heritiera littoralis. The sequence continues at coordinate 4,548,253 of JAPDPK010000042.1, forward strand.
GGGAATTCATGAAAACTCTACAGAGAAGGAATTCATATGTATCAAATCAGTGTCAAAACCTTTCAATCCTTTAATGGCAATACTATATGGTAAACGATCATTATCAAATCATTTATGATTTAAAATCGGTAGAAATCAATGATATATATATATGTGTGTGTGTGTGTGTATACATTCAATAAACACGTAATAAATAGTTTAATGTATAGTTTTTGTAATTAGTTTAGTAAAACGTTCAGTAAATTACTGTGAGATCCGATTCTACTGTACTGTACATGTATAGACATGCAAATTTTAATTAATAAATAAATTATTTTTGTATATTTTTACAATATTAAATAAAAGCTATATGGGCCCCACTTAGATTTCAATGCCCAGACGATGATATGGTTGAGAAAATAAAATTTTGGAGGTTAAATAAAGATATTATGGTGACCTGGAAGCTAAAATACCCAACTTTGTTATTTTGGAAAAGTATGAGAAACAAATTGGAAAATGACGAATACGTCCCAAGGGTATTTTCGTAAATTATGCCCAAATTAAAATGAATTGGAACGAAGTAATAATATCATGATGCTTTATATATAAAGGAAAATAAAATAGAGTCATAAGACTTACCAAATCGATGGTTTAATCAAAAATTTTCACTAGTGGTTCGCTAAGGGTAAAATCGTAATTTCACGCAATCGATGACGCACGTTGATGAAACCACCATGATTCATCAAAATATGCCCAATAAGAAATTTTGGTAATGAAATATGAATTTTTGGAGTTCGATTTCATAGTTAAAAAAATTTACAGAAGCTTAAGGATATTTTGTCCAAAATCTTTATAATCAAGAGCAAAATGGTCATTTCAACATGAAGGGGGATTGGTCAAATTAGTCAATAATGACCAAAAACTGACTTCACTAAACTAAATTTAATAAAGATAAATTTGTGATCTGAAATGAGATTAATAAAAAATTTAATAGTATGATAAAAAGCAAATTTTAGAAAATAAAAAGGAAATTTTAAAGGAGAAATACATTAGTGGACCATGTGGCAATTTGTTATTGGGTAACATATGAATAAAGGGGCTTGAAACTCAGCAAATTGGGTCTTCATTCACCGACTTATGCTTTGTATTTTGCTGCTAAATCGACTTATGCTGCACTTAATTCCTCTCTCATTTTCTTCATGTTTCTCTCATTTTCCACCATGGAAACCTTCCCTTCAGCCCCTCTACTCACCACACATCTTTAATAATCTTTATTCCTTATCTTAGGAGCTGGTTAAAGGTGGGAAATGAAGAGTAGAAGCCAATGTAACAGGGCTAGAAATGGCCTGATTTTATTCGGCAATGATAAAGGTAAGACAACTAGTGTGTGTTGCTTGAGTTTTGTGATAGCTTCAATTCGTTCATGGCTGAAATGATGTGTTTAAAGCTTCAAATGGAATTAAACGAGAAGGAAGAAGAAAACAGGAGGCTTCGGTTGAGGAAGAAAAATTGGAAATTGATATGTATTTAGAATGTTTGTTGATGGAAAATAAAAGATCATGATGAGTAGAAATTAGAGGAAATAGAATTTTGACGATAAATTGTAAGATGAAATTTTTGCTGAACAGTAAGGAACGTGAAGGTGAGGTTCGGCCATGGATTTGGCTGCACGATGGTGATGAAAATTTCTGCCTTAAGGGTGTTCAATAATAATCCTAAGTGAAGTAAGATATATGTATCTAAATTGATTAGGAAAGAAATAAATGGAAAACCAAGAGGAGTCAAGAGGGAGTTAGGTTATGGCCATTTGAAAGCTGTCAATAGTTCACAAAACGTGAACCAGAAAAAGAAAGGAAGACAGCAAAAGAAAAAGAAAAAGAAAGGAAAATAGAAAAAGAAAAGAAAAGAAAAATGAAAAAGAAAAGTCATGTGACCAAATGGCCATAAGAGCAAGAAAAGAAATAATATCAATAAAAATTTACGTAAATGTGATAAATAGTTATCAATTGAAAAATAAATATAATAATGACTAAAGTCAATGGTGAAGTGGAAATTGAGAATTAATAAGAAAATTAGGCCACAAGTATAGATTATAATAGATCATGTTAAATTCTTAAAATTTATGGTTAAAGCAATGTAATAGAGTAGTGGCAAGAATAAGTGAAAGATTTGATTCATGAAAGGAAAAATTATGAATCGAATTTTGGGACCAATTGAAATAATTGGCTAAACATATTTTGGTGTAATTTTGAATATTAATAAATAAGAAGTAATTAAGCTTTACTACTTGTAGAAAATATACTGCATAAATATTTGCAGTATATGATATGGCTGCAATTAGACATATATAATAGCTTAAAAATAAGTATTAAGTGAGTTAATAATCTTGGTGAAATTAATTGTAGCCTTAGGAGTTACAATTTTCATATGGTGCGATCGGGAGACACGATCTCGATGTATAGGTAAGGGATGCGTGTGTGAATTTGTAAGGATGTCCGAATGGATGCTTTTCATGCTATGAATTTTATAAGATTTATTGGATATTGAATTGCCTTGAAATGCTACGAAATTGTGGTTTTCTGGCTGTTGAGATTGTGTTTGCAAGTGCAAAAAGGCTAGGACTTTGGCAATTGTTATGCTACCGAAATTTACTAAAAACATTTCTAAAAATATTATAAAATATTGGCAAAATAGCCAAATAAGCCCTCGACCTTGAGCCCAAAATGGAATTAAGCCTTCAACGTTTTATTTCGTGGAAATCACTCCATAAACTTTTGTTTCAGTGGAAATAAACCCTCAACCTTCTAAAATTATGCAATTAAGTCCAAATCTGTTAAATGACACTAACTGCCGTTAGTATTGCACATGTGGCATGCCACGTGGCAGCCAAGTAAGTTATCCACGTCAGCTTTCACTAACGGCAGTTAGTGTCATTTAACAGATTTGGACTTGATTGCATAATTTTAGAAGGTTGAGGGTTTATTTCCACTGAAATAAAAGTTAATGGACTGATTTTCACGAAATAAAATGTTGAGGGCTTAATTCCATTTTGGACTCAAGGTCGAGGGCTTATTTGGCTATTTTTCCTAAAATATTTTAGTGCATTATTGGTATTTTTCCTAGCCTTAAAAGTAATAAATTAATTATTTTCATAAATGGTGAATTTACCGAAAAGTATTTATTAAATATTCATGACACCGAATTCGATAAAGGTTAAAATACCAAAATTTTATTCCACGTGTTTTATAAAGAAATGTGTTATTGGTGAAGTAAAATAGTGAATAGTGAATAATTTATAAAAGATTTTCAGCATAATATTCACTATTTTATTTTGATTTTCCTTTATAGATTAAATAAATTTTATCATGTGTAATGATTTCCATAAATGCTTTATCATTGTGAAAATATTGTTTTGAGACTAAAATGTCTTTGCACGTGTTTTATAGTGAGAAATGTGTTGGTGAAATTATTATTAAATTTTTGAAAAATAAACATTTTCATTTTTCCATAAATTACGAAAATATTGGAATTGGTTTCCAATAACCTTGAATTTCACGTTTTGGAAAGAAAACATGAAAACACGTGTCTATGTATTCTACGGTGAAAATGAACAGTTACAAAATTTTATTAACACCGTGTGATATTCTTATAAATTGTTTTCACCGTACGAAATATTATGATTTATACCTTTATGGATTTTCGGAAAAACATCATTGATCTTACTAAATTCCATAAAGGTGATGAGATTTCTTATATACTATTTTGAGACTGTTAGTGTCACAACCCAATACATCACTTTGTTATATGGAAGTAGAAATTAGGGCCAAATATTTTTTTTTGAATCCTTGGCTATACCGTTTGAGTGTGTATAGTATAGGCATCAACTCTAGCTTGTTTTAATAAATAGTTATAATTTGGATTCCTCCAGTTATAGATTTCTAAAAAATTCGACAGCATAATGGCTTATTACTAACCTAATCCTCCTGCATGATAAACACAACAAATATTCAACTCCAACCACAATATATTCACCAAAAGGCATATCATAGCTGATGAAACTATAACATCATCATACATCCCACATGCTCGACCTATATACAACTATTACACTGTGCATGACTGCATAATCTTTGTATATATACATATATGTACAAACAAAATATAATACCGTTATCGATACCTCAAGCTAGCTACTAAGCGTCTCAGAGTATTGACCCAACTGTAGTCCACCGGGACTATCACGAGCTAATCTGTGAGGAAAGGAAAGGGGGTGAGCTTGGGAGGCTCAGTAAGGGAAAATATAAGCGGTAAAAATCAAAACTAAGTTAATGATACCTTTATAAAACCTTGCATGTCAAAAATCACAATAAGAACACTATGCAGTTCTTTAGAAGTCATATGTTATAAATGGTATTGTAAATCATTAGAGATGCAAGCAGTTAATCATGGTCCAAAATCATAACATTTAAAGTCCGCTGTGCAATCATCAGAAATAATATAGCCGTATAAGCACTTATAAATCATAAATTTCCAAAAAATACTAAAACATCGTTTCAGGAAACAAGTCTAGCATATACATAAAAGTGTGAGGTTGCACCAATTTGTATCATGCCTAGAGCTTATATCATCATCACCGGATCACTGCAACGCTATCAGTGAACCTACTCGTTCCTTTCTAGGAACTGTCCCTCTCTAGGAACCCAATTATGTGCACACAAGTTCACCAGGCCGTTGATCAGACAGTACCTGACAATATATACCGATCCTCTTGCGGCAGGACCAAACAAAATACAAATCAATACTTGCTCTAGTAATTTAAAAGTGCTATTCTCACAAAATCACCGTGAAGGGATCCAATCTCAACACCACTCAGACCATGATTGAAAATCATAGTGTACTAGAAACATATCGTTTATCTCAAAACCCTGTTACCCCTCTCGTAGCCGTTAAATTCATATAAAAATTTATATAAAAACATCACATTCGGTTAAGTATGGAGAAGCATGCTAAATTAATTTTATTTCTTTTAAAGACAATGCATTATTAGTTTATAAATCAAAACTTTACAAGCATGCTAGCATCTCAAATAAACACTAGGGTAACATTTTACAAGTTCGTCATGTCCTTTTTAAATAAATCATGACGTAAATCAATCAAGCACACTTTGCATAAAAATCAAGGTATCATAGCATGATCAAAATAGGAACTTCTAAAATATTTCAAATCATGCAATTTCCACTTATACTTCACTTAGTCTTATATACGTCAATCGCGCTATTGGGCCCACGTTGTCAAATTCCGCACGAATTGCTACGTAGCTTGACGATTAGTTACATATAAGAATTATACGATATATTAGTTCCTTGAATTTGTGTTAATCATACTAGCTCATTTATTTATTGTCGAACAATAGAAGTTACTGTTTGACCCTACTACTCACATAAAATTCTGACCTTTGTGCACTAAGATTTGCATTAATAATTATGGGATCATCCAAAAATTATGAATCCAAAGCCATGTGAAACCTAATTCAATTCCCTATTCAGAAAGGTAGATTTCATAATTTTATCATTTCCAAGTTACATCTAGCAATTTCGTAAAATTACCCTATGTACAAGCACAATCAAACAGTATGGTCATTTGACCTTTAAGCACAAACTATCTCATATCTCAATACAGGGATATCCAATTTATATAAACTCAAAACCATATTAATCTTGCCTCATTTATCTTTTCGGAAACGTAAGGTTTGTAATCATACTAGATCTGGGCTATTTCCTATGAAATTTTGAATTTAACACTAGGCAATCTGTCCCCAGCAGTGAGTGTCCTGCATTCATTTGTATATATCTTAAGCCACAAAATTCCAAATCTGGAAATTCCAAAACTAGATGAAAACTAACTCATTTCCCTATCTATAAGTGTAAGGTTTATAATTTAACTCTACCTAGATCAACACCAGAAATTTTCCAAAATTTCAGTATGTTCAGCAGTTTTCTGACACAGAATAACACTGACCGATTTGCACAAATTATCTCATATCTAATTATAGGAATATCCAATTGGTGCAAACTCAAAATGTTAATAATCCTAACTCAATTACCTTTCTGGAAATATAATGATTGCAACCTAACTCAATCGGGCTTATTTTCTACAATTTTTAAAACTCTGAGCTGGGATTCACGTTTTCTGGCAGAACACCCTGTATTCATTTGTACATATCTCAAGCTATAGAACTCCAAATCAAGAAATTCCAAAACTGACTTTCTCCTAGCTCATAAAGATATTTACCATAATTTTTCTAGAATTTATTTCATTGCATAGCATTTAAACAGAATGTTTTAATTACAACCTAGAAACAGAACATCAATTCCAGATTTCAACAGCAAACCAAAATCCAATCATGCCAAGCCAACCTCATAGCAATTCAACTCAAATCATTATAGTTTCATATTCATATTCAACAATTAGGGATTATAAAGTCAGAATCTTACCCCCACTTATCAATTTCCAGCAGCCCCTCTTTTCGGTTCTTGTTTTCCTTGACTTTGTCTAACTAAGAGCTGTCTCCAAAATTTCTCTAGTTTCTCACTTGTTGGAAACCAATCGTCACATGCAAGATGAATTTGATCTTGCCCACGATCCCTTCTTCATGTTTCCTTCAACACCTTTTCACGATATCATCACCATTCCTCTTAAATCTCTTTCAAACCGTGGCCTAATCATACATTTCTCTTCAAAGCTGAGAGCTTCTAGGGGTTTAAGTTTAGTTTCTTTCTTTTCTCCTCTTTGCCGGCCACTTAACAAAAATAAGTTTGCAAAATCACTTAACTATAGTGCCGGCCAGCTATAAAATTCGACTATCCTTTACTTACTTAGCTTGTGAAGGGACCCCACGTTTTCTTTCAGCCCTTTAAGCCACTTTAGCTTGTAAACTTTTCCTAAATCATTGGTTGAGTCGAGGCAAAGGCATGGATGGTGGTTTGACTAGTCAATGTCAGCATCTCTTAATTTAATTAAATGTATTTTATTGCTAGAAAAAAAATAAGTTACTATCACATGCAAATGGTCAACATTACACATAATGTTTACATTATGTACCCTTTATCCCCTATTATCTTGTGCCAAAATTTAATTATTTAATTATTGCCATGGGATTTTCCACTAACTATAAGTTTATCCATATTTGTTGTTCCATTCTTATTTCCCATAACATTTGATATTTCCTATATTTTGATCTTTATAATTTCCAATCTCATAATTTAATCTCTTCATGCCACATTACTCCATTTTCCAGAATATAAAAATCTAATTAAATCTTAAACCAAGAATTTACCTCTTTTTTTTTTATCCTTATCCCAAAGTTCAATTGGGATTATCTAGACACCTTCATCGTCCAAATATCTGTCCCCAAAATAAGAAGGATAATTTTTAGCATAACTAAAAATTCAACATGGGTAATTACACAAGGTAATAGACTAAGGGAATGTCACAGTTAGGCCCCATATCATGCTCACGTGTTCATGTGTACCCTCTCATGTGTTAAGCTGTTGACACTGATCCTGTCTTCAGCGTCCCAATTGACACCTGATCAGTGTACGACCGAGGACACCTATAGACTATGGCCATAGATCTCGTGTTTATTATACTGTCCCCACAGGGATCTCACGTGTACCCTATTATTCCCTACGGGACTTATAGCATGATATTATTTGGGTGTTGCATGGTCTCCAATATGATTTTTCACGTGTTATTATTGATTTTAGTGATATTTTCAGATAACTGTGATGATTTTCTGAAGTGTTTCATTTCTAAACTGTTATTATAATTGAATAGTTATTTTACTGTTACACATGTATAAGTGATGATTTCAGTGGTGGAAACCATTGTGATTTTCAAGTATTGAATTAGTGGTTTGATAAAGTGTTTTACTCAAGTGGATGACATATTTATATGCAGTAAATTTGAAATAAGTTTTACATAAAAAAATTAAATTTCTACTCCCTATAGTCGCTCTGGGTTTGCGGGACAAAACAGGTATTTCAAAATACCTTCCATGCTCTATCTGGATTTCCCGGCCAACTATAGTATCCTTTCCTTTTTAGTGTGCTTAGCATACAAATAAGAAATTAAGGATTTTACTGCATATAGTCTTCGTGATATCAAAATTTGCATACAATTCTCTTACTGAGCCGTGGTTTGCTCACTCCTTTACTTTCATCATCACATATTTGATATAAAGAATAGTTGAAGTACCAAACCATGGATTAACTACGCTTGAGAAGCTCGAAGCGTCGTATATTGGATTCCCGAGGTATCACGTTTACATTTGCATATTCAGACTTGTTTATACAGTACTACTAGTTGAAAATTTATTTCAAGGGGATGTAAACTAACTTTTACAGTTTGTGAATATTTATTTACCATAAATAAATATTGTCTAATTTGTTTAATGTTGTAGATGAACAGTGTGTAAAGGCATCACAGATAGCCCAACCATATAAAATGTGTGGAAAAACGTGAAATAATGTAGTCACGGGATATGACAATTACTCAGTAATCAATTCAGTAAAACGTTCAATAAATCACTCAGTAAACAATTCAGTAAAATGTTTAGTAAATCATTTAGAAAACCATTCAGTAAAACAATACCGCAATCACCTCGATAATTCACTCAGCAAACGATTCAATAAACAGTTCAATTGTCAATTCAATAAGGCAGTCAGTAGACAATTCACTAAACAGTGTAGTTGTTAACTCAATAAACCACTCAATAGACGGTTTAGAAAATGATTAGTGAATATTTCAATAAACAGATCGGTGAATAGTCAGTAAACAATTCAGTAAATAGTTCAACTAGTTAGTAAATGTTTTCAATAAGTAATTCAGTAAAGCAGTTTAATAGATACTTGGTAAACGATTCGGTAAATGGTTCAGTAAAATAGTTCAGTAGACAACCAATAATTAGTTCATTAGTCAATTCAGACAGTCAATAGACAATTTAGTAAACGATCGGTAATGATTCAGTAAACAGTTCAGTGATCAGTTCAATAAATAGTCAGTAAATTGTTCAGAAACAATTCAATATACAATCAGTAAACACTCAGTAAATAGTCAATAAATTGTTCGTAAACAATTCAGTAAGCAGTCAGAAAATGATTCGAAAAATAGTTTAGTAAACAATCAGTAAACAGTCAGTAACAGTTTAGTAAACAATCAGTGAACAACCAGTAAAAGATTCAGTAACAGTTCAGTATACAATTCGGGAAAACGTTCAGTATACAGTACTGTAAACTGTTCAGTAAGCAGTACTGTAACGATTTATAAATCAGTTCAGTATGTCACAGTCCACATGTACAGTATTTCACGCATTTCCACACATTTAGTATTTGTTGGGCTGTCTGCGATGTCTTTATTTCCACTTTCTTTAAAAGCAGTAAAGTTGAAACAGTAATTTACATAAATACGAATATAAACATATTATTATTTTGTTTTACAATTACATCCCCTATTCATAATTACAATATTGTAGTACTGTAACAGTAAGTCTAAACATATAAAGTAAATTATTATACCTCCAGGATCTACACTAGACTGCCTCGGGGTACTCAAAGTATAGTCGAAATCCTCAGATAGTATATCACGCGTTCACTGAAAATAATCTGTAGATGTTAAAATAAAGGAGTGAGCAAACCACGGCTCAGTAAAGGAATTGTATGCAAATCTTGATATCCCGAAATCTATATGCAATGAAATCCTTTATTTTCCTATTAGTGCACTAGGGACCGTAAAGGAAGGGTACTATAGTCGGCTAGAGATCCGGATGGAGCATGGAAGGTATTTTGATATACCTGTATTATCTCGGAACCTAGAAGCGACTATAGGGAGTAGAAGTTTAATTTGAAATCAAACTCATTTAACAATTCTCCATATGTAAATAATTCACATAAAAATGATATAATAAACCATTAAATAAAATCCTTTAGGAAATAATTTAATTTCCATATTAAATATCACTTTCACAATTTCATAAAGTTAGTAAACAGTACAATATACAATTCAATACGATAAACGATTCCATAATAGTAACAATTTAGTAAATCATACGATAAACAGTTTCATTTCAGTGACAGTACAATTCAATAAAAATCACAGTAAACAGTAGCAATAGTGGAGACCAAGCAACACCCAAGGTATATCATGGTATAATCCCCATAGGGAAATAGTAACAGTAGATATATGAGATGTATGGCCATAATCTGTAGGTGTCCTCAGAGTACACTTACCAGGTATCCCTGGGACAGTTGATGACTTGGCGAGTCAATCAGCCACAATAATAGTAATAGTACAGTAAACACGTGAGCTTGATACAGGGCTTAACAGTATCAAAACAATATTTAAATAGTAATGTCACCTTTATGGAAATCAATAAAATCAGTAAAATCTTTAATCAGTCCAGAAAGGGAAATTTTATAATCTAGTGAATATTATAATGAAAATAATTTATAAAATATTCACTTTTCAACACTTCACTTTATAAACCACTTATTACACTGTAAGACACTTAGGAGAAATTTTCAGTAGCTTTACTTTCTTGAAATTCGATAACACGAATATTTAAATAATATTTTTCAGTAATTACTCATTTTATGAGAAATATTAAATATTTCATTTCCAAGGCTACAAAATCACCCAAATATGCACCAAAATATTTCATGACATTTTTAGAAAATTTTCTAGAAAATTTCAGCTGCATAACGGCTGCTAACACCTTAGCTTTCTTGCAATTCAAATACAGTTTAAAACCAGCCAACAGACACAATTTTCACAGTTCTCAAGGCAATTCACTTTCAAAATATTCTTATAAAGTTATTTACATTGAAACCATGCTTTTGAAATATCCTTACAGTCCACATACGCATCCTTTACCTGTCTGATCTAATCGGACTTCTCGATTGCACCACACGTATTTCAATACTCTCGGGCTATAGATAAATTCACCAAAAATATTAGCTTATTTAATGCTTATTTTTAAGCTATTATTCATGTCTAATTACAGCCACATTGTACACTGCAAATATTTATGCAGTATATTTTCTACCGGTGGTACAACACAACTTCTTTGTTTTAAGTCAGATTTTAAATCCATGCATACCGGTAGACTCCTTGTAATTTCTACTGTCTAATGGCACCCTAGAATCATCAAAATCAGCCATGGATCCTTCTCCCCTTAGCTTGGTTGAATGCACCATCTTGAAATTCTCATGGAATTTCAACAATCTATCACCATATTCATGTTTAGCCACTCTCATTACATCATTTAACACCATTTAACACCATTTTGGTGCATGGAAAACCACATTTCCCCTAGGTACACATCATGGCCGAAACCCCCTTCAATGGTAAAATTTCATTTAGCTCAATTTAATTGAAATTAAGACTATGAACATGATTGTCATGCTTAAAGGAATCATTCTACACCATTGGAATTCAAAGAAGCATAATGTATGGCAATGTGACTCACCTTGGCCAAAAATTTAAGGCTTCCTTTCTCCTTGTTTTGTTGCTTATACAATGATATATGGGTCTAGATTGAAAGAGGAGAGTGAGTTGATTAATTTGGTAGTTAATGGTTTGGTGAGATTTTGTGTGTATAGAGAGAAAAAAGAGTTTTTTGTTTTTCTTCCTTCTTTCTTCTCTAATGGCATGGGAACAAGTTGGGAGGGATGATGAATAGTGTCGGCCATCAGCCAAAGAAATAAAAAGAATTCTCTAGAAATAGAAAAAATTACCAAAATGCCCTTAGTTATGAAAATTTTAAACAATTTTGCCCTTAGGCTTCCGTAGTCATAAAAACTATGTAATTGCACTCCAAAATTTTGGATTCCATCACCAATTACTCTTATTAAATGTATTTTGATGATTAGAAGTGGTTTCATTGACGCACGGTACACCAATTGCGTAAAATTATGATATTACCCCTTGTGACCCGCCAGCAAAATTCTCTGATTTAACCATCGATTTTATAAATCCATTGACACTATCTTAACCTCCTTTTCATGTAGAATATCATGATATTTTTACTTATTCCCAATTCGTTTTAGTTTGGGTACAATTTACGAAAATACCCTTGGGACGTAGTCGTCATTTTCCAATTTGTTTGTCACATTTCCCAAAATGATGGAAATAAGGTAGTTTGGGTCTCGAATTCCCATAGTATCATTATTACACTATCCATACACTATTTCTCCAGTTATACACACATCTGTACATAAAATCTAAGTGGGGCCCACATTACTATTTACTTAATATTCACAAAAATATACAAAATTTAACTAATTATTAATTTACAATTAAGTACGTATACATGTATAGTACAATATAACTGGTTCTCACATTTCTTCTCTACCTTTAGGAAATTCGGTCCTCCAAATTTCATCTAGACCACTCATTGGAATAGCTCTGGGTACTTTTCCTACATCAAACTCTCTAATTCCCATTTTTCTTCCTCCTCGGAATGATATTGTCAGAGCACTTTCACCAATGGGATCGTATTAGATCGCAACACTTTATCCTTTCGATCCAGAATCCTTATAGGTCTCTCCACGTAACTCATATCCTCTCAGATCTCTAGTAGCTCGTATCGAATTATGTGAGACAGATCTAGATGATACTTCCTAAGCATCGAGACATGGAATACATTATGCACTCCTGATAACTCTGGTGGTAGTGCCAATATGTAAGCCACGCCTCCTACGCGATCTAAGATGTCGAATGGTCCGATGTACCAAGGACTCAACTTTCCCTTCTTACCGAATCTCATTATGCCTTTAGATGGGGAAACCTTCAAAATACAAAATCACCTGGTGAGAACTCCAGTGGTCGGTGACTCGTGTCTGCATAACTCTTCTACCGACTTTGTGCTATCCTTAATCTCTCACAAATTAACTGTACATCTTGTGAAGCTTGCTCTACCAGATTAGGAGCCAATAACTTTCGATCTTCCACTTCTTCCCATGCAATCGGAGATGTACACCATCTACCATATAATGCCTCGTACGGTGTCATGCTGATACTCATTTGATAGTTGTTATTATATTCAAATTCAGCTAAAGGCAAGTGGTAATCCCAGGAGACTTTAAAATCCAACGCACATGCCCTCAACATATTCTCAAGCATCTGAATCACTCACTCGGACTGCCCGTCAGTTTGCGAATGAAAGACGATGCTGAAATTCAATCGGGGCCCCATAGCCTTATGAAAATCTCTCCCAAAAGTGAGACATAAACTGAGAATCCCTATCGATGTGATGCTCATTAGAATACCTGTAGCCTCACTATTTTCGTACATATAAATTGGCAAGGGCACGAGGGAATCTGTAAGTCTGATGGCTAGGAAGTGGGCAGACTTCGTTAATCTATCCACAATCACCCATATAGCGTCATGATTCCTCCGGGTCTTAGGCAAACCCATGATGAAGTCCATCGTAATATGCTCCCATTTCCATGTAGGAATCAATAGAGGCTGCAACAAACCTGCAGGCTTTTGATGCTCAATCTTAACCTACTGGCATGTGAGACATCTAGCTACAAACTCCGTGATGTCTCTTTTCATCTTCGGCCACCAATACACTCTCCGTAAATTTTGGTACATCTTAGTACTGCCTGGGTGCAAAGTGTACCTGGAGGTGTGGGCCTCTGTCAAGATCAAATCTCTGAGCTGTCGATTATCAGGAACACAGATCCGACCTCTGAACCTCAGAATCCCATCGGTGCCAATCCTAAAATCCAGCTGTACTCCCATATGTACTTGACTGGAAACCTCTATACAGTAAGCATCAGTCCTCTAAGCATCCTTGATCTGATCTATCAAATTTGGCTCAATTCTAAAACTAGTCATAAATCCATATCTCTCATAGGAAACCACATTAAGACTGAGGTTCGAGAACTACTCCAATAACTCGTGCTTCCTAACCATCATCTACGACACCATACCTATGTGCTTACGACTCAAAGCATCTGTCACCACGTTCGCTTTCCTTGGGTGGTACAGTATCTCGTAGTCGTAATCCTTCAACAGCTTCATCCATCTCCACTGTCTCATATTTAACTCACGCTGCAAGAATAAGTACTTCAGACTCTTATGGTCTGTGTAAATTTGAAAAGTTTCACCATAGAGATAATGCCACCATATCTTCAATGTAAACACTACAGTGGCTAACTCAAGATTATAGGTCGTGTAGTTCTTCTTATGCTCCTTAAGTTGCCGAGAACCATATGCGATCACTCAACCATTCTGCATCAAGACACACCCTAATCCCTATGCGGAAGCATCTATATACACTAAAAATCCACCCAATCCGCTGGGAAGGGCAAGTATAGGAGCTGTAGTAAGTCTCCGCTTCAACTTCTGGAAACTGTGCTCACATGCGTCTGACCACTTGAACTTAACATCCTTATGTGTGAGTGGCATAAGTAGAGTAGCTAATCTGGAGAACCCCTCGACAAACAGGTGGTAATATCTTGCTGGACCCAAGAAACTTCGTATCTCCGTCACCATCTTAGGCCTCCCCCACTGCACTACGGCCTCTATCTTGGACGGATCAACAGACACCCTATCCTTCAATACTACATGTCCTAAAAAAGTAATGTGGTCTAGCCAGAATTCATACTTACTGAATTTGGTGTATAGCTTTCGGTTTTTAAGGGTCTACAGAACTATGTACAGGTGCTACTTGTGCTCCTCCGAAGACTTAGAATACACCAAAATGTCGTCTATGAATACAATCATAAACTGATCAAGATAGGGCTTAAACACATCATTCATCAAGCCCATGAACGCTGTAGGGATGTTAGTCAATCTGGAAGGCATCACTAGAAACTCGTAGTGCCCGTATCGAGTTCGGAATGTTGTCTTAGGAACTTTGAACTCCCAAATCTTAAGTTAATGATAGCCCGATCGGAGATCTATCTTCGAAAACACCTGTGCATCCCTGAACTGGTCAAATAAATCATCAATCCTAGGCAGGGGATACTTATTCTTGATGGTCACCCTGTTCAACATCTGGTAGTCGATACATAACCATAAGCTGCCATCTTTCTTCCGGACAAATAGTACTGGTGCACCCCAAGGAGACACACTAGGACGGATGAATCTTTTATCCAATAATTCCCGAAGCTGCTTCTTAAGCTCCTCTAACTCCGTCAATGCCATCTGATATGAGGGCCTAGAGATGGGCTCCGTGCCAAGTACCAAGTCAATGGTAAATTGGATCTCCCAATCCGACGATAACCCTAGCAAATCCTCTGAGAATACGTCCAGAAATTCCCTGACCACAGGAATCTTATGCAGCTCGGGACGTCTCCTTTCTACGTCCTCCACGTAGGCAATAAAACCTTCAACACATCTACATAACACTTAAACAATTTAGTAAACACATCACTTTCATTATAACTTATCAAATAGTTTTACAATATAGTGTTCTGGTCGAGAGAAGATAACAAACTTAGTATAGTAATCTAAGTTAACGAATTTGCATCTAACCAATCCATTCCTAATATTACATCAAAATCATACATCGTTAACAAAATTAGGTTAGCTGTCCTTTTCTTCTCTCCTACAGTTACTTTACAATTTCTATACACTACATCCATAATCTGTGATTCTTTAAAAGGAGTAATTATTTGCAAAGTATATCCTAATGGCTCCGATTTTACTGGGATTGTGTTAGCACAAGTAGGAGATATGAATGAATGAGTAGAACCAGGATTGAATAACGCAAGTACAAGTATATCAAAAATATAAACTTTACCTTTAATAACATCAGCAGTCTCTTGGTCCAATGCACACACCTGTCCCTGAGTCACAAGCTTCTTACCCTTCTCTACTGCTGTTGCCCGTCTAGTCTGTAAGGGTGTAGCTCTCTCTGATTAGCTCGGAGCTACTGGTGCCGAGGTCAGTGAGGGAGAACTGGGGTTAGGACAGTAGAAGCAGCTGACTTTCGTAGCATCCGCAATCCCTTACCAAGTGCCTTGTCTGCCCACATCTAAAATAGGCGTTCGTCACCAAGTAATAGGGCGGTGAACTAAGCGATCATCCACAATGCGCACATCTGGTCGTAGTACTCCTCGATGTCGAGGTGGGGTCGGTAGTAGAGGCTGTAGTAGCTAGTAGATCACTCCTTTGAAATCTGAATGCCCGATAGTCTAGCCCTCTTAGGCTGCTCTCTACTCGATCTATCCTCTGCGCCCCTCTTCGCCTTACCCTTACCCTTACCCTTACCCTTAGCCTTCGATGCTGACTCGGAGTGGAACTACTCAAAGTCCTGCTCACATAGCTGGGCTCACCTCACTACCCCATCATATGTCCGAATATCGAATGGGGCCAACTTAGATCTGATGGATGGTCTCAGCCCAGCCTTAAATCTATCAATCTTATGCCGCTCATCAACCCATATCAGTGGATCAAATCTATTGAGTGTAGTAAACCTCGACTCGTATTGATCCACTGTCATACTCCCCTGAACTAGCTCCATAAACTCCTGTTGCAGCTTCTTCTGAGTTGTATCGGGGATACACTGGCGGCAAAATGCATCAAGAAATATCTCCCATGTAAACATTGGATGCCGAGTGAATAACACTGTTTGAGCAGACTTCCACCATTGCTCCGCATCATTTGTCATCTGGAACATTGCTAATCCCACTCTCTTAGTATCCAAGCACCTTATATATCTAAATAACTTCTCAATAGCTATCACCTACTGTTCTGCCACCGGTGAATCCCTGTCTCCTTTAAATTTCGACGGATTAAGCTTAGTAAATTACCGCACCAATGCTACATCACAATAGGACTCTACATCCCTGGGCGGCTATACTGGTGCCGGTGGTGGAATGGCTTGTGCCTGTTGTATAGGTTGTGGTGCAGGCTGTGGAGGGGGTGGTGGAGGTGGTGCAACTAGTGGAGTTGCTCGCTCTCTCTCTACTTGCTCAGTAGCTCAATCTACGTGATACATGGCAATAAAATCCACCAACATCCTTTCCATCCATGACATCCGAGTGTTTGGGCTCCAGGTTGGGGTAAGTGAGCAGGTCCTAGGGCGGGCTCCAGTATTGGCCCTGGAGTGTGTGGCTCCGGAGTCTGTTCCGCCCTACCTCTACCTCTACCCCTGTTCACGCAAGTTACCCGTCATCCACTCATTTCTGGACAGCACAACAATTTATCAATTTTCGGTTAGTCGCTTATTTATATATCTAGACTATACAATACTGCAAGGGATGTTAACCACTTCACTTTATCATAAAGACACCGATATATATCAGGCCAACCTCACTCTGATACCAATATATACTGTCACAGTCCGCATATACATTATTTCACGCATTTCCACACATTTAGTATTGGTTAGGCTGTTTGCGATGTCTTTATTTCCACTTTCTTTAAAAACAGTAAACAATTGAAACTATAATTTACATAAATACGAATATAAACATATCAGTATTTTGTTTTACAGTTACATCCCCTTCTCATAATTACAACATTATAGTATTGTAACAATAAGTCTGAACATATAAAGTAAATGATTATACCTCTAAGATCTATACTAGACTGCCTCGAGGTACTCAAAGCGCAGTCGAAATCCTCGGATAGTATATCACACACTCACTAAAAATAATCTGTCGATGTTAAAATAAAGGAGTGAGCAAACCGCGGCTCTGTAAAGGAATTGTATGCAAATCTTAATATCCCGAAATCTATATGCAATGAAATCCTTTGTTTTCCTATAAGTGCACTAGGGATAGAGGTGGGTATTGGGCGGAGTTGGCCCAACCCGACATGAACCTGATCGGGTAGATCCAGCCCAATAACTAAACCGGTAATAACCGATTTCGAACCGGCCCAGCCTGGTTTGCCGGTTCTGATTTTATGGGACTGGGCCCACTAAGGGCTTGACCCGTTATGGATCGAGACTGACCGGTCTCGATCCTAAACCAGACTGATTCCAATTGATATAGTCCGGTTCAATTTAAAAAAAAAAAGCAGTGGTGGGCTTCATTTTTCAACTCACCTCAGTAGCCTACTTGGTGAGTGGTGATGGCTTATCCATCCATCATCAGTCATCTTTCTTTTTTTAAAAAAAAATTTTAAAATTTCATATTTTCTTTTATAAATACCCATTCTTCCTTTTATTTTTTTTTACATTTTCTTCCATATTTTCCATCAATACTCACTCACGTACTCTAAACACTCATCCACTCTCATTCTCTTAATACTCACTCACATACTCTCTCAATATTCACTCAAACTCTCTCAAATTCACTTAAATTCTCTTATTCTAAATTTATAATATCATCATTTTCCTCTCTAAATTTCGTTTTTCTTTTTATTTTATAATTTTACAAATTTTACTTTAATATTCAAGTTCCAACTTCCAAATTCCAATATATTATTTATATACTACATCTATTTTTTTTTTAAATTTTAACATATATTTATTTTCAAAAAAATATAAAAATGTCAAATTCTTTCGTCGTTCATGCTCTGTTTCTCGACCTTTTGGTTCTACTGAAATCCCTAATTTGGGTGACGAATCATTTAATGAAATTGAACCTGATATTCATCCAAATGAGAAGGAGCTTCCTTTGGCACCATCGATTGGTCGTGGTCGTGGAGGAGGTCATGCTCAAACACAATCATCAGCAACCACCACTACTGCTACATCATTAAGACCGAAGTTTAACCGAAAAAGAACAAGCAGGGTATGGGAGTATTTCGACATTGTAGTAAAAGAAGGTACAAAGGATAAATATTGTGCTATCTGTAAATTGTGCAAAGGCGTTTACTCTTATAACTCCGGTGGAGGTAGTGGCGGTACAGGTACGTATAAAAGACATTTAATTAATGCACATAAAATTAGTCCTGATGCCAAAGAAAATGAAATTTTTAAAGGCAAACAATCTTAAATTAATATACATGATGTTGGAAAAAATTTTAATTTTGATAATGTTCAAGCTAGACGTGGTTTAGTTAAATTTGTAGTTAGGACTGAACAACCATTCACAATTTGTGAAAAAGTAGGATATTTAGAATTTGTTTGTAAATATTTACAACCCGCATATAAATTTGTTTCTAGACATACATTGAAAAAAGATTGCATGGATATGTTTAAAGAATATAAACAAGCTTTAATTGATAAACTTAGTAATAGTTCATCTAGGGTTAGTTTAACTAGTGATATATGGACTAGTACTAATGGTATAAGTTATCTTGTTATAACTTGTCATTGGATAGATGAAGATTGGTGCATGCAAAAATGAATTTTATCCTTAGATGTAATAGAAGAAGCACATAATTCATATACTATTCATAAATATATTAATAAAGTTTGTAAATTATATGGACTAGAAAATAATAGAGTTTTTGCTATTACTTTTGATAGTGCTTCGAGTAATACTGCAGTTTTCCTCATTTAATTAAAAGTTTAAACCTCGTTATGCAAGGTATATTTTTTCATGCAAGATGTGCATATCATATTATAAAGTTATGTGTTCAAAGTGGTTTTAGTTCTAGTGGTACTGGTAGTGGCATAGGTCCAATTGATAAAATTAAAATTTTAGCAAAATGGATTCGCACGCCAAATAATAAACGTGAATAGAAGCAAATTTGTATAGCAAATAATATACCTGTTAAAGCATTTTCACTTCCTGTGGAAACAGGATGGAATTCACTTCATCATTTGCTTTCTTTTGTTTTACCTTATAAAGAACTTGTTACTCCTTTTTATAATAATTATACAAGTAGCATGCATTTAGCACTTTTTGAAGAAGATTGGACTTTTATTAAATATTGTGTTGATTTATTATCTACTTTTAAAGATGCAACTGAAAGATTTTCAACTTAATTTTATCCAACTACATCATATTTTGTTCCTATTATCTACACAATGTTTGAAAAATTTGTAAAATTTAGGAATCATGAAACTTTAAGTTATTTTGTATATGATATGGAGGAAAAATTTTAAAAATATTGGGAAATAATTCCTCCTATTTATTGTATTGCGACTTTATTAGATCCTAGTCAAGGTGAGGTAAATATACAGATTTTTTTATTGTTATAAAGAATTTCTTGGTCTTGATTCTATTGAGGATCAAAAGTCCTCAATTAACAATCTTTTTCAAGAATTGTTTAATGTTTATGAAGCAGAAAGGGAGCAATTCAACTTTAATCAAGGAGAAGAAGATTCATTCGAAGAAACCGAAAGTAGCAATAAAAAAGGAAAAGGAATTTTGAACACAATTAAGGAAGCAGCAGAGAAGAGAATGAAGCTAAAAGAAACAGCCAGCGAATCTGGATCATCAACAACTCGACGAAGTTCTACCTTTAATGAGATAGTATTTTTCTTAAGTTAGGATTTTTCTATAGATGAAAACTTTGATCTTCTCCAATGGTGGAAAGAAAACCAAAAACAATTTTCAATTTTAGCTTCCATGGCCCGAGATGTTTTCGCAATGCAAGTTTCTTCTGTTGCTTCAAAATCCGAATTCTCGACATGTGGAAGAATTATTGGAGACCATCGAACCACTCTTAATCCGGATTCATTGTGCATGTTAACTTACCTTAAAGATTGGTTTGATGCCGAATTGCACAATGTTGAACTTGGAATGGCCAATGAATTCGCTGATAATAATTCAGAGGAGGAAGAAATTTCCAAGGCAATACGTATAAATTATGAAGAATAGATAATAATCTTTTTTTTGTAAATTGTATGTAAAATTGTAAATAAGTTTAGTCATACTAAATATTTTTATGGACTACTGTAAAAACTACAAACTTTGTACCATATTAGTGAATAAATAAGAGACATAGAATAAGTTAAGTACAATGATGCTCTTTGTAATTATCGTTATTCCAAGTAATGAGAATGAAGTTGCAAGTTTAGTAAATTTAGCAATAGATGATTAATACCTCGAGATAATGTAGAAAATATAATAATGAGTTCAAGAGATGTATGAGAGCAAAGAGATACATGTATTCCACAATATATATAAGTATAATTGTTTTAATAAAACAAGGACACGAGATACTAAAGGAAATATAGTATACTTGGATATTAAAATGGTTAAAATAAAATAAACAAGGAATACATACTATATATATATATATTTTATATATATGTATACATATTGAGTGTTAAATATGTATATATATATATAGATATACGTAAGTTTAAAAGAAAGGAAAAAATATATATAAATATATATATATAATATATATATATACACACACACATACCTACACTAAAGATATATTAGACATGAAAAATATATATACAATACATATATATATGGGGACATGTGTATGTATATATATTTTTTTTGCTAAGTCAAATAGATTATATTAAGATTCCAAAAGGAATACAGAAAAAAGCTAGCAACAAGGCTAGCATTTCAAGAAGCACCAAATGCTACTACTGCAAGCAAATGAAGTGAACAACTAAAAACCACCAGAAAGATTAAACAAACCCCTAACCACACTAACCCTGGACAAAACTGACCAAAACAAAACATCCAAAACCAAGATTCTTTTGCTACACCACGCATCAGTGAATTAAAACACAAAACTCCAAGTATTAACACCATCAGACATCAAGACCCACATCATTTCGCCAAGAAACCAAGCTGCAAGCTTTGATGCTAAGGAAGGAAACCGCCAAACAGCCAAGGAGACATGAACCCGCTTATCATGAACTCAAGAGAACAACAAATCCCCTGCAACAGAAATCAAAATTCAAAAGAACAACAAAAAAATCCTGAACCTCACAAACTCTGATAGCAGAGTCAAATTCATCGAAAGTCCAAACCCAACGCCTCACTTGATAGAACAAAACTAAATCCCACCAACATAACTTGATAGAACATAGTCAAATTCAATATAACTTGATAGAACAAAGCCTTCTTAAGAACATCAAGCCTCCAAAGAAAATCAAAACAATCCTCCCAATCAAGAAAAAACACCATCCTTGAAAAATTAGCACATAAGAAATAGTCCAATACTCAACAAATCTCTCACACTCTTGAAACCCAAAAATCACAGAAAAGTTTGAACTCCTGTAAACATAACACCTACGAATCATCAAACTTCTCTCCATTCCAACAAAATGAACGTCCTAAGTAAAGATCCGCCCCATACTACCTATTAGCCTCCAATTCCATCTGTCTCTTTACCACTAACTCATCATCACAATCAGCAGAGAGTCCTAATAATTTGCCCAGTTCCCATGTCTCCTTCTCTTCTTTATACAGCACTTTATTTCTGTTAATGAAATCATCATCTGTCAAAGACTCATTTGCATAAGAACCTTCTAAACTATCTTTTTTCTTTTTTTGAGTCTTCTTAGCTTTCTTACCTCTCTGTTTATTCTTCTGAGAAATTCTGTTCAAAATAACCTCTTCAATTTCTTCAATGGCTTTAACTTTACGCGTTCTTGGTATAAAGTGGTTCAGAATTTTTCAATAGACTTTCTCCATTTGGGCTTACACAATCCATATCATTCCCAACCAGCTCATCTTCCAAAACCTTTTCTTTAAAACCTGCCACCCTATTATCAGTGATCACACCTTCATTCACACTTGCATCCACAAGACCAGCTGTAAAAGAGGGACCGAGATATCATCTATCCCATTGCTAGCCTTGAGATTTGAATTATCCATTCTTAAGAAAGTTAATGTTCAACTCATAATTTCCATCCCCCCCCTCTCATTGACTTGTAATGACAACATGTCATTCTGACATTAAATACTGATCCATGCCATCTTCAATGCCCCTCTTATCAAGAGCCATGCACGCAGCACTTGATTCTTCCACAAACTCCTCTTCTCTAGTTTCAATACCATTTTCAATATTATCTTAACCACTTTTCTTACTTCCCTGTTATCATCTTCATCCAGAAACGGGCACTACTAGATTCAGAATGAGAAATGGACTTCACAGCTTTTTCAGTACCCTTGAAGTTGTTGCAACAACAATGAAACAAAGAAATAAGATCTTCCCCCACTTCTGTCACACGAATAGGGAATTCTTTACCCCCACAATTCAACAAAATAACTTCATCAGTCTTTTCAAAGTGATTTGTCATAATAAACATAGCTCCCCTACTAAAATCATTAAATTTTAAAGTTTTTCCATCCAAAGAAATAAAGAATTTGCAGTCTAGGAATATATATATTACATGTAAAGAATATAATAAATAAATAAATTACATATAAATATATGTTGGTATATATATAAATATATATTATTTAAAGACAATTATACATTATAGGAATTATAGATATTTAAAAATAAGAATAGAAAATAAAAAAAAAAAACAAATTTCAGATAAATTAAATAAGAGTTAGTGGAGTTTGATGGGACTTTCTCCCATCAAACTCCACTAGCAATTCTCGGATATAACAAAAAGAAAAGCTTCTTGAGGAAGCTTTGAAAACAAAAAGAAAGGAAAGTGTAATCTGAGGAGAGGAGGCATGGACGAGAAGCAGGAAAAGAAAGAAAGAAAACTGTAGCCGAGAAGAAAAGAAAGACAGGGAAAGGTGAGGCCAAAAGGAGAAGAAAGGAAATGAGCTGAAGCTAAGGAGGAAAGGAAGAGCAGCCGGAAAGAAAAAGGAAAGAGGAGAAGAGAAAGAAGAGGAAAGAAAGTGCAATAGATGCTTCGCCATTTTGGATAGCAACGGAGCAAAACCAGAGCATATAATGTTGGCTCTTCCACCTCGGACAGAAACAACAAGGTAATAGGAGTTGGCTTCGCGGATTGAAGTGGCGTGGGGCAAAACTTATTGTTGGACTGAGATAGATGCAAATCGAGAGAAGTTGTTGCCATGATCTTTGAGGCGTTGTTTGATGTTTGGAAGCAAATGCAAGTATGACTGTAGAGTAAAATAGTGTCGAGGGCTTCAACAAAGAATGTGTGGTGGGTGCTTAGAGAGAAAAAAAAAGGGCCACAGAAGGCTGCTGTTGGGGCGTGTAAAGTAGGGGTTATGTGCTGTGTTTTGGTGGCCTGAAACAAAGCTGCAGTAGGCGAGATAAGGAAGGAAGTCCAACAAGGTATTTAGGCCAAAACTTGGTCTGAAAACAGTGTGAAGAACGTGACTTTAAGGAAGTGATTAGTTTTTAACAAATGCTAAATGTGAGTGTTTGAAAAGGAGTACTAAGTATTTCCAAGGCTCGGTTTTAATGAATTTTCAAGGTAACTTGGCATTTATTTTAGAAGCCAGTAATTAAACATTTAACAAATGAAATTGGTGATGTATAAATATACACATGTATATTACAAGCATTATAATGAAGAAAGAAAAAATTATTTTGGTGTAGGAATCTCGAAAAAATCTTGAAGGAATTGGTGAAAGGCTTAAATTTTGAAGGGTTCTTAAGGGGTAAGATATACTACTTGATTTAAGCTTATTATTATTATTATTATTATATATAGAAGAGTAAGGAAATATGTATCCTATAAGATCAAGATATATATATACATATATATTTGTAGGTATATATATAAATATATACGCATAAAAATATATATATAAATATATACATATATGATTATCATTGATACGATGAGAATAGTTGACGTATAGTCAAATATGTATATACATATCTATGCATATGTATACACATACCATCAATGTGATAAGGAAGAATTTAGTTTCGATGTAGAAATGATCTTGATTAATTATGGCTCCAAGATATAAGTTTTGGTAGGTAATTAAGCGTAATTAGAGTATATTATTGAGATGGTAACGAATTGATTTGTAGTTTAAATTATGCACTTTAAGTTTAGTATTCAACATAATATGAGTAGTTGATTGAGACATTATTAGAATAATTGTAGTGACTTCGACTGGAGCGGAGGAGTGAGTTTCCAATTCTGAGGATCGAGGAAGATACTCGCTAAGGGTATAAGGTAAGTGGGTTGAATAAGTCTTACTAGTATCATCTCTTAAGAGATGAATGAACCCTTATTCGATAATTACTTAAGTTCACATTTGGTTTGGTAAAATATCATGGAAAATATTTAAAAGGGTAAGTCTCGGTAAGATATAAGTTTAACTCGATGTGCTCGTGAATAGTACTTGTTTGGAAAGAAATCTTGTTTGTGACTTGCATGTTATGTGTTATGGTTTATTTGTGTTTACAGAACATATAAAATCGTATAATTTTTTGTGCTTGTATTATGAGAAATGCATGTGAATTAATTAAGTCGCACCAAGTGAGTACGTTACTATATTGTGACACCTTGTGAATGTATGTGTGATTTATGTGCAATATATGTAGCTCTCGATATTGAATTCATGGACCTCGATTAGTACCTAGTTGTGTTTGTCGAAACTAGGAAAATGGCAACTGAACAAAATTCAATCTTTTGTACTGTGTGAGCCACCTCTAGAGAACTCAAAGGAACTACATGCTACGCAGCTTTCTTCGTGAACTGTGGGAGCCACTTCTAGAGTCCTTTGAGAGCTAAGTGCTACACGTGTATTGATGAACCATTTGAAAAAAAGCCATAGAGACGAACCCGAGTAAAACACGATCTTTTGTACCGTGTGAGCCACCTCTAGAGAACTCAAAGGAACGACAAGCTACTCAGCTTTCTTCGTGAACTGTGGGAGCCACCTCTAGAGTCCTTTGAGAGCTAAGTGCTACACGTGTATCGATGAACCATTTGAAAACATAAGCCATAGAGGCGAACCCAAGTAAAACTCGATCTTTTGTACCGTGTGAGCCACCTTTAGAGAACTCAAATGAACTACGTGCTACGCAGCTTTCTTCGTGAACTGTGGGAGCCACCTCTAGAGTCCTTTGAGAGCTAAGTGCTACATGTGTACTGATGAATTATGGAAATCATATGCCATTGAGATAATGGATAAATGATTGTGAACTGTGAATGTGACAACTATCAGTAAATAGGATAGATACTATACATATGATAGAGAATTGAAACAATTATTGAACTTTACTTGCATGTGCTATGGGAAATGGTTGTGTCTTTCTTGCCTAACCATATCGATAAAAGAGATAAAAAGAATGATATTTTGTGAGTTAAAGAAGTAAAGAAAAGCATGAATGAGCTTATGAAATCTGTTGTACATACAAGTTGGTAGCTAATCTTCATTTAATGCATACATGCTATTTTATAGAGTTCATGCATGTATGATCGGGTTTTACGATATGAGCCTAGTATGTACTTATTTAAGCTACTTACTGAGCTGTGGATTTGCTCACCCCTTAAATTTAACATTTTCAGATCATATGAGTTGATATCCAGCTCAGGCTTCGTATAGGCTCCTGGGAACTGTACCTAGTTAGGGTACTTGTCTACGTTCTCCGGGCCTAGCTTTTGTGCTTTTGAGGTATATTAATTGTATATCATTTTGCTAGTTATATGAACTTTAATTTCACAGTACTAGGAAGGAATATGGGATGTAGCTTTGGATCGCACTAGATTATTATGTAAGTCTAGGTGATTATTGAGTACGATCTGGGTTAATATACGTATTTTTGAAGTATGTATAAAAATGCAAATGTGGAATTTCGAAAGAAATGAATCTTGAGATTTATGAGATGCATGATTGTGTGAATTGTGAGAAACAAAATCTAGCTGTATTTTGAAGTTTAGAATGTATTTTAATGCAAGCGATTTTACTGGGGAAACTGATAAAATACAAGGGGGAGGTTTTCGACCCGTTTCTTTTGAAATAGTAAAAATAAGGCTAAAACGATTTAAAATCACCTTGAGAAGTATGATATAGCTAGGGAAATAATATTATTAAGGCAAGATTGGAATTAGTTACTACACTAACACCGAATACAAACCGTAAATAGAAAAGAAATAGAAAAAAAAATTTGGTTCGTAATTTTCCAAAAACAATAAGTATATGTCAAATGGACATCATTGGCCTTCGGGTCGTGACAACTACGGTCTCGTGGTTTTTACCCTTCTAACTTTTGTAGGTTCCACGTAAAAAATCTTTGGTCTCCTACTGTCTCTTTTTTCTCCTTTGTTATTATTATTATTATTATTATTATTATTATTATTATTATTATTACATTCCAAATTAATTAATGTTATACTTATCTATGTTTAAAATAAAATAAATATTTAAAATACAAAATGAATGAATATTTTAAAAACATATTAAATAAATGAATAAATATTAAGTAAATGATATTTCAAATATAATAAATTATTTTAAATGCAAAATGATATTGATACGCTTACAACTTACTTATCATTTTAAATGCAAAATGAATATAATAAATGAATATAAATAATGATATTGCAAAATGAATATAATAATAATATTCATAATATCATTATTTATATTTTGAATCAAATATCACTTTATCATAATAACTTTATTATAATATTATATTCATAATATAACTTTATTTTATTATAACAATAATTTTATTAGATAATTTTATAGTAATTTATTTTTACATTATTATTACATTAATTAAATAAATTATAATAACTTTATAATAACTTATTGTTAAATTAAACTATTAACATTATTTATTATAAAAATAAATTTATTAGATTAAATTATAAAAATATAAAAATATATTTTTATTTTTTATTAAAATAAATTAATAAAAATTTTAAATTTATCCAATTAAAAAAAATTTAAAAACTTGGACCGAACTGGTTTAACCAAGTTTGGTCTAATTGTGAGGCGAACTGGGCCTGTTCGCTGCTAAATATAAAGCGAACCAGCCCGGCTCGGACCGGTTTGCATACTGATTTAAATCGATTTCATTATTAGTGGGCCGAAACCAGTAAAAATCGATCCGAAACCGGTCCGGTCTGGCCCACTACCAGCTCTATCTAAGGACCGTAAAGGAAAGATTCTATAGTCGGCTAGGGATCTGGATGGAGCATGGAAGATATTTTGAAATACTTGTCTTGTCTTGAAACCTAGAAGCGACTATAGGGAATAGAAGTTTATTTTGATATCAAACTCATTTAACAATTCTCCATATATAAATAATTCACATAAAAATGGTATAATAAACCATTAAATAAAATCCCATAGGAAATAATTTAATTTCCATATTAAATATCACTTTCATAATTTCATAAAGTCAGTAAACAATACAGTATACAATTCAATATGATAAGCGATTCCATAATAGTAACAATTCAGTAAATCATACGGTAAACAGTTTCATTTTAGTAATAGTACAGTTCAATAAAATATCACAGTATACAGTAGCAGTAGTGGAGACTAGGTAACACCCAAGGTATATCATCCTATAATCCCCGTATGGAAATAGTAATAGTAGATATATGAGACGTATGGCTATAGTCTGTAGGTGTCTTCAGAGTACACTTGCCAGGTGTCCCTGGCACCACTGATGACTTGGCTGGTCAATTAGCCACAATAACAATAGTAGTACAATAAACACGTGAGCATGATACGGGGCCTAACAATCTCAAAATAGTATTTAAATAGCAATGTCACATTTATGGAAATCAATAAAATCAGTAAAATCTTCAGTCAGTCCATAAAGGGAAATTTTATAATCTAGTGAATATTATAATGAAAATAATTTATAAATATTCACTTTTCAACATTTTACTTTATAAACCACTTATAACACTGTAGGACACTTAGGAGAAATTTTCAGTAGCTTTACTTTCTTGAAATTCGATAACACGAATATTTAAATAATTTTTTTGGTAATTACTCATTTTATGAGAAATATTAAATATTTCATTTCCAAGGCTAGGAAATCACCAAAACATACACCAAAATATTTCATGACATGTTTAGGAAATTTCAGCTGTTAGATTATGCCCTTAGAACCATTCATTAGATGATTGACTTTGGCATTTTTTTTTATGTATCATGACATTTTATTTATTATAGTTCATTATTATATTTGTTTTATAACTGCGTAATGTAATCTTATATGATAATGTCCTTAGAATAGTAATAACACACTATTCTTAAAATATCCCTAGTCAAGTATTATTGTGAACAAGGATAACAATGATACGATACGATAAGACTAGTATGTGGTTGACTGATGACCATTGTCATGGATATAGGATATCAAGTCATCACATAGGTACATGTTAGAGAACTATGTATTGGATCGACCCTCCATGAGAACGCTACATGGATTGTTATATGAGTGTCATAAGCGATTCTCATAGTGATGATGGTGTATGTGATCCTTTGACTTGAGATCATCAGAGATCCCAACATAGAGAATTGCATACTTTAATGCTGCTAGATGTCATTCGTAACAGGATGGACTATAAAGGTAGTAATTGGGTATGCCTTGATCTATGTAGAGGGATGTTGAGTGATCAAGATAGGATTTATCCCTCTTATATAACAAGAGTGATGTCTTGGGCCCTTTGATAGAGTGAGACTAAGAAATGCATGGCCGTGCTCGAATAAGTCAATATGAGATATTGATTTTATTTGTTTAATTAGTCTACTCAGGAATCAAGAAACGCTGATTAGAATATACAAGTGTGACACATTCCATGACTTGTGTCTAATCAAGACATCAAAGGATAAAGGGATTAGACTACACGGTAACATCTATCACGAGTAAGGTTATGTCGAGTCATTGACATTCTCGTTACATGGGTAGCAATGATGTGTTGCTAGATACCGCTCATTGCCTGTGACAATTTTGTCATTGCCATTGTTTTGAGAACCTATTGGGTCGCACACTTAGAACGGATCAATGAGGAGCTTAATTAATCCTATTCTGAATTGGATTAAGGATATATCTAATCCTATTCTGAATTGGATTAAGGATATAGTTAATCCTATTCTAAGTAGGATTAGAGTTCTGTTTGGCAGCAAATTTTAGGGTAAAATTTACTGCCTATAAAAGGATGTTTTTCTAAAACAGAGCCGCACAATTAAAAACAGAAAAGGTATTCTTTTAATCGAAGCTAGCAAATCGATTATAAGAATAAAAGACGCTCTTTAAAGCTTCTGATCGTGAGACGTTCAAGAGTCGTGAGATCCGTTCGTGTGGATACCATAGAGGCAGGAACGAAAGGTTGTTGCTTGTGACTCGACCAACGACAGAAATCAGAGAAAACGTTAGGTAAAATCTCGAAACCCTAATCAGGCAACTCTCCGAATCGATCCTGGTGGAGGCCGAATGATTTAAATTCCGCTGCGTGTTTGTTTCGGTTTCCTTCATCAGCAACATAACGACGACTAACACCCTAGCCTTCCTGTAATTCAAATACAGTTTAAAACCAGTCAACAACCACAATTTTCACAATTCTCAAGGCAATTCAGTTTCAAAATATTCTTTTAAAGTTATTTACATTGAAACCATGCATTCGAAATATCCTTACAGTCCACATACGCATCCCTTACCTATCAAATCTAATCGGACTTCTCAATTGCACCACATGTATTCCAATACTCCCGAGCTAAAGATAAATTCACCAAAAATATTAACTTATTCAATGCTTATTTTAAGCCATTATTCATGTCTAATTGTAGCCACATTGTACACTGCAAATATTTATGCAGTGTATTTTCTACCGGTGGTATAACACAACTTCTCCATTTGAAGTCGGATTTTAAATCTGTGCATACCGGTAGACTCCTTGTAATTTCTACAGTCTAATGGCACCTTAAAATCATCAAAATCAGCCATGGATCCTTCTCCCCTTAGCTTGGCCGAATGCACCATCTTGAAATTTTCATGGAATTTCAACAATCTATCACCATATTCATGTTTAGCCACTCCCATTACATCTTTTAACATCATTTTGATGCATGAAAAACCACATTTCCCCTAGGTACACTTCATGGCTAAAACCCCCTGAAGGAAACCGAAACAAACACGCAGCGAAATTTAAATCATTCGGCCTCCACCAAGATCGATTCGGAAAGTTGCCTGATTAGGGTTTCGAGATTTTACCTAATGTTTTCTCTGATTTTTCTGTCGTTGGTCGAGTCACAAGCAAGAACTTTTCGTTCCTGCCTCTATGGTATCCACACGAACAGATCTCACGACTCTTGAACGTCTCACAATCAGAAGCCTTAAAGAGCGTTTTTTTTTATTTTAACCGAATTGCTAGCTTCGATTAAAAGAATATTTTGTTTTTTGTTTGAAAGAAGCTCTAAAACCATAGAGAACAAGTTTCTCTTTTCTGTTTAATTGTGCGGCTCAGTTTTAGAAAACACAAAACATCCTTTTATAGGCAGTAAATTTTACCCTAAAATTTACTGTCAAACAGAACTCTAATCCTCCTTAGAATAGGATTAGTTATATCCTTAATCCAATTTTGAATAGGATTAGCTATATCCTTAATCCAATTCAGAATAGGATTAATTAAGCTCCTTAATCCAATTCAGAATAGGATTAGTTATATCCTTAATCCAATTCAGAATAAGATTAGTTATATCCTTAATCCAATTCAGAATAGGATTAATTAAGCTCTTCATTAATCCATTCTAAGTGTGCGACCCAATAGGTTCTCAAAACAATGGCAATGACAAAATTGTCACAGGCAATGAGCGGTATTTAGCAACACATCATTGCTACCCATGTAACGAGAATGTCAATGACTCGACATAACCTTACTCGTGATAGATGTTACCGTGTAGTCTAATCCCTTTATCCTTTGATGTCTTGATTAGACACAAGTCATGGAATGTGTCACACTTGTATAGTCTAATCAGCGTTTCTTGATTCCTGAGTAGACTAATTAAACAAATAAAATCAATATCTCATATTGACTTATTCGAGCACGGCCATGCATTTCTTAGTCTCACTCTATCAAAGGGCCCAAGACATCACTCTTGTTATATAAAAGGGATAAATCCTATCTTGATCACTCAACATCCCTCTACATAGATCAAGGCATACCCAATTACTACCTTTATAGTCCATCCTGTTACGAGTGACATCTAGCAGCATTAAAGTATGCAATTCTCTATGTTGGGATCTCTGATGATCTCAAGTCAAAGGATCACATACACTATCATCACTATGAGAATCGCTTATGACACTCATATAACAATCCATGTAGCGTTCTCATGGAGGGTCGATCCAGTACATAGTTCTCTAACATGTACCTATGTGATGACTTGATATCCTATATCCATGACAATGGTCATCAATCAACCACATACTAGTCTTATCGTATCATTGTTATCCTTGTTTACAATAATACTTAACTAGGGATATTTTAAGAATAGTGTGTTATTACTATTCTAAGGACATTCTCATATAAGATTACATTACGCATTTATAAGACAAATATAATAATGAACTATAATAAATAAAAATGTCATGATACATAAAAAATGCCAAAGTCAATCATCTAATGAATGGTTCTAAGGGCATAATCCAACACCCCCTTCAATGGTAAATTTTCATTTAGCTCAATTTAATTGAAACTAAGGCTATAAACATGATTGTCATGCTTAAAGGAATCATTCTACACCATTATAATTCAAAGAAGCATAATGTATGGCAATGTAATCAACCTTGGCCAAAACTTTAAGGCTTCCTTTCTCCTTGTTTGTTGCTTATACAATGATCTATGGGTATATATTGAAAGAGGAGAGTGAGTAGATTAATTTTATAGTTAATGATTTGGTGAGATTTTGTGTGTATAGAGAGAAAAGAGAGCTTTTTGTTTTTCTTCCTTCTTTCTTCTGTAATGGCATGGGAACAAGTTGGGAGAGATTATGAATAGTGCCGGCTATCAGCCAAAGAAATAAAAAGAATTCTCTAAAAATAGGTAAAATTACCAAAATGCCCTTGGTTATGAAAATTTTAGAAAATTTTGCCTTTAGGCTTCCGTAGTCGTAAAAACTATGTAATTGCACTCCAAAATTTTAGATTCCATCACCAATTACTCTTATTAAATGCATTTTGATGATTGGAAGTGGTTTCATTGATGAACGTTATATCGATTGCGTGAAATTACTATTTTACCCTTGCGACCCGCCATCAAAATTCTCCAATTTAACCACCGATTCAATAAATCTATTGACACTATCTTAACCTTCTTTTCATATAAAATATCATGATATTTTTACTTTATCCCAATTCATTTTAATTTGGAAACAATTTACGAAAATACCATCGGGATGTAACCATCATTTTCCAATTTGTTTGTCACATTTCCCAAAATGATGGAAATAAGGTATTTTGGGTCTCAAATTCCCATAGTATCATTATTACACTATCCATACACTGTTTCTTCAATCATACACACATCTATACATAAAAATCCAAATGGAGCCCACACTACTATTTACTTAATATTCATAAAAATATACAAAATTTAATTAATTATGAATTTACAATTAAGTACGTATACATGTACAATACAATATAACTAGTTCTCACACAGTAAACAGTTTGATAAACAGTTTTATACAGTTTAGTAAACATTCGAAAATAGCTTCCATTAAACGGTTCACAAATCATTTTGATAACTAATTCAAAACACTTTGTAAACAGTATAATAATCATTTGCAATAGACAGTACAAAGATTAGAAAACATATTTAGAAGATACACTGAAAACATAAATGAATAAACTCTGGGAGTGCTTGGAATAGCCAAGGATTTGCCATCCAACAAAATAGTACAGTGGAGACTAGGTATCACCTGATAGACTCATGCAATATAAGTATCCCAACAGGGAGTAATAACAATAGATGGCCATAGTCAAAAGATCCATAATGTACACTAGCCACGTGACATCTGTAGGCACTAAAGATGTGGCTAAGGTCTAGCAACAACAGTTCACGCACACAGAAGAGTATGTACCCATAGGTAGCTATGGGGCCAACAATCTCAAAACATTTACACGGTTCCCATAAATAGTATAAAACCATACTTTATGTTTCCAAAGCATAATACAGTAGTATAAACGTGCGTTTTATTGTCAGGGCCTGGGTGTGCTTGGATTGGCCAAGGATTGCCATCCCAGCAATAAAAATATAAATTTTTTGGAACCAAGTTTCATTTTAAAATCTTACTATTCAAAAGATAATTTATTTCGTTTAATACGTTTAGTTAAGTTCAAAACATTCAAATCAGTAACTTCAGTTGAAAAATAGACATTTTCAGTAAAATAGTGTTAGTTAATTCAAAACATTCAAAACATTTACTCCAATCAGACACTCAAAACATTTACTTTAGTCAGACAATCAGAACTTCTAGTAAAACAGAGTCGGTCAATCTAAAACATTCACTTCAGTAAGTTGTTTAAAACTTTCAACAATGCATTTCATAAATCAGTTGGAAAATATTCCTCATTTAACAATTATTCAATCAAAACATATCTTCAGTCAGTTCATAAGTTTATAAAATCAATGACAGAATTTCTTATTCACAGTTTAGTGTTTAGGGTCATTTTATGAAATTTCGACAGCATAACAATACTATTTATCCTAACCCTCATGCACTTAAAACACAATTTAAAAACCACAACTCCAGTTTCTCAATCTCAAGACAGTCACAGTATCAATCAATTGGTTCAATCATTCTTTCGAATCATACAGTCTAGTCAATCAATTCAAGTTACACAATTTGGTAAATCGATATTTATAAGTTTCATTCAATCATTTCTAATGTAGTTATAGTATTCCTACATTTTCTTTGTATATCCCTTACCAATTCCAATCACAATGCAGTATACCAATCAAGTCCAATAAGCAAAGTAGACAAGCAAGCATATATTCGCTTAT
Source organism: Heritiera littoralis (assembly GCA_031772115.1). Taxonomy (NCBI): domain Eukaryota; kingdom Viridiplantae; phylum Streptophyta; class Magnoliopsida; order Malvales; family Malvaceae; genus Heritiera; species Heritiera littoralis. The sequence goes on from JAPDPK010000042.1 coordinate 4,582,991, forward strand.
GTTTCCTTAACGTTACTTCAGAGCTACAAAACTATATTAAAACGCAGTCAAATTTCAATACTTCTTTTACAAAGAACGTTATAGACTCTAAGTTTATCCATATTTTCTAATACAAAAGCAAATTCGATCTACTTCATACAAGATACTAAACTACAAGTACAGTCAAAACACCTCCTTTTTCAGTTCTAACTTCACCAGCAGCTTTATATTAATTTATACAGTATTCTAGGACCATTAATTTATCAAATTGAGCATGGTAACTTTATAATTTCACCTTAGCAGACTCATGGATAGTGATTCAAATGTTTTTGTTTCAAATTAAGGCTATATAGATGCTTAAACATCAAAGAATTGTTGTTTGAAATAGACAGAATCAGAAAATAGAGTTTCTCTCTCTTACCTGCCTTTGACTAAAACTTCAAGGGAGGAATTCATCTATCAAATGGCCATCCCATGGTTGATTCCAAGCTATGTGGCAGAGCTCATCGAGTAGAACAACTTTTCTTTAAGGTGTTTTTTGGTTTGAGGATTGTGCATAAGGGTTTTTTTTCACTTTCTCTCTCTAAAACTTAACTTTCTCAAGCTTTCATTCATAGGGTTTCAAGGTGGCGGGGCATTCAAAGGTGGAAGATGATATTTTAAACCCTTTTAAAATATCTCCCATGCCAAAAAGACCATTTTACCCCTCATAAATTTTAAAATTCCCCACTACTTCAATATTCAGTTAAATATTTAGTTTAATTCAAACTATTTTCATTTCAATGCCTAATATATCCTTTTGACATAATTTAGTCAAAACATTGACTTTGGTGAAATTATCGAAATACCCCTGATTGCTCATTCGCGTTATTTTCAACATTTTCATGTGATTCAGTCTACGAGTTGGAATAGCATGAGACTTCTTCACAAGAAGATTCATCTATGACTGTTAGTTAGTTATAAATTAATTTAGATTGACCATTTTTAACAAAAGTTTTCCCGACCTATGGACGTAATCATTTTTTTCAAAATTGTTGCACGCTTTTCAAAACATGCGCAAACGAGGGAATTTTGAGATGTAACTTCTTGTAATGTCAATATTTCACCTCAAATATCATTAACCTAAGGTGTCATTTCGATCTGGATAATAAAAGTATATATGGGGCCCATATTGGGCGCTTTCCCGATCCTTATCGAATAAACCCTTTATTTAGAAATCTTAGCTACCAACTCTCATTTTTCGATTTCTACACTCTTTAACTTATATTGGGTATTAGGGAAATGGGGTTCTCACAATATATTGCCTTATCTCTAGTAATTGCTGTGTGTGATAACGGCTTGTATGTGGAACACGTATACTCATGCACAAAATACATTGGGAGCTTAACTTACTTTATATATATATATATATATATATTCTCTTACTAGGCTTTAGCTTACCCCTTCTTTTTCCTTATAGATCATTTTCGTTAAGCTTGGTGTGAGTGTGGCACTCTGAAAGCTTACTAGACGTGTTTTAAAGATTAGCAATTTTTGAGTTGAGGTATAACCTTTTATTCTTTTGTTATATCCCAAACATGTAGATTCTTTTGTATACACAGTGTATAAGATTTGGGATGTAAGTACTAGGACTGCATTGAGATTGTAAACAAACTGTGCCTTGTAATAAATTGTATTCTCAATGTTAAAATTTAATGAATATGTGATGTTTCTGTTGAGATCCTTATTATGCCACAGGTTGACATTATGTTGTGTTGCTAGATGAGAATGGGTAATAGGCATAAGGGGTGGAATTTTTTAGGTTTGTTTCTTAGCACTCATTACAAGGCAACTTTTGCTTTTACGCAAGACTTACTTTGCTCACCTTTTGCTTGAAATCCATGCATAGCCTACTTCACGAACTTTTTGCTTCGAGGTCTTCTTTTTTATATGTGGCTTATCTCATGCACTTTTCGCTTTAAGCCATGCTTTTCTTTCCTTGTAGCAATATTTCTATGCACATATAATAATTGTCACAAATTACAATGAGGATGTAGTTCTTCGATATGTTATTACATAAATAACGAAAGGAAGTTCATGGGAGAGAATTTCTTAAACATAATTCAGCGTGGGCCAATAGAAACTAGCTTGTAGTACTTTGGTAGCTAAGCCCATGCTCTCAAGTGTTCTCCATGAATTCCCTCATACACTTCAGCCAAGGTGTAACTAGCTTGTTTGTGTCTCAAGCATCTCAATAGGGGTATAGTGAATCCCCATTTATACAGCTCCCCATTCACCATAGTGAATTTAACACTTCAAATCTTTAACCTTCGAGCTTCTTCCTTGCCTTCTAGGAGTGAAAATATTGTTTAATCGAAGTTGACTAATCATCTCGATCTTGATATCATAAACCATTTCTTCTTTAATGTTGGGTTTGGCCAAATTCTCAACTCTTATGATCTACTCGACGTTTCCTCGTAAGAAGCTAATTTGGAGAAAGCAACGAGGAATTAATTAACCACCAATTTGGAACTATTTTGAGCCATTAAGTTGTCGACCTGCAAATTTTCGACCAACTTCATTCTTACTATCAGGGATTTGTATTCAGTTGTGTTATTCAAGCTTGGGAAGTTAAAGTGCGATGAATACTCTAAGGCATCTCCATCAGGTGATTAGACTTATTCTCGTACAAACCTGTCTATCTTCCCCTTTTAGGGCTAGTTTTTCCAGCTGATTCATTAGCTCTCTACATATTTCAGTCGCATGGTGTGAGCATAATAGAAATTACAATATGAATCCAGATTTCTTCCTAGATTCCCCATTACCTTTTTTGAAAATTGTATCAGGCCTGGTCCTTTTATGGCAGCCAAGACTAAGGCTCAAGGCTCGCTAAGCTAGGTGTAGTTACTTTACCTCAGCTTAGGAGCCTTGTTAGGTTTGTGTGACCTTCTGATTGTTTTATTAGTGGAATCTCTTTCTCGTCTTTTCCTTTCTCTGTGCTCACTAGGTTGGATTATCTTCATCACCTCTTTCTGTGTGACATACTTATTTGCTCTAGAGAACAAGTTTGATACCATGATTGATTGATCCAATAACAAGGAATCCTAAAGCTTTTTAGACTTTAATACTTGCAACATTACTGCCACCGCAACACCTATTTGCAAGTCCCAGACTTCAAAGGTAGCATTTTAGAATCAGTCTACATAATTCTTTAACGATTCCTTATTCCCTTGCTTGAGTGAGAGCAAGTATGTAGCCTCCTTCTTCCTCTAGCTATTAATCATGAATGCTTTTAGAAATTCATTCCTCAGTTGATCAATAGAGGAGATTGACCCTTCAAGCTAGGCCATTAAAACATTTCATCTCGTGGCCAAACAAGGTGAGTGAGAAGGACCTGCACATAATTTCATCTTCCCATCCATGAAGTAGAATTCGCGCTTTATAATTCTACATTTGATCATATAGGTCTTTTTTTTAGTGTATGTAGTCATTTGCGGTAACTTAAACTTTGGGAGTAAAGGCATACACATGATAGCCGCACTAAATGGTACCCATATTCATTGACTTTCTTCTGCTCACACCAACCTCTTCTCTTTTAGAATCTGTTCTACTATTTTTTCCATGTCGACTATAGGCATGGACTGTCTCTACCCTTTTTGGCACTGAACGAACCAGATTGATTGTCATCAACGATCTCCTTACCTCTAATAGGTGAGGTATGTGGTGATCTTCATTAGACTCCAATACCCTTCATCATTCTTGTATTCCAAGTGGGATTTATTCTCGAATCAATCAACCCGATACTTTCTCTACCATAGGCTGGCTATGTCCACATACCATACCTTACCTTTCAAGAACCTCCCATACCTTGTGTCAGTATCTATTCACTCTGCCACTAAAAAAGTTCTGACACACCCTAACAATAAGCAATCTTGGCATCTCTTATCGCTTGGGTGCCTTGTTGCCCCCTGCCACCCAAGTGACCCTGCTACACCCTATCGTAGCCTAGGTAACCCTGGTGCACCCTGCCATAGCTTGGGTGACCCTGGCATGTCAGGCCTGAAATTGTGAAATTGTAGACTAACTTTTTCTTTCTTTACTTTAATACATTAATTACCATTTGGTTTGTGTTTAGTGTCAGTGTAAGTTCATTGCATTTAGTAGGCTATAAATTACTTAGCTTCTTTTAATTCAATAACTTAATTGACGGCCCCAATCCAATTGTGTGATGTTACAAAACACTTTATCCATTTTCTTTCAATATCATATCATCCATTAAATCTATTTCATTCCCACAAACTATTTGACTAAAATTACCAAATATAACATCCGAGGTGTAAATCATAATGTCTTAACATCTAATTATATTAAACTTAATTCAAATACATCACACTAGTGTCGTTACAACATCTTCGACATTAAACATTATATGATTTACATCCCAAAATATAGATACATTAGCTATGCACAAACTGTCTGGATACAAATGCATAACCTGTTTTCTATACCTCATTTTCAATACAATAGGCTCCTAATGGCACTTACTCCAGCTAGACTCAAAAGTAGCAACAACCGTATGTACTAACGTGAAGCTGAAAGAATGAGTAAAGAGGGTTGAGCGTTACACCCAATAAGAAACACATATGAGAGAACAGATATCATGCGAACTATATGCAAGAATCCTAAACGTGTTTCTGCATGATAATGTGTAATTGATAACAATACGAAATCCCTATAGATTCGAGCATTCCTCTATAGTCAGTTAGGAATTTGAGGGTTTTTTTTGGGAGAATGCTTACAAGCACCTTTGTGTCCAACTTTCCTAACACCTTGACTATAAAGATCCTAAGGGTGGCTGATCGAGAATGCATTCATGCGTCTTTAAAATAATGAAATTTCAAATTCAATACTTCTAAAAACCATGATGATGCAATTAGTAAACATTCATTTCAAGTCCATAATTTGGTATTCAAATCGATAGCAGTCAAAACGATAAAATTCAATAGGCAATTTATTTCAAATCGATAGTGATCAAGCGATAAAGTTCAATAGATAATATATTTCAAATCGATAATGATTAAAGCGATACAGCTCAATAGACATTATCATTTAAATCGATAATGATTAAAGCAATACAGTTCAATAGATAGTATAATTCAAATTGATCACAATCATATTTCTATTAAAGTAATAAATAAGGAGACAAGGTAACATCCTAATGGAATTATGCGGTATTATTATCGTAAGAAGAAGTAAATAATTGACATATGGTCATAGTCAATAGAAGTCCACAGTGTACACTCATCAGGTGACATCTGGGATGGTTAATGACATGATGAAGGTCAATCAGCGAATGATACACCCTACGGTACCATAGAGTAGGTGATACAGAAGTGTTTCCAAACTTGCTCAAGGTTATATAGCGAATGATATAGTTCATTACGGCATCATTATCAACAAGCATCTAAAGGAAAGTACAATGTCTCAAAATCATTTTACTTAATTCTCATTTGCAATAAATATATACTTTTTCAAACATAGAACAATGACACATTCGAAATATAAATCAGTTAGGAATCAAGTTTCAAATCAATTAAAACCTTTCAAAACATTAGCTTCTTTCAAAGCGATTACATCCTTCATATATGCACTTTACAAACAGGAATGCGTTTCATAACATAAATTGAGTTATCGTAAAACATTAAAATGTCATTTTAAAACCACAGCTTATGAAATCATACATGTTTGAAAATTGTTATGCATAAAGTTCAATACTTTTTACGTGTGACTAATAACTTAATTTTACGTTAGTTTTCACATTTTAAATACTATCTTATAAACCTCTTTAAACCTTTTGAAATTTAATGTAACTTCCCACCATTTCTTACAAAACCCATCATATACTTTCAAAGCGTTTCATCGATATAAGTCCAATACCATAAATCATTTTTATCATTATAAAACTTTTGTATTTCTAATGTATACTCAACTCACTTAAACCAGATTCAATACTTTCAAAACGTATTCTTTAAAACCAATGTTAAATCTATAATTCAAATACTTCTTTTGAAATCATAATCCTTTTCAAAACAATTACTTTCCTTTTAAAATCATTTTTTTTTAATTTCAACAACATAACCTTTCTATATTTGAGACCTCCTATAGGTTCAAAACAGTAGAATTCAATAAATCCCAATCTAGTTCATTTACAAAATATATATATTTTTTCTATAAAACCTTCCTTACATTAACTAGGCAACCATTATTTAAACTTTCTCTTTCAATCTATATCACTTTAAAAACATAAAATCTTCATTAAAACTGTAACCAATTTAAAACCATAGGACCATTATATCATACTACACATACACTTCTTATATCCATCATTACCTTAAAACGTTAAACTACTAAACTTTATTTCCAACAAACCAATACCAATCAATGCAATCATGATATCTTCCTACGTGTTCTATATCCCTTACCAATATAATGTCAATACTACTTGTATAGTCCAATTAGCAGCACAACGCTAGTAGGCAAGCATATATTTGCCTATTCTCCAATCTTAACCCAATCTACTTTGGGGCTACAGAAAATAGTTTAAACGTAGTTAATTGTTTGTATTCCTTTTACTAAAAATGTAGTACACTTAAAGATCCTCCATATTTTCTAATACAACGGCAAATTCAGTCTACTTTCTACTAGACCCCAAAACTACAACTAGTCTCAAAACACTTTTTTTTTTCGATTCTAACTTCACAAACAAAGTTACTATCATTAAAACATTATTCTAAGTCTATCTTGGTATCAATTTAGACATGGTAACCCTACAAATACCATCTTTCTCTACATTCACAAATTTGAAATATTGACTTCATAACTTTGTTTCTCATGATCTCTTCATTAACATATGTCAAATCCAAATCAAACTAAGCAGCCTAGTATAAAAACCCTAGGTGGCCTAAACCTTATAGCTAACTTAGACATGGATTGTGAGGATCACATTTTTCTAATAAATTTTATAACTTAAAGATTGAGGAAATTGAAAAGTGAGAGTTAAACGCTAAGATTTCCAAATAATGTTGGTACAAGGAGAAAGTTGGATGCAGGACCTATGGGATTCGTTAAGACCCGAAAAGTAACAACCCCTTTAATTGAATTAACTCGCAAAAGTCAAAAATTATGGCCAAAATTTTCTTTTAATTTGAATCCTTTACACCGTTTGAGTGTGTATAGTATAGACATCATTTCAAGCTTGCTTTAATAAGTAATAACAAATAACAAATTTAGATTCGTCAACATCACTTATAAATACATTTACTCCCTAAGTCGTAGAATTCTTAGAAAATTCGATATCATAACGACTTATAACTGGCCAACCCTCCTATAAGAAACACAATGATATAGTAGTTGCAACCACAATGCATTTGCCATCAAAGCAACTCAAAATCTCATAATTATAGTCATTAGATATCTCCATCATACTACCACCATTACATACAACTAGGTTACTATTCCATATATTACATATCTTATCAAATTCAGCACCTTAAGGCATGTCGTAGCTCATAGATGATCAACATGAGACATTATCATACATCCCACATGCTTAATGCGTATACAACTACTACATTGTGCAAGATTGCATAATCTGTGTATATATATACATATATGTACAAACAAAACGTAGACCCGCTATCGATACCTCACGCTAACTATCAAGCATATTGGAGTATCGACCTAATTGTAGTCCACCCAGGACTATCAAAAGCTAATCTGCAAGGAAAGGAAGAGGTGAGCTTGGGAGGCTTAGTAAGGGATAATATAAGCAATAAATTGAAAACAAAATTAATGATACCTTTATAAACCCTGCATGCCAAAAACCACAATAAAGAACACTATGTAGTTCTTTAGAAATCATATGTTATAAATAGGATCGAAAATCATTAGGCATGCAAACAATGAATTATGGTCCACAATCATAACATTTAAGGTCTGCTATGCAATCATCGAAAACAACAAAGCTGTTTATGCACTTATAAACCATATAAATCATAGATTGCAAAAGCAAAATAAAACATTGTTTCAAAAGACATATCAAACATATAAGTAAAAGTGTGGGTTGCATAAACCAATCTTATGTCTAGCGCTCATATCATAAGCACTGGATCACTATAGCACTATCAGTGAACCTCCTTGTTCCTTTCTAAGAACTGTTCCTCTCTAGGAAACTACTTATGTACACACAAGTTTGCCAGGCCGTTGATCAAATGGTCCTGACAATATATATCGATCCTCTCGCGGTAGGACCAAACCTTATGAGGATCCTCTTACGGCATGACCAAACCTCATTCGCTCTAGTAATTTAAAGGTATTATTCTCACAAAATCACCGTGAAGGGATCTAATCCCGACACTACTTGGGCCATGATTGAAAATCATAATGTGCTAAAAACATATCGTTTATCTCAAAACCATGTTACCCCTCTCTTAGCCATTAAATTCATATGAAAATTTATATAAAAACATCACATTGGGCTAAGTATAGAAAAAGCATGCTAAAATCAATTTTATTTCTTTTAAAGCACAATGCATCGTTAGTTTATAAATCAAAACTCTATAGGCATGCGAGCATCTCCAATCAACACTGGGGTAATGGTTTTACAATTCGTCATGTCCTTTTAAATAAATCTTGACATAAATCAATCAAGCACACTTTACATAAAAATCAAGGTATTAAAGCATAATCAAAACATGAACTTATAAAATAATTTAAATAATGCAATTTCTACTTATACTTCTACTTACTCTTATATACGTCAACTACACTATTGAGCTTACATTTCCTAATTCAACGCGAATTGCTACATAGCTTGGCGACTAGCTACAAGTAAGAATTATATGACATATTAGTTCCATGAACTTTGTATTAATTGTACTAGCTCATTTTTGTCGAGCAACAGAAGTTACTACATGAGCCCACCGTTTACATGTAAATTTGACCTTTTAGCACTATTCTTGCCTTATTCCAAAAATTTAGAGACCGTTTGTCAAACTGTAAATTTTGTATGTAACCTCACTTAAATCCCTATTTGGAAGTGTAAGGCTTATTTTCTAGTTCAATCTTACCGCTCCTAGTAAATTTCTAAATTTCTATCCATTTCTGGCATCTTAGGCAGATTTATTGCTTGACCTTTGTGCACTACAATTTATATTAATAATTATAGGAGTATGCAAAAATTATGAATCCAAGACCATATGAAACCTTATTCAATTCCCTATTCGGAAAGGAAAATTTCACAATTTTTTCATTTCTGAATGCTTTCCAATAATTCCACAAACTTACCCTATGTACAGGTACATTCAAAAAGAATGTTCATCTGACCTTAGTGTACAAACTGTCATCTTTCTCAATACAAGGATATCCTGTTGGATTATGCCCTTAGAACCATTCATTAGATGATTGACTTTGGCATTTTTTTATGTATCATGACATTTTATTTATTATAGCTCATTATTATATTTGTCTTATAACTGCGTAATGTAATCTTATATGATAATGTCCTTAGAATAGTAATAACACACTATTTTTAAAATATCCCTAGTCAAGTATTATTGTGAACAAGGATAACAATGTGCGATAAGAATAGTATATGGTTGACTGATGACCATTGTCATGGATATAGGATATCAAGTCATCACATAGGTACATGTTAGAGAACTATGTACTGGATCGACCCTCCATGAGAACGCTACATGGATTGTTATATGAGTGTCATAAGCGATTCTCACAGTGATGATGGTGTATGTGATCCTTTGACTTGAGATCATCAGAGATCCCAACATAGAGAATTGCATACTTTAATGCTGCTAGATGTCATTCGTAACATGATGGACTATAAAGGTAGTAATTGGGTATGCCTTGATCTATGTAGAGGGATGTTGAGTGATCAAGATAGGATTTATCCCTCTTATATAACAAGAGTGATGTCTTGGGTCCTTTGATAGAGTGAGACTAAGAAATGCATGGCCATGCTCGAATAAGTCAATATGAGATATTGATTTTATTTGTTTAATTAGTCTACTCAGGAATCAAGAAACGCTGATTAGACTATACAAGTGTGACACATTCCATGACTTGTGTCTAATCAAGACATCAAAGGATAAAGGGATTAGACTACACGGTAACATCTATCACGAGTAAGGTTATGTCGAGTCATTGACATTCTCGTTACATGGGTAGCAATGATGTGTTGCTAGATACCGCTCATTGCATGTGACAATTTTGTCAATGCCACTGTTTTGAGAACCTATTGGGTCGCACACTTAGAACGGATCAATGAGGAGCTTAATTAATCCTATTCTGAATTGGATTAAGGATATATCTAATCCTATTCTGAATTGGATTAAGGATATAGTTAATCCTATTCTAAGTAGGATTAGAGTTCTGTTTGGCAGCAAATTTTAGGGTAAAATTTACTGCCTATAAAAGGATGTTTTTCTAAAACAGAGCCGTACAATTAAAAAAAACAGAAAAAGGTATTCTTTTAATCGAAGCTAGCAAATCGATTATAAGAATAAAAAAAAACGCTCTTTAAGGCTTCTGATCGTGAGACGTTCAAGAGTCGTGAGATCCGTTCGTGTGGATACCATAGAGGCAGGAACGAAAGGTTGTTGCTTGTGACTCGACCAACGACAGAAATCAGAGAAAACGTTAGGTAAAATCTCGAAACCCTAATCAGGCAACTCTCCGAATCGATCCTGGTGGAGGCCGAATGATTTAAATTCCGCTGCGTGTTTGTTTCGGTTTCCTTCATATCCATCTTATGAAAACTCAGAACCATAATAATACTAACTCAATTATCTTTTTGGAAATATAAGGTTTGCAACCAGACTCAATTTGGGCTATTTTTTTATACATTTTTGAATTTGGCACTAGGGAATCTATCCCCTGTAGTGAGTGTCCTATATTCATTTGTATATATCTTAAGCTATAGAATTCCAAATCCAAAAATTCCAAAATTGGATGAACTAACCCATTTCTCTATCTAGAAATGTAAGTTTTATAATTTAACTCTTCTGGATTAACACCAGCAATTTTCCAAATTTCACTATGTTTTGGCAGTTTTTAAACACAGTATAACACTGACCTATTTGCACAAATTATCTCATATTTAATTATAGGAATTGCCAATTGGTGCAAACTTAGAACCATAATAATCCTAGCTTAATTATCTTTCTGGAAATGTAAGGCTTGCAATGTAACTCAATCTAGACTATTTTCTACAATGTTTCAAAGTCAGAGCTAGGATTCACGTTTTCTGGGTAGAGTGCCTTGCATTCATTTGTACATAACTTAAGCTACAGAACTCTAAATCTAGAAATTCCAAAACTAACTTATTCTTGACTCATAACCTATCGACCATAATTTTTATAGAATTTATATAATTGTAAAACCTCCAAACTAAACGTTTAACATAGAACCCAAAACACAACATTCATTTAGATTTTAATAGTAAGCTTAAATTCACTCGTACTTCATTTATATCATAGTAATTTAACTCAAATCATCATAGTTCCACATTCATACTCAACAATCAAAAATTATAAGATCATAATCTTACCCCACTTACCAAAATCTAGTAGCCAATTTCCTTTAGTCCAGACCAAAACTGCTTCACCCAGCAACCATTTGGGAATAGAGTATTCCCTCCTTCACTCAAATTTCAGTTCCTCCCCTATTTTAGCCAAGCTTTTCATGTTACTCAACATTAAGATCAGATTACTCATTTTCAAAATTAATTCACACTAGAATTTCAAGAATTTACCTTGCTCTCACTGAAGTGAAAACTTCCTTGTGTTTCTTGGCACACAGTTTCTCCTTTCCTTGAGCCTATTTCAACATGCAAGCATAATCATCCATAATTCTAAGGAAAACTAGCTAGACAACTTAGGACTTCAATGTTTTCTTACCTCTTTCTAGCAACTGAGAATTTCCTTAGCCAATACTTGCTCTCAGTTTCACTAAAAAATTTGGGATTTACACTTGCAAGCTTTAATTTGGTTTCCTCCCTCCCTTCCGTGGATTCCCTTGGATTTCTCCATGAATTTTCCATGTATTTTTCTTCCACCGTAGTTATCAACACAATGCTCTTAAGGTTTTTTTTTTCCCAAAATGGCTAGTTACAAAATGAAACAGGAGCATGTGTGTGAGAACTCATTATTTTGTACTGTATATGTACGGATATGTAATTATTAATTAATAAATAAATTATTTTATATATTTTTGGGAATTTCAAGTGAATAAAGATGTGGGCCCCACTTGGATTTTAATGCCTAGATGTGGAAATGACTAATAAAATAGTGTATGGAAAGTATAATAATGATATTATGGAAATTTGGAGGCCAAAATACCTTGTTGGCAATATTTGGTGAAGTATGGTAATCAAATTAGAAAATGACGAATACATCCCGAGGGTATTTTCGTAAATTGCACTCAAACTAAAATGAATTGGGACGAAGTAAAAATATCATGAGATTCTACATGAAAAGTACTTTAACACAGTGTCAACAGATTTCTTGAAATAGTCGCCAAAACAGAAAATTTTGCTGGCAGGTCGCGGGGGTAAAATCATAATTTTTCATTATTAGTGCACCACACATCGACGAAACCACTTCCAATCATCAAGATACAATTAAAATGATCATTTGGTACTAGAATCCAAAAATTTGGAGTACATTTACACGATTTTTACGCCAATTGTCACGACCCGTGACCACATTTTTCATCTTCTTATACACATCTTAACCGGTTGGGCTGTCTGTGATACTTCACTTGTACTGACTTTTAAACAGTTTTACAATGTATTGTTTATATTATACACATCCCCTATCGTAATTTATCAAATAAGTAGTACTGTTGACATGTCTAAATACAGAGAATAAATGATCATACCTCAAATAAACCGTCGGTCTGACACATTGTCCTTCGTGTACAGCCAGGATCCACAATCCACTGAACTCACATTCATCAAAACCTGAAATGTTGAAAATTAAGGGGTGAGCAAAACCACGGCTCAGTAAGAGAATTATATGCCTCACTTGATACTCAGCTTCCTATATGCTGAAAATCTTTTTCTTTTTAAATGTGGGCTCTAGGCTCGCATGTAGGAAAGATACTACAGTCGGCTAGGAATCCGAATGGAGTAAGGTAGGTATTTTAGAATACCATACTTGTTACGGAACCTAGAAGCAACTGTAGAGAAAAATTTTTCTTTTTGTTTTGAATTAATAAATCCTTTTCCTTTTCAATCTTTCATAACCCTTTTCATATTCTTTTCAAAATAATGCTTCTACGAAATAAAGCCTTTAAATAGAATAATTAATATCCGTATAATCCTTGAAAAGAATATTAGTTAAATCATCATTTTATTTCTTTAAAATTCATTTCATGTTTTAATGTACTCTCTTAATTAGTACCGTCCTTTAAAAAGCAAAATAAGCTATTAAAGTCTATTCCATTCTTAAGTTCACAAGGCATCATTCTTTTTATCAGTATAATTAAGTGTGAACGAGACGAACATTCAAGTAGCACATGTTTGAGTGGCATATATAAACAAAATCCGTTATATCACACACATCATATGTCATGTGCACAAGATCTATTTCATCCTTCGACATTTGTCGCATTCCCATCAGAACTTAGACCTTTACTAACACATCAGAACACGTGCAGCACTTAGTTCCCAAAGGATTCTAGAGGTGGCTCACACGGTAAAGTCATCGAGTCTCTGCTCGGTTTGGCCTTTACTAATACATCAGAACACGTGCAGCACTTAGTTCCCAAAGGATTCTAGAGGTGGCTCACACGGTAAAGTCATCGAGTCTCTGCTCGGTTTGGCCTTTACTAATACATCAGAACACGTGCAGCACTTAGTTCCCAAAGGATTCTAGAGGTGGCTCACACGGTAAAGTCATCGAGTCTCTGCTCGGTTTGGCCTTTACTAATACATCAGAACACGTGCAGCACTTAGTTCATAAAGGATTCTAGAGGTGGCTCACACGGTAAAGTCATCGAGTCTCTGCTCGATTTGGCCTTTACGCCATATGTACTTTCCACTGTCTTATCAGATCTCATGTAGTACTTATGATCTCATATTCCATTTAAGACCATAGAAAGAATATTAGAATTATCATTTCTTCCTTTTTGAAAACATATTACATGTTTGTATCTCATGTCTTATGAGAATTATCTCACGGTACTATAATCAGTACCTAAATGAGCATTTTGTAAAAATTGCTATAATTCAATTGATTCTCTTATCATATTATATAAAACATGTTCTTTTCACATGTCACCCATCATGTATCACATTTTCCGGTTGGCATATTCCATCTTATGTAAAATACTTTCCTTTTTAACATATCACCAATCATTTATGGAGTCTAAGATAGACATCAGTCTTATCATACTATAAACCTCGGAGGGTAAGAGAATACGCCGGTCAAATCTATACCCATAACCTATATTGTCCTCGGTGGATCACTGATTTAGGCGTCGACCGGGACTGAACAGGTCACATATCATGCATCAGCATGATAGGAATGCCAACCAGTCTCAAAACCGTATTTTCATCATAAAATAAACTTATATGGAATTTATATAAATATAAAATTCCATAATTTAAAACCATAAGGGTTAAAATCCTTTAGTGAACATTTATAAAAATATTCATAAGAATATTCACTATATTTCACTTCATCTTTCATCTAGTAATTCGTGTAATTTATCTATTCCGAGGATTTTCGATGATTTCATTATCATCATTCTCGAATACATGAATATTCTAAAGTTCCATCTCATTATATTCATGTTTTATGAAATTTAGAAATTTCCTCTTGTTTCGTGATTTACTATCGAAATTCGGAAATAAAATCATTTAATATGATTTTATAAAGTTTTTCTAAAATTTTTGGCAGCATAACAGCTGCCGATTTACTAACCTCCTGCACGGAAAAATACAGTTTAAAATCTTTCAGCCAGTACTTCTTCCCAAATTATTTTCAGCAAATCATGCATCATAATAATTTTCATAAAATAATTGCATAAAATATTTCAATTTAAAATATGCAGACTGAGTATCTTTACAGTGCTGCACATGCATCCCTTACCTTTTTTCGGGTCGGCGACTTCCGCTTATCGATCGCGCCCGCACTCAATTTCTCCCGATTCCTTATCCCGATTGCAGAAAATAATTTCTAGAATTAAAATTCTAATTTTTAGAATTTTTTCATAATTTATTTAATTTTTCTGAATTTAAATTTTCCGGGGAATTTCTTACCGAATTTTCGTAAATGTCCGGGTTGTCGAATTTCCGAGAATTTTCCGAATTCCCGAAATTCTCTTTTTTCCTCTTTTTCTTCCTTTATCCTCTTTTTCTTTTCTTTCTTTCTTTTCTTTTTCTTTTTCTTTTTCCTTTTCCTTTTTCTTTTCTTTTTCTTTTCTTTTTCCTTTCTTTCTTCTTCTTCCTTTCCCGATCAGACCGGTTCAGACCGGTCTAGCTCCTTTCCTCGCCGGTTCCTCGCCGGCGGCCGGTTCTCCGGCGGTTCAGGCGTCCCTCAGCTGGCCGGCTGCACGACGAACTTGCCGGTGTCCTCCATTTGCCCTGGATCGGTGGCACGGTGGCGGATCGAGGCGGTTTTGCCTCGGTTTCTTCTTCCTCTTCGCCGACGTTCCTCCGCCGTCCATTGCACCTCCGGTGGCCTCCATCGGTTCCCTCTTCTTCCATCAATGCTTCGGCTGTGATGGCGGCGGCCGGATCTAGTTTCTCCTCTTCTCGGCTTCCGTCGTGATTTCGCTTTTGTTTTCCTTCTTCCTTCCGTCGCCGGTGGTTTCCCTGCCTTCTTCCTTGGCCGGCGACGCATCCCCTTCCTTTTACCTCGCCGACGGTGGCGGAGCGGTGGCAGCTCTACCACCGTCGGCCTCAAGTGGGGGGGGGCGTATCGGGTTTGCTTCCCGATCCTGCCTTTCTCCTCTTTTTTTTTTGTTTTGTTTCTATTTTTGGGTTATTTCTATTTCCCTTTTTAGTAATATAATACATACTATATATTATACACTATCATTTATATTTTATACTTATAATATATATTTATATATCATACATATATTATTTCATTTTAATGTAATACAATATACAATATATATTATATACATAAATTATATATATTGTATATTACAAAATATATATCTTGTATATATATATGTATGTATATTTATATACTTTAAAAATAAATAACCTTTACATGTACAAATTATATAGATGGTATAATACAATATTTATACATTTAAACTTTAATATAAAACCACATTTACTTTTCTTCTATATTCATATACTTTTATTTAAAGTAATAATATATATATTTCATATATATATCTGTACATATATATTTATAATTATATAAATACATTTTATAATATACACATGTATTTATTTAAGACAAAATAGTATATATTTCATTTTATAATATATACTAATATTCATATACATACATATGTATTTATATAAAAACATGTGTAAATATATTTATGTAATTTAATTATATAAATATATAATATACGCATTTTTATTTTATAAATTTTGGATTTTCATTAATCCAATTTAAATTCCTCCTTTCCTTATTTTCCATAACTCCGACTTTATTTTTATTTCCATTTAATTTCCTTCACACGAATTTCCTTATTCATCACTTCCTCGTTTCTCGGGATTTTCACCAATATCTCGTTTCTCGCAAATTTTATTTATTTCCTCTTATTTAATTTCTCTAATATTTATTTTCAATATTTCTAATTTCCAATAAATGGAAAAATTTACGGTTATCACATCCTCCCCACCTTAAGAAATTCGATCCTCCGAATTTAACTTAAGTCCAAAGGTGGTATATGCCGTATACTTAAGACTTCTGATCTCTAGTTCATCCTCCAAGTAATACTGCCAATACACTTCCAACATCAAGAGTACTTTAGACCACTACATGCTGTCTTTCATCATATATGTCTATGCTCATGTAATTTCTTTTCTCTAATCGAGAGTTATTCCCTTTTATTCTTTTCATATAAGAGTCCATACTCAATCTTTTTCATATTACAGCCGATCTATGCTGTTTATCATCCATTCTTCTCACTTAGTGCCGAGTCGACAAAATATGGTACTATCATGTACTCATATAGATCAATTATATGTAGGTGTCCCAATAGCTTTCACATCTCATGCACACGCTCTCTCAATAACATGGAGCGTTTACATCTCACGCTCATATATATAAATATATATCAGTATGGAGCGGTGCTATCAATACATTTGGGATCTCAAAGCCTTTTGCTATCTCTCGTTAGCATATGGCAACACAGAGACTCCCATCACATGTAAAGCTCACTGGAAACTGTACATACGCATTCACACCGTTTAACACTTATACTTCGACTAAGGCACTAGAGAATCTAAAAGTCTGATAATGGAAAATGATTCTATTTAGATCATCAGTCTTTAATCACTTCCATATCATCATTTCTCTTTTGGATTTATTGTCCACAATGTTCATTTTCACACTTATTCCATCAAGGCTGTATATCATTGCAAATTTTTCTGTTAATTATCTCTTACAGTAATAGATCATGAGACAATCATTTTCTCTCCATGTCTCTTTTCATGTAGTATGGTCATTATATCTCTTACGCTTATGGTATATTCAATATCATTTAAATTTTAGAATATACACAGGAATATACTCTTTCCATAATTTAGATTCTGTGATTGAATCCTCGAATTATCCATTTAAGCACCACATTATCTATACAATTCCACCATCTCTATCATTTCGAGGTGGCTATATATTCAAACATTTCTCTTTACATACTGGCAGTGAACATATCAATTATCTTACTCCTTGGGGTATCATTACTTTCACTTATCAGTTCTGGCTTTGATTTTACATCTTGCCACAGTTATGTGATAACCAACACCATTCACTTTCAGTCTTAACTGCGGGAACTGTTTCATATTGATGTTCCCTTCTCATCATGCAATTTATTTCCTTATTCCACTTTCATTTTCGTTTTCATATTTCTACTATTTATCTCTTCATATATATATACATATATATATTTTTAATTGGCATGGTACTATACTGCTAAGATCTTTTAAAATCTTGCGTACCATCTTTTTCTTTACACTAGCCATCTACCGACTTTAATTTCTTTAATTAGATCTCCTCTATAGAGCAGCTAGTCTCATCACTCTTTTATAGGCTGACAATAGTATTTAGCTAGACTCATTACTTTCGTATCTCAATCATTATCTTTATATCATAGACAGGTTCACTGTCATCCTGTCATCTCGAGATCATATATCTCAAGAGGAGATACTGTCTAGCCAAATTTCTTAGTTGTTAATCTTAGCACAATTCCACAGCCTTTAAGAGTTTAAGGATTATATCACAATGCTGCTCATGTTCCATTTATACTTTAGACTCTATCAGTATTTTAGCAATTTTCTCTTGTAAGGATGCCTCATTCTTTAGGCTTATATACTTTACAAGGCAACTCATTACCCTTGTAACTTCAATAGGAACTCATAAAATTCACTCCGAGTTCGAATCATTATCTTATGGACATCAATCTTCAATCTTTTATCTAATGACGCTTTATACTGAGGCTAGTCTTATTAGTTCCTCACCTATCTCAAATCAGATCAAGAAAGCGTATATTTTCATGTAGATGAATACTTGTTCTTCACCAGAACTTTATCAATGGTAGGAAATTAATACATCATTTTTAATTCATCTACATCTCAATATCATTTGTATTTCTCTCATTTACACTTATACAGATAATTCCATTATTCTCAATTTGTCATTATCTGTATTTTCGTCATTTAGACCTTTACACGTGAATTTCATTATTCACACTATTTTCAGAGTTATTTTCTTAAACTTTTCGGATTCTTTCTACATCCTCCGATATAAGCTTAGAATTTAACTTCATATTCAAAATCGAGTCAATGTTATATCGATTCCTCTAATTTATATAACTCTGGAAGTTTTATCGGAAATCAAATCTGATATTTTCTTTAATCATACATTTCTTATCATCTTGTGACCATCATTCTTCAACTTTTCATCTGATTATGCCTTTTAAAAAGATTGTTCTTATAAGCTCCTTATACATCTCCGATTAAATCATATTTAAGGCATCACTTCCATATAATATTTATTTGTTCTTCATAAGAATTTTAGTGTATAACCAAAAATGTTAATATATCATTTAATTTATCCTTAAATCGTGTCATTTGTATTTCCATCCTCTACATCGATAAATGTGAATTTCATCATCCATAATATTTTCCAAAAATTATTTTCTTGAGCTTGTTGGATTTCTTCTATATTCTTCGATACAAGCTTAAGAATAAATTTCATATCCGCAATCGAGTCAACATTCACCTGATTTCTCAATCTATGTTACTCTGGAATTTATCGGGGTTCTGATCCGATAGTTTCTTTAACCACCCTTCTTTTATCATGTTGGACCTTTATCATTGTGTCCCATCATTTCATAATGTAGTTTCAAGGCAAAGACATTCAATACTCAAATCATTTTGATACATATTCTACCTTGATTTCATCACCTAGCAATGCTTTACAGCGTTATGAATCTCATTCTGGTAAGCTGTATCAAGTACAACGGTTCTCAACACACTTTACAGCTACCTGTTTCAATTCAATTATTCACTTTAAAACCATTTCCATTTACTAAATTCAGGCTTTGTTCCCTCGAGTATATTCTCTACAAGGTTTGAACCTTGGCACCCTTACGTACCTAGTTCCTTACACTCGTGTTATCACTAAGCTTCTTGTAAGAATCCCGCCTGTCCGAATCGACCGTTGGCGAGCATTCCCTAGACGATTCCTTTTGCCCAGGTTTACCCTTACTAGTGAGTCGACGATGACATAGTTCGCCTATATCTCATAACACATGATCCACTACGGGTCGCCCATCATTGAGTCGCCCATCACAGTTCTGTCTCAAGGGTCCTGAAGAATTTAGGTTACTTGTCATCTTCTTTTTATCACTTCACTATTCTTATAATTATTCTCTAATTTACAGTACTCAAAACAGTACCTCTTTCTGTAGCACATATTTCAAGATATGTCGGTTCTATATAAGATTATCTGTTTGACACCTCAAAGTAGTGAAAACGTATAGAACCATAAGTAACCACACCAGTATGTATTTCATTATTGGTACTATTCACCTTATCAATCCATTCCTATAATCATTTCACTTTTCATAGTATTCAACGATCCCGTTCAGCACACTCTTAATTTTTTTTTTGACCCTTACAGCCAATAACCGGGTCAATCATCTGATGACATTCCACTACACTCTTTGGATCGCATCATATAAGGCCCCGGCCCGTCCGCCGTCCACCTATACACGTTTTATTGTGATGCCTCGGATTTGCCGGTCTCAAGCCGGAGGGGCCCGAGCCGCACCACTCATCCGTACTCGTTTTATTGTAAGGACCGGGAGTGCCTGGATCTCCGTTAACCAGGGATTTACCACCCCAGTATCTTACTCATACGTACTGTCCGCTCTGGGTTCTAGAGGTGGCCCCCGTCACACAGACGTGGCACTTAGTCCCTCACGGATTGTTTTATTGTAAAGCCCAGGATTTACCACTATGGCCCAAAGTCCACTCGTGGAGAGGCCCTGGCCGCTCACTCAATCGTACGGTTATCCCCTATGGCCCACAGTCCACTCGGGGTTTTTCTTTCGCGTCCGTAATCTAAGTGTTAGTGGAATCAGTAACAGGGATCGTTAGATTCATATGACATCTTCTATGCCATTAATAATTCCATTACTATCAATGGATTCCAATTCAGCTCGGTTTTAACACTATTCCGAACATCGCCCAATATAGGGGCATTTTCGTCATTTCGACATTTATTTCTATCTCCTCAATATACATTCAAATCAATGAACTGATCATCTATGTGTTGATAGTATCCTTTCTGATACTTATAACAGCAAGTTAGATCTCATTCGATTTTCGACAGAGAAGTTCACTAAAATCCACAATGGGATTAATTTACTTGTAATTCAGCTTTATAACATTAATTTCTCTGTCAAATCGATCAATTCCAACTTCTGGTGATCTATTTCGACTCCCAGTAAAATTTTGGGGTAGGGGTATTTTGGTCATTTTTGGCTAAAAATTTTCTCTCTTCAAATTACCCTCAATCGGTGATCTTAAAGTCTATTTAATGATGATATTTATTCCCTATTTTATACCATCACTTTCAGGTCTCAGTTCGGTTCGGACAGAAAAGTACTGGTGGGGCCCTCACCGAGTCCATTTCTGTTCCTTACCGAACAGGCCTTCATATAGATTAGAAGAATCACCAATTTTTCGGTAATTTCTGAGCCTATTTTCTTCTTTAACATTCTCAATTTATACTTTCTCACTCCCTTTAAATCATTTTACTCCATTACAATCATTTATTTTCTCTATGTATTCAGACGACACAGTACTACCGGGGATGTTTAACTCTTTTCCTTCCAAAAGTATCCACAGACATCAGGCCAACCATTGCTCTGATACCACTAAATCTGTCACGACCCGTGACCACATTTTTCATCTTCTTATACACATCTTAACCGGTTGGGCTGTCTGTGATACTTCACTTGTACTGACTGTTAAACATTTTACAATGTATTGTTTATATTATACACATCCCCTATCGTAATTTATCAATAAGTAGTACTGTTGACATGTCTAAATACAGAGAATAAATGATCATACCTCAAATAAACAGTCGGTCTGACACATTGTCCTTCGTGTACAGCCAGGATCCACAATCCACTGAACTCACATTCATCAAAACCTGAAATGTTGAAAATTAAGGGGTGAGCAAAACCACGGCTCAGTAAGAGAATTATATGCCTCACTTGATACTCAGCTTCCTATATGCTGAAAATCTTTTTCTTTTTATGGGCTCTAGGCTCGCATGTAGGAAAGATACTACAGTCGGCTAGGAATCCGAATGGAGTAAGGTAGGTATTTTAGAATACCATACTTGTTACGGAACCTAGAAGCAACTGTAGAGAAAATTTTTCTTTTTGTTTTGAATTAATAAATCCTTTTCCTTTTCAATCTTTCATAACCTTTTTCATATTCTTTTCAAATTAATGCTTCTACGAAATAAAGCTTTAAATAAATAATTAATATCGTATATCCTTGAAAAGAATGTTAGTTAAATCATCATTTTATTTCTTTAAAATTCATTTCATGTTTTAATGTACTCTCTTAATTAGTACCGTCCTTTAAAAAGCAAAATAAGCTATTAAAATCTATTCCATTCTTAAGTTCACAAGGCATCATTCTTTTTATCAGTATGATTAAGTGTGAACGAGACGAACATTCAAGTAGCACATGTTTGAGTGGCATATATAAACAAAATCCGTTATATCACACACATCATATGTCATGTGCACAAGATCTATTTCATCCTTCGACATTTGTCGCATCCCATCAGAACTTAGACCTTTACTAACACATCAGAACACGTGCAGCACTTAGTTCCCAAAGGATTCTAGAGGTGGCTCACACGGTAAAGTCATCGAGTCTCTGCTCGGTTTGGCCTTTACTAATACATCAGAACACGTGCAGCACTTAGTTCCCAAAGGATTCTAGAGGTGGCTCACACGGTAAAGTCATCGAGTCTCTGCTCGGTTTGGCCTTTACTAATACATCAGAACACGTGCAGCACTTAGTTCCCAAAGGATTCTAGAGGTGGCTCACACGGTAAAGTCATCGAGTCTCTGCTCGGTTTGGCCTTTACTAATACATCAGAACACGTGCAGCACTTAGTTCCCAAAGGATTCTAGAGGTGGCTCACACGGTAAAGTCATCGAGTCTCTGCTCGATTTGGCCTTTACGCCATATGTACTTTCCACTGTCTTATCAGATCTCATGTAGTACTTATGATCTCATATTCCATTTAAGACCATAGAAAGAATATTAGAATTATCATTTCTTCCTTTTTGAAAACATATTACATGTTTGTATCTCATGTCTTATGAGAATCATCTCACGGTACTATAATCAGTACCTAAATGAGCATTTTGTAAAAATTGCTATAATTCAATTGATTCTCTTATCATATTATATAAAACATGTTCTTTTCACATGTCACCCATCATGTATCACATTTTCCGGTTGGCATATTCCATCTTATGTAAAATACTTTCCTTTTTAACATATCACCAATCATTTATGGAGTCTAAGATAGACATCAATCTTATCATACTATAAACCTCGGAGGGTAAGAGAATACGCCGGTCAAATCTATACCCATAACCTATATTGTCCTCGGTGGATCACTGATTTAGGCGTCGACCGGGACTGAACAGGTCACATATCATGCATCAGCATGATAGGAATGCCAACCAGTCTCAAAACCGTATTTTCATCATAAAATAAACTTATATGGAATTTATATAAATATAAAATTCCATAATTTAAAACCATAAGGTTTAAAATCCTTTAGTGAATATTATAAAAATATTCATAAGAATATTCACTATATTTCACTTCATCTTTCATCTAGTAATTCGTGTAATTTATCTATTCCGAGATTTTCGATGATTTCATTATCATCATTCTCGAATACATGAATATTCTAAAGTTCCATCTCATTATATTCATGTTTTATGAAATTTAGAAATTTCCTCATGTTTCGTGATTTACTATCGAAATTCGGAAATAAAATCATTTAATATGATTTTATAAAGTTTTTCTAAAATTTTCGGCAGCATAACGGCTGCCGATTTACTAACCTCCTGCACGGAAAAATACAGTTTAAAATCTTTCAGCCAGTACTTCTTCCCAAATTATTTTCAGCAAATCATGCATCATAATAATTTTCATAAAATAATTGCATAAAATATTTCAATTTAAAATATGCAGACTGAGTATCCTTACAGTGCTGCACATGCATCCCTTACCTTTTTCCGGGTCGGCGACTTCCGCTTATCGATCGCGCCCGCACTCCATTTCTCCCGATTCCTTATCTCGATTGCTGAAAATAATTTCTAGAATTAAAATTCTAATTTTTTAGAATTTTTTTCATAATTTATTTAATTTTTTCTGAATTTAAATTCCGGGGAAATTTCTTACCGAATTTGTAAAATCCGGGTTGTCGAATTTCCGAGAATTTTCCGAATTCCCGAAATTCTCTTTTTTCTTTTTCTTCCTTTTTCTTCCTTTTTCCTTTTTCTTTTCTTTCTTTCTTTTCTTTTTCTTTTTCTTTTTCTTTTTCTTTTCTTTTCTTTTCTTTTTCTTTTTCTTTTTCTTTTTCTTTTCTTTTTCTTTTCTTTTTCCTTTCTTTTTTCTTCTTCCTTTCCCGGTCAGACCGGTTCAGACCGGTCCAGCTCCTTTCCTCGCCGGTTCCTCGTCGGCGGCCGGTTCTCCGGCGGTTCAGGCGTCCCTCAGCTAGCCGACTGCACAACGAACTTGCCGGTGCCCTCGTTTGCCCTGGATCGGTGGCACGGTGGCGGATCGAGGCGGTTTTGCCTCGGTTTCTTCTTCCTCTTCGCCGACGTTCCTCCGCCGTCCATTGCACCTCCGGTGGCCTCCATCGGTTCCCTCTTCTTCCGTCGATGCTTCGACTGTGATGGCGGCGGCCGGTTTGGCCGGGGGCGGCCGGATCTGGTTTCTCCTCTTCTCGGCTTCCGCCGTGATTTCGCTTCTGTTTTCCTTCTTCCTTCCGTCGCCGGTGGTTTCCCTGCCTTCTTCCTTGGCCGGCGACGCATCCCCTTCCTTTTCCCTCGCCGGCGGTGGCAGCTCCGCCACCGTCGGCCTCGCGTGGGGGGGGGTATCGGGTTTGCTTCCCGATCCTGCTTTTCTCCTTTTTTTTTTGTTTTGTTTCTATTTTTGGGTTATTTCTATTTCCCTTTTTAGTAATATAATACATACTATATATTATACACTATCATTTATATTTTATACTTATAATATATATTATATATATCATACATATATTATTTCATTTTAATGTAATACAATATACAATATATATTATATACATAAATTATATATATTGTATATTACAAAATATATATCTTGTATATATATATGTATGTATATTTATATACTTTAAAAATAAATAACCTTTACATGTACAAATTATATAGATGGTATAATACAATATTTATACATTTAAACTTTAATATAAAACCACATTTACTTTTCTTCTATATTCATATACTTTTATTTAAAGTAATAATATATATTTCAAATATATATCTGTACATATATATTTATAATTATATAAATACATTTTATAATATACACATGTATTTATTTAAGACAAAATAGTATATATTTCATTTTATAATATATACTAATATTCATATACATACATATGTATTTATATAAAAACATGTGTAAATATATTTATGTAATTTAATTATATAAATATATAATATACGCATTTTTATTTTATAAATTTTGGATTTTCATTAATCCAATTTAAATTCCTCCTTTCCTTATTTTCCATAACTCCGACTTTATTTTTATTTCCATTTAATTTCCTTCACACGAATTTCCTTATTCATCACTTCCTCGTTTCTCGGGATTTTCACCAATATCTCGTTTCTCGCAAATTTTATTTATTTCCTCTTATTTAATTTCTCTAATATTTATTTTCAATATTTCTAATTTCCAATAAATGGAAAAATTTACGGTTATCACACCAATGGAACCATAAAGGCAAAATTGTCTGAAATTTTCATAACTAAGGGCATTTTGATAATTTTGCCCAATTCCAGAATTCTATTTAAAATTCCTTCAGCAGTGACACGGCGCTATTCATCATCTTTCTCATTGTCTTCCACTCTATAGCCAAGAAGAAAGAAGAAAGAAGAAAGAAACTTCAACTTCTTATATATCACTCTTTAGCTAAAATCTCACCAAATTTACAACTAGAAAAACATTTCTCTCTCTCCTTTACATTTCTATACCCATAGTTCATCTTATAAGCCATTATTCAAGGAATGGCCAAGCAAGGTACTTATGCCATTCGTTAAGCTTTCTTCAATTTCAATGGTATAGAATTACTTCTGTGTAGAATTGCTTCTTTAAGCTTGGTGATCCTGTTTTTAGCCTTAGTTTTATTTAAATGGTGAAAAATCAAAATGTGCCATTGGAAGACCATTCAGCCATGCATGGAATCTTAGTGGTTCATTGTGTTTCAAGCATGAAAATGCTACTAAAATGAATGATAAGCAAGGCTAAACATGAATCCAAGATTGAATTGTTGAAAAACAACCAAAAATGGCATAGCGAGATTTCGGCCTAATGAAGGGGACTAGGTTTCATGGCTAATTTTGGTGAATTAGGGTAGATTTAGACTGTAGGAGTTACAAGGAGTCTACAAATATGCTCGGATTTAAAATTCGACGTAAAACGAGGAAGTTACGTTATACTACCGGTACAAATTATATTGCGAAAATATTCGCTGTATCCAATGTGGTTGCATTATGATATAAATAGTAGCTTAAAAATAAGTATTTAATAAGCTAATAATTTTGGTGAAATTAATTGCAGCTTGGGAGTTACGATTTTCGTGTGGTGCGATTGAGAAGCTCGATTTCGCTAGACAGGTAAGGGACATATGTGTAATTTGTAGGGATATCTCGAATGCATGGTTTTCATGCTAACAATTTTATGAAATTATTTTGGAAGTGAATTGCCTTGAATCTTGTGGAATTGTGGCTGTTTGGCTATTTTAAACTGTGTTTGCAATTACTGGGGGCTAGGGTGTTAGCATTTGTTATTCTACCGAAATTTATTAGAAATATTCCTAAAAATGCCATGAAATATTTTAGTGCATTGTGGACTATTTTCCTAGCCTTGAGAGTCAAATATTTATTATTTTTCATAAATCATGAATTTATAGAAAAACATTTATTAAATATTCATGCTACTAATTTCAATAAAAGTTAAATTATCGAAAATTCATCTAAAATGTTTTATAGTAGAATATGTGATTTGTAAAGTGAGATGTTGAATAGTGAATATTTTATAAATTATTTCAAGTATAATATTCACTATTTTATTATGACTTTCCTTTATGGTCTGATTGAAGTCTTTTATGATGAAATGATTTCCATAAAGGTAATATCACTTTGTAAACACTGTTTTGAGACTGTTAGGCCCCATATCATGCTCACGTGTTTATGTGTTACTGTATCATGTGTGAAGCTATTGACATTGAGCCTGTCTTCAGTATCCCAGTTGACACTTACTCAGTGTACGACCGAGGACATTTATAGACTATGGCTATATATCTCACGTGTTTATTATTACTGCTCCCTATGAGGATTATAGCATGATATCCTTAGGGTGTTGCCTGGTCTCTACTATTACTTCACATATTATTACTGATTATTGTGATATTTACCGAATTGTACTAGTTACGAAAGTGTTTTTACCACTGAACAGTTATTGTACTAAACAGTTTTTCTTTTTGTTACACGTGTGAAGGTGATGATTTCAATTGTGGAAATCAAATTATTTTCAAGTGTTGAATCATATGATTTACATGAATTATTTTACTTAGTTATGTGAAATAATTATATGCAATGAATTACTGAATAAATTTCACACTAAATTAAATTTCTACTCTCTATAGTCGCTTCTAGGTTTCGGGACAAGACAAGTATTTCAAAATACCTTCCTTACTCCATTCGGATCCCTAGCCGACTATAGTATCCTTCCTTTAGTGTGCCTAGCATACCAATAGGAGAATTAAGGATTTTACTGCATATAGTTTTCGTGATATCAAAATTGCATACAACTCCTTTACTAAGCTGTAGTTTGCTCACCCTTTTATTTTCATCTTTCTAGAGTATTTTCAGTGACCGAGAGATATACCATCCAAGGATTATCAGCTGAGTATTGAGCACCCCAAGGCAGTTGTCATAGATCCTGGAGGTATATGCATTTTCATTTATATGTTCATACTTTCTTTTATAGTACTACAATGTATTATAACAGGGGATGTAAAGTTAAAATGAATATTGTTGTGTGAATATTTTCACTTATGTAAATTAAATTAATTGACAGTATTTACTATTAATTGTTATTTAAAAGTGGAAAATAAAGGCATCACAAACAGCTCAACCAATTCACGTGTATGAAAAAGTGTGAAAAAGTGTAAATACTGTATATTCAGGATGTGACAATGTGGATAATGGTTCATGGTTTGGCATGGCTTGATTTAGACTTGTAAAATATTTCTTTAAGTGTTTCATGGCTAAGTTTGCAAATGTGGTCCCTGTAAGAGCCTCAACCGTTCAAATCGACCGTCGGCAAGCATCCGCTAGGCCTCATTGCCCCAGGATTACCCTTACAAGTGAGTTGGCGAGCATCCTCATTCGCCCACACCTCACTAATGTATTGTCCATGCTTGGGCGGTTGCCCATCACGACTTTGTCCCAAGGGTCCTGAAAACTTAAGAATAATCCCTTGAGCTCGTTTTACATGAGACGCTCGAACCCTGGTACTTCTCATTAAGTACCCGAGCCTTACACTCATGTTACCATTGAGACAAGTTGTCTCAATGGTAACATGAGTGTAAGGCTCGGGTACTTAATGAGAAGTACCAGGGTTCGAGCGTCTCATGTAAAACGCGCTAAAGGGATTATTCCTGATTTCTTCAGGACCCTTGGGACAAAGCCATGATGGGTATGTTAGTGAGGTGTGGTCAAATGAGGAAGCTCGCCAACTCACTTGTAAGGGTAAACCTGGGGCAATGAGGCCTAGGGGATGCTCGTCGATGATCGATTCGAACGGGCAAGGCTCTCACATAAAGAACCTGTAAAATGTTACCACTTATCATAATCCAATCATACCGAATCAATTCCGCTAACCACACATTCACATCATAGTGTAATTCATTAAATAATTATCATGTCAACATTCCTAATATCCACCATTAATTATCACATACATATCGAATCCAGGATCACTCGATCATCATATCACTCTTATAAAATTTAAGAGATCCTAAGTTACATCTCATGACACAAACATACTGTACTATGTAAACTATATAGAATGTGCATGTAAACAAAATAATACACTATTTGTATACCCTGAAAAATAGCGAAAGCAGGCTCAAAGGACGCTGGTATGTACTTAGGCTTGGCATAGTTCCTGATGGCCTACACAGAACTCCAAATGTGAACTTTAGCTCGTATGATCTGCAATGATGTTAGAAAGGGGTGAGCAAACTACAGTTCAGTAAGTAGTTCAAGTAAATGCATGCTAGGCTCATGTCGATCTACATGCATGTGTATACATGAATAAAAAATAAATACGTGGTATTATGTCCTAATGCCAGATCTATCTATCTGGACTAATTCTTCAAGGTTGAGGTTGTACGGGGTATTAGGCAGAAAAATACCTTAGGTACCTCATTTCCCTGAGCTTCAGCACGATAATGAAAGGACAAAATCACTCGTCACAATTCTACAATGTTAACAGAATACATAACACTACAATAGGTAATGTGCTTAGTTCAAAAACGATTCCATATGCACAGTTCAAAACAAATTCACAATGTATTTGGTACTGTACACTTCTTTCAAAACATATGACTGATCACTTTAGGCATAAGCCTCAAATACAAAAATCGATGCTGCTATAAAAACAATTCCTTAAACACATTGTTCAAAATAGGTAAATGTATTGAATTAATAACTAATAAAGTTATGCCTAAAGCCTCTAAATTCTAAAACCAAATGCTAATAAAAAAATAGATTTTCTGATGCATTTAGTTTAAAACTGATAATCATACTAAAACTGAAAATCAATAAGTTTAGGGATAAAGTCTCAAAACGTTGAAAACTGATACAAATAACGAAACCGTTTTCTAATACGCTTAGTTTAAACACAACTACTGTGCATCGAGTTCAAAACAAGATCATCAAACACGAGTTCAAAACACGGTTACTATACACATGAGTTCGAATCACAATCACTACGGACATGAGTTTGAAAACATTGTAACTATGCATTGAGTTCAAAACAAATAATCTTACGAAAATAAATACTCGATGGACTTAGGCAAAATACCTCAAAATACTAAAAACTGATGCTGAAATTAGAACAGATAAAGTTTAGGCACAAATCCTCAAATCACTGAACTAAAATTGAAATCAAAACATATACTGATCAAGTTTAGCATAAAGTCTTAAATACTAAACTAAAACTAAAATCCAAAACGAATACTGATAAAGTTTGGCATAAAACCTCAAATATTAAACTGATATTGAAATCCAAACAGATATTGATAAGGTTTGGCATAAAGCCTCATATACTTAACTAAAACTGAAATCAAAACAAATATTGATAAGGTTTGGCATAAAGCCTCAAATACTGAACTAAAACTTAAATCAAAACAGATACGAATAAGGTTTGGCATAAAGCCTCAATTCATTGAAAACTGATACTAATAAGGTGTAGGCAAAGATCCTTGATAACGGATATTAATACTGATGTCCATCGTAGCTAGTGATGGATAAGTGTCGCAAGCAACACAGTATCTATGGCCATAGAGTTACTCCAGTCTTGTTACATGGTCAGGAGCTGGAACTTGTCTGCTAGTTTTCCAGAGAAACCTGATAATGCCTAGAGCATGAGGCTCGTAAGGCGCAGATATTGATACTGAAGGTTTAGAGCACAAAGCTCGATAGACAGGTAATGGAACCTAATACGAAGCTCAATAGGCTCTGAGTGACCCGAAGGCCAATGGTTTGCCCAAAATCAAATACAAAATGGAAAACTGAGTACTAATTGAAAACCTTTAATTCAGGAAATGAATGCTGATCGAAACCTTTAAGTTCAGAAAATGAATTACTGAATACTGATTGAAACCTTTAAATTTAAAAATAGATTACTAAATGTTGATTGAAACCTTTAAGCTCAGAAAACGGATTACTGAATAATGATTGAAACCTTTAAGTGTAGAAAATGGATTACTGAATAATGATTGAAACCTTTAAGTTTAGAAAATAGATTATTTATCAAAACTTAACTTAGCATGACAGAATGTATTGTCAAAATTCAAAGGTACACCATTATACCTGCTGGGGGTATAATTTTTCAAAACATGGATCAAAACCATTTTGAGGTTTCCAAATATGCATAAAAGCTCTTTGTTACAAAGTTAGTTCATGTAACATCCTGAATCCACAGTATAATAAAATATTTACTTATAAATCACACTTACTTACTGGTTGGGCTGTCTGTGATGCTTAACAACTCGTAACCCTTTAAGTATGTCATAGTACTTCCATTTATAGCACTATAACAGAATTATAGCTATTACATTTAATTTATTTGAGATCATTTACATTCCCTCTTACTCAAAGTAGTACTGTACAATTTTACTGAATATATAAAAGAATATAATGTACCTTCGATCTACTGACTCCAGCAGCCGATAACTCTAGAAGGTAAACTGTTTACTTCAAATCAATAGCCTGTGGAGTGAAAAATCAGGGGTGAGCGACGACGTGCTCAGTAAGGAAGGTGTATGCTGCTGTATAAAAATAAAAACTATATCCCCCAAAACGTTTATTTTTCCTAACAACATACCCAGTAGGAAAACAGTGGATATAGTAAACAGTCTTTAATATTCAAATCACTGGCTAAACAGTTTATAATATAGTATAGTAAACAGTAAACAGGATTCAATAAATCCTTTCAGTAAATAGAAATCAATAAGTTGAGACTAGGCATCACCCTACAATTAAATAATGCTATCATCGTTCCCAAATGAATGCATCGTTTCTGAAGAAACATAGTAATCATCCCCACAGTGATACAGTAGATCTATGGCCATGGTCTATATTGTGACGCCCTGGGGGTGCACCCGTTGGTCCACCGACCCGAGCCATCGCCCCAGGCGGGTCACTCAGCTACGTGAATAATAATGCATGAAACTCGGGGCCTAAAGTCTCAAAAATCACTTTATATCTCATAAAGAACCCTTAAGGAATATTTCACATATTTCATCATTTTCTCAAAATGATTGTTTTCCAAAAAGGTATTATATTTTCTGTTTACAAAACACAGTAAAAACAGCCCATAATCTCACCATTTTACGTGTGAGAAAAACAAGAGTTAAACTGGCTCGCCCTTTATCAGCTCGCCCATCGCAATGGATTGAGCTCGCATGTTTTAATTCGCCCACTGTGGTGAACTAACATCGCCCACTTTGGCTCTCAGACCGAGCTAAACTGGGGGGTCGCCCATAAAATAGTTCAGGGTTGTCCATAAGATTATTAGGGATCGCCCATAAGCACTTATCTTTAAAAACCAAGGAGTCGCCCACTTTTGGCTCGCCTGAAATATCACAAAGGGCTTGCCTATCTTTGGCTCACCCGGATTTTATTAACACAGGGGTCGCCTTTCTTTGGCTCGTCCAAAACATCGTAAAGGGGTCGCCTTTATAGCTCACCCAAATCATAGTCTGTGAAAACAGTTTATCAAACCAATGAATGTTTCAAATCAAATCATTTTCAATTTAACTCCACAAAACATGCATTCACTTCACACACATCTCCCTTACCTGGTCTTACGAAGCTTAGCTTCCCGATCGCCTTTGTCAATTCTCAATTCCGGCTGCAAAATAAATTATCAAAACTATCAATATATTCTGTTCGAATCTTTCCAACACTTTGGCGAGACTTGAGACTAATCCTCTAGCTCGCCCAATATAACTCGCCATTCATATATTGGCTTATAGTGGGAGATCGCCCACAATTCAGCTCGCCATGCCTATGCATGTGAGTTCGCCTTACACGGCTTTTTATTCAGAGGTGGGTTCGCCAATGAATTAAACTAGCATGTGGCGACCTCGCCCACTATACCACGCTCCGTATTATTTAGCTCGCCCATAATAGTTGAGCTCGCCTATTTCTCATCCCTTTTACACCGTTTCTAGCACTTTCCTTGTTTATTCTCGATTATTTTCTAGACCACATCTTGTTCTAGTTTCTTATGTCCTAACAAGATTTAACTAAAACAAGGCTATATTTATGTTTCTTATGGTATAAAACATAGAAATATACCAATAAACATCAAGAGAACCAACGAAATATGGAACTTACCTTAACTGAGTTGCACTTGCAGAACAGAGTGTTTTCTGTCTCACGTTAGCTTTACTTTGCTTATTCCTTAGCTCTTCAAACGATGGAGAAAAGGTTTAGCTAACTAAAGGATGAAATTTCATGGCTCACGTATGAAAGGAACGAAAGAAACGAGATTTGAGCTTACAATAAAACAGAATGGACCAGAAGCAATAGAGTGGTTTTCGAAGAAGATGAAGTTTGCTAATGTCGGTTTTCTTATGAAGTCTTCTTATATAGTCCTGTTAATCCAATCAGAGCCTACCTCCTGTTTCTTATCCCATTTTCTTTTATCATTTCACGTCTTTCATGCATTAAAAACTTGTAGAAAACTGTAGCAAGTGTAACGGCTATGGGAGGCAAATTTCTGCACGTTTTTTACTATTATTTCTTACATTTCACTCAACTTAATTTTTCGTTCTTTTCTCCTTCCTCTCCACGCCATTTCCAGCCAACTATTATTGGCTTTTTATCTCATCTTCTCTTCATTTGGCTAACAGCCATTTATTCCCTTTCACACCTTCCATTCAGTTCCAGCCTTAAATCTTCATATTTGTTCATGCTTTATTTAATGCTTTCAGACCATCAACACTATGTTCAACCCTTTTATCAAGATCAAATCCCATCTATTTCTTGTTGCACTTTAATGTTTGGTTTTCTTTCTTTTATACACCATACCATAAATCATAATTTCCAATAATTAAAATAGAGAGTAGAAATCCACATTCAATATTTATTTAATCTCACTAAATTATTTATTTCCACTATCAATCATTTACAATTATGGTGTACAGTGAAATAAAATCGAGCCTCACAGTTCAAAACTATCTTTTCAAACCAAAGCATAATGTTGAATATTATAAATTTTATGCAAACAATAGTTCGAGTCAAAACATGCTGTGTGAATTCATTTATGCATCAATGGAGGACCTCTATGTACTTTGCATGGTTACCTAGTGAGATTTTAATGCGGACCATGCATACGTACACTTAGCCTAAACAGACTAAACAAATATGATTCATGCAATAACTTAACACTTGAACATTTATTTCACACAACAGGCAAGCTTGGTCGGCCACAACACACAGATCATAAAACACAGTTTTCAAACCTGGCCTAAGCATCATCCAGATTTTATATGTTAGCTTTAAATTGACAAGTATTTTGAAATGACAAAACTCAAGTAAGCTTAAAAATGATTTTTCTCTAAGTAAATTTGCTTTGAATGAACTCAATGATAGAAAATATTTTAAACAAGTTTTGGATTGGGATTTCAACTGAAAAAGTCAGTAAACACTCTTAAGAAAAGTGTTAGAAGTTTTTTTTAACTGACTTAGAATCACAAAAAAAACATAAACTATCTCAAATTGCAGTTAAAGACATGCAAGAAGGCATTATGGTTAAAAGGGATTGATCCCTACTGTAGAGGGATCGATCCCATTTTGGCAGTAAGGTGGAGAAGCATGATGGAACAGGTTGGAATGCTTTCTGGATAAAACGGATCGGTCCATTTCGTAAAGGGATCGATCCCTTTGTGTGAAACCTAACTCCAACGACTAGTTTTTGAGGGTTTCAACGGGAGGATTTGCATTAAATGCTTCACCAACCGTCCCAATCGTTTGGTGGGTTATAAATAGAGGTATTTATGAAGTTTGGATGTAGAACAAGCACTGAAGAAACTCTCATACATTCAAGAAAGAAATCCTAGCAGAAATATTTACTCTTTGTACTCCATTTGTTGGAAATTTCTTTGTTCTTCACCCACTCACTCAAATTGCTGATTCTCAAAGGTGTGAGCAAACCTTGTGAGGTTATTATTGTAAGAGTGAGGGTAACATTATAAGGGGATAGACTTAGAAGGTTGTTTCTAAGCCATCAAGAGAAAGTGTAAGAGGTATCACCACACCTTGAAGTGGTTCGTAAGAATTCCAAAGGAAGTGTGGAATCATTTCCTTGATAAGAGGATCAAGGAGAGAGGACGTAGGCAAAAGATTGGCCGAACCTCTATAAAATCTGTGTTTGCTTCTCTTATCCCTCTTTACTTACAGCATTTATTTCATTATTACTTTATCTATTGCATTTGTGAATTAAATTCTTAGAAAAGCCAAAATTTAGTATAAAAACCGATTCACCCCCTTCTCGGTAGAGCCAACAATTGGTATCAAAGCTTGGGTTCGAGATTGAATTAGATTAACATCTATCGAGTAAAACGATCACTAATGGCTCAAACTAGTATATCTACACCTTTGGTAGGAGAGGGACACTCTACGGTTAGGCCTCCACTCTTTAATGGTGAAAACTATGCTTATTGGAAGACTAGAATGATGCTATTTATTCAAGCCAACGATTATGAAGTATGGAGGATTATAGTTAAAGGTCCCCTTGTCCCTATTAAGAAAGTAGATGGGATGGATGTGCCAAGAAAGAAGATGAGTGGGATACTAATGATATTAGAATGGCACAACTTAATGCTAAGGCTATGCGCACATTGTTTTGTGCATTAGGACCAAATGAATATAATCGAGTTTCTCAATGTGAGAATGTTAAACAAGTTTGGGATAAACTAGCCATCACACATGAGGGAACCACACAAGTCAAGGAAACAAAAGTAGGCATGCTCACTCAAGACCATGAATTGTTTAGAATGAGGAATGATGAGTCATTTAGTGACATGTTTACTAGGTTTACTGATATTCTAATGTAGAAATGGTGAAAAAGGTACTCAATAGCTTACCTAAATCATAGGAAGCTAAAGTCACTGCTATTGAGGAATCCAAGGACCCTCATACACTCTCATTAGATGAACTTATGGGATCTTTACTTACTTATGAGATGAAAATTAAGAGAAATCAAGATCCCCCAAAGAAAGTTGGAGTAGCTCTAAAGTCCACCACAATTGAGGAATCAAAGGATGATCATGATGAAAGTGGTGATGATGAGGATTTAGAAATGGCCATGTTCGCCAAGAGATTCAACAAATTCATGAGGATGAGAGCTAGTGGAAACTCTAGGCGATCTCCTAGGAGAGAGTTCAATAGAGGAGAAACTAGTAGAAAAGAAAAGGACCAAATTATTTGTTATGAATGCAAAAACCCTGATCATATTAAATTTGATTGTCCTCTTTATAGAAAGCAAAATGAGAAGAAACCAAAGAAGAAGGCAATGGTGGCTACATGGAGTGATAGTGATTGCTCCGATGAAGAGAATATGGAAGATGAAGTAGCCAACCTTTGTTTTATGGCTTTTGAAGATGAGAAGGTAACATCTAACTCATTAGATACTAATGGTTACACTTTTGATGAATTACAAGATGCATTTGATGAGTTAGCAAATGAATTTGAATGCATGAATGTGAAATATAAGAAAATGATTTCTAAGTTGAAAAAGGAAAATGAAATTCTTATGAATGTTAAATTAGAATGTGAGAAGAAATTAGAGAATGCAAATCTAGAAATAGAAGAATTAAATAGAAAGAACATTAATTTGCAAAAACTCCTTTTCTAGGTTTTACATGGGCCAACAAAAACTTGATCATATGCTAGAGACCCAAAGAGCATTCTTTGATAGAGAAGGGTTAGGCTATAATGCATCTAACAAAGAGACTCATCTAAAAAATTTCCTAGTTAAAGATAGAAAATTTGTTTTTTGCACATTATGTAATAAACTAGGACATTCTTCACAAGCATGCACCTCTAGGAAGACCATGATTGGAGGAAAAATGGCTGTCAAGATTTGGGTGCCTAAACATGTTTTAAATTCAAGTGATGAGTCCTTAAAGATGAAATGGATCCCTAAAGGATCAAAAATTATTAGTACTAACTCTCAAGGACCCAAGAAAATTTAGGTACCTAAGATGAAAGCTTGATGTGTTTGTGTGTAGGATGAAGAGTATTGCTACAAGGCTGAGTCCAAGGAGCATTGGTACCTTGATAGTGGATGCTTAAGACGCATGACGGGTGACAAGAGCCAATTCAAGCTCCTAAAGCATAAAAGTGGTGGAGAAGTCACATTTGGAGACAACTCCAAAGGACAAATTGAAGGAATTAGCTCCATTGGTAACTCTTCCTCAACTATTAAGAATGTTTTGTATGTTAGAGGCTTAAAACATAATTTGCTTAGTATTAATCAATTGTGTGATAAGTGATTTAAAGTTGTGTTTGATGATTTGTGTTGCAATGCTGTTAATGCTAAAACTAATCAAATTATTTTTATTGGACATAGACAAGGAAATATTTATGTTGTTAATTTGAATGAGCTTAATAGCAAAAATGTATGTTTTATGGCCACTAGAGAAAATGAACCTTGGTTATGGCATAGAAGACTAGGCCATGCTAACATGCATGTTTTGTCTAAGTTAGCCAAAAGAGACTTAGTAGTAGGCTTACCTAAACTACAATTTGAAAATGATAAAGTGTGAAATCCCTCAATTTCAGGAAATTCCTCCATAATTACAAAGTATGTCAGCTTAAATGAAAAATAAGTAGGTATGAGAATTATGAAGTATGAAGGATGTATGGAACATGGAAGAAGTAATGAAATGGAAAGATTAAATAGTCAAGGAAATTAAATTGATGTTATAAGAATAATGGAGGTATGAGCAAAGAATTAATATCAGAAAATTAAGTGTAACTAAAGACCAATTAAATGAATATGAAGTTTAATGTATGCATGATGTATGGAAGAAATAAGAAAGTTGATAGTCAATAAGACAAATGATTTATTATGTTGATATCAGGAAAAATAATTGAAGTAGGAAAGAAAATAAATATCAGATTTTAATTGGTGTAATGAGATGTGGCTGATATAAAAAGGGAAGAAGAGAATTAATGGTCAAATGAGTCAAAAAGGGGTCAAGGAAAAGTATGGCTGAGATTGATGATGGGATAAGAAGCAATTAAATGAAGTTGCATGACTCACCAGCCCATCAGCCATCACCCAACGTCAGCCTCTATCTTTCCAGCCCTCTCCCTCGTGTTCTCCAAGTTTCCATAAGTTTCCATAAGTTCTATCCATGGCTACCATGACAAACACCCTTGTTTAGTAACCAAATCGTTAAGTTTATTAGACGAAAAACGATCATAGTC
Source organism: Heritiera littoralis (assembly GCA_031772115.1). Lineage (NCBI taxonomy): Eukaryota > Viridiplantae > Streptophyta > Magnoliopsida > Malvales > Malvaceae > Heritiera > Heritiera littoralis. The sequence continues at coordinate 4,621,289 of JAPDPK010000042.1, forward strand.
ACTAGACGAGGCTATATCTGAAGTTTGGTGGATTGAATCCAAGTCTTGGAAGAGATCTCAAAGTTTGAGATTTTGGTCACTAGCAAAAGGTAAGAGAAGAAGATGATTTGTTCAAGTATGTTTATAGTATGGTGTTGTACTAAATTAGTATAACATGTTTATGGCAAATTCTTAAAGGTTTGCTTTGATATGATGATTTCAGATTTGAAGAAGTAAAAGCTAGGGTTACGCGCCAAGTGATTTCGCGTTTCCGAAGGAATTAAGGTAAGGAATTTATGTAACGGACGTAAGGCGACTATGTCCGCATGATTTATGATGTTTTTACATGTTTTGGAGAGATGCAACAGTTGATTTTGTGCAAGAAAAGATGCATTTTCGGACTTGTCTCCTAGTACCAATTAGGCTAGGGGCAGCCGACTGCCTTAAAGGGGAAGTCGACTGCCTAGAGACAACCAAAACGTCGTTTTCCGAAAACCGATGCAAACCAGTCGACTGCTATGTATGCCAGTCGACTGCTATTTTCCAGAAAAGCATTCTGTTTCAAACCAGTCGACTGCTATATGAGACAGTCGACTGTTATTTATGAAAATGCATTCTGTTTCAAACCAGTCGACTGCTATATGGGACAGTCGACTGCTAATTGCTAAAATGCATTCTGTTTCAAAAACAGTCGATTGCTATATGGACCAGTCGACTGCTATTTCCTAAGAAGCATTCTGTTTGAAAACCAGTCGACTGCTATATGGACCAGTCGACTGCCCTTATATGTTTTCAAAGATGAAAGTATCGAAATTTTAAATGAAAATAATTTCGATAAATGAAAGTATAAAGCAGCAGCCGACTGCCCTGTTAAGCCAGTCGACTGCCCTGTTTTGAAAAGAGGTTTTCAAACCTATTTCAAGAAAGTATGAAATGTCATGGCAAAAAGGCCATATGACATATGTTTTGAGATTATGCACTTTCATGTTTATAGTAGGGGCTCTGATCAAGTCCTGAAAATCATGTATGTTAAGGGCTGAGGACCATAAGTCAGGCCTCAGTTGCTACAGAGGACACCTGACTAGTGTTGGCTGTAGCCACCCGCAGTTGGCCAATCTGTTTATATTTCATGTACGGCTAAGGGAGAAATCCTGGCCCGACGGGGTACGCCACATGATAATGATGATGATGATGATGATGATGCAGTGCATAACTCCACAAAAGTATGAATAGTTTTTATGTTATCAAAAAAACTATATGTATATGCGATTTCTAAGAATAAAGAAATCGAAAGTACTTGGTTTACTTGTACAAGAAGTTTTAAAAGAAGTATATGAAGTACGCTTTCAAATGTAAAGGATATTTCAAAGAAGTATTTGAAATATGTTTTGAAGAAGTATACGAAACATGCTATGTATAAAAGCATGTAAAGTATGTTTTAAAGATAGAAGATGAAGTAAGTATGTATGTATGTATGTATGTAAGTGATATTTCAAAGAAGTATTTGAAATATATTTTGAAGAAGTACACTAAGCATGCTATGTTATAAAAGCATGTAAAGTATGTTTTAAAGTATGTTATGAAGTATGTTTTAAAGTAAAGAAGTATGATGTATGTTTTAAGAATACAATGTATGTTTCGAAGCAAGTTTATGAAGTATGACGTTATAAAGTATGGTTTGATGCATGATGTTTTTAAGAAAGTATGTTTGCCTACACCATCTGAAAGAAATATGCATGGTTGCAAACAATGCATGAAAGAGGTTTATGATGCATGCTTTATAATGCTTTACATGACATTATAGAGCCAAGTAGGAAAAAATGCATATAGAGGCATAGTACGCTCTTTTACATATTTTTCTTACTGAGCGTAAACTCACCCTTTTACGAACATTTTTCATACAGACTATCTGAAGTAATGCCTCGCTCTAAATAGAAGAGCCTACGAGTGGATTTTGAAAGTTTACCTTCAAGAGACGCTTCCCAAGTAGTATAGAAGGTATACTTATGTAGTTATACAAAGTAAACTTGTAATTCAGTTATGGTACAGTGCAGCTAACATTTATGTAGGTAAGATGTCGGGGATTTAAGTTAAGATGATGTATGAGATCCTGTGGAAACGGATGGTACATTTATACATGTATCATTAGTCTGTTTTATTGAAATTAAATTATTCATATTAAGCTTAAGAAACAAAAGTATGATTGACATTGACAAGCAAATCTAATCAAGTTAAGATATAAAAAGGAAAAAGATGAATAAGAAATGTATGGTGACTGGGACGTCACATAAAGTGTGTGAAGCATGTGTAGGAGGAAAACATAAAAGAATATCATTTAAACCTAAGAAAGGTATTACAACATCTAGATCACTTCAACTCCTCCACTTAGATCTATTTGGACCAACTAGAACCACTAGCTTAGGAGGAAAACACTATGGTTTTGTCATAGTTGATGATTACACTAGGTTTACTTGGGTGTTCTTTTTAAGTGTGAAAAATGAAGCCTTAGAAAAATTCATTGTTTTCTCAAAACTTGTTCAAAATGAAAAAGGTTACTCTATTTCTAGTATTAGGAGTGACCATGGAAAAGAATTTGAAAATATTGGTTTTGATACATTTTGCAATGAAAATGGCATTAGCCATAATTTTTCAGCTCCTAAAACTCCTCAACAAAATGGGGTAGTTGAAAGGAGAAATAGAACATTAGAAGAAATGGCTAGAACCATGCTCTGTGAAAATAACTTACCTAAATATTTTTGGGCTGAAGCAATAAATACTTCTTGCTATGTCATAAATAGAGCTATGGTAAGGTCTATTTTAAAGACAACACCCTATGAGCTTTATAAAGAAAAAAGGCCTAACATAAGTTATTTTCACCCATTTGGATGTAAATGTTTTGTTTTGAACAATGGTAAAGATAACATAGGAAAATTTGATGCTAAAAGTGATGAAGGTATTTTTCTTAGTTATTCTCTAAATTCTAAGGCTTATAGAGTTTTCAATAAAAGAACACTTGTAGTAGAAGAGTCAATACATGTAATCTTTGAAGAATCAAATATCACTAGTGGAACCAATCTTGATGATGAAGTAGAGATCTTTGATGAACCTATAGTTGATCCATCTCAAGATAAGGATGTTAGGGAACAATTAGAAGATCTTAATATTAACAAAAATGAGGAGTCCATGGAACAAGAAATAATTGAGAAAGAATCTAGGTGTCCTAGAGAACTTGGATATGTAAAGGATAATGATATTGTTGGAGATCCAAACATTGGAGTTAGGACTAGGTCAACCTATAGAAATATATGTCAACATGTAGCCTTTGTGTCACAATTTGAGCCAAAGAATGTGGATGAGGCCTTGAAAGATGAAAATTGGATTATGGCCATGCAAGAGGAATTAAATCAATTTGAGAGAAGCAAAGTGTGGACACTAATGGAAAGACCTAAAGATTATCCCATCATTGGAACCAAATGGATATTCAAGAATAAGATGGATGAGAATAGCATTATTGTTAGAAACAAGGCTAGGTTAGTGGCTCAAGGATATAGGCAAGAAGAAGGAATAGACTATGATGAAACATATGCTCCGGTAGCTAGATTAGAAGCCATTAGGATGCTACTTGCCTTTGCATGTTACAAGGATTTCAAATTATATCAAATGGATGTAAAAAGTGCCTTTTTAAATGGATACATAAATGAAGAGGTTTATGTTGAACAACCTCCCGGTTTTGAAAATCCAAAGTTTCCTAACCATGTTTTCAAACTATCAAAGGCTTTATATGGATTAAAACAAGCTCCTAGAGCTTGGTATGAAAGACTTTCAAAGTTTTTAATTGAAAAAGATTTTGCAAGAGGCAAAGTAGACACCACCTTGTTTATCCAATCTAAGGGTGATGACTTATTAGTAGTTCAAATTTATGTGGATGATATCATTTTTGGATCTACAAATGAGTCATTGTGTAGAGATTTCTCAAAATTAATGCAAGGTGAATTTGAAATGAGTATGATGGGAGAGTTAACCTTCTTTCTAGGACTTCAAGTTAAACAATGCCAAGAAGGTATTTTCATAAATCAAGCTAAGTACACTAAAGATTTGCTCAAAAGATTTGGAATGGATGAGTCTAAACCTTACTCTACACCTATGAGCACAAATATCAAGCTTAATAAGGATGAAGGAGGAAAGTGTGTAGACACTAAACTATATAGGTCTATGATTGGCTCATTGCTATATTTAACTGCTAGTAGACCCGATATAATGTTTAGTGTATGCTTGTGTACTAGATTTCAGTCATCTCCTGGAGAATCACACCTACAAGCAGTAAAAAGAGTCCTTAGATACCCTAAAGACACTTCTTCCTTAGGACTTTGGTATCCTAAAGATTCTACACTTGATCTCCATGCCTATTCCGATGCAGACTTTGGTGGATGCAAAGTGGATAGGAAAAGCACATCGGGAACATGTCAATTCTTAGGAAGTAGGCTTATTTCATGGTTCTCTAAGAAACAACATAGTGTAGCTCAATCCACAACCAAGGCTGAGTATATAGCTTTCGGAAGTTGCTGTGCTCAAGTTTTGTGGATTAAACAACAAATGAGAGACTATAGAATAGATATGAACCAAGTTCCCATCAAGTGTGACAACACTTACAAAAAATCCCATCCAACACTCTAGAACCAAGCACATTGAGATTAGACATCATTTTATACGAGATCATGTGCAAAAAGGGGACATATCCTAGAGTATGTAGATACCTTGCACCAATTAGCTGATATCTTCACAAAACCCTTGGACAAGGAGAGATTTTGCACTATTAGAGGTGAATTAGGTATTATGAATGCTCCTTGAATTGCTTTGATCTTAAATGAATGGCTTAAGTTGGTTGTAATGATTGCAAGAACGAAATTTGGAAAATATACTTACCACTTGCAATTCATGACCTTAACTTACCATGTTACTATTCATGTTCTTAGCTTTTTGAGAATGCATTTTTGAACTTTGTGTGTGTTGATCTTGTTAAACTCTCTTCATCAGCCAAAACCCATTTCTGATGTTTAAGACACTTTCACTTGTTGCTCAAAACTGTTCTGCATTTTTCTGCACTTTTCCTGCAGTTTTCAAGTAACTTCTCATGCATCCCTAGTGGCCAAACCAGATTTTGATTTTAAACAATGAAACTGCACAAGTTCTTTAAGTTTCAAAACATTTTTCTGCATCAAAACTGAGGCAATGGACTAAGGGATCAATTCTTATGCAAATTGGATTGATTCCCTGGTCATTTTGGCCTAAAAATCTGGGTTTTTGTTATGAGGGATCGATCCGTTTCACCATCGGATCGATCTGTTAGCATCAGAATGGGCTGGAGTGCAATCTGTCAAAAAGGGATCGATCCCCCCAGAAAAGGGATCGATCCCATCGGCCAGATTCCACCGTGACCCTTGTTAAAATCAGGACTTCCTCTCTTAGCCACTATTCATCTCCCCCATCGTCAGAAAGCCTTCCTCCTCCATTCCTCTTCACAAATTCCTCAAGATCTACTCTGTTTCTTCACCAAATCGCTTCATTTCTTCACCATTCTTCATCTTTTCTCCATCTCTTTCACTTCTCATCATCTTTTCACACCCAATCTTCAAGAATCTCGGTTTCCTCTCTTCCCTCTTGTGTTTGTCACTATTCATGCCCTACATCTAATTGTAAGTATTCTTTACTCATTTTCATCAATTTTCTTACATTTCATGTTTATTTCCTCATATCTTGTTAACCCATTTCAAGCTTATGCATCAATTTTTCAGTTTATCATATTTTTCATTTCACATAAACTCATGTTTTTTATCTAACTTCTAGTGTTTATAACTTAGCATCCTTTGAATATTTCAGCATCATATCTTCATCAAACTTATTGCTTGCATATTGATCTGTGGTATTATGTTGTTGGCTAGGTTTCCATTTCCCCATATACTCATCCATAGTTCACCAAACCTGTGCCCATCACCTATTCGATGAAATTCCCAAACGAAATTTCCTCCACCTTTTGAACTCAACCTTCCTTCCACATGGCTCCTAAAATCAAACATGCCGCGACAAGGAAAAGAGCTCGTCCTTCTTCCTCCTCCTCTTCCGTTCCAATAGCTTTTAATCGATGTTTTCGCAATGCGGAAGAGAAACATCGCTACCATACCCAATTTGCCAATATGCGTATTAAACACTATCGTCCAATTGATTTCGGTTTCTTAGAATCCATTAACTTTCCCTACTTGGCCAAATTTGAAGTCTTCCATTGGACACACTTTCTCAAAATCAACACTCCGGTTCCGTTAAACATTATTCAAGCCTTCTTTTCAAATGCCAAAGTTATCTATTCTCCGAATGACCCATGCAAGGTTGTGGGACTTCAATCTTTTGTTATGGGTCGAGATGTTAAGATCACCAAATATTCTCTCTCGCGTGCCTTTCACATTCCGGAGGATGGTCTTGTGCACAAAAATGTCAACGTCCCATTAGAATTTAATATCTTCAATGATTGTATAGGTGACCTTCCCATCTTTGCCAGACTTCTTCATATTATAATCTCTTGGAATCTTCACCCGTTCGGGACGAAATATTCTCAACTTCGGCCCCTTGATCGCTTCTGGCTCCACCACATTTATTCCCCTGACGGTGACCAGCCAGACCTTGCTCATTTCTCCAAGATTGGGTGAAGATTGTTCTTGGCAAGGTCCACACGATTGTCTTCCCACAGCCACTTGCTTTTTATCTGCTTGATCACGGCGTTGATTGTTCATATGAGGCCGGTGTCCTTCCCGAACCCGGTACCACCATCAACCTTGCTACACTACACAATCTTGGATGGTATTCTCTTCAGCACGGTGATACTGTAGTAAGGGAAAAGGCTCATGGCGCTCCTTCATCTCCCTAGCATTCTAGTGACGAGGATGCTCCTGCTCCTGAAGAGGAAGCCCCTGCTTCCTCCTCCGCACCATCGGGGTCCGCATCTAATGACCAGATCATGCTAACGCTTCAACATCTCCAGCAGACCTTCACTCAGTGTTTTTGATCAGCTCAATGATCAATTTGGTCAACTCAATATTCGTCTCGACAATGTGGAGGAGACACATGCTGCTTTGTACAATGAGGTCCAAGATGTCCGTATGCAGCAAGAGGATTTCATGGATCAGTACTACAAGACGTTCCCTAGGCGCTGATTATGCTTGTTATGTGACTTAAGCGTTTCACTTATTCTGATTTCGAACCTTCTATTATGTCTGCTGTTTATGCTGTTTATGTCATTTTCTAGTGTGTTTAAGATGTTTTAGTTTTATGTTTATAACTATGACTGGTGTATCTTTCGATTGGCTTGATCTATATGTATGACTTTGGTTTAATCTATGTTTCCATTGGCTTGGTTTATCACTGTGCTTAATCTTTTTCTCCATTGTTGCTTTAAATTGCCTTATACATCTGACCATTTCTCTTTATGTCATCATGTATTGCTTTACTACTTGATATGACAAAAAGGGGGAGAATTCATGGGGTAAATTTTTCATGCATAAATTGAGGGGGAGCAAAATATTTATTTTTCCATGTATAAATTGAGGGGGAGCAAAGCAAAATGATTTTCAGGGAAAATATTCTTCCATGTATAAATTGAGGGGGAGCCAAGCAAAATGATTTTCATGATGTCAAAATGATAAGCAAATCTATCGTAAGCAAATTTATCTTAAGTTTTGTCATATCAAAAAGGGGGAGATTGTTAGCTTTAAATTGACAAGTATTTTGAAATGACAAAACTCAAGTAAGCTTAAAAATGATTTTTCTCTAAGTAAATTTGCTTTAAATGAACTCAATGATAGAAAATATTTTAAACAAGTTTTGGATTGAGATTTCAACTGAAAAAATCAGTAAACACTCTTAAGAAAAGTGGTAGAAGTTTTTTTTAACTGACTTAGAATCACAAAAAAAAACATAAACTATCTCAAATTGCAGTTAAAGACGTGCAGGAAGGCATTCTGGTTAAAAGGGATCGATCCCTACTGTAGAGGGATCGATCACATTTTGGCAGTAAGGTGGAGAAGCATGATGGAACAGGTTGGAATGCTTTCTCGATAAAACGGATGGATCCGTTTGGTAAAGGGATCGATCCCTTTGTGCGAAACCTGACTCCAACGGCTAGTTTTTGAGGGTTTCAATGGGAGGATTTGCATTAAATGCTTCACCAACCGTTCCAATCGTTTGGTGGGTTATAAATAGAGGTATTTATGAAATTTGGATGTAGAACAAGCACTGACGAAACTCTCATACATTCAAGAAAGAAATCCTAGTAGAAATATTAACTCTTTGTACTCCATTTGTTGGAAATTTCTTTGTTCTTCACCCACTCACTCAAATTGCTGATTCTCAAAGGTGTGAGCAAACCTTGTGAGGTTATTATTGTAAGAGTGAGGGTAACATTGTAATTGGATAGACTTATAAGGTTGTTTCTAAGCCATCAAGAGAAAGTGTAAGGGGTATCACCACACCTTGAAGTGGTTTGTAAGAATTCCAAAGGAAGTGTGGAATTAATCCCTTGACAAGAGGATCAAGGAGAGAGGACGTAGGCAAGAGATTGGTCGAACCTCTATAAAATCTGTGTTTGCTTCTCTTATCCCTCTTTACTTACTGCATTTATTTCATTATTACTTTATCTATTGCATTTGTGAATTAAATTTTTAGAAAAGCCAAAATTTAGTATAAAAACTGATTCACCCCCCCCCCTCGGTAGAGCCAACATTATAGTTCAGTCATACCTTATATCTTACCTTAATAATCCAAGCAATAGCATTGCGGCACTTAACTTCGAAAACTAAGTAAGTCATTTATAAAAATTAAACATCTCTTACGAGATGATACTAGCGAAACTTTACTTAATCCACTTACCTTGCCATTAGTAGTTTCTTCCTCAAACCTCGGAACCAAAGCTCAACTTCTACACCGCCCTAATTCACTGAGCATTTTTTATTTCAAGCATCCATTCCAACACTTTGGCTGAAAGCTGTGGTGCTCTTTCAAACTATGAAATTTACTACAAAATCACATAACATACTTAGCTTCATTTGGTAGGTGTAATTAGAAAACACTTAGCACATATACACTTCACTTATGCTTAACGCACTAAGAGGGCGTATTGACTAAGTGTACCATTCTTATGGACTTTTCTATGAACCAACTACACCAGTCATATAACCATTCACACTTTACTAACATATCACAAAATTATACTGATATTGTGAAATTACCGTAATGCCCTTCATCGGGGCCTAATGTACACTTGTGTCATATAATCAACTTTAATGCCAATTAGTATCTTAATCATGCTTAATTACATGAATTACACCTTATATATATATATATATATATATATATATATATATAAATCACTATCAAATCGAGCATGCTTACACCAAGAACACCAAGTGACGGAATACTTAGTAACTCGATAAATTCCAATTAAATTTCAATTTCCTTCAAATCATTATCAAACAATTAAAACATTTTCCATATATATTTATCTTAATATTTTAAGTATAATTACACTTCAAATACCAAGGAACCAACTCAATGTCACTTTCCCATATTGCATTTAAATCCAATTTTCTTCAATTAAACCTCCAATCACTTCAATTTCACTAATTAAGCTTTCTAATTAACTTCAATTAACATCAATTATTAAAACTAAGGCTTAACTCCCCAAATCCGCAATTTCACCTAAAGGGATAAAATTCAATTCTTGGTAATTCCATGCCACCCAATCAAATTGAAGCTACAATTAACATTTATATATATCAATTTACAATAATTTACCTTCAGTTTGATTTAATTTTAACTAAATTCTACAAAATCCCCAATTTCACCAAAAGGGGAAATTCCAATTTTCATCAATTCTTGATAATTTCCAGGAACCCATTGAAATTCAAGCTTTAATTAGCAATTAATTATCTCAATAAACCAAAATTAAGCTTCAGTTACATAAAATTACAGTTACCTAATAAATCCCCAAATTTCCTCTCTTGGTTGAAATCCCTAACTTCCCATCCTTGTGTAATTCTTCAAATTGAAAGCATATGATCACTTAGAATTAGTCTTAGATTAATAAACTAGAAAAATCAAAACAACCTAACAACTATTTATTCACAAATCTATAAAAAAAAATAAAATGTTCATACCCACCTCCATTTTTGGCATTCTCTTTAAAATCCATGAAACCAACGTGATTTAAGGGAAAAGGAAGGTGAATTCATCCTAGGAAAGGATCGAGTAAGGTTGATTTTTCCAATTTCCTTTCAAATTTTTTGTTTTCCACGGAGAAAGGGAAGTGAAATTGTGAAGAACAAAGAAGGAGGGGACACTCATGGTTTTGGCTACCAAGGATGAAGGGTTTTCTCATTTCCAACAAGCCAATTTTGGCTTTCTTACAACACTTCCCATTAATTAAAAAAATGCCATTAATTAACACTATTTGGCACCCAAATTTCCTCTCTTGGTTGAAATCCCTAACTTCCCATCCTTGTGTAATTCTTCAAATTGAAAGCATATGATCACTTAGAATTAGTCTTAGATTAATAAACTAGAAAAATCAAAACAAGCTAACAACTATTTATTCACAAATCTATAAAAAAAATCAAATGTTCATACCCACCTCCATTTTTGGCATTCTCCTTAAAATCCATGAAACCAAAGTGATTTAAGGGAAAAGGAAGGTGAATTCATCCTAGGAAAGGATCGAGTAAGGTTGATTTTTCCAATTTCCTTTCAAATTTTTTGTTTTCCACGGAGAAAGGGAAGTGAAATTGTGAAGAACAAAGAAGGAGGGGACACTCATGGTTTTGGCTACCAAGGAGGAAGGGTTTTCTCATTTCCAACAAGCCAATTTTGGCTTTCTTACAACACTTCTCATTAATTACAAAAATGCCATTAATTAACACTATTTGGCACATATTTAATTCTTTTAGTCTAATTTTTTTGTCTAATTTCGTAAACCCAAGTAAGGTAACTAAAATTTATGAAATAAAAAAAATAAAATATTTATTTATGATATTTTTCTTGTATTAAATTGAGATTTTATGCATCAAATTACGATTTTGCCCCTTTTACCCAATTATGCTCAATTTTGTGAGATAAGCCATATTTGACTTCAATTATATTAAAATTACTTATCTGGGGATGAATATCCTCAATTTATGATGATTTAGGTATATCCAGATGCATATACACTTTTGTAAAGTTTACATTTTTGCACAAAAATCAATAATTCTTTATTTTATTAACAAAGTTAACTTATTTGGCCACAAAAACGTTCAATATTTATAAAAATAAGGATTCTTACACTCGAGGTCATTTTAGGTGCGATCAAACAGGTTGTTACAGTTTTTGGTATCAAGGGCTGAGTTTGACTGTGTTTGTGTAAGCAATTACTATTAACATACATCCCACAGCACTATGCATATTTCTGTATGTGTGTGTATATATATATATATATATATGTATTGTACCTACTGCCTACTTGGTTGATGAATATGTTTCTGTGTAGGAGTACGTAATCACTATGAGGATGCACGGACGGCCATCGACTCTGCCGCCCATACAGCTTGCTAGTCCTAATACCAATATGCGACAGATGAAGTCGAGTATAGGGCAAATGGAGTAGACTATAGAACAATTACAAAAGACAGTATAGAATTTGACTGCTTTGCGAGCCCAACAAATATAGGGTGTTTAAGCTCATGAACTATAGCAAGCCCCAATTCCTAATTCTTCTCCTCCAGCTCCTGCTGCTTAGCCACAACAGCAAGCTACACCTCTACCACAGCCCGAAAACCCACCACCAGCTGCTTCATCGCTGCAAGTATCACCTCCATAGCCTGGTGACATAGTCGACCAGAATATGAATAGAATGCGCCCAGTTTCAAAAGATGGATCCTCCTACATTTTGAGGGGTGAAGGATCCGGATGAGGCTAAATCTTAGGTAACACAGTTAGAGAAGATGTTCAAGTATATAGGTTGCAGCTTAACTGAGAGAGCTGCTTTGACCTCCTTCATGTTCAGAGATAAGGTTGAAATTTGATGGAAGTTTATTGAGAAGCTCCTGCGGGATTAAAATCCCGAGATCACATAGGAAGACTTTTTAGATAGTTTGTATAAGTAGTACATCCTAAAGCCTGCAAGACGAAAGGGGATGATTTCTTGCAGTTGACTCAAAGGAATATGACTGTGGATGAGTGTGAGTTGCAGTTTACTGCACTCTACTGGTATGACTCTCTGGTGTCCAAGGATGAGCGGGCCAAGATAGTAAGGTTCATTGCTAGGTTGAGGCCTAAGATTAGATACGGCTTGGTCGCCCTTGATATAGATTCTTATCCTGAGGCACTTTATAGAGCTCAGATGGTAGAGTTAGAGCTTGATACTGCTCAACAGGAGTACACACAGAAGGATAAGGGTAAGGCCAAGTGTGTAACGTCCCAGAATACATGTATATTTTAATAATTTCACATAAACAAATACATAAAGGATGGGCTTGTCTGCAGTGTCAATTAACTTCTAAATAAAATTTATTATTTATATACAAAACCCAGGATTCAAAATTCACAGAAATTCATTTACCAAAAGAAATTTACATCCCAAGTTTACTATACATAAAAGTAGTACTGTACAAAAATTTTAATACATAAAATAAAATCGGTATATCTCGATGAGTCTGTAAAATCGCCTAAGGAATATTGGAATCAGGTCCTCTTGTAAACCAGACCTGATCTCACTACAAATATTTTGGGAGTGAAAAATAAAGGGGTGAGCTAACGTACTTAATTTGGAATATTTATACGAAAGCTGATATAACGTATCCTATATACAAATTTCATAAACAGATATTTATACGAAAATCATGAATTTAAATATAAAATAAAATGGGCACAATCTAATAGGAAAGATAATATAGTGGGTTGGGTAATCGTATAGAATATAGGAGGTACTTTGAAGTACCTTTCGTGTTCTGGTGCCCAAAGCCACTATAGGGAATTTATTTAATTTAATTAAATCACAAATTTAAATATAATTCCAAATGTTTGAGAAATGAAACATACTTATAACAAAAATTAAACAATTTCTCTGTAAATAGTATAAATCATATTTATAGCAAATTTCTCATAGGTAATTCAAATAAATAATTTCACAAAATATCAAATTCATATCACGGAACATAAAATACAGATAAATAGAAATCATAAATATATCAAAACTGGGAGTGTTTGGATCTAAGTTAACCAGGGATTTACACCCCAGTATAATTTTAGTGGAGACTAGGCTACACCCAATAGACCCATGCACTATAATAGACATATGGCCATAGTCAAGATAACACAGTTTGTGTACTAGCCAGATGACACTTATGGGAGCTAGAAGACTAGGCTAGAGTTAACAGCAATCAAAACAGAACGGAAATGCATGTACCCGCAAGTAGCTACAAGGCCACAATCTCAAAATAGTTTAAATAAATAGTTCAGAGTTGTTTATGGAGACAATTTAAATAAAACATAAAATCGCTTGTTTAAGGACTTGGCGTACCAATCCTTTTGTGGGCCAGGGATCCACCCCTAGTAGCCTTGAATAAATTTATTCATATAGTCATATAATCACAAAATCATAAAATCAATAATATTATTTCACTAAATATAATATCAAAACAATATTAGCTTGCAAACATTCAAAATAAATTTCACAATAATAAAAGTATTCTAGCATAAGATCTTAAAATAATTTATAATTAATTAACTAAATTAAGGCATATAATGAATTTGTGATTTAATTATATAAATTCATATTTGAGAATTTAATTTCAACCTTATGAAATCCATTTCTTATATTTCAAAATTCATGCCAAAATAATGATTTGGAATAGCATAGGTCAGTTTAGAAAATTTTCGGCAGCATAACAATTTATTCAAACCTAACCCCTACTGTATAAAAATCCAGCTTTCAAACCACAATTCCTAGTTTCAAAATTCAATCTAGAATATTTATTAAAACTCGACCAATTGCAATTTTCATCAAATCATGCAGCGCTATATGCATACGCTTCATTTAAATATCCCTTACCTCTTATTTTCTCGGTAGATGCCTTGTCAGCACCGGTAGAACCCTCGAGTTTAGAGGCTACAAATTATTATTCAAACTTGATAAATTCACAATATTTTATCTAAAAGAATGTTTAACTATTTAAATATGAATGCATTGCCTATCAAAATTGTCTAAATACAGTCAAATTTCTACTGGTGAAAAATTGTAACTTTTGCTACATAGCTCCGATTTCAATTCCTATTTCGCCTAAATTCTCAGAATAATTTATACATTATTTTAGAACCTAAATTACATTGAAATTGGCACAATTTCATCCTCCCCTTCACAAGGACGAAAGCTTCCTTCCATTCTACAATTTATGTTCTTCAAATTTTAACTTTCCTTTTAATTGCAATTTAATTCTACCATATTTCCACATCACTTCTACATGATTATTGCATGAAATGGCATCATTTATAAACTCCTCTAGTCATGGCCGAATAGTGTCACTACCCATTCTCTTGCATTTTCTTGCCTTTAAGCTTAATTAAGCTTATATCTATACTTTCCATAATTTTCTACCTTATTTCTATAGCAATTCCTCATCAAACATGTCACATGCATGAAGATGGGGTGTTGACCAAATTCCTTAAAGTCTCAATTTCATGGTTTTAACATGATCCAAACTAAGAGAAGCATGGAAACATCGTGAATACATGATAAATAACAAGAATTCCATGAAAAAGCTTAAATTTTCTATTTGTCTCACCTTGGCCAAACACTATGGAAGACCTTAAAATCTGATTTGGCCACTTTAGATGAAGATATTGGTACCAAGAGGAAGAGCACTAAAAAATAGATAGGGTTTGTTAAGGACTTTTTCGGTTTTGGGTTGATTTTCATTAAGTTTTTAAAGCTTTCTTTTCCTTCAAAGCTCACATTAATGGATGTTTTGGAGAGAGGTTTGCTTTCAACAAAAAGTGACAAGGATGCTGCTGGAAATGCTGATTAAAATGATATTTTATGTGCAAAATTACCATTTTGCCTTCATACTTAAAGAATTCTTCCATAATTACCCCTAAAGTTTGACTTTGTTGAAAATAGTCTTTCTAATCTCCAAAATATTTTATTTAATCATAATTCAACTCTATTTAGCTTGCTCTAATGTTTGGTAAAGCTTTTGTTGAAGTTCGGTTATCGATTTGTGTGAAATTATCGAAATACCCCTAATCATAAAATCGCGTAAATTTTCATCTTTATGTCTGGTTTCTTCCATCTGTCTAAATATTCTAAAAATATATTTCAAGAGGAATTATTTGGTATAGACGGTGGGTCAAAAGTCTTCTTGGTTTGGCCATCATTTTCGAAAATTTCAACGGCCTATGGACTAAACCTTCATTTTCGAAATTGTTGCACATATTTCAAAATATACAAAAATAATCAAAACTAAGGCTAAGATTCTTACTATAATATTTTCCGGCCCTAAACATCGAATCCCTGAAGTTTCACCTCCCTTTAGATCTCCAGGAATCGGTGGAGCCCACTATATGTTAACCTTATAACCTAAGAGAAAATCAAATATTTATTAATTATAATTATTTCAAAAATCTCAACTATATAAATATAATCACACAATACTTTAATTATGAGGTCTCACAAAGCGATCTAGTAATCAGAAACCTGACAAGGGTTGGATATAGGATAAGAGACAAAGACCATCAGGGTTTAGGCCATAAGCTGATGGGCCTAAAAGAGATTGTAAGCTTGCCGTAAGTGTCACTACAAGTAAATAGACTTTTAGTGATGGAAATTTAGCTACGAAATTTTTCTGTCGCTGAAAAATAATATTATCGATGAATTACCAACGGATTAGCGACGGAAATTATGTTTAGATTAGCGACGGAATTAGCGATAGAATTCTGTCTGTAATTAGCGACGGAAAATTTTTCATCGCTAATTCTGTCGCTAATTATGGCGGGAGGTACTGTACAATACCGCCAAAAATTAGGTATTAGCGACAGAATTTTTCCGTAGCTAATTCCGTCGTTAAAGACAATTACCGACGGAATTAGCTACGAAAACATTCCGTCACAAAATATCTATAATTCTTTTTTTTATTTTTCATCATATAATTGGATGAAAATTAGCGACGGAATTTTTTCGTAGTTGATTCCGTCGCTAATTGTCATTAGCGACGGAATTAGCTACTGAAAAATTTCGTCGCAAAATATTCATAGTTCTTTTTTTTAATTTTCATCATATAACTAGATGAAAATTAGCGACGGAATTTTTCCATAGCTAATTCCATCGCTAATTGTCTTTAGCGAAGGAATTAGCTATGAAAAAATTTCGTCGCTAATTTTTGTCCAGTTATATGATGAAAAATAAAAAAAAAGAATTATGAATATTTTGCGATAGAATTTTTCCGTAGCTAATTTCGTCGCTAAAGACAAATAACGATGGAAAAATTCCGTCGCTAAAACCTCAAAAAGTGTGTTAGATCTAGTTAGCAATGAAATTTTTCTGTCGCTAATCCGATGGAAATTCCATCGCTAATTCCTCAAAATTCTCAGCTTCCCTCCTTTTTTTCTCTCCTTCCCGCCCGTGTTTGCCATTTTTAGCTCCCTTCTTAATTTTTTCCAGTCGGCCCTCCCCCACTGGTCTCCATCGCTGCCACTCGCCCCCCAGCCGCCAATTGCCCCTCTTACTATCTTCAAAAAAAAAGTGTGTTGCCCTCCTCCCCAAAAAACAGCCAGTCGCCCCTTCCCCCACCGGTTTCCACCGCTGCCGCTTGCCCCCCGCCGCCGATCGCCCCTCACAGTGGTATTATATATTTATTTCTTATTTTTACATTTAAAATTATATATTTATTTGTTTATATTGTTAGTTTGTTTTATTTTTATATATAGTCTCTTTTTATATATTGTTAGTTTGTTATTTATTTGTTTATATATTATTATTTCTTTGTATATATATATTTAGTTATATGTATATATTTTTAATTTGTTGCATGTATATATTTATTTATTTGTATATAGTTATTTGTGTATGTCAAAGTTAATTGTCTATATATATTTATTTTTTTTGCATATATTTGTATTTATTTATTTGTGTATATATATACTTTGTTGTTGTTTATTTGTTTAATTAGTTATTAATGATTTTTAATGTTATTGATATATTATATATATATATATATATATATATATATATACATATTTAATAGTATATATTTATTTGTATATATAAGAATATTATTATGAAATTTGTATTTAAATGTTTATATTTATTTTTGTTAGCTTTTAAATATATAAATTTATTTATGTAAATTTAATTTGGTTACAATATTTTTAATTATGAAAATTTATTGTTGTTTTAGTGTATCTAATTATATGATATTAATAGATTGATTGAATTAGTATTATTAATTTTTTTTAATGTGAGATATACACATTGTTTTATATTTATATAAATATATATATATATATATTCTTTGCATAAATGTATATATTGTTGTATTAATAGTTTTAATACATTTAGTTATTTGTATATATTTTTAATTTGTTGTGTGTATATATTTATTTGTATATATTTATTTGTGTATGTCAAAGTTAGTTATCTATATATATATATATTTGCATATATTTGTATTTATTTATTTGTGTATATATATACTTTGTTGTTATTTATTTGTTTAATTAGTTACTAATGCTTTTAATGTTGTTGATATATATATATATATATATATTATTTTTTAATACATATATTATTTTTTTCATTAGTTTGTTAAGTTCATTAGTTTTCTAATACATATATTATTTTTTCCGGTATTGCAGGTATAATGAATCCATCAAAAAATTCATCTATTAAGAAGTCTCGACTCGGTGGATCTTTTACAACGGGTTGGAAGTCCTTTTTCATGCCTACTCCACGATCTCAAACCCTACCAATGGATGGCTGAGATGACTCATGCATGGAAGAGTAGCAAAGGAGGCCCTTCAAATCTCGATGATAGACACTCTGTAATAGTTTAGTTACACAATAATACACATATCATTACATAATTTTGACGGTTGGGCTGTCTGCAATACTCTACTTTTCAGTTACATTTAAACAATTTCGTATGAAATTATAATATGAATTAATCCCCTATCTTAATTCACAAGAAAGTAGTACTGTAGATAAGTCTAAATACGAAAAATAAATGATCGTACCTCATGTAGTAAATCAAGCTGTTGCATCATCCCTAAATGCACAGCCAAAATCCTTATATATCAGACTCTCAGTCCTCGAAATCTGAAATGTTAAAATTAAGGGGCGAGCAAACCACGGCTCAATAAGAGAGTTATATCCAACACTTGATATTCAACTATCTATATGCTGAAAAACTTTTTCACTTTCTTTAAATTTTACTAGATGGGCTCTAGGCTCACATGTAGGAAGGATACTATAGTCGGCTAGGGATCCGGATGGAGTAAGACAGGTATTTTGAAATAGTTGTCTTGTCCCGGAATCTAGTAGCAACTGTAGAGAGTACTATATAAATTGCTCCCAAAATGATTTAATATTCGTTTTCCATAGAGTAAACCATTTATTTCTCTTCACTTCAGTATTTAAAACACATGACAGTTCAGTAGTAAAATAGTGATTTACTTCTTTATCTTCAGTACAGTTATAACACGTGACAGTACCGTGGTTTGTAAATATCCAAATCATTGGATAAACAATTTTGCAATTATTTCTATCTTAGAAATAATTCTTATGTTATTCTTTTTGAACAAACATAAATTCCTCTTTAGTTCAGTAACCGTATCTTACAGTTCAGTAAAACAGTAATATTCAGTAAAACAATATTTTAATACGGTTCAGTCAGAAAATAGTAAACAGTAGCTACCAATTCAGAAAACAGTATACGGTAGCTTTCAGTTCAGTAAACAATAAATGGTAGCTTTCAGTCCAGTAAAACAGTAATCAATGGCTACCATTTTCGTAAACAGTACAATTCTGTAAACAATGTTTTGGTACGGTTTTTCATCAGTAAACAGTAGACAGTACAGTAATTCAGTACAGTAAACAGTGTAGTACAGTTAACATGATTCAGTAAATCCTTTCAGTAAACAGTAAACAGTAAGTGAGACTAGGCAACACCCTACAATTAAATCATGATATCATTGTCCACTAAGGGACGCAATAATCATCATCCCCGAAGGGACATAGTAAATAGTGAGATCTATGGCCATGATCTATAATATGTCCTCAGTGTACACTTGCCAGGTGACATCCGAGACACTGATGATTGGCGGGTCAATCAGCCACGTGACAGTAACAGTATCAGTGTGATGCATGAAACTCGAGGCCTAAGTCTCAAAACAGTATAAAATCGTACCATAGCCTTTATGGATTTTAAACACAATAGTGTTAAACATTTCACAATCATCCATAAGGCTCACATGTCTAATTCCTTACCTTTATGAAATAAATAAAAAAAATAACATTTTTCAAAATATTTCATAAAGGCATGATTTACATTTTCCATGCGGTGAAATAGTTTATAAAATCATCATTGTAAACTATAAAAGGTCATAACTGTCCTTTTTCATCGTAAAACATATACACACGCTTTTCCGTGCTTTCTATCGAAAACATGGTTTTCAAAGTTATCAGGATTTAATCAATTATTTTCATGATTTATGGAAAATTAAAATATTTATTTTCCAAATCAACACTCCCGTCGTCATGTTTTCTCTGTAAACACATGCGGAGACCCTTTAGTCTCAAAATACTGTTTTCCACCTTTAATTAACCTTTATGGAATTTTCTATAAATACTTATTTTCATAATTAAAACCATAAAGGTTATTTATTAAATCAAGTGAATATTTGAAGAAATATTAATAAAATATTCACTTTGTGTCTTTTTATTTTTCATCTTGTATTATGTGTAATCTTACACTTCGAGAGAATTTTTGGGGATTTTATTTCCACAATTCTCGAAAACATGAATATTTTACAATTAAACATCAATATATTCATGTTTTATGAAAATAATCGATTTCTCGATTATCGTGACTGAAAATCGTTTCTCGTGACATAAAATTATTTATTATGATTTTCGGTAATTTTCGATAATTTTCGACAGTATAACGACTGTCGATTGGCTAGCCTCCTGCACGGAAAATACAATTTATAATTTCAACCGGTAAATCACCACAATTTTCCAACCGATCATTATCAACAACATTTATAAAATTAAATGCATATTTAAAACATGTGTGCCGATAATCCTTACCGGCTGCACATGTCTCCCTTATCTCTCCCGGGTCGGTGACTGCCTTATTACGTCGCGCCCGTGTTCACCTCTTCCGATTCTAATATCTCGGTCATCGAGGAAATTTTTCTGGAAACAAAATTCTAAAATTTAGAATTTTTCCATAATTTATTTAAATAAATAATCAGAAATAATTTCCGTAATTCTTACCGAATTTTTGGGATTTCAGTAATTTTTGAATTCCCGAAAATTCCTTTTCTCTCTCTTTTTTCTCTTTTCTTTTCTTTCTCTTTTTTCTTTCTTCCTTTTTCTTTTTCTTTTCTTTTTCTTTTTCCTTTTCTTTTTCTTTCTCCTTTCCTAGCCAGACCGGTTCAGACCTGTCAACCTCCCCTCATCGCTGATTCTTCTACGGCAGTCTGTTCTTCGACGGTTCGGCGGCTCCACAGCTGGCCGAGGTGGTGACGAAGCTGGATCTGGCCTCCATTCAGCCCAGATCGGCGGCACGACGACGGATCTGGTCAAAATGGGTTCGACCTTTCTCCTCATCTTTCCTCCTTCCTCAGCCACCGTCGTCCTCACCGGTGGCTTCCTTCTTCTTTCCCTTACCTCCGCCGAGGTTGGGGTCGCAGTGGCGGTGACCGAATCGCCTGGCACTGTCGTTCTCTCTTTTCTTTTTCCCTTCGGTTTTTCCCCGATTTCTCCTTTGATTTTTTTTCCTTTTCCCGTTTCGGGCTGTCGCCGGTCACTTCTTCTCTTCCCCCTCATCTTGCTGACGACGCCCTTCTCTCCTCTTCCTTCTCCGGTGCCGCCAACAGTGGTCGGCTGGCTTCCTCTGTTTTAGACAGAAACGGGGTCCCGATCTTGTTTCTGTTCTACATTTTTTTTTATACAATATACATATAATCATATTTATATAATTATATCTATAATTATTATATTAGATATATATATATATATCTCTCTACACTTTAACTTTAAAATAATATATATTTCATATATATATATTTATTTGTATACATAAATACAAATGTATTTATTTTATGATATAAAATAGTATATACCCAGATATAATATATATATATACATATGTAATTATATAAAACATATATAATATATTTAAAAATATATTTATATAATAAAATTATATAAATATATAATTACTCACATTTGTATTTCTTATAATTTGGATTTCTTAATATCCAAATTATATTTCTCCATTTTCATTTCTTATTTAATTTAGATTTCAATTTATCCAAATTAAATTTCCTCTATTTATTATTTTCCATAATTCCAACCTTATTCTTATTTCCAATTTAAATTTCCTTCACTCGAATTTCCCAATTCGTTCACTTCCTCAATTCACGGAATTTTCCACTAATATTCCAATCTCATAATTATATTTATTTATTTCCACTTATCTATTTTCTTTAATATTAATTTCCACTATTAAACAGTAGAAATTTTGCGATTATCACACACTCACCGAACCTCGAAAATGGGCCTTCTTCATGAATCTCTGTTTTAATGTAAGAAATATTAAGTACTTTGTTCTTTTTATGTTTTAAGAATTTCATGATTATTGAGATATGTTATGGATTTTATGAATTTTAACCATGTTTTATGATTATGTATGAATTTAGGGTTTTAAGCATAAATTTAGATTTATTTCGGAAAACTTTTGGAAAGAATTTTGGAATTTTAACATTTTGGTAGCAAAATGCACAAATAAAAGATAAGGATGAAAAAATATATCATTAGTGACGGAATTCAAGGAAATTAGCGACGGAAATAATAGCATTAATGACATAATTTTTTGTTGCTAATACCAATTCAAGGAAATTAGTGACGGAAATAATAGCATTGGCGACGAAATTTTCTGTTGCTAATACCATTAGCGACAGAAAATTTTTAATATTAGCAACGGAATATTCCGTCGCAGATAACATTCAGCGACGGAATAATTTAATAACATAAAAAATAAATTTATTATAGTGACAGAATATTTCGTCGGTAAAAGCTTTTAGCGACAGAGTTTTTTAATAAAAATTTAAAAATAAAAATAAAATTAGTGACGGAGTTAGCGACGGAATTTAGTGACGGAAAATTTCGTCGCTGATACTTTTACCGACGGATTATTAATGACAGCATTTTCATTTTAGCGACGAAAACTGATATGAAAAAATCTGTTGCTGATAAGTATAAATTCCATCGCTAATTAGCGACGGAATTAGCGACGAAGTATACTTTCAGCGACGGAATGAGCATCAACGACATTGATTTTTCCAACGAAAATTTTTCGTCGTTGATTCGTCGCTAGAACACTTCAGCGACGGAATCAGACTTTTAGCGACGAAAAATTCCGTCGCTAATTCTGTCGCTGAAGGTCCCTTTTTTTGCAGTGTGTGGTCATAATCATGGCTCCAAACCTTGCTACTTTGAAACTGGTGCTTGTTTTATGTGTGGCAAGCAAGGACACTGTACCAGAGATTGTTCAAATCAGAAATCGTTGACTGAGCAGTTGACGAGTGACAAAAGAAAGGCTATTGATAAAGGCAAGCAGCCAATTACTGAAAGGCGTGTGTTTGCATTAGACAGGGCATCTACTGAGGGTGGTGCTTCAGTTGCTAAAGGTAAGCTTGTTATTGCTAATTTTGAAGCTGTTGTGTTAATTGATCCTGGTTTTACTCATTCTTTCATAGCTCTATATTTTGCTACAAAAATTGATGTAAAGCCTAAACCTTTATAGTATTTATTGTATCTTAGTACACCTCTTAAGGAAACATAAGTAATTAACACTGTATTTATGGCATGTAAGGTGAAGGTAAGGGATAGAGACTTAGAGGATGATTTGATCATGCTTAATATGATTGATTTTTGCATAATCTTAGGTATAGATTGGCTAACTAAGTATCATGCTGTATTAGATTGTCATAAGAGGATAGTTAATTTTCACATGCCTAAAACTATTGTAATATCTTTTGATGAAAAGTAATCATACTTGAATTTTATACTTAATATGAATCGACTAAACTATTTGATGTGCATGTTATTGCAAAGGGTACTTGGCATTCATGGAAGATGCAAATAAACAACAACTAGAGTTGGATAGTATTCCAATTGTGAGGAATTCCTCGACGTGTTTCTTGATAATTTTCCGGGGTTACCTCTTGAGAGAGAGGTTAAGTTCACTATAGACTTGGTGCCAGGTACTCAGCCAATTTCAAAAGCACCCTATAGAGTGGCTCCAATTGAGTTGGAAGAGCTGAAGAAGCAATTGCAAGAGGTGCAAGAAAAAAAAGTTTATATGCCTAAGCGTATCACCCTATGGTGCTCTAGTTCTCTTTGTTAGAAAGAAAGATGGTAGTCTCAGACTTTGTATCGACTACCGATCATTGAATTAGGCTACCATGAAATATAAGTACCCTTTACCTTGCATTAATGATTTGTTTGATCAGTTGAAAGGTGCACTTTAAGATTGATCTGAGGTTTGTTTACCACCAATTATGGATTAGGGGCGAAGATTATAAAAGATAGCCTTTTGAACCAGATACTAAAACTTTGAATTTTTAGTGATGTCGTTTGAATTAACCAATGCACAAGTAGCATTCATGAGTCTGATGAATGAAGTTTTCAAACTGTATGTAAATCAGTTCATCATAGTATTTATCGATGATATATTGGTCTATTTTGCATCACACGAAGATCATGAGCTTCATCTACATACTATTCTCTAGACCCTTCGAGAGAGGAAACTGTACATTAAGTTCAGTAAATGTGATGTTTAGCTCGATCAAATCTCCTTTTTAGGGCATATTATTTTGAATGATGGGTGTTAGTATATCTGTCCAAGATTGAAGCTATTATGAAGCGGGAAAGGCCTCAAATTATAACAGAAGTCTGTAGTTTTCTGGGTTTGGCTGGTTATTACAGGAGATTTGAAGAAGGTTTCTCCAAAATTGCTGCACTCTTGAACCATCTCACTAGGAAAGGAGTAAATTTTGACTGGAATGAGGCAAGTGAGAATAGCTTCCAGGTGTTGAAGAGACATCTTATCTCTGCTCCAATTCTAACCATTCCTAATGATTTTAGAGGTTTTGCTGTCTATAATGATGCCTCGTATCAAGGATTATGGTGTGTTATGATGCAGCACAAGAAGGTAATAGCTTATGGTTCTCGTCAGTTGAAGGACCATGAGAAGAATTATCTGACACACGACTTGGAAGTTGCAGCAATAGTGTTTGCACTCAAGATTTGGCGCCATTATCTCTACGGAGAAACATTTCAGATTTTCACAGATCACAGAAGTCTGAAATATTTATTCTCTCAAAAAGAGTTGAACATGTGTCAACAAAGATGGATGGAATTGTTGAAAGACTACGACTGTGAGATTCTATACCATCCAGGCAAGGCTAATGTCATAACAGATGCGTTGAGTAGGAAAAGCATTGCTATGGTTTCAATATTGATGGTTCAAGAATGGTGTATGCTATAGCAGTTTGCAAATTTGTGTTTGGAAATAAAACCGGCTGGAGAAGGTTGTATGGTTGCTAGCATGAGAATTGAGCCTGAATTGATTTATCAAATTCGTCGAGAGTAGAAAGAGGATCCAATAATAAGAGAGATTGTCTGTAAAAATGAAGGAAAATAGAATGAAGGAACTGATTTCAGGTTCAACACTGATGGTATACTGAGGTACAGAGATTGTACATTCCAAATAATCTAGAGTTGAAGAAGTTGATTTTGGAAGAAGCTCACAGCTTGAAGTATGCTATACATCTAAGTAATACTAAGATGTACCAGAACATGTGTAGCTTATACTATTGGGCTCGGATGAAGAAAGACATTGATGATTTTGTTGAAAGATGTCTAGTTTGTCAATAGGTGAAGGTTGAGCATTAGAAGCCTACGAGATTGCTCTAACCACTGTCAATTTCGAGTTGGAAATGGGAGCATGTCACCATGGATTTCATGCTAGGTCTTCCAAGAACTAAGAGACAGTATGATGCCATCTGGGTGATAATGGACAGCTAACTAAATCAGCTCACTTCTTAGCCATTACGGCTACAAATTTTCTTAGTGCTTTGGCTGCACTCTATGTTCGAGAAATTGTTTGGCTACATGGTATCCTAGTGAGCATAGTATCTGATCGATATTTTTTATTTACTTCTAGGTTTTGGCAGAAGTTTTAGGAAGCAATGGGAACTCAGTTACACTTCAGCACCACTTACCATCCCCAGGCCAATGGTCAGTCTGACAAAACCATTCAGACTCTTAAGGACATGTTGAGAGCATGTGCGCTTGATTACATAGGCTCGTGGGATGAATACTTACCACTGGTAGAATTTGCATAAAATAATAACTTCCACTTGAGCATAGGTATGGCAGCGTATGAAGCACTGTACAAAAGAAAGTGTAGGTCTCCGATTTGATGGGAAGAAGTGGGAGATAGAAAACTGGTTGCGCCCGACTTGGTTTAGCAAGCTTTGGACAGTATAAAACTCATTTGTGAAAGACTTAAAACTACCATAATAGACAAAAGTCATATGTTGATAATCATAGGAGACATTTGGAGTTTGATGTTGGTGATTCGGTATTCTTGAAAGTATCTCCTTTAAAGGGTATTACGAGATTCAAAAAGAAGGGCAAACTTAGTCCAGGGTATGTGGGACCATTTGAGATTCTCAAAAGGATCGGTGAGGTTGCATACGGACTAGCACTACCACCACAATTAGCCAATGTGCACAATGTGTTTCACATGTCAATGTTATGGAAATACAAGCTGGATCCTTCTCATGTGGTAAACTATGGAGAGTTGATATCCAGGATGATCTCACATATGAAGAAAAGCCCGTCAGGATCTTAGATCCCAAGAAGAAAGTGCTGAGATCCAAAACTGTCCCACTAGTGAAAGTGTTGTGGCAAAAGCATTCTGAGAAAGAAGCAACGTGGGAAGTGGAAAGTCTAATGAAAGAAGAGTTTCCTCATCTATTCTGAGGTAGTGAAACCAAATTTTCCAAAGTGGGGACCAAATTTTCCAAAGTGGGGAGAGTGTGACAACTCTCAAGTACGTAAATATTTGTAAAAGTATTTGATTAAATTTTATCTAATTTGAGATTATTTTTGGAACTTTTAAACAGATTATTGAAGTTGAGAATGTCCCAATCATTTTGGTAAAGTTTTGTGAAATTTTGAAAAGAAGTAAAAAAACGTAAATTCTTTAGCTTACCGAAATTAAATAGTAATAAGGTATAATGTTGGTTAAGTGGGAAAACATGGAAAAGGTGAATAGCACATTTAATTGTAGAATAAAATAATTTAAATTAAAAGTGAAAGAAGGAAATTATATGGTGATAGTCAGTGGGTGACAAGGAAATTAAAGTAATGATTATGTCTCAAGATCAAGTTTGCATGTAATAGTAATCCTTTTGTTAAACATTATTATATCCTAATTAAATAACTAATGTGGGATTAAGAATTGGTCATAAGGGACTATAAGAGCCTCGCCCATTCGAATCGACCGTCGGCGAGCATCCCCTAAGCCTCATTGCCCCAGGTTTACCCTTACAAGTGAGTTGGCGAGCATCCTCATTCGCCCACACCTCATTAACGTATTGTCCGTGCTTGGGCAGTTGCCCATCACGGCTTTGTCCCAAGGGTCCTGAAGAACTCAGGAATAATCCCTCGAGTGCGTTTTACATGAGACGCTCAAACCCCGGTACTTCTCATTAAGTACCTGAGCCATACACTCATGTTACTATTGAGACATCAATGGTAACATGAGTGTAAGGCTCGGGTGCTTAATGAGAAGTACCAGGATTCGAGCGTCTCATGTAAAACGCGCTCAAGGGATTATTCCTAAGTTCTTCAGGACCCTTGGGACAAAGCCGTGATGGGCGACCGCCCAAGCACGGACAATACGTTAGTGAGGTGTGGGCGAATGAGGATGCTCGCCAACTCACTTGTAAGGGTAAACCTGGGGCAATGAGGCCTAGGGGATGCTTGTCGACAGTTGATTCGAACGGGCAAGGCTCTTACACTTTATCTAGGAAAATCTTTAAATATAAAGAAGGATACTTTCAATCTGGTTTTTAGGCAAAATTACATTATGGATTAAAAATGATCATTATATGTATTAAAGAGTCATTTAACTTGCCTTTGGATCAAAGAATAAGTTAGTAAAGTTGAATCGAAATGAAAAGGATAAGTGAAAATTGTTTAGTGACTACACCAACACCAAATACAAGCCATAAATCAAAAAGGAATATTTTAGTTCGTAATTTGGTAAGTAGAATAAGTGTAAGTGTTAAATGTACATCACGACCTTTGGCTCGTAACAGATTTAATGGTATCAGAGCAAGGTTTGTCTAATACGTGTCAATGTAGTTTAGACCATGATAGTGTTACATCCCATGTATTATGTAATGTCTGCATGTAAATTTGTTTATTATCAACCTATACCAAGAATTTGTTTGCTTTTAGGTATAGATTTCTATTTAATTTGATTTGAAAATGATGGAGATTAGGCGTAGAAGCAGGCCAGGAGGCCAACTTAGTGATAGCCAATTTCACTTTCGACTCCATCACCATTATCAACTGCGCTTGTTAGTGTGTTGGCTCTATAGATAGGGGGTGAATCGGTTTATCGACTAAAATTTGGGTTTTTAAAGACTTAGCTAGCAAATAGAACAATGTATGCAATCATATAACCAAAGCAGTAAATAAAGAGTAAGGGAGAAGAAGCAAACACAATATTTATAGAGGTTCGACCAATCTCTTACCTATGTCCTCTCTCCTTGATCTTCTTGTCAAGGGGTTGATTCCACTCTTCTTTGTGAATTAATACAAACCACTTCATGGTGTGGAGAGACCTCTTACACTTCCTTTTGTAGGCTTAGGAAGAACCTTCTTAATCTATTCCCTTGCAAAGCTACTCACACTCTTACAAGATAGCCTCACAAACTTACACTCCGCTTTGAAGTATAGAGATTAGTTTGAGTGTGTTGCATACAAGATATAACCTCTTGAAGGTAGAAAATACACAAGTGAAGTACAAGGAATGGATTTTGAGCTTTGAAGTCTTTCTTGAAGCTTAGAGAAGATGCTAGTTGTTGTTCTTGTTTTAATCTTTATAAATTCATGTATTTATAGTCCGCCAAAAACTAAGGACGGTTGTTAGAGCATTTAATGCAATTCTTCCCACTGAAACCCTTAAAAACTAGCCTTTGGGCACTGTTCTTGTGATAAGGATTGATCCTTAGCCATAGGGGATCGATCCAATAGCTCCAAAATACATTCTGCCAAATGGGGATCAATCCCTTCTTATAAAGGATCGATCCTCTCCCTCATTTTTCACCTCTTGAGCATTCTGTCATTATAAGATCGATCCGTTACCTTAGGGGATCGATCCGTTACCCTCTTCATTTTCCTACATTTTTCTGGGCTATTTTGGACTAGAAATGATGTGATGTTTGGTTTTAAGTCATCCAAAGTCATTTTTCAATTTTATGAAAGTTTTTCTTGACTTTCTCAAGTAAAGATTTTGTCCAAAAACTTATTAAGTAATTTTCTAAAAATGTAATCTATATTCTATATTGAGAAAATTACTTAATGACAATATTCAAAGATATTTTATAAAGTGTTAAGACCAACATGGATAAGCAACTGAATCATGGTCTTAGTTTTGATTCATGCACTTAAGATGATTTGAGAAAATCATGTAATTGTTAAAGCAAATTTACAATATAGAATTAAACACTTAATATTACTTAAGTTTTTGTCATTTCAAAATACACGTGTCAATTTAAAGCTAACAATCTCCTCCTTTTTGATATGACAAAACTTAAGGTAAATCTGCTTTGAAACAATTTTGAAAAAAAAATTGCTCCCCTTTAATTTAAGCATGAGTTTTAATGAAAATTTACCACAACTTCTCCCTTTTTTGTCATAGCAAACATGAAACTCCCCCTTAATAAATACACATATATATAACACAAAATAAAAGAATTGGCAATTTAAATCAACAATAATGTCATAAAAGGAGATGTGAATATAAACATAGACCATATCATTCATAAACATAGCAGTAGCAGAAACATAGACATAAGCAATCACAGTCACAAACTAGCATTAGTAGGCTAAACTAGATATCCTAAGTAGTCATGGAAGTCTAAGGACTTAGATATCCTAGTTATGCCTAGCTTAAGGTTTCTTAGCAAAGGTCTTGTGATATTGCTTAAAAAAATCTTCCTGTTGAATGCGAACGTCTTGAATTTCATCGTATAAAGCAGCTTGTGTCTCTTCCACATGATCACGACGGGCATAGACATCTTGTTGGAAGGCCTATTGCTGCTCCTTAAGTGATGTGAAACACGTGTCAAGTTGATTGAACCACATTGTGACATCTTGTTAGAAGGCCTATTGAGCGGTGTTGAATTGTTGAAGCATCAGCATGATCTGGTCAAGTGTGGCAGGCATGGAGGAGTAAGGAGCCTTATGGTGTCACATCCCGTGATTATATTATTTCACGTTTTTCCACATATTTTATATGGTTGGACTGTCTGTAATGCCTTACTGTCACAGCCTGTGACCCTATTTTTCATCTTATTCTTTACATCTTATATGGTTGGGCTGTCTGCGATACTTTACTTTTCTTTAACATATACACAATTTCATATTAAATTATAATATGAATTACATCCCCTATCTTAATTCATAAGGAAGTAGTACTGTAGATAAGTCTAAATACAGAAAATAAATGATCATACCTTATTAAATAAATCAAGCTGTCGCATCGTCCCCAAATGCGCAGCCGAAATCCCTTAGGTGTCAGACTCTTAGTCTTCAAAAACTTGAAATGTTAAAATTAAGGGGTGAGCAAACCACGGCTCAGTAAGAGAATTATATGCATACTTGATATTCAGCTTCCTATATGCTGAAAATCTTTTTCATTTTTCCTATGGGCTCTAGGCTCGCATATAGGAATGATACTACAGTCGGCTAGGGATCCGGATGGAGTAAGGTAGGTATTTTGAAATACCTATCTTGTCTCGGAGCCTAGAAGCAACTGTAGAGAGTAATAAATTTCTTTTCGTTTGAAATTTATATCCTTTTACCTTTTCATTTCATATCATTTTCATATTCTCTTCAAAATAAAGCATTTAAATAAAGTAAATAATATTCATATATCCTTTGAAAAGAATATTAGTTAAATTCTCATCATTCTCATTTAAATCTCATTTCATGTTTTATTGTACAACCATAATTAGTACAGTACTTTAAATAGCAAAATCCGCTATTAAATCCTTTTCGTATAACATATATATCATTTAAATCTAATATTCAATTTAAAAGCTAAATAAGAATATTAGATTTATTTTTCTCCTCTTTCCTTTTTGGAAAACATATCACATATTCATGTCACATATAGTCTAATATTCAATTGAAAATCATAGTAAGAATATTAGACTTATAACCACTTTTCCTTTTGAAAACATATTACATATTCGTATCACATATCATATGAAATCATCTCGTAGTACTAAATTCAGTACTGAAATAAGCATTTTGTAAAATGTTGTACATCTCTTTCATTTAACTTGTCACATATCATGTAAAACATTTACATTTCACATATTACATATCATACAAAACATTTTCAAATATGGAGACTGAGGCCTGTCCACTGGGTCGTTACTTGTATCATGCTATAGACCCCGAAGGGTATAAAATCATCATGTCAGATCTATGGCCATAGTCTATAATTGTCCTCGGCGGATCACTGATCAGGTGTCAACCGGGACTACATATCACATATCACATATTACATGTCACATATCACATATCAGCATGATAGGATGCCAACTAGTCTCAAAACCATATTTTTCATCATCAGAAAACCTTTATGGAATTTATAAAAATAATAATTTCATAATTACAACCATAAAGGTTTTATAATAAATCAAGTGAATATTTAAAAAAATATTTATAAAATATTCACTTTTTCTCTTTTTCATCTTTCATTTCATATTACGTATAATTCATATATCGAGAGAATATTTAGAAAACTTTTAAAAAATATTCTCTTTATCCCTTTTTCATTTTCCATTTCATATCAGATATAATTCATATATCGAGAAAATTTTTGGTGATCTCATTATCACCAATTCCGAAAACATGAATATTTAATAATCACTTTCATTTTATTCATGTTTTTATGAAAAATATTCATTTTCTCGATTTTCGTGGTTGGAAATCATTTTTCGTGAAATAAAATCATTTATTATGATTTTAGGAAATTTTCTAGAAATTTTCAATAATTTTCGATAATTTTTCGGCAGTATAACGGCTGCCGATTGGCTAGCCTCCTGCACGAAAAATACAGTTTATAATTTCAACCGGTACTTCACCACAATTTTCCAACCAATCATTCATCGCAATATTTTCATAAAATATTTCATAATTAAAATCATGCAGACTGAATATCCTTACAGTGCTGCACATGCATCCCTTACCTGTTTCGGGTCAGCGATCGCCTCGTTCGTCGCGCTCGTGTTCACCTCGCCCGATTCCATCGGCTCGGTAATCGAGGGAATTTTCTGGAATTAAAATTCTAAAATTTAGAATTTTTCCAAAATTTAGAATTTTTCCAAAATTATTTAAATAAATAAATTATTTAAATAATTTATCACTTTTCGAAATTTCTTACCGATTCCCGTAATTCCCGGGTTTCCGAATTCTCGGGATTTCCCGTAATTTCCAAAATTTTCCTTTTTTCCTCTCTTTTTCTTCTTTTCCTCTTTTTCTTCCTTTTTTTTTCTTTTCTTTCCTTTCTCTTTCTTCTTTTTTTTTCTTTTTCCTTTTTCTTTTTCCTTTTTCTTTTCTTTTTTTCCTCTTTCCTTTCCCGTTAGACCGGTTTAGCCTTCTTCACCGGCGGCCGGTTCTTCACCGGCGGCCGGTTCTTCACCGGCGACCGGTTCTCCGGTGGTTCACTGGCTCCTCAGCTGGCGGACGGCACGGCGAAGCTACCGGTGCCCTCCGTTTGCCCTGGATCGACGGCACGGCGGCGGATCAAGTCGATTTTCCTTCGGTGTCTTCCGCCTCTTCGCCGGCCTTCCTCCGCCATTCTCCGCCCCAACGGTGGCCTCCATCCTCTTCCTCTCCCTCCGACAATGCGTCGGTGGCAGTGGAGGTGGCCAATTCCGCCGGCACCGCCAGATCCTCTTTCTCTTTTCCTCTCGACTTCCGCCGAAATTTCCTTCTATTTCTTTCCGTTTTCCTTCCTCGGGCCGCCGTCGTTTGCTTCTCCTCTCGCCGGCGACTCCACTCTCTCCTCTTCTTTTCCCTCGCTCGGCCAGCGGTGGTAGCTGTTGCTACCGCCGGTCTTTGCATTTGGCTTCGACGGAAACGGGATCCCATTTCCCGTTTCTGTTTCAATTTCATTTTTTTTATACTTTAATTAAAATTATACTTATAACTATATTATAAATATAATTATATTATTTTATTATATAGTACTTTGTACTATATATTATATAAATATATATTATACATTAATAATATATATTTACACATAAAAAATGTATATTTTCATATACTTTAAATTAAATAACATTTATATATATATATATATAAATGTAATAATAAAATATATATTGTATTTACAATATATATATATTTTCTTTCTCAATTTCTTATTTAATTTGGATTTCCATTTATCCAAATTAAATTTCCTCTTTCATTATTTTCCATAATTTCCAATTTATCTATTTTCTTCAATATTTATTTCCAATATTTGTAATTTCCAATAAATGAAAAATTTACGGTGATCACATTCTCCCCACCTTAAGAATTTCAGTCCTCCAAATTTAACTTAAATCCAAATGTGGTACATGCCGTATATTTACGACTTTATCTTTTAGATCATCCCCCAAGTAATACTGCCAGTATACTTTCGACATCAAAAGTACTTTAGACCACTACATGTCTTTCATCATTTAGTATATATTTATATTCGTATAAATTCATTTCTGAATTCGGGAGTTATTCATTTCCTTCCTCTTTTCACATAAAAGTCCATGCACGCTATTTTTCATATCACAGCTGCTCTATGCTGTTCATCATCCATTTTTCTCACTTAGTGCCAAGTCGATATGGTTTCGATAATTATCATTTACCGATTTTAATCAATAGTATGTAATTGTCCAGTAGCTTTCACATCTCGTACATCCGCTCACTCAACATATCATCGAGTGTTTCCGTATTACGCTCAACATTTTTACATCATGCACGGAGCGGTGCTGTCTATAAATTTGGAATCTCAGAGCCTTTTGCTATTTCCCATAACATATAGTTACTCAGAGATTCCCATCACATATAGTGCTCACTGGAACTTCACATACATTCTCATCATTTTATAATCAAATCTCGACTATGGCACTATAGACTTCAAGAGCCTGAAAATGGATAAGTGATTCCATCTAGACTATCAGTCTATAATCACTTCCATATTATCATATCTCTTTTGAATTCCTCATTATCCATAATACTCATTTTCACATTTATTTCATCAAATGCTGTAGTTCATTTGCAGACTTTGCTATTTACTCATCATTTTCTTTCCATATCGTCTTTCCATGTAATCTCATCATTACATCTCTTATTCTTATGGTATACTCTATATCACTTAAGTTTTAGAATATACCTGAGTTTATATTCTTCATAATTTAAATTTCATAGGTGACAAATCAATCATCATTTTCGTCACCACATTATCCATGTAATTCCACCATTTCCAAGGTGGTTGTATATATATATTTATCATTTTTCCATTTACATTACTGGCAGTAAAATGTAGATCATTTCTTTACTCCTTGGAGTATGATTACCTTTCCTTTATCAGGTTTTGCTCGATCTTATATCCAACCATAATCATGTGATAACCACAAAATCACTGTTAGCTTTTAACTTCGGGAACTACTTCATATTCGTGTTCCCTCTTCATCATGTACTTTCCTCTTATGACATATTCATCCTTTCCTTTATCATCATTTCAATTACTTTTCTTTAGTGATAACATATTCTACTATTACCTCTTTTAACATCTTGTATGCCATCTTTATATTTACTCATCCACTTTAACTTCTTTAATTAGCAGTCACATCTATAGAGCAGCTAACCCAGAACTCTTCTATAGACTGGCAATAATATTTAGCTAGACTCATTACTTTCGTATCTCAATCATTATCTCTATATCATCGACAGGTTCACTGTCATCTGTCATTTCGAGATTATCTATCTTAGAAAGAGACACTGTCTAGCCACATCTCTTAGTTGCCAATCTTAACTTATAAATTACAGTCTTTAAGAGTTTAAGGGTTATACCATAATGCTGCTCATTTTCCATTGATGTCTTAAACTATATCAATATCTCATCACTTATCCTCATATGGATGGCTCATTCATTAGGCTTATATACCTCACAAGGTAAATCATTAACCTCGTAACCTCAATAGGAACTCGTAAAATTCACTACGAGTTCTAATCATCATCTTACAGACATTAGTCTCCAATCTTTTATCTAAGGACGCTTTATACTGAGGTTAGTCTTATTAACTCATCGTATATCTGTGATCAGATCAATAAAGTGTCTATTTTCATGTAGATGAATACTTGTTCTTCATGAGAACTTTATTAGATAGTAAACATTTACTATATCACTTTATTTCATCTACATCTCAATATCCTCAGTGCTTCTCTCACTTACACTTATACAGATAACTTTCTTATCCTCAATTTACGTTATCTGTATTTCCTTCAATTACACCTTATACACGTGCATTTCATTATTCTCACATTTTTCAGAGTGGATTTCTTAAGCTTTCGGATTTTCTTTACGTTCTCCGATATAAGCTTAGAATCAGATTTCATATTCAAAATCGAGTCAATGTTATCTCGATTCCTCCAATTTACATAACTCTGGAAGTTCTATCGGAAATCAAATCCGATACTTTCTTTAATCACATATTTCTTATTAATTCGGACATTCATCCTCATGTCCTATCATTTAGACTGTATATTCTCCAGGCAGAGACATTTACTATTCGATTCATTTCGACTCATACTCTACCTTGATTTCATTGTTTACTCATACTTTACAGCCTTACAAATCTCATTCAAGTAAGCTGTAGTAAGTACAACAGTTATCAACACATGTTACAGCTAACCAATTTATTACCACTGTAATTTACTTTGGAATCAAGTTCATTTAATAAATTCAGGTTTAACTCCCTTGAGCATATTATCCACGAGGTTTGAACCTTGGTACCTGTACGTACCTAGTTCCTTACACTCGTATTACCACTGAGCTAATTGTAAGAGTCCCGCCCGTTCGAATCGGCCGTCGGCGAGCATCCCCTAGGCGATCCTTTTGCCCCAGGTTTACCCTTACAAGTGAGTCGGCGATAACATAGTTCGCCTGCATCTCACACATATGATCCATTACGGGTCGCCCATCACAGTTCTGCCTCAAGGGTCCTGAAGAACTTAGGTTAGCTGTCATCTTCTTTTATCACTTTACTATTCTTGTGCATATTCTCCAATTCACAATACTCCATACAGTACATCAATTTGCAAGGCATATCTCATAATGCTCCGGTTCTATAATTAATTATTCATTTAATACCTCAAAAACAGTATATATGTATAGAACCTCAATCAACCGTACTGCTATGGATTTCATTACCTGTACTATTCACTTTTTCAATCAGTTTCTGTATTCATTTCACTTTCATAATATCCAACGATCTCGTAATAATATCCAATTCAATACCTCATAATTCAGGCCCTTATCATCAATAACCGGGCCGATCATCTTATGACCTTCCACTATACACTCTTATTGGATCGCATCATATAAGGCCCTGGCCCGTCCGCCGTCCGCCTAGACTCATGTGTACTAACCTCTTTGATAATGCCCAACCCTTTCACTAGGTCACCCCTCGAGGTTTCGTCATGAGGCCTAGCCCATTCACTAGGTCACTCGCAATTCGCGTCCATAATCGAAGTGTAAGTGGAATCAGTAATAGGGATCGGTATATCCTTATGACATCCTCTATGCCATTAATAATTCCATTATCATCAAGGAATTTGAAATCATTTGGTTTCATCACTATTCAGCACATCGCCCAACATAGGGGCATTTTCGTCATTTCGACATTTATTTCTTTCTCCTCAGTACACTTTTAAACCAAAGGCCTTGTCCTCCATATGCTAATAGTATCCTTTTCGATACTTATACCAGGAATTTAGGTCTTATTCGATTTCGATAGAGAAGTTCATTAAAATCCACAATTGGATTCTTTTGCTTGTAATTCAGCTTTACATCATCAATTTCTTTCTCAGATCAATCAATTCCAACTTCTGTTGGTCTATTTTAACTCCTGGTAAAATTTTGGAGGCAGGGGTATTTTGATCATTTTTGGCCAAAAATTTTCTCTCTCTTCAAAATACCTTCAATCGGTGATCTTAAGGTCTATTTAATGATGATATTTCATTCCCCTCCTTTATATCATCACTTTCAAGTCTCAGTTCGATCCGGACAGAAAAGTACTGGTGGGGCCCTCACCGAGTCTATTTCTGTTCCTTACCGAACCGACCTTCATTTAGATCATAAGATCACCATTTTAGGTAACATTCCTGAGCCGTTTTCCCTTTTTGACATCCCTAGTTCATAATTCTCACCCTTTTCTAAACACTTAACTCAATTCGCAATCATTTATTTTCTTTATGTATTTAGACTACACAGTACTACAGAGGATGTTAACCTTTTCAACACATTTCCTTTCCAAAGTATCAACAGAGATCAGGCCAACCCTGCTCTGATACCATTAAATCTGTCACAGCCCGTGACCCTATTTTTCATCTTATTCTTTACATCTTATATGGTTGGGCTGCTTGCGATACTTTACTTTTCTTTTACATATACACAATTTCATATTAAATTGTAATATGAATTACATCCCCTATCTTAATTCATAAGGAAGTAGTACTGTAGATAAGTCTAAATATAGAAAATAAATGATCATACCTTATTAAATAAATCAAGCTGTCGCATCGTCCCCAAATGTGCAGCCGAAATCCCTTAGGTGTCAGACTCTTAGCTTCAAAAACCTGAAATGTTAAAATTAAGGGGTGAGCAAACCACGGCTCAGTAAGAGAATTATATGCATACTTGATATTCAGCTTCCTATATGCTGAAAATCTTTTTCATTTTTCCTATGGACTCTAGGCTCGCATGTAGGAATGATACTACAGTCGGCTAGGGATCCGGATGGAGTAAGGTAGGTATTTTGAAATACCTATCTTGTCCCGGAGCCTAGAAGCAACTGTAGAGAGTAATAAATTTCTTTTCGTTTGAAATTTATATCCTTTTACCTTTTCATTTCATATCATTTTCATATTCTCTTCAAAATAATGCTTTTATAAAATAAAGTATTTACATAAAGTAACTAATATTCATATATCCTTTGAAAAGAATATTAGTTAAATTCTCATCATTCTCATTTAAATCTCATTTCATGTTTTATTGTACAACCATAATTAGTACAGTACTTTAAATAGCAAAATCTGCTATTAAATCCTTTTCGTATAACATATATATCATTTAAATCTAATATTCAATTTAAAAGCTAAATAAGAATATTATTAGATTTATTTTCCTCCTCTTTCCTTTTTGGAAAACATATCACATATTCATGTCACATATAGTCTAATATTCAATTGAAAATCATAGTAAGAATATTAGACTTATAACCTCTTTTCCTTTTGAAAACATATTACATATTCGTATCACATATCATATGAAATCATCTCGTAGTACTAAATTCAGTACTGAAATAAGCATTTTGTAAAATGCTGTACATCTCTTTCATTTAACTTGTCACATATCATGTAAAACATTTACATTTCACATATTACATATCATACAAAACATTTTCAAATATGGAGACTGAGGCACGCCCAGCCCGTCCATTGGGTCGTTACTCGTATCATGCTATAGACCCCGAAGGGTATAAAATCATCATGTCAGATCTATGGCCATAGTCTATAGTTGTCCTCGGCGGATCACTGATCAGGTGTCGGCCGGGGCTACATATCACATATCACATATTACATGTCACATATCACATATCAGCATGATAGGATGCCAACTAGTCTCAAAACCATATTTTTCATCATCAGAAAACCTTTATGGAATTTATAAAAATAATAATTTCATAATTACAACCATAAAGGTTTTATAATAAATCAAGTGAATATTTAAAAAAATATTTATAAAATATTCACTTTTTCCCTTTTTCATCTTTCATTTCATATTACGTATAATTCATATATCGAGAGAATATTTAGAAAACTTTTATAAAATATTCTCTTTATCCCTTTTTCATTTTCCATTTCATATCACATATAATTCATATATCGAGACAATTTTCGGTGATCTCATTATCACCAATTCCGAAAACATGAATATTTAATAATCACTTTATTTTATTCATGTTTTTATGAAAAATATTCATTTTCTCGATTTTCGTGGTTGGAAATCATTTTTCGTGAAATAAAATCATTTATTATGATTTTATGAAATTTTCTAGAAATTTTCAATAATTTTCGATAATTTTTCAGCAGTATAACGGCTGCCGATTGGCTAGCCTCCTGCACGAAAAATACAGTTTATAATTTCAACCGATACTTCACCACAATTTTCCAACCAATCATTCATCGCAATATTTTCATAAATATTTTCATAAAATATTTCATAATTAAAATCATGCAGACTGAATATCCTTACAGTGTTGCACATGCATCTCTTACCTGTTTCGGGTCGACGATCGCCTCATTCGTCGCGCCCGTGTTCACCTCGCCCGATTCCATCGGCTCGGTCCTCGAGGGAATTTTCTGGAATTAAAATTATAAAATTTAGAATTTTTCCAAAATTATTTAAATAAATAAATTATTTAAATAATTTATCACTTTTCGGAATTTCTTACCGATTCCCGTAATTCCCGGGTTTCCGAATTCTTGGGATTTCCCGTAATTTCCAAAATTTTCCTTTTTTCCTCTCTTTTTCTTCTTTTCCTCTTTTTCTTCCTTTTTTTTTCTTTTCTTTCCTTTCTCTTTCTTCTTTTTTTTTTCTTTTTCCTTTTTCTTTTTCCTTTTTCTTTTCTTTTTCTTTTCTTTTTTTCCTCTTTCCTTTCCCGTCAGACCGATTTAGCCTTCTTCCTCGCCGGTTCTTCACCGACGGCCGGTTCTCCGGCGGTTCACTGGCTCATCAGCTGGCCGACGACACAACGAAGCTACCGGTGCCCTCCGTTTGCCCTGGATCGACAGCACGGCGGCGGATCAAGTAGATTTTCCTTCGGTGTCTTCGCCGGCCTTCCTCTGCCATTCTCCGCCCCAACGGTGGCCTCCATCCTCTTCCTCTCCTTCCGACGATGCTTCGGTGGCAGTGGCGGTGGCCAATTCCGCCGGCACCGCCAGATCCTCTTTCTCTTTTCCTCTCGACTTTCACCGGAATTTCCTTCTATTTCTTTCCGTTTTCCTTCCTCGGGCCGCCGTTGTCACAGCCCGTGACCCTATTTTTCATCTTTTTCTATACATCTTATTTGGTTGGGCTGTCTGTGATACTTTGCTTTTCTTTTAAATATAAACAATTTCATATAAAAATATAATATGAATTACATCCCCTATCTTAATTCATAAGGAAGTAGTACTGTAGATAAGTCTAAATGCAGAAAATAAATGATCGTACCTTATGTAATAAATCAAGCTGTCGCATCGTCCCTAAATGCACAGCCGAAGTCCTTTAGATGTCAGACTCTTAGTCCTCGAAAACCTGAAATGTTAATATTAAGGGGTGAGCAAACCACGGCTCAGTAAGGGAATTATATGCATACTTGATATTCAGCTATCTATATGCTGAAAAACTTTTTCATTTTTCCTATGGGCTCTAGGCTCGCATGTAAGAAGGATACTACAGTCGGCTAGGGATCCGGATGGAGTAAGGTAGGTATTTTGAAATACCTATCTTGTCCCGAAACCTAGAAGCAACTGTAGAGAGTAATACTCTCTCTTGTTTTGAAATTCAAATCCTTTCCTTTTTATTTTGTAACATTTTCATATTCTTTTTCAAAATAATGCTTTTATAAAATAAAAAATTTAAATAAAATAACTAATATTCATATTTTCTTTGAAAAGAATGTTAGTTAAATCATCATCATTTTCCTTTAAAATTCATTTCATGTTTTACTGTACAATCATAATCAGTACAGTACTTTAAAATAGCAAAATAAGCTATTAAACCTTTTTCGTATAACATATAAATCATTTAAATCCAATATTCAATTTAAAATTTAAAATAAGAATATTAGATTTATTTTCCTCTTCTTTCCTTTTTGGAAAACATATCACATATTCATGTCACATATAGTCTAATATTCAATTTAAAGTCATAGTAAGAATATTAGACTTACAACTCCTTTTCCTTTTGAAAACATATTACATATTCATATCACATGTCATATGAAAATCATCTCGTAGTACTAAAATTAGTACTGAAATAAGCATTTTGTAAATTGCTGTAAATCACTTTCATTTGATTTATCACATATCATGTAAAACATTTTCATTTCACATATCACATATCATATAAAACATTTTCATATATGGAGACTTAGGCACACACGCCCAGCCCGTCCACTGGGTCGTTACTCATATCATGCTATAGACCCCGAAGGATGTAAAGTAATCATATTAGATCTATGGCCATAGTCTATAATTATCCTCGGCGGATCACTGATCAGGTGTCGGCCGAGACTACATATCACATATCACATATTACATGTCACATATCACATATCAGCATGATAGGATGCCAACTAGTCTCAAAACCATATTTTTATCGTAAAAATAACCTTTATGAAATTCATAAAATATATAATTTCATACTTTAAAATCATAAAGGTTATAAAACCATTTAGTGAATA
Source organism: Heritiera littoralis (assembly GCA_031772115.1). Taxonomy (NCBI): domain Eukaryota; kingdom Viridiplantae; phylum Streptophyta; class Magnoliopsida; order Malvales; family Malvaceae; genus Heritiera; species Heritiera littoralis. The sequence continues at coordinate 4,662,659 of JAPDPK010000042.1, forward strand.
TTTAACAAATATATATAAAAATATTCACTTTATTTCTTTTTATTTTTCATCTCGTATTACGTGTAATTTACATATTAAGAGAATTTTCGGTGATTTCATTATCACCATTCTCGAAAACATGAATATTTTAAAGTCACTTTCATTTTATTCATGTTTTTATGGAAAATATTCATTTTTTCAATTTTTGTGATTGAAAATCATTTCTCGTGAAATAAAATCATTTATTATGATTTTATGAAATTTTCTAGAAATTTTCGGTAATTTTCGATAATTTTTCGGCAGCATAACGGCTGCCGATTGGCTAGCCTCTTGCACGAAAATACAGTTTATAATTCCAGCCAGTACATCATCACAAATTTTCAACCACAAAATCATCACAATATTTTCATAAAATATTTCATAATTAAAAACATGCAGACAGAATATCCTTACAGTACTGCACATGCATCCCTTACCTCAATAACACTGTAGAGTAATGCTTTGAATTACACCATTAATACCTCTTATTTCTTTGACAATAAGCTGCAAAATAACATTTTAATAAAATCAATATTCATTGCTTACCTTCATAAAATTCCTTTACTTGCATAAACTCTTATTTTGAATCATAAATACTTAGAAAATACTATGAAATTCCTAGGATTTTTCATGGTGGCTAACTGTTTCATTAAATTTTCATTTCCATTTTAACATTATTTTGCATCATCACCATGCCAATAGTATCATCATACTTGATGGCCGAATGGCCCCTTTTGTTGGATAAGCCTACTTGGCTTATAACTCTTATTTTCCATAGCATATTAGATGTTTTCATTGTACATTTTCCAGCCATCAAAGTCAACCAAATTTCCTCTCATTTTCTTTCAATTGTTCCCGCCATTTTCATAGCTGCTTATCATGGCCGAATGGCCTTAGATAGACTAGGAAATTTATTCCTTAAAAATATATGTTCAATCATAGTTAATATATTATCATTCTACCCAGTTTTAGTCAAGTCAGCCCAATTTCTTTACTTTTCTTCCTTAATATTGGCAGCTTAAAGCAGAACATTTCTTTTCTTTTCAGCACACATTATTTGACTAGTTCAAGTGTCCTATTTACCTTCATATTATGGCCATATTTATCATATCTTAAGTTGCCAAATTTTTCTACCATTCACACTTAGAAGTCAGCATAATGTTCCTTCATTTTTCTTCCATGTTCGGCTGCACAAAACAGCCCAAATTTCCTTTTATATTTGGCTGTACAATAGCAGCCAAATTTTCTTCCACTCAGCCCACGTTTTGACTAGAATAAAAGCCTTATGTCCATTTCAACATGGTAAATTTTTCTTCCTCATTCACGTCAAGAACTCCTTATTTTCATATTCAAACCTCATGGCTGAATATTCAACAGCCTCAATAATTTCATGTATAAAACTATTTTAATTTTAGAACTATATTCATCTCATCCTATTGCTAACCATGTTTCTGCCTTTCTACACGTCAAAACAGCATCATCCTCTTCCTTATTCTGCCTAGCCGAATATCCTATTATGCTATTCATCAAGTTTTGTTCAAAATATAATCATACCATCACCTATTCATTCCCATATACACATAAGTTACAGCTAAAACTACATGAACTGAAAACATCTTCCTTACCTGAAACAGAACCGGTTCAGCAGCAGCAGAACAAACCACGTTGGATGGTTTTTGGATGGGATTTTAGGGGGTTTAGGAAGCCCTTGAAGTGTAGAATAATTCTTATGAAAGAATTTAAGTGAGTTAATACAAGAAGTGGTTCTACTAAGGGAAGACGTGAAGAAAACGAAGAAAGAAATAAGTTGCAGTAGAAGTCGGTTTAACCAGCAAAGTAACAGAGCTTAAGTCGGTGATGGTGATAAAGTTTTTGGCTGAGCTTTTGCTAATTTGGTCTTCTTTTTATTAACATATCAACAAATGAAAGGGGGCCACATGGCCTACTAATACAATTCTTTCTCTTTTCTTTTTATTTATGTTTTTCTTTTCTGCTTTAATGTTTAGCAGTGCAGTCCACGTATTGAGTTAAAATGGCTGAGAAATTTTTCTTTATCTGATTTTTTTACAATTATTCTAACCAATAGGAGGGTAGTACATGTTAATATATTAATTTCCCCCTCAAAAATCAATAATTAGCACTTTTTGCCACATTATATCTTTAAAACATTAATCTCATTTTTTTTATCACTTTACTGCACTTACAACAAACTTTAAAAATTCACCGAGATCAATCTATAATGTATAAAAATATGAGCCATATATGGCCGGAAAGATCTTCGAGTTAGCTTTCCAACGCAATTTGAATCACCTCAATTGGAGTTCCCTATCAAAATTTATGTCCGACTCTTTACTGATTGGTCAATGCTGAATTCCATACATGTGACGTGAATATAGGAATTTCTTGTGGTTAATCTATAATGAATTAAAATACAAGCCTTACATGGATAAAAACGTATTTAAGTTAGCTTTCTAATGGATTTTGATTCACCTAAATCGGAGTTTCCTACCAACCGCTATGGGTGAATCTTTACAGATAGGTCGGCTAAGTTGGTTGGTAGAATCTACTGCTCATGGAGTAACTTTACAAAATTTCTGGTATTGATCTATGAGGAACTAGAATATGAGACCTATATGTTTGGAAAGGTACTTAAGTTAACTTTCCAAAGAATTTTACGGTTTAACATTTGGATACTCCGATCAAATTTTTTATATTTTATATGTATAGTACAGTAGAATCGGGTCTTACAGCCGTCGTTTGCTTCTCCTCTTGCCGGCGACTCCACTCTCTCCTCCTCTTTTCCCTCGCTCGGCCGGCGGTGGCAGTTGTTTCTACCGCCGGTCTCTGCATTTGGCTTCGACAGAAACGGGATCCCATTTCCCATTTCCCGTTTCTGTTTCAATTTCATTTTTTTTATACTTTAATTATAATTATACTTATAACTATATTATAAATATAATTATATTATTTTATTATATAGTACTTTGTACTATATATTATATAAATATATATTATACATTAATAATATATATTTACACATAAAAAATGTATATTTTCATATACTTTAAATTAAATAACATTTATATATATATAAATGTAATAATAAAATATATATTGTATTTACAATATATATATATATATTTTCTTTCTCAATTTCTTATTTAATTTGGATTTCCACTTATCCAAATTAAATTTCCTCTTTCATTATTTTCCATAATTTCCAATTTATCTATTTTCGTCAATATTTATTTCCAATATTTGTAATTTCCAATAAATGGAAAATTTACGGTTATCACACTTACTTTCTTTTTTCCCGTATACAATAACTATTCAACATACTGGAATTTATTTATCAATTACATCCTTTATTTAATTTACAACGCTGTAGTACTGTAAAATATATCTGAACATATAAATAAATGATTATACCTCCAAGAGATAAGCTCGCTGCCTTAGGGCACTATATGCACAACTAAAAATCCCTGGTTGCAATCACGCAGTTACTGGAAGTACATTGTAGATGTTGAAATAAAAAGATGAGCAAACCACGGCTCAGTAAGAGAATTGTATGCAAAACTAGATTTCCCGAAATCTATATGCATTAAAATCCTTATTTTCCTCTAGGTGCTTTAAGAACCACTATAGGAAGGATACTATAGTCGACTAGGGATCCGGATGGAGTAAGAAGGTATTTTGAAATACCTGTCTTGTCCCGAAACCTAGAAGCGACTATAGAGTAAATATTTTTGTCGAGATCAATCATTTTCCCTTTCATTTCATATCTTTTTCAGAATAATGTTTTTATAAAATAAAGCATTTATATAAAATAAACTAATACTCATATATTCTTTAAAAAAAGAATTAGTCTAAATAAATCATAGTTCTCGTTTAACCCATTTGACATGTCATTGTATCAATCATAACAGTAAAGTGCTCTATGTAGCACAGTAAATTGTTAGAAATCATTTTTCCTTTTCATATAAAAACATATTCATATACTTTTCCATTTAAACACATTTTTCATATCACATATCGTTTCATATCTCATAAAAGTGGAGACTAAGGCATCACCCAGAATATATCATACTAGAGAAAAAGTACCTCGTAAGGCAATAATAATCATGTCAAATCATGACCATAGTCTAGGGTAGTCCTCTGTCAAACACTGATCAGGTGTCAACTGGAACTAAATACATATCACATGTAACATATCACATGTAACATATCACATATCACATGTAACATATCACATATCACGTATCACATATCACATATCGGCATGATATGGGGCCTATTAGTCTCAAAACAGTATATGTGAAATCTCATTACCTTTATAGAATTAAGTAAAATCTATAATTTCTTTCAGAAAATCCATAAAGGTATAAATCACAGTATCTCGTACAGTGAAAACAATGTTATAAATAATTACACTGTAGTAATAAATCTCATAAATATTTTATTTCACCGTAAACACATATACTAGTATTTCCACGTTTTCTTTTCAAATATTTCACTTTTAAGATTACTGGAAATCATTTTCCAGTAATTTTCATAATTTATGGAAAATGGAAATATTTAATTTCCAAAAATAATAATAAAATTCCATAAACATATCGTTCACTGTGGAACACATATAGAGACATTTTAGTCTCAAAACAATATTTTCATAATCATATCACCTTTATGGAAATAAAGAAATTCAATAATTCTTTAATCATTCCATAAAGGATTTTGTTAAATCATAAAGTGAATATTAAGGAAAATAATTTATAAAATAATCACTTTTCATCTCTTCATCTCATAATCAATATCAGCTGTTGTAAAACATGTAAGAGAAATATTTTGTATTCTCACTTTCAGCCAAATTGGCAACTTGAATATTTAAATGATGCTTTTCGATATATTCATATTTTATGAAAAAATTCAATTTCTCATTTTTAAAGCTAGGAATTTACCAAATCATGTAATCTATGGAGGCAGAGAATACATATGGACGATCTAACGTGATTTTAGATATTGGTTCATATAGCCTACCCCAATCTATTGGGATAAAGGCTCTGATGATGATGATGATGATGTAATTAAATATTTTCTAGTATTTTTAAAAAATATTATAGAAATTTTCAGCAGCATAACGGCTGCTATTATCCTAGCCCTTCTTCAAATTAAACACAGTTCCATATACAACAAACAACCTTAATTGCATAGATTTCAATGCATTTCATTTCAAAAATATTCTCATAATATTTTATGCATAATAAATATGCATTCGAAATATCGCTACAACTTACACATGCATCCCTTACCTGTGTAGCGTATTCGGTCTCTTTATGTGCACAACACGAAATCCGTTATTCTCGGGCTGCAAATAATTCCACCAAAAATTATTAACTTAATAATTACTTAATTTTAAGCTATTACTTATGTCTTTATGCAGCCATATTAGACATTGCAATTATTTTTGCAATATAAATTCTACTGGTAGTATAATGTAACTTCTTCGTTTTGCTTCAGAATTTAAATCGGAGATACCGACAGACTCCTTGCAATTCCTTCAGTCTAAATCTACTCTCAATTTATCAGAACCAGCCATGGATTCTAGTCCCCTTCATTAGGCCGAATCCTCCCTTAAATTCATTCCTTTCAAAGTTATTTCCACTAATATTTCTCTACTCTCTTTATGTATTTATTTTTATAAGCATTTCACATAAAAATTTTACCATTTTTGCTGTTCAAACAGCCATGGCCATGATTCTTCAAGGTCTCCTTTTTATTGATTATTTCATGAATTATTTCTTCTACTTTCTTTTCTTTTCTGCTTTATCTCTTTTCTTTTCTGCTTTTCCTTCCACCGTCGGTAGCCTATATTCTCCTTAAACAGCTATGGCCGATGGTTCATAAGGGTTCATTCTTCACGATCTTTCTTTCATCCTTTATTCAATCTTAGCTTATGACTATCTTAGATTCACTTAGGAATTCCATCAAGCATATTAAATTCATCAAACATCATCTTCATTCTTCAGCCTATTGTGAAAGAAAAATTTCCCTTGCTCACGCCACTTTTACTACTTTAAACAATCATTAGCCACTTCTAGGATTTCACATGTCATCATTTAATCCCAAGTCCCAATCAAGTTTAATTTAACATCTACAACCAATTTCCTACCCAAATACATTAAATTTAGCAAGATTTTCTTCAAAAAAATTTTTTATAACCGAACTGCTCTGCACCTCAACACTTCAATTTGATTTAATTTAAAACTGAAATCATATTATCCATGCATGAATAAATCAAGAACTATAAGTAAAATTGGAAGAACCATCACCATAACTACTCACCTTGTTCCAGCCGAACAAAAACTCTCCCAAATTAGTCCCATTTTCTTCCTTTTTGCCACATAAATTCTGGGTCTAAGCAGTTTATAAGATGAGGGATAAGTTTTATTTATGAAGTTTCATGATTAGGTGTAAAGAAAATAGAGATTTCATGAGATGAAAATGGAAGAACGTGAGGGAAAGAAGAAAAACGAGAAGCAGTAGAGCATTCAGTTCCAGCAAAAAAAAGGAGAAGGTCAGTGATAATGGTGAACTTTTGCTGAGTTTTTGTCTCATTTATGTACCCATTATCTAATGAAAAAATGCCACATGGTCCACTTATTTAATTCCCTCTCTTTTCTTTCTCCTTTTTCTTTTATATTTTTTTATTCTATTTTCATTAGGCTATAGCAAGCTTCCAAAATTAAATTAAAAATTGATTAATTTCACATGTACAATACCATAAAATCGGTTCTCACACATGGGCTTCCTCTACGGAAGCGTGTTCTAGAGATGGAGGATGTCCATGATGCTTCTCTAATTTTCTAGTATCACCTCTCTGTCTTAAGTACCATTCGAGATTGTGCATTGTGGCAAGATTTATAGTAGTGCTAGGATTGGGGAGAACACCGGGTTCGCAAGAGCAGTCAATACCTTTAGCTAGAAGATAAAAGGTCGAAGGCTGAGGAAATACTATCATCTTGGCACCACCCTCAACAATCTTTACCCAATCATAGAAGATGAAGTGAATGAGATTAGGCACGATGCCATCATGAGAGTGAATTTGGTGAAGCCAAAAGCTATTAAGTTTTCAAACTTGGGAGTAGTTAGTGCTAAAAGGTTAGAGGTTCCATGAGATAATGATATGTAGGAGGCAAGCAAACACAGGTAGATCACCAGCACGCTCATTGACAATCTCAAACTCCAATGGAACTTTGATATCTTCATATATAAGGCCTTTGTCGAGAATGCGGAAGACATGGGAAAGTGATTCCTTGGAAATTTCGATAGACTTTCCCATGATAAAGGATTTAATTCCCACGACTTTGCAATGATCAATGGGACTTGTGATGAGTTTGGCATTGGAGAAGAAAGCCTGGATAATGTTGCATGGGACAGGATTGTTGATTTTAAGGAATTGGGTCCATTTGAAGGCTTCAAACTTGGCAAGATACGGGAACCCAATTTCCTCTAGGAAAGCAAAGTTGATAGGTCATCAATGTTTGATTCTCATGTTGGCAAACTTTCCATGGAAGCAGTTCTTTTCTTTTGCATTTTGAAAGCTTCGATTGAAGGCAGTGGGTATTGAGGAAGTGGAGGAGGAGGAAGCTTTGCTTTTTGAACAGTATGTTTTACTCTAGGAGGCATTGTGAGCAAGGGTGGAAGGTGAAAAAGCTAAGAAAAAGTCTTTGAGGAATTTTATCAAACACATGATGGGCACAACTTTGGTGAACTGGTGATGAGATTATGGGAGGATTTGGAGCAATCAAACAACACAAAAACACAGACTACAATATATGGTGAACAAGTTTGATGAAGAGAGTGTGGTGAAATGTAGAAGGGATTGAGAGTAATGAGAGGTAGAAGTTAGACCCAAAAATGGGATTTTGTGAACGTGAAAGTTAGATGGAATGAAAAATTGTGCAAGAAATTGAAGTGGGTTTGAAAAATATGATGACAAGGATGAAAAATGCAAGACAAATGATGAAGTTTGGTGAAGAAATGAAAGAAACTGGAATGTTAGGTGAAATGGCGTTGGAAAGAATGAAAGGAAGAAAAACGTGTAAAGATAGAGAGTTTTCGGAAATGATGAAGATGAGAAGTGAAAAGGGAGTGAAAATGTTGAAGAATGGTGAAAGAATGAAGAAATTTAGTGGAGAAATGGAGAAGATTGAGATTTTGGGTGAAGAACTCGGTTTGGAGATGGAACACATGAAGAAGACGATGAATAGTGAAGAAGGAATAAAATTCGACTTTTTAAGAAGCTAAAAAAAAAAGGTTTTGGACCGAAGGGATCGATCTCTTTAAGGAAGGGATCGATCCATTCCAAGCAGAACCTAATTTTGAAATAATTGAAGGCCATGGGATCAATCCTATGGTGATGGGGATCGATCCCCCATAGCTGGACCCGAATATTTTGGGCATAAAAACCCAGGGAATCGATCCTATTGCTTGAGGAATCAATCCCTCAGTCATTTGCTTGAATTTTTATGCAGAAAAATGGTTTGAAAACAAGTGAAATCATGCATTTTTAGTCTTTTAAAATCAAACCAAGATTTGAGCAAGTTAAAATCATGTTATACGACTTGTTGAAGGAAAAAACACTGAGGAATATCATTAAAAATACATTTTGATGTGTTTTATGGAAATTTTAACATGAGAAATAATTGTTAAGAGATGACATGATGACTATGCTAGATCTATGTTCTTTTTCAAATGAAGTGAGTGAGAAATACTTAGCAGAGAATTTAGAGCATGATCAAACAAAAGTTGAACACAAAATTTAGCAAATCATCCTAACAACTAAAATTCATCACAAATGCTAAGAAAAATATGGCAACTTGAGCATGTGAGGAGCAAGTAATTAAGATATTCTCTAAATTCTTAACTTGCATCCAACTTAAACCATTCATTCAAGAATACTGAGGTGACATTCAAGTTTAAGGAGCATTCATTAGACCAAGTTCACCTCTAAGTGTGCAAAATCTCTCTTTATCCAAGGGTTTAGTCAAGATATCAACCAATTAATGCAAGGTATGTATGTACTCTAGAACAATATCACTTTTTTGCATATGATCTCTTATAAAATGGTGCCTTATTTCAATGTGCTTAGTTCTAGAGTGTTGTATGGGAATTTTGGTGAGATTAATAGCACTAGTATTATCACATTTGATAGGAATTTGATTCATCACTATTCCATAGTCACTCATTTGTTGCTTAATCCACAATACTTGTGCACAACAACTTCTGGATGCAATATATTCAACTTCGGTTGTGGATTAAGCTACACTATTTTGTTTCATGGAGAACCATGAAATGAATCTATTTCCTAAGAATTGGCAAGTGTCGAATGTGCTTTTCCTATCAACTTTGCAACCACCAAAATCTGCATTGAAATAAGCATGAAGAGCAAATGTAGAATCTTTAGGATACCATAATCCTAAGGAAGAAGTGTCTTTAAGGTATCTAAGGATTCTTTTGATAGCTTGCAGCGAGACTCTCTAGGAGATAACTGAAATCTAGCACACAAGCACACACTAAACACTATATTGGGCTTACTAGCAGTGAGATATAACAATGAACCAATCATAGACCTATATAGTTTAGTGTCTACACATTTTCCTCCTTCATCCTTATCAAGCTTGATAGATGTGCTCATTGGAGTGGATTGAGGTTTGGACTCATCCATCCCAAATCTTTTGAGCAAGTCCTTAGTGTATTTAGCTTATTTATGAAAATCTCATCTTTACATTGTTTAACTTGAAGTCCTAGAAAGTAGGTTAGCTCTCCCATTATGCTCATTTCAAATTCATCTTGCATTAATTTGGAAAAATCTTTACATAAAGACTCATTTGTGGATCCAAAAAAAATATCATCTACATAAATTTGAACCACTAACAAATCACTACCATTAGATTGAATAAATAAGGTTGTGTCTACTTTGCCTCTTGCAAAACCTTTTTCAATCAAAAACTTGGATAATCTTTCATACCAAGCTCTAAGAGCTTGTTTTAATCCATACAAAGCTTTTGAGAGTTTGAAAACATGATTGGGAAACTTTGGGTTTTCAAAATCGGGAGCTTGCTCAACATAAACCTCTTCATTTATGTAACCATTTAAGAAAACACTTTTGACATCCATTTGATATATTTTAAAATCTTTGTAACATACAAAGACAACTAGCATCCTAATAGCTTCTAGTCTAACTACCGAAGCATAAGTTTCATGATAATCTATTCCTTTTTCTTGCCTATATCCTTGTGCCACTGACCTAGCCTTGTTTCTAACTATCACACTATTCTTATCTATCATATTCTTGAATATCCATTTAGTTCCAATGATTAGATGATCCTTAGGTCTTTCCACTAGAGTCTAAACTCTACTTCTTTCAAATTGATTTAACTCCTCTTGCATAGCCACAATCCAATTTTCATCTTTTAAAGCCTCATGCACATTCTTTGGTTCAAATTGATATATAAAGGCTACATGTTGGCAAATATTTCTATAGGATGATCTTGTTCTAACTCTAATATTTGGATCTCCTACAATATCATTATTTGTCACATAATTAAGTTCTCTTGGACATCTAGATTCTCTCTCAATAGTCTCTTGATCTAAAGACTCCTCTTGTGTTTATGTCAAGATCTTTTAATTGTTCCCTAGCATTTTTATCTTAAGATGGATCAAGTTTTTGTTCATCAAATATTTCCACATCATCATCAAGATTGATTCTACTAGAGGAGTTTGACTCATCAAAAATCACATGAATTGACTTTTCTACAACAAGTGTTCTTTTGTTGAAAACTCTATATGCTTTAGAATTTAATGAATAGCCAAGAAAAATACCTTCATCACTTTTTGCATAAAATTTTCCTAAATTATCTTTTCTATTATTCAAAACGAAACATTTGCAACCAAAAGGATGAAAATAGCTAATGTTAGGCTTTTTTCCTTTATAAAGCTCATAAGGTTTTTTTTTTTAAAATGGGCCTCAACATGCTCTATTTATAACATAACATACAGTATTAATTGCTTCAGCCTAAAAATATTTTGGTAAATTATTTTCACAAAGCATGGTTCTAGCCATTTCTTCTAAAGTTCTATTTCTCCTTTCAATTACCACATTTTGTTGAAGAGTTCTAAGAGCTGAAAAATTATGGCTAATTACATTTTCATTACAATAATCATCAAAACCAAGATTTTCAAATTCTTTTCCATGATCACTTCTAATGCTAGTAATTGAATAACCCTTTTCATTTTGAACAATTTTTGAAAAAAGATGAATTTGTCTAAGGCTTCATTTTTCACACTTAAGAAGAACACCCAAGTGAACTAGTATAGTCATCAACTATGATAAAATCATAGTGTTTCTCTCCTACGCTAGTGGTTCTAATTGGTCCAGAAAGATCTAAATGGAGGAGTTGGAGTGACCTAGAGGTGGTAACACACTTCCTAGATTTAAAAGATACTCTCTTGTGCTTTCCTCTTATACAAGCCTCACACACCTTATCATTTTCAAATTGAAGTTAAGGCAATCCTACAATTAAGTCTCTTCTAGCTAATTTAGATAAAACATGCATGCTAGCATGACCTAATCTCCTATGCCACAACCAAGGTTCATCTTCTTTTGCGGCCATAAAACATACATTCTTGTTATTTAGCTCATTTAAGTGTATAATGTAAATATTTCCTTTTCTATGTCCTATGAAAAGAATTTAATTAGTTTTAGCATCAACAATATGACAACACAAAGCATCAAACACAACTTTAAAACCTTTATCACACAATTAACTAATACTAAGCAAGTTATGTTTTAATAATCTGACATACAAGACATTTTCAATAGTAGAGGAAGAGTTACCAATGGAGCCAATTCCTTCAATTTGTCCTTTGGAGTTGTCTCCAAATGCGACTTCTCCACCACTTTTAGGTTTTAGGATTTTGAATTAGCTCTTGTCACCGATCATGTGTCTTGAGCATCCACTATCAAGGTACCAATGCTCTTTAGACTTAGCCTCGTAACAATGCTCTTCCTCCTACAAACAAATACATCAAACTTTTATCTTAGGTACCCAAATTTTCTTGGTTCCTTAAAAGTTAGTACTAATAATCTTTGATCCTTTAGGGATCCATTTCATTCTCAATAATTCATCATTTGAATTCAAAACATGCTTGGGCACCCAAATCTTCATAACTATATTTCCTCTAATGGTGGTCTTCCTAGATGTGCTTGCTTGTGAAGAGTGTCCTAGTTTATTACATAATGTGCACAACATAGATTTTTCATCCTTAATAAGAAAATTTTTTAAGTGAGTTCCCTTATTTGAAGCATTATAACCTACTCCTTCTTTATCAAAGAATGCTCTTTGGGTCTCTAGCATGTGATCAAGTTTTTGTTAACCCATATAGAATCTAGAAAATGAGTTTTGCAAATTGATGTTCTTTTTATTTAACTCTTCTATTTCTAGATTTTCATTTTTTAATTTCTTTTCACATTCTAACTTGGCATTCATGAGCATCTCATATTCCTTTTTCAATTTTGAAATCATTTACTTATATTTTATATTCATGCATTCAAATTCATTTGCTAAATCATCAAATGCGTATTCATTAGTATCAAATGAGTTGGATTTTACCTTTTCATCTTCAATAGCAATGAAGCAAAGATTGGCTACTTCATCTTTAACATTTTCTTCATCAGAGTAGTCGCTATCACTCTAAGTAGTCATCATTGCCTTCTTTTTTGGCTTCCTCTTACTTTGTTTTCTATAAAGAGGACAATCAAATTTAATGTGACTAGTTTCTTACATTCATAGCAAATAATTGGATCCTTTTCTTTCTTATTTGTTTCTCCTTTGCTAGAATCTCTCCTAAGGGGTTTCCTAGAGTTTCCACTAGCTCTCATCCTCATGAATTTGTTGAATCTCTTTGCAAACATAGCCATCTCAAAATCCTCATTATCACCACTATCATCATGATCATCTTTGGATTCCTCATTTGTGGTCGATTTCAAAGTAACTCAACTTCCTTAGGAGGCTCTTGATTTCTTTTGATTTTCATCTCATAAGTGAGTAGAGATCCTATGAGTTCATCTAAAGAAAGGCTGTGGGGATCCTTTGATTCCTCAATAGCTGTAACTTTAGCTTCCTATGATTTAGGTAAGCTATTAAGAATCTTCTTGACTATTTCAACATTGGAGTATGTCTTTCCTAAGGACTTGAGACCAATATTAGTAAATCTAGTAAACATGTCACTAATGGTTTCATCACTCTTCATTTTAAATAGCTTATAATCTTAAGTGAGCATGCCACTTTGGTCTCCTTGACTTGTATAGTTCCCTCATGAATAATTGCCAACTTATCCCAAATTTGTTTTGCATTTTCACATTGTGGGACTCTATTATATTCATAATTCCTAGTGCACAAACGACTGTATGCATTGCCTTAGCATTTAATTGTGCCATTCTAAAATCATTTGTGTCTCATTCATCCTCTTTCTTTGGCACTTCCTCCCTGTCAACTTTCTTAATTGGAACTAAGGGACCTTTGACAATAATTCTCCACACTTTATAATCATTTGCTTAAATGAATAACATCATCCTAGGCTTCCAATATGCATAATTTTCACCATTCAAGAGTGGTGGCCTAACTATAAGTGTCCCTCTCCTACTAAGGGTGTAGCTACACTATTTTGAGCCATTTAGATCATTTATACTCGATGGAAATTACTCCAAATCAATCTCGAGCCCAAGCTCTTATACCAATTATTGGCTCTACCGAAAGGGGGTGAATCAGTCTATCGACTAAAATTTGGGTTTTTAAAGACTTAGCTAACAAATAGAACAATTTATGCAATAATATAACAAAAGCAGTAAATAAAGAGTAAGGGAGAAGAAGCAAACATAATATTTATAGAGGTTCGGCCAATCTCTTGCCTACGTCCTCTCTCCTTGATCTTCTTATCAAGGGGTTGATTCCACTCTTCTTTGTGAATCAATACAAGCCACTTCAAGGTGTGGAGAGAACTCTTACACTTCCTTTTGTAGGCTTAGGAAGAACCTTTTTAATCTATTCCCTTGTAAAGCTACCCACACTCTTACAAGATAGCCTCACAAGCTTACACTCCCTTTTGAAATACAGAGATTAGTTTGAGTGTGTTGTGTACAAGATATAACCTCTTGAAGGTAGAAAATACACAAGTGAAGTACAAGGAATGGATTTTGAGCTTTGAAGTCTTTCTTGAAGCTTAGAGAAGATGCTGAGTGCTTGTTCTTGTTTTAATCTTTATATATGCATGTATTTATAGTTCGCTAAGAGCTAAGGACAGTTGTTGGAGCATTTAATGCAATTCTTCCCTTTGAAATCCTCAAAAACTAGCCATTGGGAATTGTTCTCGTGAGAGTGGATCTATCCTTAGTCATAGGGGATCGATCCCATAGCTCCAGAATACATTCTGCCAAATGAGGATCGATCCCTTGCTATAGGGGATCAATCCTCTCCCTCATTTTTCACCTCTTGAGCATTCTGCCATTGTAAGATTGATCCCTTACCCTAAGGGATCGATCCCTCTTCATTTTCCTGCACTTTGCTAGGCTATTTTGGACTAGAAATGATGTGATGTTTGGTTTTAAGTCATCCAAATCATTTTTCAATTTTATGAAAGTTTTTTTGACATTCTCAAATAAAGACTTTGTCCAAAAACCTATTAAGTAATTTTCTAAAAATGTAATCCATATTCTATATTGAGAAAATTACTTAATGACAATATTCAAAGATATTTTATAAAGTGTTAAGACTAATATGAATAAGCAATTGAATCATTGTCTTAGTTTTGATTCATGCACTTAAGATGATTTGAGAAAATCATGTAATTATTAAAGCAAATTTACAATATAAAATTAAACACTTAATATTACTTAAGTTTTTGTCATTTCAAAATACACATATCAATTTAAAGCTAACAGGCTGCACATAGGGTCAAGAACCTCTAAGTTATCTATTGCCTATTTATATTTCTTTCAAGGAATTTTAGATGAAAGAATGTGTGTATAGTCAGTGTAAAGTGAAGATGTGAGATATGGACCTGATAGCAGATTTGATATTGTTGCATAGTTACGACCTTGATATCATTTTAGGTACGAATTGGATAGTCATCCATCGTGCTAGTGTACATTGTTATAGAAAAAACTGTAACCTTCTCCTTATGATATGTTTTGATAAGTAACAAAGTTAGAACTGCCTATTGGCCCTATTTGAACATATTGAAATGATATTAGTAAAGATACAATGGCTTATGTAGTTTGGAGATTGATGCGGAATACTTGTCAAGACTCATGAATGAGGAATAAAGACGTGTTTGATAGAGATGATGGTGGAATAATGTATCATAGCTTGGCCTAAGATAGGTCATGGAATGGTTTTGAACTTGAGTTGTGAAATGAGCTTACTCTAAGAATTTTTGCCTTATTAACTCATCCAAACTTTGGCTTTATGCCAACGAAATTATTGAATAAAAGTATATGGTTTAATTGAAAGCTTGATTTCGCCTTAATCTTGAAGATTATTAGAATTTGAAAAAGGATTTTGAGTTTTAGAAATTTGAATTTTGAGAGATTAGGCGATCTTAAGGGGTTTCAATAAATTATTATTTTTATTGATTTGACCTATTGAGTCCAAACAATAGGAATTTGGGCCTGTCCATAATATTGGCAAGAAATTATTAGAACATGTCCATCATGAGTGGCATGAAGTGAACTTCATACCTCAATGAGGGATAATACTTGATCTCCCTTCAAACTTGAAAAGTGCATTGGAGTATGTATATTTTGGAAACAGCAATTTCAATAGTCCATATACCTTGGAAAATATATGACTCTGAAAAACTACATGGATTAGAAAATATTTGATCTACGAACTACATGGTTTGAAACTATGGGAATTAGAGCCATGTGAATTTTGAGAACTAAAGGACTCTTCAAACTACCCATTAGTAGAGCTAAGATTGAACATGACATGTTATAAAAAGTGAATCTTGGCGTGAATATCAAAGAATTATTTGGACATGTCATGCAAGATAACAATATATGCGAAATTTATGATTGAGTGATATGAGATGCATGAGATCACCTTGTCATGACATTGATCTTGGCTTAATATGATGATTTCTAAATTAAAAGAAAATGTATGGCTGCATTGTGCGAACTAAGAGATATGTCCAATTAGTGAACTTCTCAAACATCAAACTATGAGGTTAATGTGAAGTAAGTAAATCTTTAAGATAAGTGATAATATGTAAATTTGACTTTGAAGTTTATAAAACTTCGATTATATAAATATAGAAGATATGAGAAAGGAAATTACCCTCACCTCTTTCAGTTGGACATGAAAAATTAGAGGACTGAATTCCTAAAGGTGAAGAGGATGTGAAAACCCTTATTTTTATAATATTGAATGTTTTCATGGCCAAATAAATTCACTTGGTCAATAAAATAGTGAATCGTTGATTATGGTGCAAAAATGTAGACTTTCGTACCCACAAAAGTGTGCACGCACCAGGATATACTTAAGTCATCATAAATTGAGGATCTTTATCCCCAAATAAGTCATTTTAATATAATTGAAGTCGAATTTGGCTTATCTCACAAAATTAGCCATAATTGGGTAAAAAGGGCAAAATCCTAATTTGACAAATAAAATCCCGATTTAATACGAGAAAAATATCTTAAATAAATATTTTATTTTTTTCTTTCATAAATTTTAGTTACCTTACTTGGGTTTATGAAATTAAACAAAAAAAAAGGAAAAATTAGACTAAAAGAATTAAACATGTGCCAAATAGTGTTCATTAATGGCATTTTTGTAGTTAATCTAAAGTGTTTGTAAGAAAACCAAAATTGGCTTGTTGGAAACGTGAAACCCTTCCTCCTTTGCAACCAAAACCATGAGTCTCCCTTCCTTCTTTGTTCTTCACAATCTCACCTCCCTTTTTCCATGGAAACAAAAATTGAAGGGAAATTTGAAAAGTCAACCTTAGTCGATCCTTCCTAGGCCAAATTCACCTTCCTTTTTCCTTAAATCACGTTGGTTTCATGGATTTTAAGGAGAATGCCGAAAATGGTGGTGGGTATGAACATTTAATTTTTTTTATAGATTTGTGAATAAATAGTTGTTAGTTTGTTTAGATTTTTCTCGTATGTTAATCTAAGACTAACTCTAAGTGTTCATATGCTTTCAATTTAAAGAATTACATAAGGATGGGAAGTTAGGGATTTCAACCAAGAGAGGAAATTTGGGATTTTATTGGGTAAGTGTAATTTTATGTAATTGAAGCTTAATTTTGGTTCACTACGATAATTAGGTGCTAATTAAAGCTTGAATTTGAATGGGTTCTTGGAAATTATCAAGAATTGATGAAAACTAGAATTTCCCCTTTATGTGAAATTGGGGATTTTGTAAAATTAAGTTAAATTAAATCAAATTGAAGGTAAATTATTGTTAATTGTTATAAATAAAGGTTAATTGTAGCTTCAATTTGATTAGGTGGCAAGGAATTGCCAAGAATTGAATTTTACCCCTTTAGGTGAAATTGGGGATTTGGGGAGTTAAGCCTTAATTTTAATAATTGATGTTAATTGAAGTTAATTAGAAGCTTAATTAGTGAAATTTAAGTGATTGGAGGTTTAATTGAAGAAAACTGGATTTAAATGCAATATGAGAAAGTCACATTGAGTTGGTTCCTTAGTATTTGAAGTGTAATTATACTTAAAATATTATAATAAATATATATGGAATATGTTTTAATTGTTTGATAATGATTTGAAGGAAATTGGAATTTACCGAGTTAGTGAGTATTCGGTCACATGGTATTCTTGGTGTAATCATGCTTGATTTGATAGCGATTTATATATATAAGGTGTAATTCATGTAATTATGTAACGTCTGAAATTTGAAATTTCAAACTAAAATTTTCCTTTTTATTTCTATCTTTTTCAATCAATTGATCGGTATCATTGGTTTGCGTTCGGTGTCATTGTAAGTTAACTATATGATTTCCATCTCGATTAGACCTTTATACTATTAAATTATTTAATCTATGATTAGGAAGTAATAAATTTAGAATAAATTTTATAACAATATATTTATAATTTTCTATCTATTACTATTCATATGGAATTACATCCCACCATTTATATATCATATAACTCAACAATACATTATTGATATCTCATTTTAAATATATCTGCTGTGCATTTACTAGTTTGAATATAAATATAAAATTCTAAAATACCTGGTTACTTGATACTTCATTGTCTTAGAAGTTTTCTTCAACTAATCTGACACAGCGGTTGTCACGCTTTCTATGAACAATCTAGAATGGTGAGCAAAAGGGGTGAGCTTTGGGGAAAGCTCAATAAGAAACATATATAAAAGCTGTACTATATGCAGTTATATAAAAATAAATTTATTTCATCTGTATTAAAAACATGTTATAAAACAATCACAGTATGAGCTTCCTGTAAATAATGCAATAACATTTTAAAACCATGCAAAATTTTCACTTATATAGTAACTCAATTTATTTAAAATCATTAAGATATGATAAATGCACATATGTTATGAAAACATATTCTTTTAAAAACTTATATCACTTCTTTCATAACATTTAAGTCAAATCATATACTATTCTTATAAATCAAATCATTCAGTAAATCAATCACCTATCAAATATGATATATCAATAGAAAACAATCTCTCAGAGAATCACACACAATCTCATATCCCTGTGGGGACGATCACATATGTGATACCCAATTTTATTACACTGTACACCATATTTGTACATGATTGATAGTGGAAATAAATTCTTTTAGTGAGATTAAATAAATATTGAATGTGAATTTCCACTTTCCATTATGGAATTTATTAGAAACTATAATTTATAATATGGTGTATATGAATTGAAAAGAAAATTATTTAGTGTACATGTGTTATTTTTATTGGTTGAAATATACCTTAAAGGTAGTATGCAATAAGAAAGGCAAAATGAAGACATGAAACAGTAGCCGAAAATGGTGGACTGCACACCACCCCTGCTGCCGTGAACTGTATGACTAAAAAGGGAAAATAAAATGCAGTATAATGAGATAAATTGGAAGTGGAATCTTGGTGTAATATGAAGCTAAATTTCTATTGGCTGAAATGGGTCAAAAAGAAGAAACATGTAGCAGAAAACGAGAGGTAGTCTTGTATGATGGTTTCATGTGAATGCATTTAAGGATAAGAAACAAGAAGAGAAGGGAATAATAAATGTGCCGTGAAAATTGACCTGCTCGTCCGTCTCTTTTGCAGCCCTCGTACTGCATAGCTGAGACTATAGTAAGGAAGGGGAAATAAAGTCAAAACGGATTGCAGTAGGAAAGCTTCTTCACCGTTCCTTGTTGCTGTTTTTCTTTATCAATTTAATGCATGTAAGACTTGAAGGGATGAAACGTGAAGGGATAGGTGAACAGGTGGTAAATTCTTATTGGATTTGCATGGCTATATAAGAAGGAATACATGGGAAAATCAACTTATGCAACCTTCTTCTTCTAAAACCACTCTACTCCTTCTCGCCCATTATGTTTTACTGCAAGTTCAGGTCTTGTCACTTCTGTTCCTTCCATACGTGAGCCATGAAATTTCATCCTTTAGTTAGCTAAACCTTTTCTCCATCGTTTGAAGAGCTAATGAATAAGCAAAGTGAAGCTAACGTGAGACAGAAAACACTGTTCTGGAAGTGCAACTCAGTTAAGGTGAGTTCCATATTCCGTTGGTTCTCTTGATGTTTATTGGTATATTTCTATGTTTTACACCGTAAGAAACATAGATATAGCTTTATTTTAGTTAAATCCCGTTAGGATATAAGAAACTAGAACAAGAAGTGGTCTAGAAAATAATCGAGAATAAACAAGGAAAGTGCTGGAAACGGTATAAAAGTGATGAGAAATAGGCGAGCTCAGCTTTTATAAGCGAGCTCAACTATTATGGGCGAGCTAAATTATATCGAGCGTGGTATAGTGGGCGAGGTCGCCATGTGCTAGTCTAATTCATAGGCGAGCCTACCTCTAAATAAAAAGCTATGTATGGCAAGCTCTCATGCATATGCATGGCGAGCTGATTTGTGGGCGAGCTCCCACGTATAAGCCAATCTATGAATGGCGAGTTATATTGGGCGAGCTAGTGGATTAGTCTCAAGTTTCACCAAAGTGTTGGAAACATTCGAACAGAATATATGTTGATGGTCTTGATAATTTATTTTGCAGCCGGGAATTGAGGACTTGGTAAAGGCGATCGGGAAGCTAGGCTTTGTAAGACCAGGTAAGGGAGATGTGTGTGAAGTGAATGCATGTTCTGTTGAGTTAAATTTTATGGAAAAATTGAGAAAATGATTTGGTTTGAAACATGCATTGGTTTGATAAACTGTTTTCACAGACCATGATTTGGGCGAGCTATAAAGCCGACCCCTATGTTGTTTTCTGGGCGAGCCAAAGAAAGGCGACCCCTGTTTTAATAAAATCCGGGCGAGCCAAAGATAGGCGACCCCTTTGTGATATTTCGGGCAAGCCAAAAGTGGGCGACCCCTTGGTTTTAAAAGACCAGTGTTTATGGGCGATCCCTTCAGGCGAATATTTTTATGGGCGATTCCCTAGTCAGCTTTGTCGTGCAATCCAATATAACAGGCGAGCACTTGTCAAGCTCAAATGCGAATGTTAGTGGGTGAACATTTGTTCACCGTAATGGGCGAGCTGACCATGGGCAAGCCGTGATGAGCAAGCCGTGATGGGCGAGCTGACCATGGGCGAGCCGTGGAACTTATGTTTTTATCACTCGAAAAATGGTGAAATTACTGGTTGTTTTTACTGTGTTTTGTAAACAGAAAACATAATACCTTTTTGATAAAACAATCATTTTAAAGAAATGATGAATATGTGAAATATTCCTTAAAGGTTCTTCATGAGATATAAATTGATTTTTGAGACTTTAGGCCTGGAGTTTCATGCATTACTATTCACGTGGCTGATTGACCCGCCAAATCATCAGAGGTCTCGAGGTCACCTAGCAAGTGTACCCAATGACCACCTATAGATTATGGCCATAGATCTAGCTGTGTCCCATTGGGGACGATTACTAGGTTCCTTCAGGAACGATGTGTTCCTTCGAGAATGATGTGTTCCTTCGGGAACGATGATAGCATGATTTAATTGTAGGGTGACACCTAGTCTCAACTTACTAATTTCTGTTTATTGAGAGGATTTACTGAATCCTGTTTACTGGTTACTATACTATATCGTAAACTGTTTAGCCAGTAATTTGAATATTAAAGACTGTTCACTATATCCACTGTTTTCCTACTGGGTATGCTATTAGGGAAAATAAACAGTTTGTGGTATATAGTTTTGGTTTTATAAAGCAGCATACAACTCCTTTATTGAGCACGTTGTCGCTCACCCCCTTATTTCCACTCTATAAGTTATTGATTTGGATTAAAAGGTTTACTTTCCAGAGTTATCGGCTGTTAGAGTCAGCAGATATACGTTATCGAAGGTACATTATATTCTTTTATATATTCAGTAAAATTGTACAGTACTACTTTGAGTAAAAAGGGAATGTAAGTGATCTCAAAATTTATGAGATATTCATATTTCTATTTTGGTGCTGAAATGAAAGTACCATTTATTTCTTAAAGGGTTAACAGATTATTAAGCATCACAGACAGCCCAACCGGTAAAAATGTGTAAATAAGAGTAAAATATGTGATTTACTGTAAATTCGAGATGTTACAGATTTAATAGTATCAGAGCAGGGTTGGTCAGATGTCTAGTGGTACTTAAATAAAAAGTGAATAGTAAACATTCCCTGTAGTACTGTATAGTCTGAATGTATAAAGGAATCAAGTGATTGTAAATTGAGTTAATCAAGTGATTGTAAATTGAGTTAAGTGTTTAAAATGATGTGAAAGTTGGTGAAATAAGGGTTAAAAAAAATTGTAATCCGAGAATTTTACATGAGATAGGTGATCTTGTTATCATAATGTCAAGTTTATTCGATAAGGTATAGTGAGGAACTCGGTGAGGGCCCTACCAGGACTTCTCTGTCCATATCGAACTAAGATCCTGAAATGATGATATTGAACAAAAAGGAGATAACATCAGTGCATAAATCTTAAGATCACTTGTTTAAAATGTATTTTGAAGAGAAAGAACTAATGGGGAATTGATAAACATATCCTCATATGGAAATAATTTCTCTGAGTCATAGATGACTACATTGATCTGGAATGGCTTGATAGTGATAAAGTAACTGATAAGTGTAAAGGAGTGTTTATATGAACAATATTCCCTACTGCTAAACCCACTCATGCTCTAATGAGTAATGTGACCGGAGTGTATACTGTGGGAGGTGTGAGAACCGTAAATTTTCTTAAACTGATATTGTACTCAAGTGTAACTATAAGTGAATATAATGCAATATTATAATTTTGGGGTTTTCCAAATAGAAGATCACGGTTACGTACATAGATGAATCAAATGAAATGTATGCAACATGCCTACATGCATGCATATGTAAATTAAATGCATGCATACTTGCAAATATACGTATGTATGTAAATATATATAATAATTATAAATAAATAAATAAATAAATGATGAAATGAAGTAAATATAGATATATATATATAAATACATGTATATATGTATTTATATTTGAAAATATACATAAATAAATATGACATACTCGAAGGAACAAGGAATTTTTAAATGCATATACTAAGTATGAATATATCTACATACAAAAAATATATATATAAATAAATATAGAAGTGTATAAATGAAAATAATATATATATAAAGAAATATATATATCTAATAATATAAATAATTTATATTATTATATAAGAATATTATATTAAAAAAAATGTTAGTGCTCTGCCAAGGCAGAGCACTCAAAAAAAAAAAAAGAAAGGAGCATATGAGAGAGATCTTGAGGAAAGAAGAAACAAGGAAACCAAAATAGTGAAGAAAAGGAGAGCTGATCAGTTGCATTTTTGGCATCGTTGAGGCTGCTGTTGGATGTTGTAGCAACGCTGAAGATGGTTGTTTTCGGAGGTGGAGTGATCGGCCAGAACAAGGTCATGTTGAGGTGATTTTTGGTTGGTTTGGATGCTACTATTGGTGGCTACTTGGAGTGGCCCTGATGGCTAGAAGGAAAGGCTTCACGGGTCTAAAATTTGGCTGAGTGGAGGAGGCATGGAATCGAGAATTTGACGGGGTATTAGTGCTAATCAGAGAAGGTTGGAAAGAGTTGGATTTGCAGATGTTATAAACTGTTGGGGCAGAGGTGCTTCACGCCTAAAAATAAGTAGAGTCGAGTAGACTAAAGGCTGAGAATTTGGGCCTACTGCTAGAGGTATTCCAAGACTGTAACAAAAAAAAAGGGGTTGAATTAGTGGTGGTTAGATGGCTGAAGAAACAGCTTGAAACTGGGCAAAAAAAAAAGAAAAATGGCTGGTTTCAATAATGGTAACAAGGCTTAAAATATAGATTCTCGGCTAACTTCTAGAAATCATTTGGAGCTGGAATTAGGTGGTGCTTAAAGGTCAGACAAAGAGGCTTAGGTAAGACTGACCAAAGGCCATTCGATGGCCTTTCTAGTGGCAGAACTGAGTGGGTTCAAGTGTTGAACAGGTTAAGAAACTTTGGTTCTAGTGTCGAATTGGAACTGCAAAACAAGGCTGAAAAAGAGGCTCTTTTGACACGGGATGTGGGCCACGAAAAGGTTGAAAATAGCATGTGCCAAGGGCTGGATCGGTGGTGTTTAGGATAGGATTTTTGGTTTGTTTTTAAAGGTTGTGCAGTGGTTGAATAAGGCGAGGTTGTCGCCACTTGTGGTGGTGATACAGGGTTGCTATTGAGGTGTGGAACAAGACTCATTTGGACTGGAAATAGATACAAACCAAGAAAGAGCATTGTAAAGCCTGATCTCAAAGCCAAATTTAAAAGGTTTTTAACCAAGGTAAATGTTGTCTTTGAGCTGATTTTTAAGCCGACTTTGAGAGCTATAATGTGCATGAAAATAGGTCATGAAAGGAATACTAGGAATGCTCTCTTGCTTAAAAGTTTTAGATGAATATAAATATAGATATAAGGGCGAGAATGGTGATAGATATTGATATATATGTATATACATATATATATATATCATGATAAATCGATATAATGATATGCCATTAAAAATAAAGTGTATATATATACATAGATATATATATATATATATATATATAAATATACAAATGTACTTATGCATGATGCATATTTATATAAAGAAAGAAAAGAGATGAGCATGAGTAAATATATATCTATAATATATATAATGGAATATACACATGGATATAAACACATATGTGTGTAAACATATATAAATATATGTGTGTATAAGGACTCAGACCATGGGTATATCGCAACTAACGATTAGGAGGTAGTTTCGGATAAATAGTTAATTGAAACCAATAACGTTTTTAAGATCCTTGCTTTAAGTACATGATTAAGCATAGTGATAAAAACTTATCGATATGTTAATGGATTATGTGTAGTGAATCGGAACGGTTGAGGACTTGATTTAGGATTTCAAAAGGTCGGGAAGAAACGATTAAACCTCGAGGTAAGTGGTTTAAATAAATCTTACTAGTATCATCTCGTAAGAGATGAAAGAATCCTCATTAAATAATTAATTAAATTTATATAGGATATTGGTTGGACATTACGGATAAGACAAATAGAGTAAGTATGGGGAGATTTTTAAATCGGACATGATGTGTTTGTGAAATATACTTATTTGAAAAGTGATTTTTGTTGTGAATTATGTGATGTGTTATGGTTCTCTTATGATTACTGAACACGTTAACATACTGTTATTCTTTGAGTAAGTATATGTGATTTGAGTACAATATATACATATCGCTCCCGATGTTGAGTCAATAGACCTTAATCAGTACCTAGTCATATTTGTCGAAAGTTAGGAAAAATAAAGGCCAAAACGAGCAAAGACTCGATTTTTGTACCGTGTGAGCCACCTCTAGAGTCCTTCGGGAACTAAGTGCTACACGAGTTCCGATGTGTTAGTATTCAGTCTAAGTCCTAAAGGCCAAAACGAGCAAAGACTCGATTTTTGTACTGTGTGAGCCACCTCTAGAGTCCTTCGGGAACTAAGTGTTACACGAGTTCCGATGTGTTAGTATTTAGTCTAAGTCCTAAAGGCCAAAACGAGCAAAGACTCGATTTTTGTACCGTGTGAGCCACCTCTAGAGTCCTTCGGGAACTAAGTGCTACACGAGTTCCGATGTGTTAGTATTCAGTCTAAGTCCTAAAGGCCAAACGAGCAAAGACTCGATTTTTGTACCGTGTGAGCCACCTCTAGAGTCTTTTGAGAGCTAAGTGCTACACGAGTTCCGATGAGATAGTAGAAAGTATGTGTCATAATGGCCAACTCGAGTAAAGACTCGATCTTTGTACCATGTGAGCCACTTCTAGAGAACTCAAGGGACCTACGTGCTACATAGATTCTTCGGAAACTATGGGAGCCACCTCTAGAATCCTTTGAGAGCTAAGTGCTACACTTGTTTCGATGAAATATGAGGAATCATAGGTTATTGTGACAATAAATAACTGATTGTGATTTGTGAATGTGATGAATATTAGTAGATGAAATGGTCTTATACATAAGACAAAGAATGTGAATAATGATTGAATTATATTTACATTATGCTATAGAATTATGTGCTATTTGAATGTTTGTTTTCCTTCAGACTTAAACATACTGATAAAAAGGGGATAAAAAGAATGATACTTCGTGAGCTTAAGAAAGGAAGGAAAGCATAAGGAGCTTATGAAATCTGTGTACATGCAAATTGGTAGCTAACTCTAATATAATGCATACATGCTATCTTATAGAATTCATGCATGTATGATCGTGTTTTACGATATGAGCCTAGTATGTACTTATTTAAACTACTTACTGAGCCATGGATTTGCTCATCCCTTAAATTTAAACATCTACAGATCTTACGAGTTGACAGCCGGCTTAGGTTTCGTTTAGGCTCCCAGGAACTGTACCTAGTAGTGGTACTCGTCTGCGTTCTCCGGGCCTCGCTTTTGCATTTTTGAGGTATACCACTTGTATATCAGTTTGATAGTTATATGTACTTGAATTTCACAGTACTAGGAAAGTATATGGGATATAGCTTTGGTTCACACTAGAGTATTATGTGAGTCTAGGTGATTATCGAGTTCGATCCGAATTTAAATGTACATTTTGAGTGATGTATAAACTGTTAGATGTGGGCTTATTAATGGTTAATTCCTGAGATGCATGATTGTGTGAATTGTGGGAAACAACAGCTGCCTATATTGTGAAGATTAAAAATGTGTTTTAATGCAGGAAATTTTACATGGGGAAATTGATAAAATACAAAGGGGAGGTTTTCGACCCGTTTCTTTTGAAATAGTAAATAAGGCCAAATTTATAAGAATCAGTTGAGAAGGATGACATAGCTCAAGAAATAATATTAATAGGACAAGATTTGATCTAGATATTGCACTAACACCGAATACAAACAGTAAATAGGAAAGAAATAGAAAAAGAAAAATTTGGTTCGTAATTTTTCAAAAAGCGATAAGTATATGTTAAATGGACGTCATTGGCCTTCGGGTCGTGACAGGAGGTCACAAGATAGTTGGCCCTATTATGAATTTTGGGGTCTAAACTAAATGTGAAAATATGAGGTATATTGGTTAGGGATTATTGAATATTATGAAAAGTGATACATTTATAGAGTGAAAACAAAAAAGGTGAATCTTGTAATTGATGATGTTAATATTCGTTCTATATACTCCTTATGTTTTTATGAGAATAAATTAGATATTTATGGAACCAAAATATTGTGAAATATATGTGAAATGATTTGAAAATTATAAGGATATATAGTGGATTTGTTGGATATGAATAACGAGATATCTAGAGATTGATGAATAAAGAACACATCTATATCAGTGTAGCTGGTGAAAACACAGATGTTATGGTTCGAAAGAATAAGCATAGTTTATGATTGAGTACCAAATTCCAAGTATTATTGTTGAGAATGAATACGAATACGTATTTATTCAAAACTGATGTTTTACTTGGTGCACTCAGTGAGGTATATAGAGTTGCAAGATCAATCTTTGAACAAGATATTGACGGATGAAAAGCGTATAGACAAGTGGTTATAAGATGATGTTCAGAACTCAATATAGCTCTTATGAGTTCTTTATGGTATTTAAGAGATTTACGAAATATCCTGTGAAGTATGTAAGTTTAATGAATGAAAGATTTCAAATTCATACAGGTAAATTATAATGGTATATGACCGTGATGTGTGAATATATGTATTGATATAAGCAGCATCATAGAATAATGCAACAAACTTCTAGAAATTGAAAATCTTATTGTTAAGTTCAGTAAAACATGAGTTCTAACTGAACTATGTACATTAGAGACGTGCGGTCTCAAATGATTAAGTGGACATTGATTTGTCTAAGTAAAGGATATTACGACTAAAGTGAGATTTAAATATGGTTATTGAGGTATGAAATTTATGAGGTTAACCCGATGATATAAATGAATTGTTGAGGAGTTTGTGGAATCCGCTGCTTTACTGATATGATACACACATGTGAGAAAGTGAAATGAAAGTAAATGAGTACGTACGAGTATAGTATTCAAAATTGTTAAAAGATTTTAACGGAAAAGTTCTATACTAAATTGAAAGCTACGGAAGTGATAAGTGTGAAAGGATGAGAATAATCCAAGGACAAGTCATATGATGACTAGGGAACACGAATTATGAGGTAGTTCCCAAGTATAAGAATAAATGTGATTTCCTCTGATTATCATGTGATTAGGGATGGAATTAATATCAAGCCAGATGTGACAGATGAAATTAGTTATACTCTACATGAAGTACCGTTAGTCATGTAAAAAAAACATATATGTATTGGGATTGTGAAATTGGATAAGTAATGTGAAAACGAATTTGGTACAGTGATAATTTAAATTATAGAATTTGATTGTGAAAAGATTACATCCTCAGGTACATTCCATAATTAAGTGATATTACATGTACTATAAGAGTCAGGGATGTAATGATAATACTATGTGAAAAGAGATATCAGGAAAAATTATTACCTAATGTCTCATTTACTGTAAATGATGATTAATAGTAAGGTTTGCCAATAAAGTGCAGCCAAGCTTCATTGTGAAATGATGGTTGTGGGACAGTAAAGAATTTGGAAAAATCATGATGTTATAAAAGTGACTATGGATTGAATGGCCAAATTGATTCACTTCTACATCATCAAGTTCTTGATCTCTTGA
This sequence comes from Heritiera littoralis, assembly GCA_031772115.1. Lineage (NCBI taxonomy): Eukaryota > Viridiplantae > Streptophyta > Magnoliopsida > Malvales > Malvaceae > Heritiera > Heritiera littoralis. The sequence continues at coordinate 4,691,158 of JAPDPK010000042.1, forward strand.
GTGCCCTATTCAATAGATATATCTGTGAAATGGTGAAAAGGTATGTAAAGTTCTAGTGAGCGAGTACATGTGATAGGGATCCCTGATTGGCCCCATGCTTTGAGAGAATAGCAACAGGCATTGGGATTCCAAATTTAGTGTTAGCACCGCCTCTTATTAATATAGATATCCAAGCGCATTGTGTGGATGCTCAAGGATATATTGAGAGCGAGTGTATTACTTTTAAAAAGGCTACTGGGACAATTACATATGATTGATTAAAATTGTCTAATGACAGATACCAAATCATTATCGACTTAGCACCGAATGAGATGATAAATGATACATAGCATGAATTAATTATGGTATGAAATGAAGTGGAAAGAGTTAACTCCCAAAGATGATAAATGATTTCAGGGAGTATAAATTGATTGTGAAAGAAGGAAACGCGCTCAAGGGAATTAAGTCTAAGCTCTTCAGGACCCTTGGGACAAATCAGTGATGGGTAACCCACGAGTTGGGCGATCTCTTAATAGTGGACAATACGTTGTGAGGTGCGGACAAACTATGTGGTCGCCGACTCACTTATAAGAGTAAACCGGGGGCGCGAGAGAGTACCAAGGGGATACTCGCCGGCGGCCCGAAGAGATGGGCGAGGCTCTTAAAGAAAATTCGAATTATAAAAAGATACTAGCAGTCTCATCTTAGAGATGAGATTAACTAAAAGTTAAAAATATGATAAGGAAGAAAAATACCTATATTAGTGGTACTTCCTAAACTAAGTGAAAATTGAATTACCCACAAAAAGGTATAATGCTATCTGGATAATTGTGGATATATTGACTAAGTCTGCTACTTTCTTGGCTATGAAATTTACTAATCTTATTAGTGCCTTGGCCGATTAATATGTTAGGAAAATGATGAGGTTATATGGTGTTCCAGGGAGTCCCGCCTCACGTCTCATTATGAGAGAGATTTTAGGAGGCCATGGGATCTTGATTGAGTTTTGCACCGCAGTTCTTCAGCAGACTGATGGACAGTCCAAGCGTATGATATAGACGCTTGAGGATATGTTGTGAGCATGTGCAGTTGATTTTAATGGCTTTTGGGACAATCCTCTACCCTGTCAAATTTTGCTTATGATAATGGCCAATGGGCGAATATCGACATAGCACTTTACGAGGTTTATATAGCAGACGATGTAATCCATGATAGCATGGGAAGATGGGAGACCGTAATTCATTTTCGACTTGGTCGAATAGATTTCCTGATATATTCAGGAAATTATGTATTTTAAAGGTCTCACTGTCCAAAGGCATAATGAAATTTGAAAAGAAAAGAGGAAACTTGAGTCCCCCGATGCAATAGATCTTAGAAGATCTTAGAGTGAATAAAAGATGTGGCATATCGGTTAGCACCACCACCAAAGCTGTCAGGAGTGCATAATGTATTCCACATCTCAATGCTGAGAAAGTACTATCCAGATCCTTCTCACGTAATTCGACATGAGCCATTAGAGATCAGAGAGGATATGAGTTACGTTGAGAAATCAGTAAGGATCTTGGATAAGAAGGATAAGGTATAGCGATCTAAGACGATTCCTTTGGTTAAGGTGCTCTGGCAGTATCATACTGAGGAAGAGGCTACTTGGGAGTTAGAGAGCCTTTGCATGAGAGATATCCAGAGCTCTTTCAGTGATAGGTTCGGGTGAAATTTGGAGGACCAAATTTCTTAAGGTGGGGAGAAATGTGAGACCCGATTTTATTACACTGTACACCATATTTGTACATGATTGATAGTGGAAATAAATTCTTTTAATGAGATTAAATAAATATTATATGTGAATTTCCACTTTCCATTATGGAATTTATTGGAAACTATAATTTATAATATGGTGTATATGAATTGAAAAGAAAATTATTTAGTGTACATGTGTTATTTTTATTGGTTGAAATATACCTTAAAGGAAGTATGCCTTAAGAAAGGCAAAATGAAGACATGAAACAGCAGCTGAAAATGGTGGACTGCACACCACCCCTGCTGCCGTGAACTGTATGATTAAAAAGGGAAAATAAAATTCAGTATAATGAGATAAATTGGAAGAGGAATCTAGGCATAATATGAAGCTAAATTTCTATTGGCTGAAATAGGTCAAAAAGAAGAAACATGTAGCAGAAAACGAGAGGTAGTCTTGTATGATGGTTTCATGTGAATGCATTTAAGGATAAGAAACAAGAAGAGAAGGGAATAATAAATGTGCCGTGAAAGTTGACCTGCTCGTCCGTCTCTTTTATAACCCTCGTACTGCATAGCTGAGACTATAGTAAGGAGGGGGAAATAAAGTTAAAAAGGACTGCAGTAGGAAAGCTTCTTCACCGTTCTTATTGCCGTTTTTCCTTATCAATTTAATGCATGTAAGACTTGAAGGGATGAAACGTGAAGGGATAGGTGAACAGGTGGTAAATTCTTATTGGATTTGCATAGCTATATAAGAAGGAATACATGGGAAAATCGACTTATGCAACCTTCTTCTTCGAAAACCACTCTACTACTTCTCGCCCACTATGTTTTACTGCAAGTTCAAGTCTTGTCACTTCCGTTCCTTTCATACGTGAGCCATGAAATTTCATCCTTTAGTTAGCTAAACCTTTTCTCCATCGTTTGAAGAGCTAAGGAATAAGCAAAGTGAAGCTAATGTGAGACAAAAAACACTCGGTTCTGGAAGTGCAACTCAGTTATGGTGAGTTCCATATTCCGTTGGTTCTCTTGATGTTTATTGGTACATTTCTATGTTTTACACCGTAAGAAACATAGATATAGCTTTATTTTAGTTAAATCCTGTTAGGATATAAGAAACTAGAACAAGATGTGGTCTAGAAAATAATCGAGAATAAACAAGGAAAGTGCTGGAAACGGTGTAAAAGTGATGAGAAATAGGCGAGCTCAGCTAATATGGGCAAGTTAAATTATATCGAGTGTGGTATAGTGGGCGAGGTCGCCATGTGCTAGTTTAATTCATAGGTGAGCCTACCTCTGAATAAAAAGCTATGTATGGCAAGCTCTCATGCATATGCATGGCGAGCTGATTTGTGGGCGAGCTCCCACATATAAGCCAATCTATGAATGGCGAGTTATATTGGGCGAGCTAGTAGATTAGTCTCAAGTTTCGCCAAAGTGTTGGAAACATTCGAACAGAATATATGTTGATGGTCTTGATAATTTATTTTGCAACCGGGAATTGAGGACTCGGCAAAGGCGATCGGGAAGCTAGGCTTCATAAGACCAGGTAAGGGAGATGTGTGTGAAGTGAATGCATGTTCTGTACAGTTAAATTTTATGGAAATATTGAGAGAATGATTTGGTTTGAAACATGCATTGGTTTGATAAACTGTTTTCACAGACTATGATTTGGGCGAGCTATAAAGCCGACCCTTATGTTGTTTTCTGGGCGAGTGTGACATCCCGAATCTACAGTAAATTACATATTTTACTCTTATTCACACATTTTTTACCGGTTGGGCTGTCTGTGATGCTTAACAATCCGTTAATCACTTTAGTAATAATTAGTACTCTTCTTCATCGTACCAATATGGAAATATGAATTGTTACATTATTTCCTTAAGATATATATATTCCCTTCTATTTAAAGTAGTACTGTACGAATTCGCTGAATATATAAAAGAAAATAATATACCTTCGATATCGAATATCTGCTGACTCTAGCAGTCGATAATCTCTGGAAGGTAATTCTCTTAGTCCAAAATCAACAATTTGTGGAGTGGAAAATAAGGGGTGAGCGACAACGTGCTCAATAAAAAAGTTGTATGCTGCTTTATAAAATAAAAACTATATACCACAAAACGTTTATTTTCCCTAACAGCATACCCAGTAGGAAAACAGTGGATATAATGAATAGTCTTTAATATTCAAATTACTGGCTAAACAATTTACAATATAGTATAGTAAACAGTAAACAGGATTCAGTAAATCCTTTCAGTAAACAGAAATCAGTAAGTTGAGACTAGGCATCACCCTACAATTAAATCATGCTATCATTGTTCCCAAAGAAACACAGTAATCGTCCCTACTGGGACTCAACTAGATCTATGGCCATAATTTATAAGTGATCCTTGAGTACACTTGCCAGGTGACCTCGAGACCTCTGATGACTTGGCAGGTCAATCAGCCATGTGAATAGTAATGCATGAAACTCGGGGCCTAAAGTCTCAAAAATCAATTTATATCTCATAAAGAACCTTTAAGGAATATTTCACATATTTCATCATTTCTTTACAATGATTATTTTCCAAAAAGGTATTATGTTTTCTGTTTACAAAACACAGTAAAAACAACCAGTAATTTTACCATTTTTCGTGTGAGAAAAACACAAGTTAAACCGACTCGCCCCTTATCAGCTCGCCCATCGCAGTGGATTGAGCTCATATGTTTTCATTCGCCCATGTGGCTCATTAACATCGCCCACTGTGGCTCTCACACCGAGCTGAACTGAGGGTCGCCTACAAAATATTTCTCTTTTAAAAAAAAAAACAAGGGATCGCCCACTGTTGGCTTGCCCAGATTTATATCAAAGGGGTCGCCTATCTTTGGCTCACCCAAATTCAAAACAGTTTATCAAACTAATGCATGTCTCAAACCAAATCATTTTCTTAATATTTTTATAACATTTTTCTCCACAGGACATGCATTTCACTTCACATACTACTCCCTTACTTGGTCTTACGAAACCGAGCTTCCCGGTTGCGTCTACCGAAATCGTACTTTTCGACTGCAAAATAATTTTACCAACTCATTAGCTTAATTTTCCTTTTTATATTAAGCTATGATTTATATCAAAATACAAATATAAATAAGTCTCCTAGCTAAAATGGCTATTCTTCATGCCATTTTCTCTTCTTTCTTCCTCTATGGCCGAATGGCCTTTATTTAATTAAAGATCATTGTTTTATTTTTGCACAATATAAATGTGTTATCTTCTTCCTTGACATTTTCCATCCTTTAAGAAGTAAAATGTAATATTTTATTCACTTTATTTCTTTCATACTCGGCAGCCCACATACTCACCTTGTATATGAATATTTTCTAGTCAAGTTATGGTTATTTTCTTTTTCTTGCCTTTGGCCTTCATATTTGACTTCTCACTTTGACTAATTAACACCAATTTCAGCTTTTTATTCTTTTACACGCCACTCTCAACAATTTCCTTTCCCTCACAATTTCACTTCCCACATGCATTCTTTCTTCACTCTTTCACATCACCTTACTTCCATGTTGATTATTATTTTGAGCCTCTCTCATTCGGTCAGCCCTAGCATTTTATCTCTTTTTGTTTTCATTTAATTTTCAGCTTTCCTTGTCTTTCTTATTTTTCGTTTCACACCATTCTCATCTTTCTCTCTAAGTTCCACGCCACTTATCTCCTTTTGTTGACTATCTATTCCTCAAGTCACTTTTCATAACTTAGTCTTCCTTCTTTCTTTCTTCTTCACCATTTCCATGCCATTTTCCAGCCAATTATTATTGACTTTTGTCTCATCTTCTCTTCATTCGGCCAGTAGCCATTTCTCTCTTTCACACCTTCCATTCGATTTTCTTTCACCCTTTCTTTTCTTTGTTTTGGTTCCAGCCTTACATCTTTAATTTTTTCATGCTTTATTTAATGTTTTCACACCATCAACACTATGTTCACACCTTAATTTATCAAGATCAAATCCCATATATTTCTATATTTTCCTTATGTTTAATTTTGCTTCTCATCCTTCACGGCACACACTCATAGCAGTAGAATTTTCTGCTTGACTTATTCATACCATTAATGTCACCAACAACATAAAAATTCAACCATACAAAATTGCTACATGTATTTATGCCGAGCAATGTCTATATACATATATATTCATGTACACACCACCAACTTAACATATCATTCTATCAACCAAGATTTAATTACATAAAACATTGGTTGAAATATTTACCTTTGTTTGATCGAACAACCATAGCTCTTGTTGTTTCTTCCTACGTCAATCCTCTTTTCCCTTAGTTCTTTGGTGTTTTATGAGTGAAGAAAGAGTGTATGAAGGAAAGCTAGATGTTTAGATATCAAAAGAGGAATTCTTACTAAGTAAACGAGGAATAAATGAAACTAAGACAAGCAAAAGTGATCGACAAGTTCGATCTTGAAGGAAAACATATTACCATTTGTTTGGTTTAATCAACTATATATCCGGCTATCAAGTCTTATAGCTTCCAATCTCTTTGCTCATCACTTTCCTTGTCCTTTAGCTCATTAATTGTTGAAGAAAAATGGTAGCAAAAGGTATGGTATGGTAACAATATTCTTCATTCATTTATTTGTGGATAAAAGCTGCAGCCAAAAGAATAATGATACCGAGGTTCTTTTCTTTCTTCTTGTTTTGTTGGCTTATTTTCTTACTTGTCTTATTCTTCAACCAATACCAAAATTCACATGTTGACTTTGATTTCTTTGCCATTAAACATCTTTCACATTGCATTAAAATCGATTCAGCCATGAAATCACACGACAGAAACTTAGGGTGAATGGCTGCACGTTTCTTGTCTATTAGAGCATTAATTCATGAAGAATTTAATTGCACCCATAAGACAAATCTGAAAGAGCATTAAAACGGTTAGAAAAGTGCAACAAAAGCCACAGCAACAAGTCATTCTTCCTACACGTTATTGACTTATTTGCCTCTCTTGATGTATCCTTCATCCAATAGAATCCTTCACATGTTAGACTTTAACATCATCCTACTCTAAACATCAATTAAATTGTATTTTGATTCTCATGCATTTTCTTTTCTACCGTGCAACATGACTAGCATCTATATAGGTGGCATAAAAGCCACTTTGTTTGCTACATGGTTTTAGCTTATGTTTCTATCTCTTATACACCATATTATAAATTATAAATCCAATAATTAAAAATGGAAAATGGAAATCCACCTTCAATATTTATTTAAGTCTATTAAATAATTTATTTCCACTATCAATCATTTACAATTATGGTATACAGTGTAATAAATTCGGGTCTCACAGCGAGCCAAAGAAAGGCGACCCCCGTTTTAATAAAATCCGAGTGAGCCAAAGATAGGCGACCCCTTTGTGATATTTCGGGCGAGCCAAAAGTGGGCGAACCCTTGGTTTTGAAAGACTAGTGTTTATGGGCGATCCCTTCGGGCGAATATTTTTATGGGCGCTTCCCTGGTCAGCTCTGTTGTGCAATCCAATATAGTAGGCGAGCACTCGTCAAGCTCAAATGCGAATGTTAGTGAGCGAACATTAGTTCACTGTAATGGGCGCGCTGACCATAGGCAAGCCGTGATGGGCGAGCTGACCATGGGCGAGTCGTAATAGGCAAGCTGGATATGGGCGAGCCATGGAACTTATGTTTTTATCACTCGAAAAATGGTGAAATTACTGGTTGTTTTTACTATGTTTTGTAAATAGAAAACATAATACCTTTTTGGAAAACAATCATTTTAAAGAAATGATGAAATATGTGAAATATTCCTTAAAGGTTCTTTATGAGATATAAATTGATTTTTGAGACTTTAGGCCCCGAGTTTCATGCATTACTATTCACGTGGCTGATTGACCCGCCAAGTCATCAAAGGTCTCGAGGTCACCTGGCAAGTGTACCCGAGGACTACCTATAGATTATGGCCATAGATCTAGCTATGTCCAATTGGGGACGGTTACTGGGTTCCTTCGAGAACGATGTGTTCCTTCAGGAATGATGTGTTCCTTCGGGAATGATGATAGCATGATTTAATTGTAGGGTGACGCCTAGTCTCAACTTACTGATTGCTGTTTACTGAATGAATTTACTGAATCTTGTTTATTGGTTACTATACTATATCGTAAACTGTTTAGCGAGTAATTTGAATATTAAAGACTATTCACTATATCCACTATTTTCCTACTGGGTATGCTATTAGGGAAAATAAACATTTTATGGTATATAGTTTTGGTTTTATAAAGCAGCATACAACTCCTTTACTGAGCACGTTGTCACTCACCTCCTTATTTCCACTCCACAGGTTATTGATTTGGATTAAAAGGTTTACTTTCCAGAGTTATCGGCTGCTAGAGTCAGCAAATATATGATATCGAAGGTACATTATATTCTTTTATATATTCAGTAAAATTGTACAGTACTACTTTGAGTAAAAAGGGAATGTAGGTGATCTCAAAATTTATGAGGTATTCATATTTCTATTTTGGTACTGAAATGAAAGTACCATTTATTTCTTAAAGGGTTAATAGATTGTTAAGCATCACAAACAGCCCAACCAGTAAAAATGTGTGAATAACAGTAAAATATATGATTTACTATAGATTCGAGATGTTACAACATATCTTGTAACAATGGCCACAGTCAATCACTCGCAATTCACACTGGTCAGGTGCTCATTGTGTAAACCCGTGGGGCTTGACCGTAACTCCCACAGTCATATATAGTACTTGTGACTTGATCAGGGTCGCAGTCATATAAATCACATAACAATATGCATGATTACCAGGAGCCACTGTCTCAAAAATATTTTCATAAATCATTTCATTTAATAGTAGAAATCATTTTCAATTAACTTGTTCATATAAATCATTTTGTGTAATTCAATTCATATAAATCTCTTATTTTTTTATAATTCATTTCATGTAAATCAATGAATATAAATCACTTCATGTAAATCAATTCATGTAATTCATCTCATGTAAATCGTTTAATGTAATTCAGTTCGTATAAATCATGTCATGTAAATCATTTCTTGTAGTTTAACACATGTAAATCATTGCTTGTAGTTCAACACATGTAAATCATTTAATATATTTCAGTTCATGTAAATTGTTTCCTATGCAACTTTAATATATGTTCCTTACCTCTACTTCTATGCTGTATAAAATCTGGTAGTCCCATATACACCTCTTTATCTTTCCATTTCCTAGCACTGCACAATAACTATAAATTATATTCGAAATTCTATATTATAATTCTAATAAATATTCTATAAATATTTCTTCTTTCTATCTTATAATTTCAATAATAAATTTATTTTATTTCCTATCGATTATCAAACATAATTTAAATTAAAGAATCCTATGTCATCAATAATTTCCAATTACATTTAAAAATCTTACATATATTACTATAATAAATATCCTATAATTTCTTATCTTCCATTTTATAAATTTCAATAATTTATTTATTTAATTTCCTCCTAATTGTCTTAACGTAACTATACTTAAATTAAAATCTTTTCTTAATTCTAATTCCACTGATAATTCATATTTAAACTCTAATGATTGTTCCATTTATCCTCATTTTTAATTTATTACTCTTTCATAATAAATTATTTTGTTTTCCTATTAAATACCAAAGTATAGTTATAATTAGATTACATTCTTTTTCAAACTATATTCAATATTTTATATTGTGACTTACTCTCCTAATTTTAATTTCATTAAAATTCTCTTATCTTAATTATTTATTAAATCAAATATTTCTTCTTATATTATAGTTATTATTTCCCAATTCAATTTCTACATATATTCTTTGTTCACTATTAATATTAATTTTGCCATTTGTTTATATTGAGGTCATTTCCATTTTATTAATTACTATAATCAATTTAATTCATATCTATTAATTGTCACAAGGTAATTATAATTAAATTATATTCTCTTATTCTAATTTACTCCATCAATATTATGTGGTGTCTCTTTTTATAATCAATTTCCCATTCTTGAACTTTATTTGTCATTTTCCTACTTTTATATAAAATTTTATATTTTAGCTATAATCGTTCTTCTATAATTTCTTATCTTTCTTTTATAAACTTCAACAATTAATTTATTTTATTTTCAATGACTTGACATAACACAATTACAATTTAAAATAATATTTCCTTTTGCAAATTAAATCTCATTAATAATCTATTTAACCTATATGTTTTATTTCTTACTTCTTAAATTATGGAAATTCCTATTGTAATTTCATTTTCAATGTAACCACATACTTCTTTATATACACAGTTTTTAATTCTTTCTAAATTTACTTCCATAATTATTCTTTACTTATCCTTAAATTTAATTTACTTCTTTTATATCTTAAAGTTACATTAACACTACCACTCTTTAATTTTGGCCAAATATCCAATTTATCCAACAATTTTCCTTTGCCAATTCTTAACTTAATAAGTAATCTTTAATTTTTCTTCATATTAATTCTATTTAAACTATCCTAATATCTTCTTATTTTCTTTCATTACCGCCAGCCCACATGGATTCTTTTCTGTTTTTTCTTTTCTTTTCTCCCTTTCCAACACCGGCAGCTCACATTTTTCATCCAAGCTGTGAGCTTCCTTCACCATTTTCTTGTAGTTTCGTTCTTTAAATCGATTCCAATTTTAAAAACTTATTTCACTCACTTAGTAATTTCTTCAAACAAATTTTAATTTATCAAAATAGCACCCCATCGTTCAGCCCCTATTTTTTTTGGCCGAACAGTACCCATTCACGCCACATGCTCTGTTTTGCAAGCTTCCATTCCAGCTCAATCCCAACAGCTTTCATTCATCATCTTTTCTATTAATCCCTACCGATTATCCATCAATCAACAAAATTTCTTTATTTTTTTCTCCCAACCGAACCATTTATACATCACCACAATTCATTTTACTGCACTTTAAGTTCACAAACACCAAACACTCACCTAATACAAGCATAAATAATGAGTAAGATTGCATGAAATCATCAGCTCCTTCCCTTACCTGCACAAACTGACATATATATATAAATATATATATATATATTATATTTTAGAAAACAAGACTAACACGTGTTACAACTTCATTAATTTCATTTTTTTATTTTCTTTTATCTCAAATTTTTATTTCCTTTTCAATTATCTTTTACAGTTTAATTTTTTACAGTTTAAGATTTTATTGATAAGTTAACTGAAAATTAGTGGAGTAAAAAACTGAAAATTAGTGGAGTAAAAGAGGGCACAATAGGCGTTGATGGCAGAGATAGTGGAGTAAAAGAGGTAACAATTTTAATTTTCATTTTTTTTGTTTTCTTTTAACCTATATTTTAAAACTAATTAATATGTTTAGAATTATCTATTTATCCCTTTTAAATATTTATTATTCAAATTTTAAACATTATTTATTTATCCTATCAAATTATCTACTAATATCTATCTTAAAAAGATAAAATAATTAATTAATTTATTAAATATTTAATTTTCACATATTTATCAAATTTTTCATGATATCATCAATATTAAGTAGATATTAATTTTTAAAATTAATATCTAATTAAATATTTTATATATCTAATCAAATCTTTTAAAATTATTATCAAATCTAGTTTAAATTATTTATTATCTATTTTAAAATTATTATCAAAACTAATTATTAAAACCTTCCACGTTTTAATATCCCTCTAGCATCCTGATTCTGAAACCACGTTCTGATAACCTTCTATCTTCCACAATCTAAACACTCTTTGCAATCCTTACTCCAAAACAATTCAACCATTTGCTCCACTTTTGTTTCTCCTGTTACAAGTTTGCACATTGTCATAGCAGAAATATCAAAAAGGTAAATGCCTGTCATCTTACCCTCCAAATGTTCCTTTCATTTTCCTATTTTTATTTTTTTCTTTACAATTTGTTTTGATGTCGTGCTATTTTTGTTAATTACTATTATTATATTTTTTACCAAATCTATGTTTGCATCTTAATGGCTCTTGATGTAGGTTCGAGATGCTACCTTGAACACATGACTCCTTGAGCAATTAGCTTTTGTTCAACGTAAGTTATCTTCTTTTTTTTTTTTTAAATTCATGAATTTGTGTTATTATGATTTCGTCTCGAGCGCTTTCTTTGAACACTTTTATGGCGATCAGTGCATGTTAGTGGTTGTGTTTAGGGTATATTCTTTGTTTTAATTCTCTACCATTCGGTTTTGTAATGTGTTTTCAATCGATTTTTTTTATCCGGATTTATGATAGACTGTCTTTTATTATAACGTCCAATAAAAATGCAGTTAAAGAAAAAAAACAAATTAATTGAAAATGGAACATTTCAATGTTGGTTTTATGAGTGCATCAGCATCACCATCGACATGAGCAACAGCAACACCATCATCATAATCATGATTACTATGAATAAAGCTATTTTTTTTTAGTCTCTATTATAATTTTTGGCTGTTACTCCCAGTGGATGCCACGATATGTTATAATTTTGGATCACTTTCCTTATCTTATGAAAAGCTAAGCAAAAATTATAGATGAATATGAATATATTATTAAATACAAAACATTGATTTTAGTCACCCAATTCAATCCCTATTCTTCTACTCCAGCCACTAAATTTCTGGGTTTAAGATCATCTAATGATGAAGAACAGACTTTATGGAGGATGATTTGTGTTTTGGTGATGAAAAAGGGGCGGGTTACTAAGGAAAAGTGGGAGAAACGTGAAGTAAAATGGCGTGAAGAAGAAGAACAATGGTGACTCGGTGCTGCCAGGAAAACAGAGAAGAAAAAAAATCGTTTGTTCAAGGGTGATAAAGACCAGATTTTGGTCTTATTTTATTTATGTTCCACCCAATAATAAATTGCCACATGGTCCAATTTTAAAACTCCCCTTCAAGAATGAGTTATTTGCACTTTTACCACTCAAATATCTTTTTTTTTATAATTTTTTTCAGATTTTTAAGTTTTCAGATTTTAAATTTTATTATTTTTTATTTATTTATTTATATATATTTTGTTAATTTCAATAGTTAATGTAAGAGTTCACAGTACAGTAAATTAACATATTTTATACATAACGTACGGTTGGGTTGTCTGTGATGTCTTTAACACTTTATCATTAACAGTAGTAAATGGTAAATATTTATTCAATAAATTCGGAATATAAAAATTTGTACAATATTCCACACTTTACATCCCCTGTTTCTATTTTACAATAATGTAGTACTGTATACAAGTGTCTGAATATATAAGAGAAATGATTGTACCTTTAAATTTCAATGCTCTGTCCCAGTGGGCTACTCGCAACTATATTTATCTGAGGAAGCCATCAAATAATCCTCGTAATTAATCTAAAAATTTTGAAAGTAAGGGGTGAGCGAACCACATACTCAGTAAAGGAGTCGTATGCTGTTTGATATAATGAAATCTACATGCAGGAAAATATTTATTTTCCTAACGGTGTACTAAACACAGGAAAGGAAGGATACTATAGTCAGTCGAGAAATCCAGATGGAGCATGGAAGGTATTTTGAAATACCTGTCTTGTCTCGGAAACCCAAAGCGACTATAGGGAGTAATTTATAAATTGTCTTAATAAAACAATTTAATACCCATTTCTCCATAATTATAAATAGGATAAACCATTTATTTTCTTTCCTTTCAGTACAGTTCAAAACACGTGACAATACAGTGGTAAAATAGTAGTTACAGTAAACAGTCTTCTCAATACAGTAGCTTATAAATATCCAAATCACTAGATAACAATTTAGTAATTATTTCTATTTTAGAAATAATTTTCAAAGTATTCTTTCTCGATAACAGTAAATTTCCTTTTAGTTCAATAAATAGTATTTCGTACAATTCAGTTCAGTAAACAGTAATCAGTAGGTTTCAATTCAGTAAACCATAATCAGTAGCTACTAGTTCAGTAAATAGTAATCAGTAGCTTTTGGTTCAGTAAATAGTAATCAGTAGCTTTTGGTTCAGTAAACAATAATCAGTAGCTTTCAGTTCAGTAAAAAGTAATCAGTAGCTTTCAATTCAGTAAACAGTAGTCAGTAGCTACCAGTTCAGTAAACAGTATTTCCCAGTGTAGTACAGTTCAGTAAAACAGTATTTCGGTACGGTTCAATTCAGTAAACAGTATTTCACAAGCAATACAGTAAAACAAGATTCAATAAATCCCTTCAGTAAACAGTAATCAATAAGTTGAGACTAGGCATCACCCTACATCATATCATGCTATCATCGTCCACTAAGGGACACAGTAACAGTATATAGTGAGATCTATGGCCATGATCTATAGGGGGTCCTAGGTGTACACTTACCAGGTAACATCTGGGACTGCTGATGACTGGCGGGTCAATCAGCCACGTGACAGTAACAATAACAGTAGAAGCATGAATATCGGGGCCTAAGTCTCAAAACAGTATAAAATAACTGTACCATAGCCTTTATGGATCTTATTCAAAATAATTGGAAAGGCTTAATAGCCAAATAAGCTCTCAACCTTTAGCCAAAATGGAATTCAGTCCTCAACGTTTTATCGCATGGAATTCACTCCATAAACTTTTATTTCAATGGAAATAGACCAAATCTATTAAATGACACTAACTGCTGTTAGTTTTGCATAGATGGCATGCCAGTGGTAGCTAACTAAGCTATCCACATCAGCTGCCATGTATGCAAAATTAATAGCAGTTAGTGTCATTTAACAGATTTTGACTTAATTGCATAATTGTAAAAGGTTGAGGGTTTATTTCCACTGAAATAAAAGTTTATGGACTGAATTTCATGCGATAAAACGTTGAGGGCTGAATTCCATTTTGAGCTAAAGGTTGAGGGCTTATTTGGCTATTAAGCCAAATTTGAAATAATTCATGTTTATCCGTAAGGCTCTCACATTTTCATATATCATCAACTTTATAGAATTTATAAAATAAATAAGATCGGTGTTTGGTTCCATAAAGGTATAAAATCATTTCTTTTCCCATAAAAATACCTTTAAGGAAATCCCATGAATCAAATCATTTATTTAAGTAATTATTTCCAAAAAAGTATTTATTTCTCATTTCCACATACCGTAAATCAGTCTGTAAATATTCATGTATTAAGTGATAACACAATAAATATTCATTTTGAATATTTAATATCATATAAAACATAATTAATTTCTCACTTTAATGAAAATATAAAACATGAATATTTAATTTTATAACTTTCTCATAATTTCCAATTTTTGGAAAATTGGTGGAAATTATATTCAAAATTTCCCATTTAAATCATTTCATGCATCTAAAATATTTTATAATATTTTAGAATACTTTTGGAAATTTTTCGACAACATAACTGCTGCGGATTCCTAACCTCCTACACATAATTCGCAGTATATAAACCAGCTTATCAACCACAATTTTGCATATTTTCAAACCAAATCATGCTTCCAATATTCTCATAAAATTTAGCTTAAGAAAACATGCAATTCATTATATCACTACAACTCACACACTCCCCCCTTACCAGTCTTATGAAGTCGAGCTTCCCGGTTATTTCTACGGAATTTTGTCGACTTGGGTTGCAAAATAATTTATAAAAAATTATTAATATTTTTCTTCTTATTTTTAAGCCACTAGTATTCATAAAATGCAGCCACTAATGTCATAATATAAGCACAACTAGTATAATTTATACTGGTGCCAAATCTCAACTTCTTTAATTTAGTTCTTTTTTCGGTTTTAATTTCACCAATCTTTCTCTTTTAATTTCTATAATTATTTTCTACCAAAAGCCCTAATTTTCAGCACATTTTCATGCTTCCAACATATCATGGCCGAACTTGTGATAACCGGGAATTTTGTTATTTTTGGTATTAATTACCCGAAAATTTAATTTTAATGTAAATAAATGAACGAAAGTAAATAAATAAATTTATTTACGATGGAATTTCCGAAATTGATGAAGTGATGAAGTGATGAAATTGAGGAATTTATTTTGGATATTAAGAAATCTAAAAATAAAATAAATAAAAATATGTATATTATTATACAATTTGTATATATAAATATATATATGAAATATATATTATTTTAAATTAAAGTGTATAGTTATGTATATAAAATTATATACAAAATATATATTTGATTTATAAATATAATTATATTTGATTTATATATTTATAAATATAAATATATATATATATATATATAAAGAAAAAGAAAAAGGGAAACGGGATTAGGATACCCGACCCCGTTCTCCTCTGTTACAAACAGAGGAGAGGAACCCAAGGCGGCCGACCCCGTCGGCTAAGAGGAAAAAAGAGAGAGAGAGGAAAAAGGCCGGCGAGCCGAAGAGAGGAAGAGAAGGCGACCAGCGATGGGAAAGGAAAGGGAAAGGAGGAAGCGAAGCGAAAAACGGAAATAGCAAAGGAAAAAGAGAAAAAAAGGAAAACGGCAGTGCCAGTCGATTCGGGCACCGCCACTGCTGCCTTCGACGCCGGCGAGGTCAAGCCAAGCGAAAGGAATGGCCGACAATGAAGGAAAAGATAGAAAAGATGGAGAAAAGAGGAGGAGAAAGGAGCCGAACCGCTGCTCCAGATCCGTCGTTGCCGCCAATCTAGGGAAACGGAGACCAGAAACGACGTCGCCATAACTCCAACAAGCTTGGGAAGGGCTGAACTGGCGGTGATGGAGGCCGATGGTGGCCGAACCGGCGGGCTAAGGTGAATCGACTGAACCGGTCTGAATAGGTCCGAATTGTTCAGACCAAAAAAAGAAAAAGAAAAAGGAAAAAAGAAGGAGGAGAAAAAAGAAAGAGAAAGTAGGTAGGAAAATTATTAGAATTTTATTATTATTATTATTTTATAGAATAATTTTATAAAATTCTAAATTGAGTATGGAATTGAATTTGTAGAAAATCATACTCAGTGATCGGAGATTGATGGAAATCGGGAGAAGTGGACTACGGGCGCGACGTAATGAGGAAGTCGCCAACCTGGAATAGCTAAGGGAGGTATGTGTAGCCTGTAAGGATATTTAGTTGCATGATTTAATTATGCGAAATCTTATTGAAAATGTTGTGGTGATTCATCGATTGAAAAAAAAATGTGGTGATTGATTGGCTGTAAATATAAACTGTCTTTTCTGTGCAAGGAGGCTAGTTAATCGGCAGTCGTTATGCTGCCGAAAAATTTTAGAAAATTTCATAAAATCATAATAAATGATTTTATTTCACGAGAAATGATTTCCAACCATGAAAACCGAGAAATTGATTATTTTTCATAAAACATGAATATATTGAATTCTATTTTTAAAATATTCATGTTTTCGAGATCGGTGATAATGAGATCACCTAAAATTCTCCTGATATGTAAAGTACATGTAACATGAAAAGGAAGATGAAAAGATATAAAGTGAATATTTTATACATATTTTCTTAAATATTCACCAAATGATTTATATAACCTTTATGGTTTTAATTATGAAATTAATTATTTTTATAAATTCCATAAAGGTTTATTGATGATGAAAAACTTGGTTTTGAGAGTAGTTGGCCCCTCTATCATTCTCATTCGTGATATGTGACATGTGATATGTGATATGTTTAGTCCCGGTCGACACCTGATCAGTGATCCACCGAGGACGATTATAGACTATGGTCATAAGTCTGACATGATTACTTTTATACCTTCGGGTATTATAGCATGATATGACTCGGTGATTGCCTCAGTCTCCATATATGATATGTGATATGTAAAATGAAAATGTTTTATATGACACGTGACATGTAAAAAGAATGTGTTTTATATGACATAAGGAAAAATCAAAATAATTTACAACATTTTTACATAATGCTTATTACGGTACTGATTACAGTACTGCATGATGATTTTTCAAAAGACATGTGATATGAATATGTGATATGTGTTCAAAGAGGAAAGAGGAGGAAAATAAATCTAATATTCTTATTATAATATCTTAAATTGAATATTAGATTTAAGTGATGTATATGTTATACGAAAAGGATTTAAAAGCTTATTTTGCTATTTAAAGTACTGTACTAATTATAAATTGTACAGTAAAATACGAAAAGAATTCAAAAGAGAATGATGATAGTTTAAACTAATATTTATCTAAAAGAATAGATAAATATTAGTTATTTTGTTTAAATGCTTTAAATTCATAAAAACATAAGATGAAAATGATACGAAATGAAAGGAAAAGGATTTAAATTTCAAACGAAATTTATTACTCTCTACAGTTGCTTCTAGGCTCCGTGATAAGACAGGTATTTCAAAATACCTGGCTTACTCCATCCGGATCCCTAGCCGACTGTGGTATCCTTCCTACATGTGAGCCTAGTATACTTCTCAAAAATTTAAAGAAAAAGTTTTTCAGCATATAGATAGTTGAATATCAAGAATTGCATACAACTCCTTTACTGAGCCATGAATTGCTCACTCCTTTTTTTTAACATTTCAGATTTTCGGTGACTATGAGATCTAACATCTGAGGATTTTGGCTGTGTAATTGGATATACTGTGACAACTGAATTAATTGCATAAGGTACAATCATTTATTTTCTGTATTTAAACTTATTTACAGTACTACTTTCTTGTGAATTAAGATAGGGGATGGAAATGATATTATCACTTCATATGAAATTGTTTATATGTAAAACAAAAGTAAAGTATCGCAGACAGCCCAACAAAATAAGATGTATAGAAAAACGTGAAAAATGTGGTCACGGGCTGTGATAGATTTAATGGTATCAGATCAAGGTTGGCCTAATGTCTGTCGAAAGAACGAGTCGAAAAACGTTAACATCCCTTGTAGTACTATATAGTCTGAATACATAAAGGAAATAAATGAAAACTATATGCCGTAAAAATTTATTTTTCCATAAATCTAAATGGAATAAATCATTTAATTTCTAGCACTTCAGTAACAATTCAAAACACGTGACAGTACAGCGGTAAAACAGTAGTTATGGTAGACAATCTTTTTAGTATAGTAGCTTTCAGTTCAGTAAACAGAAATCAGTAGATTTCGGTTCAGTAAACCGAAATCAGTAGCTACTAGTTCAGTAAATAGTAATCAGTAGATACTAGTTCAGTAAATAGTAATCAGTAGCTACTAGTTCAGTAAACAGTAATCAGTAGCTACCAGTTTAGTACAGTTCAGTAAAACAGTATTTCGGTACGGTTCAGTTCAGTAAACAGTAATTCACAGTGCAGTACAATAAAACAGGATTCAATAAATCCCTTCAGTAAACAGTAATCAGTAAGTTGAGACTAGGCATCATCCTACAATTAAATCATGCTATCATCGTCCACTAAAGGACATAGTAATCATTCCCGAAGGGACACAGTAACAGTATACAGTGAGATCTATGGCCATGATCTATAGGGTGTCCTCGGTGTACACTGGCCAGGTGACATCCGAGACGCTGATGACTGGCGGGTCCATCAACCACGTGACAGTAACAGTAATAGTATGATGCATGAAACTCGGGGCCTAAGTCTCAAAACAATATAAAAAACCGTACCATAGCCTTTATGGATCTTATTCAAAATAATTTGAAATATTTCATATTTATCCATAAGGCTCTCATATTTTCATATATCATCACCTTTATGGAATTTATAAAATAAATAAAATCATCACTTAATTCCATAAAGGTATAAAATCATTCATTTTCTCATAAAAATACCTTTAAGGAAATCAAATAAATTAAATCATTTATTTAAAGAATTATTTTCCAAAAGGTATTTTATTCCTCATTTTCACATACAGTAATTCCATCAGTAAATATTCATGTATCAAGTGAGAAAATAAATAAATATTCAATTTGAATATTTAATATCATATAAAATACATCAAATTCTCACTTTAATAAAAATATAAAACATGAATATTTAATTTCTCATAACTTTCTCAAAATTTCCAATTTATGGAAAATTGGTGGAAATTATATTTAAATTTCCAATTTAAATCGTTTCATGCTTCTAAAATATTTTATGATATTTTAGAATGTTTTTGGAAGTTCCTAACCTCCTGCACACAGTCACGGTATATAAACCAGTTTTTCAATCATAGATTTTGCATGTTTTCAAACCAATTCTTGCATTCAATATGCTCATAACATTTAACTCAAGAAAACATGCAATTCATTATATCAATACAACTCACACACTCCCTCCTTACCAATCTTATGAAGTCGAGCTTCTCGGTTACTTTTACCGAATTCCGTCGGCTCGGGCTGCAAAATAATTTTATAAAAAATTATTAATATTTTTCTTGTTATTTTTAAGCCACTAATATTCAAAAAAATGCAGCCACTAATGTCATATTATAAGCACAACCAGTATAAATTATACTGGTGCTAAAACGCAACTTCCTCATTCTAGTTTCTTTTTCGGTTCAATTTCACAACCCTTCCTCTTTTGATTTCTACATTAATTTTCTACTATCAAACCATAACTTGTTGTACTAAATCATGCCTAATCAAGCCTTGGCCGAACCCTCATTGGTTACCATCTTTGATTTTTCATTCTATTTCCATGATTTATTATCTCCCCCTTTTAAATTCTTAGTCACCTAATCATTTCATACTATTTTTCTGCATGAGGTCGTAAAGTATTCCTCTTTTTCATATCAACCGAATTCTTCTTCCATGGCTAATTCTTATCTAGCTAAGATTATGGAAATTTAGCTTCATAACCTTCTTCTAAACTTTAAATTAAACTAACATATAACTTTAGATTAAATTTTTGAAACAAGAAAACATGAAATCTCCTCACCTTAACCGAACCAGTAGCTTAATTCCTGTGTTGTTTCCTTTCTCATCAACCCTCCTTTCTTGATCTTTTAGATGGTCTTAAGATGGAGGGGAGGTATATAGAGAAGGTTAGATGATTAGGTAGTAAATAGATGGAATTTTTATTAATTCATTTTGCAAGAAACGGAACAAGAACAGAGCCAAAACGTGAGGCCAAAACAGAAAATGAAGTGCAGCAGAGTAAGTCGACAAAGAGGAGAAACTTTGCAAAAGTTTTTGTTTTATTTAGTCATCCTTTCCTCATTTTAACCAATAACACTTAGCCACATAACTTACTCTTACCTTTCTTTCATTATTTCATGCTTTTAATTGAGTTTATACATGTATCACTTAGCAATCACCAAGAATGGCGTGAAGCATAATTTCTGCTGTAAGTTTTTGACTTGTTTTCTTTTTTCTTGAAAGTTCCAACCAATAAAATTAGTTCCCATGTTAGACATTGAATTCCTCTTATTTTTAAGTATTGTTTATATAGTATTTTATATCATAAAAATCTGCTTTTGAGTCTTCTTTTTGATGACTGAACCATGCACTATATGCAGCAAAAGTGGCGTGAATATTCAATTTGGCTACACCGGTTTTAAGTCTCTTCCTCCTTTTCTTGTGTATTCCAACCAATGGAAATTAACCATTTTTTCAAATGCAATCTTTCCCTTATCTTTTCTCTTCTTTTTTCCCTTCATCATTTTCTTTTCTTATTGAGCATTAAATGGGTGAAGAAAAACTGCAGCAAGGAACGGCTGGAACTCATTTCTTTTACACGTTCCTTGACTTACTTTACTTCCTTTGTTTCATACTTCAGCCAATAAATTTATTCACATGTTAAATTTAACTTCTCTTCCCCTCTTTGTGTAGTATTTATATTGTATTTTATTCCATAAATTGTGGTTGATTTCCAGCCATGAAGTTCACGGCAGTAATGGTAACGTGTAGTTCATTTTTCTGCCCAACTTTGTTGACTCTTCCATGCTTACTTGTGTGCATATTTTCAGCCAATAATTTGTCCACATAAGCACCAATAATTCATCTTCATTTTCAACCAAATTCTGTCGTGTATCCAAATCTGAAACAGAAGTGGCGTGCTGCCCACTTCTTGCATGGTTTGGTTTGTATTTTCTCATCTTCTTTTAATGTATTCATTCCAATGAAAATAATTCATATACATACCAATAAATTTTCTTTCTTTTATAATTCCATTTATTGGTATTTTATGCCATAAAAATAATTCTTCTACTCAAATTTTCAGATTTCTTTTCTTCCTTCAATCCATACTTTTAATCCATTATTCAATATTTGCTTCTGTGATAACCACTAATTTTCTAAATTTAATATTAAATGTTCGTAAATTTAATATTAAAGCAAATAGAGAAGTTAAGTAAATAAATAAATTATTTACAAGATGGAATATTAGTGAAAATTTCATAACTTGAGGAAGTGACGAATTGGGAAATTCAAGTGAAGGAAATTTAAATTTGAAAATAGGAATAAGGTTGGAATTATGGAAAAATAATGAAAGGAAGAAATTTAATTTAGATAAATGGAAGTCCAAATTAAATAAGAAAAAGAGAAAAGAATATGGAATATATTTATATAATTATATATTATATAAATGTATTTTTATACAAATACATATGTATATAAATATGATATTTTATGTATATATATATATAAGTATATACATATATAAGAAAAGTAAATATTAGTTTCATCAAAATTTGTATCTATATATTGTAATACAATATATATCTATAAATACATATATATATATATACATGAAAAATATATATTAATTCAAATTAAAATTTATATATATATATATGTATGTATTTTGTATATAAAATATATATTTGTTATTATATTATGTTTATGTATATTATATAAGTATAATATAGTATATTATACAAAAAAAGGGGGGAAAACAGAAAATAGAAACAGAAGGAGTCGGGACACCCCGACCCCTTCCCAGCCAGAGGCCGACGGTGGTTGCAGCAGCCACCGTCGGTGAGATGAGAGAGAAGAGGAGAAGGGACGACGCCGACGACGTGAGAAGAGGAGGCCAGGGACGGGAAAAACGGAAAACACAAGCGGAATAGAGGATGCGAACCGAGAGGAAAAAGAGAAAAGTGAATGGCGGTACTGGCCCGTTCAGGCATCGCCACGCTACCAGCACCACCATCGAAGGGAGATGAAGGCGAGAGGAGCCACCGGTGGTGAAGGAAATGACGAAGGAGGAAGAAATAGGGAAGAAAGGAGCCGAAACCCACCCTCCTAAGTCCGGCACCGTCGCCGGTGATAGAGAAGAATGGAGGCCGGATCCAGCTTCGTCGCCACCTCAGCCAGCTGTGGGAGGCCAGAACCGATGGGGAACCGACCACCAACGGAAGACCGGCCATAAGGGAGGCCAAACCGGTCTGACTGGTCTGAACCAGTCAGACTAGGAAAAAAGAAAAGAAGAGAAAAAGAAAGAAAAGAAAGAAAGAAAAGAAAAGAGAAAAAGAGAAATTTTCGAGATTTAGGAATTTCGAAAATTACAGAAAATCTCGAGAATTCGAAAACCCGAGAATTACGAGAATCGGTAAGAAATCCCAGAAAGTGTTAATTTATTTAAATAATTTATTTATTTAAATAATTATGAAAAAATTCTAAATTTTAGAATTTAATTTTCAAAAAATTTCCTTGATGACCGAGATGACGAAATCGGGGGAGGTGAACACGGGCGCGACGAACGAGGCAATCGTCGACCCAGGACAGGTAAGGGATGCATGTGCAGCACTGTATGGATATTCAGTCTGCATGCTTTTAAATTATAAATTATTTTATGAAAATGTTGTGATGCTTCATCAGCTGAAAATTTTTGATGATGTACTGGCTGAGATTATAAACTGTATTTTTTGTGCAGGAGGCTAGCTAATCGGCAGCCGTTATACTGTCGAAAAATTATCGAAAATTACCGAAAATTTCTAAAAAACTATAGAAAATCATAATAATGATTTTATTACACAAAAAAGGATTTTCAACCACGAAAATCGAGAAAATGAATATTTTCATAAAAACATGAATAAAATGAAAGTGATTTTAAAATATTCATGTTTTCGAGAATGGTGATAATGAAATCACCGAAAATTATCTTCGAGAATGGTGATAATGAAATCACTGAAAATTCTTTTGATATGTAAATTACACGTAATACGAGATGAAAAATGAAAGGAAATAAAGTGAATATTTTTATTTATATTTCTTAAATATTCACTAAATGGTTTTATAACCTTTATGGTTTTAAATTATGAAATTATATATATTTTTATAAATTCCACAAAGGTTTATTGATGATGAAAAATACGGTTTAGAGACTAGATGGCATCCTATCATGCTGATATGTGATATGTGATATGTAACATGTAATATATGATATATGATATGTAGTCCCGGCCGACACCTGATCAGTGATCCGCCGAGGACAATTATAGAATATGGCCATAGATCTGACATGATGATTTTATACCCTTCGGGGTCTATAGCATGATATGAGTAACAACCCAGTGGATGGGCTGGGCGTGGCTTAGTCTCCATATATGAAAATGTTTTATATGATATGTGATATGTGAAATGTAAATGTTTTACATGAAATGTGACAAGTTAAATGGAAGTGATTTACAGCATTTTATATAATGCTTTTTACGGTACTGATTTGAGTACTATGAAATGATTTTCATATGATTTGTGATATGAATATGTAATATGTTTTCAAAAAGGAAAAAGGAGGAAAATAAATCTAATGTTCTTATTTTTAAATTTAATATTAGATTTAAATGCTTTATATGTTATACGAAAAAGATTTAATAGCTTATTTGCTATTTAAAGTACTGTACTAATTATGATTGTACAGTAAAATATGAAATGAGTTTAAATGAGAATAATGATGATTTAACTAATATTCTTTTCAAAGAATATATGAATATTAGTTACTTTATTTAAATGCTTTATTTCAGAAAAGCATTATTTTAAAAAGAATATGAAAATGATAAGGAATAAAAAGGAAAATGATTTAAATTTCAAACGAAAAGAAATATTACTCTCTACAGTTGCTTCTAGGTTTCAGGACAAGATAGGTATTTCAAAATACCTACCTTACTCCATCCGGATCCTTAGCCGACTGTAGTATCCTTCCTACATGCGAGCCTAGAGCCCATAGGAAAAATGAAAAAGTTTTTCAGCATATAGATAGCTGAGTATCAAGTGAGGCATATAATTCCCTTTCTGAGCCGTGGTTTGCTTACCCCTTAATTTTAACATTTCAGGTTTTCGAAGACTGAGAATTTGACACCCAAAGGATTTCGGCTGCGCATTTGGGGACGATGCGATAACTTGATTTATTTAATAAGGTATGATCATTTATTTTATGTATTTAGACTTACTTACAGTACTACTTCTTTAGAATTAAGATAGGGGATGTAATTCACATTATTATTTTATATGAAATTGTTTAGATGTAAAAGAAAAGTAAAGTATCGCAGACAGCCCAACCAAATAAGATGTATAGAATAAGGTGAAAAATAGGGTCACGGGCTGTAACAGCTTCAACTCTTATACACCATTCTATAATTCATAAATCCAATAATTAAAAATTTACGGGTGGAATTTCATTCAATCTTTATTTAATTCCACTAAGTAATTTATTTTTGCTATAAAGCATTTACAATATGGTGTATAGTGTTATAAAATCGGGTCTCACAGTTATTGATGGTATAAAGGACGTAATATGTGTATAATGGTCCCAATTATTTTATCCCACTTACACTTAGATTACGGAAGCGACCCGAAATGTTTATAGTGGAAAGTTGCAGGATGATTAGCCCTGCTATTGATTTTAAGGGTTTGAATTAAAAGTGTATTGACGGGATGTTTATTAAGGGATTATTGGATATTATGAAAAGTAATATGATTACTGAAAATGACTGAGGAAGTGATTAGTACATTTGATGAAACCTAATCAGTATGGTTAATTCTGGTTCTATATATTCATACTGTTTCTGAAGTATCAAACAAATATTTATAGAACTGGAATATTTTGAAATATGTTTTACAGAAATGGTGTATTATATGGAGTATTATAAAATTGGAAAATATGTATAAGGACTGAAAAGTGACGATAAGAGAAGAGGAAGATGACAGCTAACCTGAGTTCATTAAATGAAAATGATTTTAAAATGAATTACTGTAATAAATCAGTTAGCTGTGAAATGTATTAATGAAATTATTATACTAGATACAGCATACTAGTTAAGATTAATAATGCTGTGAAATATGAGTAAATAAGTGAATTAAGGTGGAGTATGTGTTGGAATGAATTGAATACTAAGTATTTCTGCCTTGAGGAAATATAGCAAAATAATAGGACATATAGATGAATGTCCAAAAAGGGTAAGAGATATGAATTTAAAAAGTATCGGATGTTATTCCTGATAAATTTTCAGAGTAATATAGATGGGAGAGATCGAGTTAATATTGACTCGATTGTTAATATGAAATTTATTTCTAAGCTTATATCGGAAAACATAGAAGAATCCGAAAAGCTTAAGAAAACAACTCTGAAAAGTATGTGGATAATGAAATTCACTTATATGGATGTAAAGGATGGAAATACAGATGATGTGATTTATGGATGAATTAAAATGGTGTATTAAATTCTTAGTAATTAATAAAGTTCTTACTAAGAACGAATATTCATCTGTATAGAATTGATGCTTTATTTGATTTAATCAGAGATGTATATGGAGTCTATAAGACCTATCTCTGTATAAGGTGTCATCAAATAAAAGTTGGAGATTGATGTCCATAAGATAATATTTAGAACTCGACATGAATTTTACGAGTTTCTATTGAGATTTACAAGGTTAATGAAATACCTTGTGAGGTATATAAGCCTAATGAATGAGGTTTTTAAAACCATACATGGATGAAGTGTAAATAGTGTTCACTAATGAGATATACCGATATAGTCTAAAGCACTAATGGAACATGAGCAGCACTTAGTATGACCCTCTAGACTCTCAAAGACTGTGAACTATATGTTAAGTTCGGCAGATAAGAGAATGGGCTAGACTGTATCTCTTTCTGAGATAGATGATCTCGAATGACAGAGTGACAGAGAATTTGTCTATGATGGAGAGATAATGATTGAGATACAAAATTACTGGGTCTAGCTAAATATTATTGCCAGTTTATAAAAGAGTTATGGGGCTAGCTACTCTATAGATGTGACTTATAATTAAAGAAGTTAAAGTCGGTGGATGAATAAGTGTAGAGATGGTATTCAAAATGTTAAAAGATGTTAACAGTGGAGTACTGTACCACTAAAGAAAAGCCGATTGAAGTGATGAGAATGAAAAGATGAAAATGTAATAAGAAGATAAGTACATGATGATGAGGGAACACGAATATGAAGCAGTTCCTGAATTTAAGACTGAAAGTGATTTCACTTTGGTTATCACATGATTATGGCTAGATGGAAGATTGAGCCGTATGCGAAAGATGAAATTTAACCATACTCAAAGGAGTAAAATAGATTATTTACATTATTTACTGCCAGTCGTGTAAATAGGAAATTGTTATATATATATATATATCCACACATTGGAATGGTGGAATTATATGGATAATGTGGTGACGAAATTGATGATTTTATTAGTCACCTATGGAATTTAAATGATGAAAAGATTACATTCTCAGGTATATTCTAAAACTCGAGTGATATTGAGTATACCATAAGGATAAGAGATGTAATGATAATACAGTATGAAAAGAGATATAAAGAGAAAAGGATTGTCTCATGATTCATGTACTATAAGAGATAATTAACAGTAAAGTCTGCAATAAGGTGCAGCCTTGATGAAATAAATGTGAAAATGAATATTGGGGATAATAATGAAGAGTCTAAAAGAGATATGATGATATGGAAGTAATTAAGGACTGATTGTCTAATCACCCTTCCATTATCAGACTCTTAGATTCTTTAGTGCCCTAGTCGATATATGTTTATGAAACGATGAGAAAGTATGTGAAGTTCCAGTGAGCATACGTATGATGGGAATCTCGGATTTGCTATATGTTTATGGGAAATAGAAAAAGGCCTTGAGATTCCAAATTTATTGATAGCATCGCTCCGAACTGATGTAAATATCTGAGTGTAGTATGGAAACGCTTGAAGATATGCTGAGAGAGCGGATGCACGAGATTTAAAAGCTACTGGGACAAGTACATACTACTGATTAAATCATTCAAATGATAGTTACTAAACTATATCGACTTGTCACCAAATGAGAAAGATGGATGAGAAATAATGTGAATCATATGTTGTGCAAAAAGAATGGAAATTGAGAACTCTCAATGTAATAAAGAAATTCTTTAAGAGTGTAAATATATGGTGAAAAACGATATGTAGTGGTCTAGAAGTGATTTTGATGTTAAAAGTAGCTAGCAGTATGATTTGAAAGATGATCAAGAGGTTAGGAAACAATAAGCATACAGGATGGTACCACCTTTTTACGTAAGTGAAATTCAGAGGACCGAATTTTTTTAAGGTGGGGAGGATGTGATAACTAGGAATTTTGTTATTTTTGGTATTAATTAAAAGAAAATTTAATTTTAATGTAAATAAATGAATGAAAGTAAATAAATAAATTTATTTACGAGATGGGAATATTGTTGGAATTCTCGAAATTGATGAAGTGATGAAGTGATGAAATTGAGGAATTTATTTTGGATATTAAGAAATCCAAAAATAAAAAAAAATAAAAATATGTATATTATTATACATTTTGTATATATAAATATATATGAAATATATATTATTTTAAATTAAAGTGTATAGATATTTATATAAAATTATATACAAAATATATATCTATATACATTAATATAGTATATTTATATATATAAATATAATTATATTTAATTTACTTATATTTATAAATATAAATATATAAAAAAGAAAAGAAAAAGGGAAACAGAATCAGGATACCTGACCCCATTCTCTTCTGTTACAAACAGAGGAGAGGAACCTAAGGCAGCCGACCCCGTCGACTGAAAGGAAAAAAGAGAGAGAGCGGAAAGAGACCGGTGAGCTGAGGAGAGGAAGAGAAGGCGACCAGCAATGGGAAAGGAAAGGGAAAGGAGGAAGCGAAGCGAAAAACGAAAACAGCGAAGGGAAAAGATAAAAAATGGAAAACGGCGGTGCTGGCCAATTCGGGCACCGCCACTGCTGCCTTCGATGCCGGCGAGGTCAGGCCAAGCGAAAGGAATGGCCAACGGTGAAGGAAAAGACAGAAAAGAGGGAGAAAAGAGGAGGAAAAAAGAGCCGAACCGCCGCTCCAGATCCGTCACCTCCGCCGTCGATCTGGGGAAACGGAGACCAAAAACGGCGTCGTCACAACTCCAGCAAGCTTGGGAAGGGTTGAACCGATGGTGATGGAGGCCGACGGTGGCCGAACTGGCGAGCTGAGGTGAACCGGCCGAACCAGTTCAGACCAGAAAAAGAAAAAGAAAAAGAAAAAGAAAAGGAAAAAGAAAAGAAAAAGAAGAAAAGAGAAAAAGAAAAAGGAAAAAGAAGGAGGAGGAAAAAGAAAGAGAAAATAGGTAGGAAGATTATTAGAATTTTATTATTATTATTTTATAGAATAATTTTATAAAATTCTAAATTGAGTATGGAATTGAATTTGTAGAAAATCATACTCAGTGATCAGAGATTGATAGAAATCGGGAGAAGTGGACTACGGGCGCGATGTAGTGAGGAAGTCGCCAACCCGGAATAGGTAAGGGAGGCATGTGTAGCCTGTAAGGATATTCAGTTGCATGATTTAATTATGCAAAATCTTATTGAAAATGTTGTGGTGATTCATCGGTTGAAAAAAAAATGTGGTGATTGACTGGCTGTAAATATAAACTGTCTTTTCTGTGTAGGGAGACTAGTCAATCGGCAGTCGTTATGCTGCAAAAATTTTTTTGAAAATTTCATAAAATCATAATAAATGATTTTATTTCACAAGAAAGATTTTCAACCACGAAACCCGAGAAATTGATTATTTTTTATAAAACACGAATATATTGAATTCTATTTTTAAAATATTCATGTTTTTGAGATCGGTGATAATGAGATCACCGAAAATTCTCCTGATATGTGAAGTACATGTAACATGAAAAGGAAGATGAAAAGACATAAAGTGAATATTTTATACATATTTTCTTAAATATTCACTAAATGATTTATATAACCTTTATGGTTTTAATTATGAAATTAATTATTTTTATAAATTCCATAAAGGTTTATTAATGATGAAAAACTCGGTTTTGAGACTAGTTGGCCCCTCTATCATGCTCATTCGTGATGTGTGATATGTGATATGTGACATGTGATATGTGATATGTGATATGTTTAGTCCCAGTTGACACCTGATCAGTGATCCACCGAGGACGATTATAGACTATGGCCATAGATCTGACATGATTATTTCTATACCTTCGGGTATTATAGCATGATATGACTCAGTGATTGCCTCAGTCTCCATATATGATATGTGATGTGTAAAATGAAAATGTTTTATATGACATGTGACATGTAAAAATAATATGTTTTATATGACATGAGGAAAAATCAAAATGATTTACAGCATTTTTACATAATGCTTATTACGATACTGATTACAGTACTGCATGATGATTTTTCAAAAGACATGTAATATGAATATGTGATATGTTTTCAAAGGGGAAAGAGGAGGAAAATAAATCTAATATTCTTATTGTAATTTCTTAAATTGAATATTAGATTTAAATGATGTATATGTTATACGAAAAGGATTTAATAGCTTATTTTGCTATTTAAAGTACTGTACTAATTATAAATTGTATAGTAAAATACGAAAAGAATTCAAAAGAGAATGATGATAGTTTCAACTAATATTTATCTAAAAGAATAGATAAATATTAGTTATTTTGTTTAAATGCTTTAAATTCATAAAAGCATAAGATGAAAATGATGCGAAATGAAAGGAAAAGGATTTAAATTTCAAACGAAATTTATTACTCTCTACAGTTGCTTATAGGTTCCGGACAAGACAAGTATTTCAAAATACTTGGCTTACTCCATCCAGATCTCTAGCCGACTGTGGTATTCTTCCTACATGTGAGCCTAGTATACTTATCGAAAATTTAAAGAAAAAGTTTTTCAGCATATAGATAGCTGAATATCAAAAGTTGCATATAACTCCTTTACTGAGCCGTGGATTGCTCACTTCCTCTTTTTAACATTTCAGATTTTCAGTGACTGTGAGATCTGACATTTGAGGATTTTGGTTGTGCAATTGGATATACTGTGACAACTGAATTAATTGCATAATGTACAATCATTTATTTTGTCACAGCCCGTGACCCTATTTTTCATCTTATTCTTTACATCTTATATGGTTGGACTGTCTGTGATACTTTACTTTTCTTTTACATATACACAATTTCATATTAAATTATAATATGAATTACATCCCATATCTTAATTCATAAGGAAGTAGTACTGTAGATAAGTCTAAATACAGAAAATAAATGATCATACCTTATTAAATAAATCAAGCTGTCGCATCGTCCCCAAATGCGCAGCCGAAATCCCTTAGGTGTCAGACTCTTAGTCTTCAAAAACCTAAAATGTTAAAATTAAGGGGTGAGCAAACCACGGCTCAGTAAGAGAATTATATGTATACTTGATATTCAGCTTCCTATATGCTGAAAATCTTTTTCATTTTTCCTATGGGCTCTAGGCTCGCATGTAGGAATGATACTACAGTCGGCTAGGGATCCGAATGGAGTAAGGTAGGTATTTTGAAATACCTATCTTGTCCCGGAGCCTAGAAGCAACTGTAGAGAGTAATAAATTTCTTTTCGTTTGAAATTTATATCCTTTTACCTTTTCATTTCATATCATTTTCATATTCTCTTCAAAATAATGCTTTTATAAAATAAAGCATTTAAATAAAGTAACTAATATTCATATATCCTTTGAAAAGAATATTAGTTAAATTCTCATCATTCTCATTTAAATCTCATTTCATGTTTTACTGTACAACCATAATTAGTACAGTACTTTAAATAGCAAAATCCGCTATTAAATCCTTTTCGTATAACATATATATCATTTAAATCTAATATTCAATTTAAAAGCTAAATAAGAATATTAGATTTATTTTCCTCCCCTTTCCTTTTTGGAAAACATATCACATATTCATGTCACATATAGTCTAATATTCAACTGAAAATCATAGTAAGAATATTAGACTTATAACCTCTTTTCCTTTTGAAAACATATTACATATTCGTATCACATATCATATGAAATCATCTCGTAGTACTAAATTCAGTACTGAAATAAGCATTTTGTAAAATGCTGTACATCTCTTTCATTTAACTTGTCACATATCATGTAAAACATTTACATTTCACATATCACATATCATATAAAACATTTTCATATATGGAGACTGAGGCACGCCCAGCCCTTCCACTGGGTCGTTACTCGTATCATGCTATAGACCCCGAAGGGTATAAAATCATCATGTCAGATCTATGGCCATAGTCTATAATTGTCCTCGGCGGATCACTGATCAGGTGTCGGCCGGGACTACATATCACATATTACATGTCACATATCACATATCAGCATGATAGGATGCCAACTAGTCTCAAAACCATATTTTTCATCATCAGAAAACTTTTATGGAATTTATAAAAATAATAATTTCATAATTACAACCATAAAGGTTTTATAATAAATCAAGTGATTATTTAAGAAAATATTTATAAAATATTCACTTTTTCCCTTTTTCATCTTTCATTTCATATTACGTATAATTCATATATCGAGAGAATATTTAGAAAACTTTTATAAAATATTCTCTTTATCCCTTTTTCATTTTCCATTTCATATCACATATAATTCATATATCGAGAAAATTTTCGGTGATCTCATTATCACCAATTCCGAAACATGAATATTTAATAATCACTTTCATTTTATTCATGTTTTTATGAAAAATATTCATTTTCTCTATTTTCATGGTTGGAAATCGTTTCTCGTGAAATAAAATCATTTATTATGATTTTATGAAATTTTCTAGAAATTTTCAATAATTTACGATAATTTTTCGGCAGTATAACGGCTGCCGATTGGCTAGCCTCCTGCACGAAAAATACAGTTTATAATTTCAACCGGTACTTCACCACAATTTTCCAACCAATCATTCATTGCAATATTTTCATAAATATTTTCATAAAATATTTCATAATTAAAATCATGCAGACTGAATATCCTTACAGTGCTGCACATGCATCCCTTACCTTTTTCGGGTCGGCGATCGCCTCGTTCGTCGCGCCAGTGTTCACCTCGCCCGATTCCATCGGCTCGATCATCGAGGGAATTTTCTGGAAATTAAAATTCTAAAATTTAGAATTTTTTCCAAATTTATTTAAATAAATAAATAATTTAAATAATTTATCACTTTCCGGGATTTCTTACCGATTCCCGTAATTCTCGATTTTTCGAATTCTCGGGATTTCCCGTAATTTCCGAAATTCTCCTTTTTCTCTCTCTTTCTTCTTTTTCCTCTTTTCTTTCCTTTTTTTTTTCTTTTCTTTCCTTTCTCTTTCTTTTCTTTTTCTTTTCTTTTTTCCTCTTTCCTTTCCCGTCAGACCGGTTTAGCCTTCTTCCTCGCCGATTCTTCACCGGCGGCCGGTTCTCCGGCGGTTCACTGGCTCCTCAGCTAGCCGACGGCACGGAGAAGCTACCGGTGCCCTCCGTTTGCCTTGGATCGTCGGCACGGCGGCAGATCAAGTCGATTTTCCTTCGGTGTCTTCCGCCTCTTCGCCGGCCTTCCTCCGCCGTTCTCCGCCCCAACGGTAGCCTCCATCCTCTTCCTCTCCCTCCGGCGATGCTTCGGTGGCAGTGGCGGTGGCCAATTCCGCCGGCACCGCCAGATCCTCTTTCTCTTTTCCTCTCGACTTCCGCCAGAATTTCCTTCTGTTTCTTTCCGTTTTCCTTCCTCGGGCCGCCGTCGTTTGCTTCTCCTCTCGCCGGCGACTCCACTCTCTCCTCCTCTTTTCCCTCGCTCGGTCGGCGGTGGCAGCTGTTGCTACCGCCGGTCTCTGCATTTGGCTTCGACAGAAACGGGATCCCATTTCCCGTTTCTGTTTCAATTTCATTTCTTTTTTTTTTATACTTTAATTATAATTATACTTATAACTATATTATAAATATAATTATATTATTTTATTATATAGTACTTTGTACTATATATTATATAAATATATATTATACATTAATAATATATATATTTACACATAAAAAATGTATATTTTCATATACTTTAAATTAAATAACATTTATATATATAAATGTAATAATAAAATATATATTGTATTTACAATATATATATTTTTCTTTCTCAATTTCTTATTTAATTTGGATTTCCATTTATCCAAATTAAATTTCCTCTTTCATTATTTTCCATAATTTCCAATTTGTCTATTTTCTTCAATATTTATTTCCAATATTTGTAATTTCCAATAAATGGAAAATTTACGGTTATCACATATTTTCTGTATTTAGACTTATTTACAGTACTACTTTCTTGTGCATTAAGATAAGGGATGGAAATGATCTTATCATTTCATATGAAATTGTTTTTATGTAAAAGAAAAGTAAAGTATCGCAAACAGCCCAACCAAATAAGATGTATGGAAAAACATGAAAAATGTGATCACAGGCTATGACAGAACCCCCTTCTTATGGCCATTTCATGATTTTTCAACCTTTGCTTTCTTTCTTGTTTTCAATCTATCCCACGTTGTCCACGTGAGCATCTTTTGACCTATTCTTGCATGAACATGCCAATTTCCTATTCTTCCATGTCCAAACCAAACTCCCCTGTCACTAACCAAATTTTGGTTCTTCATCATTCCAAGTTTTCAAGCTTCCTATTTATCTCATCTAATTTCCTTTAACCATTTTACATCATCTTCCTACAATTTCTAGCCCAATTTCTTTATTGTTCTCATCTATGACAACTTCTCTTCTTGTTTCAATTTCCATATTCTAACAAGATTTAACTAAAAACAACACTATAATCATGCTTCTCATATGAAGAAACATAGGAATCCATCATTTATTATCAAGGAAACCATGAAAATCTAATTTGCTTACCTTGACTGAATGACACTCCTCCAAGCCAGAATTGTTTTCTGTTTCAATTTCAGCCCCTCTTTTTGGCTTTCTTGGCTATTCAATTGATAGATGAAGGTTGATGGTGAAGGCTTAGATGCTTAGGTATCATGTATGTATAATTTTTGCTGCTTTTCCTTAGATTAACAGAAGCTAAACAAAACCCAAAATGCAATATAAAACCAATGGCTCGTAGACAACAGGGGATCGGTGAGGAAGACAATATTTTGCTGAAGTTTTTTGTTTCTTTAGTCTTCTTTTATTCAAGGCAACCAATAGGAAGTTGCCACTTAGTTTCTTATCTCTTTTCCCTCATGATTTCATGTCTTATTTGCATTAAAAACTGAAGATTTTGGTAGCCAAAAAGGAATGGCTAAGAGAGTTTGCTTGTCATTCGGTCTTGACCCTTCTCTCTCTCCTTTTGTAATTTCATCCAATGGAAATTAATCACAAGTCAAGTTGATCCTTTCTTCCCCTTTAATATGATTTAATTGTATTTTTTTTTTCACTATAAAAATTTGCAATTCACCAGCCTTTAAATGGCTAAACCTAAATGGTACCATAGCGCCAGAAAGTGATGTGAAAGTCCACCTTTTGCTGCACCATTTCTTGACTTCCTTCTCTTCTTATTGTAGACTTCATCCAATAAAAATTAACCTCATGGTATTTCTATCTTCTCTTCCTTTTTGTACTATTTGTTTTGCATTTTATTCTATGAATTTTATGGTCAAATCCTTTAAATTTCCAACTGTAAATATCGGTAGCACTTGGCTGCATATTTTTTGACTTTTCTTTGCCTCTTTTGATAGCTATTTCAGCCAATAAAACTCCACTATATATCCAATTAATAATTCCCTCTTTATCTATTCTTATTCACCTCATCTTTCCACCAAGATTGGTCTCACAAATTTGCTTCCAGCCGTGTATACTAGTATCCATAAGTGGCGTGGAAGCCGACTCTTCTTTGCTACACAACTTAAGTTTTGTTTCTCCGTTCTTTGTATATTCCATCCAACCAAAACACATCACATGATCAATAAATAATTCCTTTCTCTTATAAATGTATTTATTGCTATTTGATACCATGAAAATAATACTTCCATTCTAAATTTTCTGATTTCAATTCATATACACCATATTATAAATTATAGTTCCAATAATTCCATAATTCAAAGTGGAAATTCATACTCAATATTTATTTAATTCCACTAAAACACTATCAATCATATACAAATATGGTGTACAGTGTTATAAAATCGGGTCTCACAGTTAACTTACTTTATTTCTTATTAAGTGTTTAAAACATAATTACTATTAAATTATATTCTTTTCCAAATTATATTCCAATTTCTATACTATAATCTTAATACTTTCTTTTTAATTTCCTATGTTCTATTTTATTAATTCTTATAATTAATTTATTTTATTTCTTATTAAATATTACTAAAATATAATTACAATAAATTGTATTTTTTTTTCAATTTTAGTTCCACATTCTATCTTTATTCCTTATTTACTATAATTCCATAATTAACAAATATTAACAATTACATCATTTTTTTTAACTTAGGAATTATTTCTACTTACGTAATATATTTAGGATACACTTATTTGTACTTAAAATTACACTAATTTCGTCCTCTAATGTCATCATTCTAGGGTCTTACTTTGATTTGGACAGAGAAAGTCATGGTGGGGCCCTCACCAAGTACCTCTCTGAACCTTATCGATCAGACCCTTCATTTAAATATTTGAAAAATCGATATTTTCTTTTAAATTCCCACACTCTGTAACTATTATCGAATATGAGAAATTTGGGGTCCTCACAAATTAAGCATGATTAAGATACTAAATGGCATTAAAGTTGATTGTATGACATAAGTGTACGTTAGGCTTCGGTGTAACGCATTACGGTAATTTCACAATTTCGGTGTAATTTTGTGATATGTTAGTAAAGTGTGAATGGTTAAATGACCAGTGTAGTTGGTTCATGAAAAGCCCATAAGAATGGTACACTTAGTCAATATGCCCTTTTAGTGCGCTAAGCATAAGTGAAGTGTAGACGTGCTAAGTGTTTTCCAGTTACACTTACCATATGAAATTAAGTATGTTATGTGATTTTGTAATGAATTTCATCGTTTGAAGGAGCACTACAACTTTCAGCCAAAGTGTTGGAACGAGTGCTAGAAATTAAGAGTGCTCTGTGAATTGGGGTGGTGTAGAAGTTGAGCTTTGATTTCAAGGTTTGAGGAAAAAACTGCTAAGAATCAAGGTAAGTGGATTAAGTAAAGTTTCACTAGTATCATCTCGTAGGAGATGTTTAATTTTTATAAATAACTTACATAGTTTTCGAAGTTAAGCACCGCAATGCTATTGCTTGGATTATTAAGGTAAGATATAAGGTATGATCGGATTGCAAAATCTAGATGATAGTTAGGCCGACTTTGAAAACTATGTTTTATGATTTGTGTGTTGCGACTGACCAAGCTTGCTTGTTGTGTGAAATAAATGTTCAAGTGTTAAGTTATTGCATGAATCATATCTATTTATTTTGTTTAGGCTAAGTGTAAGTGTGCATGGTTTGCATTAAAATCTTACTAGGTAACCATGCAAAGTGCGTAGAGGTACTCCATTTATGCATAAGTGAATTCACACAACATGTTTTGACTCGAACTGTTGTATGCATAAAATTTGTAATATTTGGCATTACGCTTTAGTTTGAAAAGCATAGTTCTAAACTAACTTTGTAACAAAAAGCTTTTATACATATTTGGAAACCTCAGAAAGGTTTTGATCCATGTTTTAAAAAATTATGACCCCAACAGGCATAATGGTGTCCCTTTGAATTTTGACAATACATTCTATCATGCTGAGTTAAGTTTTGATAAATAATCTGTTTTCTAAACTTAAAGGTTTCAATCAGTATTTAGTAATCCATTTTCTGAACTTAATGGTTTCAATCAGTATTCAATAATCCGTTTTCTAAATTGAAAGGTTTCAATTAGTACTCAGTAATCCGTTTTCTGAACTTAAAGGTTTCAATCAATATTCATTTCCTAAATTAAAGGTTTTCAATCAGTACTCAGTTTTCTGTTTTGTATTTGATTTTGGGCAGATCCATTGACCTTCAGGTCACTCAAAGCCTATTGAGCTTCGCTCTAGGTTCCATTACCTATCTATCGAGCTTTGTGCTCTAAACCTTCAGTATCAGTATCTGCGCCTGACAAACCTTGTGCCCTAGGCATTATCAGGCTTCTCTGGAAAACCAGCCGACAAGTTCCAGCTCCCAACTATGTAGTAGGATTGGAGTAACTCTTTGGCCATAGGTATTGTGTTGCTTGCAACACTTATCCATCACTAGCTAGGATAGACATCAGTATAAGTATCAATTATTAGGGATCTTTGCCTACATCTTATCAGTATCAATTTTCAATGATTTGAGGCTTTATGCCAAACCTTATCAATATCATTCTGATTTCAGTTTTAGTTCTGTATTTGAGGCCTTATGCCAAACTTTATCAGTATTCATTTTGGATTTCAGTTTCAGTTCAGTATTTAAGACTTTATGACAAGCATGATCAGTATATGTTTTCATTTCAATTTTAGTTTAGTGATTAAAGGCTTTGTGCCTAAACTTTATATGTTCTAATTTTAGCATCAGTTTTCAGTATTTTGAGGTATTTTGCCTAACTCCATTGAGTATTTATTTTCATAAGATTATTTGTTTTGAATTCAGTGCATAGTTATCGTGTTTTCAAACTCATATGCATAGCGATTGTGATTTGAACTCATGCGCATAGTTACTGTGTTTTAAACTCATGTGCATGGTAACCGTGTTACGACCTCATGTGAATAGTTATCATGTTTTAAACTCATATGCATAGTAATCGTGTTTTGAACTCATGTACATAGTTATCGTGTTTTAAACTATGTGCATAGTAATCGTGTTTTGAACTCATGTGTATGATGATCTTGTTTTGAACTCGATGCACAGTAGTTGTGTTTAAACTAAGCATATTAGAAAACTACTTTGTTATTTGTATCAGTTTTCAACTTTTTGAGACTTTATCCCGTAACTTATTGATTTTTCAATTTTAGTATGATTATCAGTTTTAAACTTAATGCATCTAAAAATCTGTTTTGTTATCAGCATTTGGTTTTAGAATTTATAAGCTTTAGGCCTAACTTTATTAGTTATTGGTTCAGTACATTTACCTATTTTGAACAATGTGTTTAAGGAATTGTTTTTATAGCAGCATCGATTTTTGTATTCGAGGCTTACGCATAAAGTGATCAGTAATCTATTTTGAAAGAAGTACATAGTGATTTAGTTTTGAGCAAATACATTGTGAATCTGTTTTGAACTATGCATATAGGATCGGTTTTGAACTAAGCACATTACCTATTGTAGTGTTATGTATTCTGTTAACATTGTAGAATTCTGACGAGTGATTTTGTCCTTTCAGTATCATGTTGAAGCTCAAGGAAATGAGGTACCTAAGGTATCCTTCTGACTAATACCCCGTATAGCCTCAACCTTGAAGAATGAGTCCAGATAGATAGATCCAGCATTGGGACATAATACCATGTATACGTATTCCTTTATTTTTTGTTCATGCATACACAGGCATATAGATCGACATGAGCCTAGCATGTATTTACTTAAACTACTTACTGAGCTGTGGTTTGCTCACCCCTTTCGCAGATCATACGAGTTAGAGTTCCCGTTTAAATATCTGTGTGGGCCATCAAGGACTATACCAAGCCTAAGTACATACCAGCGTCCTTTGAGCATTCTTTCACTATTTTTCGAGGTATACAAATGGTGTATTATTTTGTTTGCATGCACATTCTATATAGTTTACATAGTATAGTGTGTTTGCATCATGGGATGTAACTTTGGATCGTTTTAATTTATTTTGAGAGTGATATTATGATCGAGTGTGATATGATGATCGAGTGTGATCTTGAATTTGATGTGCATGTGATAATTAATTATGGATATTAGAAATGTTGACATGATAATTATTTGATGAATTACACATATGATGTGATTGTGTGGTTAGCAGAATTGATTTGGTATGATTGGATTATGATAAGTGGTAACGTTTTATAGGTTCTTTATCTGGGAAAATCTCTAAATATAAAAGGGGATATTTTCAATCTGATTTTTAGGCAAGATTATGTTATGGAATAAAAATGATCATTATATGCCTTAGAAAGTCATTTAACTCGCCTTTGGATCAAAGAATAAGTTAGTAAAGTTGAATCGAAACGAAAGGGATAAGTGAAAATCGTTTAGTGACTACACTAACACCGAATACAAACATAAATCGAAAAGGAAAAATTTAGTTCATAAATTTGGTAAGTAGAATAAGTGTAAGTGTTAAATGTACGTCACGGCCTTTGGGTCGTGACATTGAGAGGGTAAAATATTGATCTCTGGGGTTCAATATACTTGTGGTCCGAATTTCAGCTCAATTGAAGCTCAATTGGGCACACCTAAGAACAAGTGCTAACAAATTTAATAATGATGATTTTGTCCATAGCTAAATTTAACATATTTAGATACTGGCAAATGTAGTTCGACTTTTGATCAATAGATTGCTATAGTCAAACCCTCAAGTGATGATGTTAAATCCTATTTTAACGTAATTAACAAGTTCACTCAAAAAGCCAAAAACAACGCAAATGAGCGTTGAGGGTATTTTGGTAATTTGACCACCCTTGACCTTCCACCTCTAGCGAAAAGTCAAAAGTTTGACTCTTTCGTGTTTGGATAACTAAGAATTAATGAATTAATGCCTTAGTAAGTTTAGTTACCAACCAAACAAGGCCTTAGGAATTTATGGAATTTTAAAGGGATAAAGTGGTAATTTAATGAATAAGACTTTTTTAAATATATATTAGATATCTTAAAGCCTAAAATATCATCATCTTCATTAAGTGGCTGGCCAGGAGAGAAGAGGAGAGAGAAAATCCTAAGCTTTCATGGTTTTAGAAGGAGAAAGTAAAGAAAAAACCTACCTACAAGCCCCAAACTGAAAAACACACTAAATAAAAAGTTATTCTACTCGATAAACTCTACCACATATTGTAAATTGTGTTGTTGAAGAAGCCATTTGGAGGGTAAAAATCTACCTTAAAATTTCTGTCATAATGAAGGTAAGAGAGAGAAATTTCAATACTTGTTCAATTTGACATATGTGATAGATCTATAGTTGTTAAGCATGTTTGCGGCATTAGATCGAAACAAAACCAAGTGTAAGATACCTTAAAGTTTCGATCAAGTAAGGTTCATAGGGTCAAGTTGCTTTGATCCATGCCAAATTGACATATGTTAGTGTATTAATGATAAAGAACACATTTGTGAAGTTAGAATTGAAAAAGAAAGTGTTTTGACACTAGTTGTAGTGTTACTCTAAGTATGAAGTAGACCGAAAATGTTGTTGTATGCTGTCATTAGAAAGATTATTGAGTGTTCCAAATACTTTGTAAAAGAAGTATTGACATTTGACAATGTTTGGATTGATTTCTACAGCTTCAAAGTGTATTGGGTTTATAGGCTTGCCTAGTGATTTTGGTGCCAAGATTTGCTATCACAACGTGATTTGGGGTAACGAACATATATAGAAGGCCTATGATGATATCATGATTCCATTTGATTGGTATTGGTTTAATGAAAATGAAATGAAGTTGGTTGATAATGTTTTGAAGTTGGAACCGTTAATGATTTGATTGGTTTTGGCTTTGTAACGAATTGAAGTTTTGGAAATGATCTAATTTGAAAGTATAGCTTATGAATGATATAGAATGGATTGATGATTGAAGAAATGCTTATTGAATTGTGGTTTTGGTGAAATGTGTTTAAAAGTGCAAGAAGTTTTGAAAATGGTACCATTACGTTGTCGAAATTTTGAAAATGAAACAATGATGTTTAGAATGGATTCTAGTTGGAGGTAGCTGATTGCCTTAATGTAACCAGTTAACTGCCCATGCTCAGAATAGCTGCATTTTTGGCTATTGACTGAAAACCAATCAACTGCCCTAAATGACTAGTCAATTGCCTCTAACTCAGTAGCTTATTGTTTGAAAACCTATTGACTGCTTAAGGAAGCAATCTACTGTATTTTACACAAAATGTTTTTGTTGTGCAGGGCAGTCGACTGCCCCAAAAGAGCAGTCATTCGCTCTATGTCAAAATCGTATTGGTTTTGAGAAAGTGTTTGGTGAAGCAATGGTTTAAAAGAAATTAACGCTTTTTGAAAGGTTTTAATATTTATTGATCATTTTGAAATCATTGGCTTTTGATAAGGAATTATGATTTTTAGAGTGAGTCATTGGATCATAAGATTGGTATTGATTTAAAGGTATACGTTTCGGAAAGTATTGGTTTGATTTATACGATTGGAAATTTATGAACGTACTAAAATATTTTCGATAATGGATTTCATCGAAACGATTGAATAGATTTTGTAGTTTGAAGGAATAAAATTGTTAAAGTTATTGAAGGAAAGGAAACGTTATGGGATTGGTTAATGATTATAAAGGGTTAATGATTGGACGTCATAGATCATATCGAAAGTGTTGGATTTGAAACTATGGAAACAACATAAAATTGAAAATGAAAGGACATTATATAGGCATGCATTCAGTCACGCATAATTGCATTGTTCACGCGCATAACCATTGTTTTGACAGTTTTCAATTGTTATGCAAGGAAATTTTAAAGTGCATTGTTTAACATTTTAATTGAATTGATTGAACTAATTGTTTTGAATTTTGAAAATCGAACGAATATGATTTGCTTTGGTTTTATCATATTGAAATGTTTTGAAATGATGACCCACATGTTGAAATTACTACACTTTGACGGTGAAGTGCTTATTTTAATGATTGACTATTTTGGTTTGAATGTATTATAAGTGATATTGAAATTGACATCGAAAGAAATGTTTTAGAATATGTCACAGTCCATATATACAATATTTCATGTATTTTCACACAAACGGTAATGGTTGGGCTGTCTGCAATGCCTTTATTTTCATTTTCTTTAAACATTAAACACTTTATAACAGTAATGTAATTTAATTTACATAAGTAAGAAATATTACATATCAGTATTTGTATACTGTTTACATCCCCTGTTCATAATTACAACACAGTAGTACTGTAAAATAAGTCTGAACATATAAAGAAATGATTATACCTCCAAGATCCATACCAGACTGCCTCGGGGTAACTAAAAGCGTAGCTAAAATTCTTGGATAGGCAAATCACGCAGTCACTGAAAGTAATCTATGGATGGTGAAATATAAAGGAGTGAGCAAACCACAGCACAGTAAAGGAATTGTATGCAAAACTTGATATCACAAAATCTATATGCCATAAAACCATTTATTTTCCCATAGGTGCACTAAAGACCGTAAAAGAAGGATACTATAGTCTACTAA
Organism: Heritiera littoralis; assembly: GCA_031772115.1. NCBI lineage: Eukaryota > Viridiplantae > Streptophyta > Magnoliopsida > Malvales > Malvaceae > Heritiera > Heritiera littoralis. The sequence goes on from JAPDPK010000042.1 coordinate 4,734,484, forward strand.
GGATCTGGATGAAGTGAGGAAGTATTTTGAAATACCTGTCTTGTTCCGGAACCTAGAAGCGACTATAGGTAGTAAGTATTGATAATTGAAATAAAACACTTTTCCATAACATTTCATAATAAAGTTCAAATCAATACTTTCATAAATTAAAATATTTAAGTAAATAATCTGATATTCATATTTAATCATAAAAAAAATATTAGATTAAGAAATCACAAATCACAGTTGAACACATTTCACATATATCGATAACAGTCTCGTACACACTATTGTACCCAGTTTAGTATAGTAAACCATTTAGAAATAATCACGCATTTCACTGAAAACATATGGATAATCACCTATGATTTAATATCACCATTCAGTTAAACATTTTAATATCACAATAAATGGTAGAGATCAAACATCACCCTCAATATATCATGCTATAACCCCTTTAGGATATAATAATAATCATATGAGATCTATGGCCATAGTCTATAAATTGTCACTAATCAGGTGTCAACCGAGACACAGAAGATAGGATCAGTATCAACAGTTTCACACAGCATATACACATTTACATATGGGCCTGATACGAGGCCTATCAGTCTCAAAACAATATTCACACAATAGAATCACCTTTATGGAAATCAATAAAATAAGTAAAATCTTCAGTCAATCCATAAAGGAAAATTTATAATATAGTGAATATTATAATGAAAATAATTTATAAAATATTCACTTTTCAACACTTCACTTTATAAACCACTTATTACACTGTAAAACACTTAGGAGAAATTTTCAGTAGCTTTACTTTCATTAAATTCGATAACACAAATACTTAAATAATAATTTTCGGTAAATTCATATTTTATGAGAAATATTAAATATCTCATTTCCAAGGCTAGGAAATCACTCAAATATGCACTAAAATATTTCATAACATTTTTAGAAAATTTTCTAGGAAATTTTAGTAGCATAACGACTGCAAATGCCTTAGTCTTCCTGCAATTCAAACACAGTATAATACAAGCCAAAAGCCACAGTTTTCAAAATTTTCAAGGCAATTCACTTCCAAAATATTCTCATAAAATTATTTGCATCGAAACCATTCATTCGAAATATCCCTACAGTCTACACACGCATCCCTTACCTATCCGACTTATTCGACTTTCTCGATTGCACCACTTGTAATCCGATACTCTCGGGCTGCAGATAATTTCACCAAAAATATTAGCTCACTTAATACTTATTTTTATGCTTAATTGCAGGCACACTATACACTACAAATATTTATGCAGTATATTTACTACTGGTACTAAAACACAACTTCTCCGTTTTAAGTCAGATTTAAAATCTGATCACACTGGCGGACTCCTTGTAATTTCTACAGTCTAATGTCACATCAAAACCATCAAATGCAGACATGAATCCCTATCCCCTTCATGTAACAGTCCAGTAACCTAGTAATACACATATTATTACACAATTTTGACGGTTGGACTGTTTGCGATACTTTACTTTTCAATTACATTTTAAACAATTTCATATGAAATTATAATATGAATTACATCCCCTATCTTAATCATAAGAAAGTAGTATTGTAGATAAGTCTAAATACGAAAAACAAATGATCGTACATTTCGTGATTAATTCGAGTTGTCGTAGTGTCTTTAAATGCATAGCCGAGATCCTCATATGTTAGATTCTCAGTCCTCGAAAATCTGAAATGTTAAAATTAAGGGGTGAGCAAACCACGGCTCAGTAAGAGAGTTATATGCAACTCTTGATATTCAGCTATCTATATGCTGAAAAACTTTTTTTTCACTTTCTTTAAATTTTCCTAGAAGTGTTCTAGGCTCACATGTAGGAAGGATACTACAGTCGGCTAGGAATCCGGATGGAGTAAGGCAGGTATTTTGAAATACCTATCTTGTCTCGGAACCTAGAAGCAACTGTAGGGAGTACTTTATAAATTGTTCTATTTGAACACAATTTCCTTCTCTTTTCTCATAATTATAAAAATGGTATAAACCATTTTATTATATCCCTTCCGTACAGTTTAAAACACGTGACAGTATAGTAGTAAAACTGTAGTTTACTTCTCTTCTCTTTGTCACAGCCCGTGACCCTATTTTTCACCTTATTCTATACATCTTATATGGTTGGGCTGTCTGCGATACTTTACTTTTAATTTTACATATAAACAATTTCATATTAAATGATAATATGAATTACATCCCCTATCTTAATTCACAAAGAAGTAGTACCGTAAATAAGTCTAAATACAGAAAATAAATGATCATACCTTATTAATTAAATCGACCTGTCGCATCGTCCCCAAATGCGCAGTCGAAAATCCTTTTACTGCTAGACTCTCGGTCTTTGAAAACCTGAAATGTTAAAATTAAGGGGTGAGCAAACCACGGCTCAGTAAGGGAATTATATGCATACTTGATATTCAGCTTCCTATATGCTGAAAAACTTTTTCATTTTTCCTATGGGGCTCTAGGCTCACATTTAGGAAGGATACTACAGTCGACTAGGGATCCGGATGGAGTAAGGTAGGTATTTTGAAATACCTATCTTGTCCCGGAACCTAGAAGCAACTGTAGAGAGTAATATTCTTTCTTGTTTTGAAATTCAAATCCTTTCCTTTTTATTTCGTAATCTTTTCATATTCTTTTTCAAAATAATGCTTTTATGAAATAAAGCATTTAAGTAAAATAACTAATATTCATATTTTCTTTGAAAAGAATATTAGTTAAATTCTCATCATTCTCATTTAAAACTCATTTCATGTTTTACTGTACAACCATAATTAGTACAGTACTTTAAATAGCAAAATCAGCTATTAAATCTTTTTCGTATAACATATATATCATTTAAATCTAATATTCAATTTAAAAATTAAAATAAGAATATTAGATTTATTTCCCTCCTTTTTCCTTTTGAAAACATATCACATATAGTCTAATATTCAATTTAAAATCATAGTAAGAATATTAGACTTATAAACTCTTTTTCCTTTTGAAAACGTATCACATGTTCATATTACATATCATATGAAAATCATCTCGTAGTACTAAAATCAGTACTGAAATAAGCATTTTGTAGAATGCTGTAAATCATTTACATTTTACGTATCACCTATCATGTAAACCATTTACATTTCACATATCACGTATCATGTAAAACATTTTCATTTAAAACATATCATATGTGGAGACTTAGGCACGCACGCCCAGCCCGTCCACTGGGTCGTTACTCGTATCATGCTATAGACCCCGAAGGGTATGAATAATCATGTCAGATCTATGGCCATAGTCTATAATTGTCCTCGGCGGATCACTGATCAGGTGTCGGCCGGGACTACATATCACATATCACATATTACATGTCACATATCACATATCACATATCAGCATGATAGGATGCCAACTAGTCTCAAAAACCATATTTTTCATCATCAGAAAACCTTTATGTAATTTATAAAAATATATAATTTCATCATTTAAAACCATAAAGGTTATAAAACCATTTAGTGAATATTTAAGAAATATATATAAAAATATTCACTTTATTTCCTTTCATTTTCCATCTCGTATTACGTGAAATTTACATATCAAGAGAATTTTCGGTGATTTCATTATCACCATTCTCGAAGAGGATTTTCGGTGATTTCATTATCACCATTTTCGAAAACATGAATAAATGTAAAACCACTTTCATTTTATTCATGTTTTTATGAAAATATTCCTTTTCTCGATTTTCGTATTTGAAAATCATTTCTTGTGACATAAAATAATTTATTATGATTTTCAGTAATTTTTCGAGAATTTTTCGATAATTTTTCAGCAGTATAACGGCTGCCGATTGGCTAGCCTCCTGCACGGAAAATACAGTTTATAATTTCCAGCCAGTACTTCATTCCAAATTCCAACCAATCATTTATCATAATAATTTCATAAAATATTTCCATAAAATATTTCGTAATTAAAACATGCAGACTGAATATCCCTACAGTGCTGCACATGCATCCCTTACCTTTTCCGGGTTGGCGACTTCCTCTTATCGATCGCGCCCGTACTCCATTTCTCCCGATCCATCGTCTCGATCGCTGAGAATAATTTCTGGAAATTTAAATTCTAAATTTTAGAATTTTCTCAAATTATTTAAATAAATAATTTATTTAAATAATTATCATTAATAATTTCTCGAATTTCTTACCGATTCCCGAGATTCTCGAGTTCCCGAGAATTTTCCGAATTCCCGAAAATTTTCCTTTTCCTCTCTCTCTTTCTTCTTTTCCTCTTTTCTTTCGTCCTTTTTCTCTTTTCTTTTCTTTCTCTTTCTTTTTCTTTTTCTTTTTCTTTTTCCTTTTTCTTTTCTTTTTTTTTTTACCTTTTTCCCGTTGGACCAGTCAGTGTCCCTCCTTGCCGGTTCCTCGCCGGCGGCCGGTTCTCTGGCGGTTCACTGGTTCCTCAGTTGGCCGACGGCACGGCGAAGCTACCGGTGCCCTCCGTTTGCTCTGGATCGGCGACACGGCGGCGGATCAAGTCGATTTTCCTTCGGTTTCTTCCGCTCTTCACCGGCCTTCCTCCGCCGTTCTCCGCCCCAACGGTGGCCTCCCACGTCTTCCTCTTCCTCCGGCGAATCTTCGGTGGTAGTGGCGGCAACCAATTCCTCCGGTACCGCCGGTTCCCATTTTTCTTTTCTCTTCCCCGTTCGTCGCTTCTGTTTCCGTTTCACACTGGTTCCTTCTCCGTTTCGCTTCGCCGGCATTGGCGTCGGCTTCCTCTTCCTTTGTCGGTGACGACGCTTCTCTTCCCTCTTCTCCTTTCCTTCTCCGGCGGCCGTTGACGGGGGCGACCTCTTCCTCTCGTTTTCGACAAAAACGGGATTCAATTTCCCGTTTCTGTTTTGTTTTTTTTTTTTTACATATAAATATATATACCATATATATTATACACACATCACTTTAAATTAAAACAATATATATATTTCTCATATATATATATTTATATACTTTTATTTAAAATACTAAGGTATATATATATATATATATATATATATATACATTTATATTTATAATTATATAAATATATTTTATAATATACACATGTATTTATTTAAGACAAAATAGTATATATTTCATTTTATAATATATACTAAAATTCATATACATACTAATGTATTTATATAAAAACATGTGTAAATATATTTATATAATCTAATTATATAAATATATTTTTATACTCATTCTTATTTTATTTAATTTTTTTGGATTTTCTTAATATCCAATTATTTTCTCCCTTTCTTTTCTTATTTAATTTGGATTTCCATTTGTCCAAATTAAATTCCTCCTTTCCTTATTTTCCATAACTCCGACTTTATTTTTATTTTCATTTAATTTCCTTCACCCGAATTTCCTTTTTCATCACTTCCTCACTTTTCGGAATTTTTCATCAATATTCTGTTATCAAAATTTTATTTATTTATTTCAACTTATCTATTTCTTAAATATTAATTTCCAAAAATAGTAAATTTGCGGTTATCACATTCTCTCCACCTTAAGAAATTCGGTCCTCCGAATTTAACTTAATTCATAAGGTGGTAGTGTTCTGTATACTCATCACTCTTAACCTTTTGATCATCTTCCATATTATACTGCCAGTATACCTTTAAGATCATAATCACCTTTTATACCTCTATATATCATTTCTCATCATATACTTATACTCCTTTAAATTTCTTATCAGTTGGGAGTTCTCCATTTCCACTCCTTTTTGTACCATACATCATTCATACTGTTTATCATATGTTTTCTCTCATTTAGTGCCAAGTCGATATATTTCGAAAATTATCATTTACCGATTTTAATCAATAGTATGTAATTGTCCAGTAGCTTTCACATCTCATGCATCCGCTCTCTCAACATTAGCAAGCGTTTCTATATTACGCTCACATATTTACATCATGTATGGACGGTGCTGTCTATAAATTTGGAATCTCAGAGCCTTTTGCTATTTCCCATAAACATATAGCTACTCAGATTCTCATCACATATATTGCTCACTGGAACTTCACATACATTCTCATCCTTTTATAATCATATTTCGACTATGGCACTAAAGAATCTAAGATTTTGATAATGGAGAAGTGATTTCATTAGACTATCAGTCTATAATCACTTTTATATTATCATATCTCTTTTAGATTCTTCGTTATTATCCCAATACTCATTTCATATTTATTTCATCAATTGCTGCAGTTCATTTGCAGACTTTACCATTCACCATCTTTTACCATAATTTTAATCAAGAGACAATCATTTTCTCTCAATATCATCTTTTCATGTAATCTTATAATTACATCTCTTATTCTTATGGTATATTCATTATCACTTTAATCTTAGAATATACCTGTAATTATACTCTTTTGATAATTTAGATTCCATAACGACACAATCAAATTATAATTTGATCTTCTCATTATTTAACTTCATCATTGAATCTATAATTATCAATTTAATCACCTCATTATCCATATAATTCCACTATTTCCATCATTTCGAGGTGGTGGTATATATATATCATTTTCCATTTACATTACTGGCAGTAAAATGTAGATCATTTCTTTACTCCTTGGAGTATAATTACCTTTCCTTTATCGAGTTTGGCTCGATCTTATATCCAACCATAATCATGTGATAACCACAAAATCACTGTTAGCTTTTAACTTCGAGAACTACTTTATATTCGTGTTCCCTCTTCATCATGTACTTATCCTCTTATTACATATTCATCTTTTCCTTCATCGTTTCAGTCACTTTTCCTCAGTGGTAAAATATTCCACTATTACCTCTTTTAACCTTTTACATATCCTCTTTATACTTATTCATTCATCGTCTTAAGCTTATTTACTTATCAGTCACATCTGTAGAGCAGCTAACCCATAACTCTCCTATAGACTAGCAATAGTATTTAGCTAGACCCAGTACCTTCCGTATCTCGATAACTATCTCTTCATCATAGACAGATCCGCATTGCTCTGTCATTCGAGATTATATATCTTAAAAGGAGATACTGTCTAGCCCATCTTCTATTTGCCATACTTAACATATAGATTACAGTTTTTGAGAGTCCGTAGGGTCACACCAATATGCTGCTCATTTTCCATTTATGCCTTAGACTGTATGGTATATCATTCCTTTATCCATATCTGGTGCCTCATTCATTAGGTTTATATACCTCTCAAGGTATTTCATTAACCTTGTAAACCTCTATAGAACTCGTAAACATTATCTCGAGTTCTAATCATTATCATCTTACGACCATCAATTTCCAACTTTCCCATCTAGTGATGCCTTGTACAGAGATTGATCTTATAAGGTCCTTGTACATCTCCGATTAAATCAAATAAGGCATCCCTTCACATAGCCGATTATTTGTTCTTCATAAGAACTTTATTTCATAATAGGAATTTAATTCATCATTTAATTCATCCTCAATCACATTATCTGTATTTCCATCATTTAACTGTATACAAGTGAATTTCATTATTCACTAACTTTTTCAGAGTTATTTTTTTTAAGCTTTTCGGATTCTTCTATGTTCTCCGATATAAGCTTAAAATATATTTCATCTTAATAATCGAGTCAATATTAACCCGATCTCTCAATCTATATTACTCAGAAAATTTATCGAGAATCACCTCTGATATTTTCTTTAATCACAGATCTCTTATCATTTTGGACATTTCATCTCTGTGTCCTATCATTTCCACTGCATATCCTCAAGGCAAAGACATTTAATATTCAGATCATTTTAACACCTACTCCGCCTTGATTCCCTAATTTACTCATATTTCACAGCATATTGATCATCTTAATTTATATGGATTAAGTGTAATCGTTAATTAACACCTTTTACAGCTAACCAATTTATTATTATTGTAATTTATTTTAAAATCATTTTCATTTAATAATTCAGGTTAGCTGTTATCTTTTTCATCTCTTATCTTTATTTACTGTCCTTATACATATTCTCCAATTTCATATACTCCATACAGTACATTATTCTATAAAACATATTTCAAACTATTCTAGTTCTATGATTATCCATTGGATACTTTAGAAACTATATGAATGTATAAAACCAGAATTAACCGTACTGCTATGGATTTCATCATCTGTACTATCTACTTTCTCAATTCGTCATCAGTAATCATTTCACTTTCCATCATATCCAACAATCCTTTAATAATATCTCGTTAATACACTTTTAATTTGGACCTTTAAAAATAAAAAAAAAACTGAATCACTCATCCTGCAACTTCCTTAAAACCATTCGGGTCACATCAGCACTTTAAGTGTAGTGAAATTTATACTCGGGATCGTTATACTCATATTGTGTCCTTATACCATCAATAACTCCATTACTATCAATATATTCAAAATTGACTTGATTTTATCACTATTCAAACCATAATCCCACATAAGGGCATTTTCGTCATTTTTACATTTATTTCTTTCTCCTCAATATACATTTAAATTAGTGATCTTATTATCTATTTGCTGATAGTGTCCCATTCTCATACCAATATCAGCAGTTTAAAATCTTTTTCGATTTCGATAGAGAAATCCAATAGAATCTATAATTGGATTATTTTGCCTGAAATACAGCTTTACATCATCAATTTCTCTATCAGATCGGTCAATTTCAACTTCTGTTGGTCTATCTTGACTCCCGGTAAAATTTCGAAGGCAGGGGTATTTTGGTCATTTTTGGTCAAAAATATTTCTCTCCTCCAAATACCTTCAATTGGTGATCTTAAGGTCTATTTAATGATGATATTTCATTCCCCTCCTTTATATCATCACTTTTAGGTCTCAGTTCGATCCGAACAGAAAAGTACTGGTGGGGCCCTCACCGAGTCCATTTCCGATCCTTACCGAACCGACCTTCATTTAGATTATAAGATCACCATTTCAGGTAACATTCCTGAGCCGTTTTCCTTTTTAGCATTCCTTATTTCATAATTCTCACCCCCTTCTAAACACTTAATTCAATTTGCAATCATTTATTTTCTCTATGTATTTAGACTACATAGTACTACAGGGGATGTTAACTTTTTCAACACAATTTTTTTCCAAAAGTATCGACAGACATTAGGCCAACCCTGCTCTGATACCATTAAATCTGTCACAGCCCGTGACCCTATTTTTCACCTTATTCTATACATCTTATATGGTTGGGCTGTCTGCGATACTTTACTTTTAATTTTACATATAAACAATTTCATATTAAATGATAATATGAATTACATCCCCTATCTTAATTCACAGAGAAGTAGTACCGTAAATAAGTCTAAATACAGAAAATAAATGATCATACCTTATTAATTAAATCGACCTGTCTCATCGTCCCCAAATGCGCAGTCGAAAATCCTTTTACTGCTAGACTCTCGGTCTTCGAAAACCTGAAATGTTAAAATTAAGGGGTGAGCAAACCACGGCTCAGTAAGGGAATTATATGCATACTTGATATTCAGCTTCCTATATGCTGAAAAACTTTTTCATTTTTCCTATGGGGCTCTAGGCTCACATTTAGGAAGGATACTACAGTCGCTAGGGATCCGGATGGAGTAAGGTAGGTATTTTGAAATACCTATCTTGTCCCGGAACCTAGAAGCAACTGTAGAGAGTAATATTCTTTCTTGTTTGAAATTCAAATCCTTTCCTTTTTATTTCGTAATCTTTTCATATTCTTTTTCAAAATAATGCTTTTATGAAATAAAGCATTTAAGTAAAATAACTAATATTCATATTTTCTTTGAAAAGAATATTAGTTAAATTCTCATCATTCTCATTTAAAACTCATTTCATGTTTTACTGTACAACCATAATTAGTACAGTACTTTAAATAGCAAAATCAGCTATTAAATCTTTTTCGTATAACATATATATCATTTAAATCTAATATTCAATTTAAAAATTAAAATAAGAATATTAGATTTATTTCCCTCCTTTTTCCTTTTGAAAACATATCACATATAGTCTAATATTCAATTTAAAATCATAGTAAGAATATTAGACTTATAAACTCTTTTTCCTTTTGAAAACGTATCACATGTTCATATTACATATCATATGAAAATCATCTCGTAGTACTAAAATCAGTACTGAAATAAGCATTTTGTAGAATGCTGTAAATCATTTACATTTTACGTATCACTATCATGTAAACCATTTACATTTCACATATCACGTATCATGTAAAACATTTTCATTTAAAACATATCATATGTGGAGACTTAGGCACCACGCCCAGCCCGTCCACTGGGTCGTTACTCGTATCATGCTATAGACCCCGAAGGGTATGAATAATCATGTCAGATCTATGGCCATAGTCTATAATTGTCCTCGGCGGATCACTGATCAGGTGTCGGCCAGGACTACATATCACATATCACATATTACATGTCACATATCACATATCACATATCACATATCAGCATGATAGGATGCCAACTAGTCTCCAAAACCATATTTTTCATCATCAGAAAACCTTTATGGAATTTATAAAAATATATAATTTCATCATTTAAAACCATAAAGGTTATAAAACCATTTAGTGAATATTTAAGAAATATATATAAAAATATTCACTTTATTTCCTTTCATTTTCCATCTCGTATTACGTGAAATTTACATATCAAGAGAATTTTTGGTGATTTCATTATCACCATTCTCGAAGAGGATTTTCGGTGATTTCATTATCACCATTTTCGAAAACATGAATAAATGTAAAACCACTTTCATTTTATTCATGTTTTTATGAAAATATTCCTTTTCTCGATTTTCGTGTTTGAAAATCATTTCTTGTGACATAAAATCATATATTATGATTTTCGAGAATTTTTCGATAATTTTTCAGCAGTATAACGGCTGCCGATTGGCTAGCCTCCTGCACGGAAAATACAGTTTATAATTTCTAGCCAGTACTTCATTCCAAATTCCAACCAATCATTTATCATAATAATTTCATAAAATATTTCTATAAAATATTTCGTAATTAAAACATGCAGACTGAATATCCCTACAGTGCTGCACATGCATCCCTTACCTTTTCCGGGTTGGCGACTTCCTCTTATCGATCGCGCCCGTACTCCATTTCTCCCGATCCATCGTCTCGATCGCTGAGAATAATTTCTGGAAATTTAAATTCTAAATTTTAGAATTTTCTCAAATTATTTAAATAAATAATTTATTTAAATAATTATCATTAATAATTTCTCGGATTTCTTACCGATTCCCGAGATTCTCGAGTTCCCGAGAATTTTTCGAATTCCCGAAAATTTTCCTTTTCCTCTCTCTCTTTCTTCTTTTCCTCTTTTCTTTCTTCCTTTTTCTCTTTTCTTTTCTTTCTCTTTCTTTTTCTTTTTCTTTTTCCTTTTTCTTTTCTTTTTTTTTTTTCCTTTTTCCCGTTAGACCAGTCAGTGTCCCTCCTTGCCGGTTCCTCGCCGGCGGCCGGTTCTCTGGCGGTTCAATGGCTCCTCAGTTGGCCGACGGCACGGCGAAGCTTCGGGGGTAGTGGCGGCAACCAATTCCTCCGGTACCGCCGGTTCCCATTTTTCTTTTCTCTTCCCCGTTCGTCGCTTCTGTTTCCGTTTCACGCTGGTTCCTTCTCCGTTTCGCTTCGCCGGCATTGGCGTCAGCTTCCTCTTCCTATGCCGGCGACGACGCTTCTCTTCCCTCTTCTCCTTTCCTTCTCCGGCGGCCGTTGACGGGGACGACCTCTTCCTCTCGTTTTCGACAAAAACGGGATTCAATTTCCCGTTTCTGTTTTGTTTTATTTTATTTTTTTACATATAAATATATATACCATATATATTATACACACATCACTTTAAATTAAAACAATATATATATTTCTCATATATATATATTTATATACTTTTATTTAAAATACTATCTATATATATATATATATTTCATATATATACATTTACATTTATAATTATATAAATATATTTTATAATATACACATGTATTTATTTAAGACAAAATAGTATATATTTCATTTTATAATATATACTAAAATTCATATACATACTAATGTATTTATATAAAAACATGTGTAAATATATTTATATAATCTAATTATATAAATATATTTTTATACTCATTCTTATTTTATTTAATTTTTTGGATTTTCTTAATATCCAATTATTTTCTCCCTTTCTTTTCTTATTTAATTTGGATTTCTATTTGTCCAAATTAAATTCCTCCTTTCCTTATTTTCCATAACTCCGACTTTATTTTTATCTTCATTTAATTTCCTTCACCCGAATTTCCTTATTCATCACTTCCTCACTTTTCGGAATTTTTCATCAATATTCTGTTATCAAAATTTTATTTATTTATTTCAACTTATCTATTTCTTAAATATTAATTTCCAAAAATAGTAAATTTGCGGTTATCACATTCTCTCCACCTTAAGAAATTCGGTCCTCCGAATTTAACTTAATCCATAAGGTGGTAGTGTTCTGTACTCATCACTCTTAACCTTTTGATCATCTTCCATATTATACTGCCAGTATACCTTTAAGATCATAATCACCTTTTATACCTCTATATATCATTTCTCATCATATACTTATACTCCTTCAAATTTCTTATCAGTTGGGAGTTCTCCATTTCCACTCCTTTTTGTACCATACATCATTCATACTGTTTATCATATGTTTTCTCTCATTTAGTGCCAAGTCGATATATTTCGAAAATTATCATTTACCGATTTTAATCAATAGTATGTAATTGTCCAGTAGCTTTCACATCTCATGCATCCGCTCTCTCAACATGTTAGCAAGCGTTTCTATATTACGCTCACATATTTACATCATGTATGGAACGGTGCTGTCTATAAATTTGGAATCTCAGAGCCTTTTGCTATTTCCCATAAACATATAGCTACTCAGAGATTCTCATCACATATATTGCTCACTGGAACTTCACATACATTCTCATCCTTTTATAATCATATTTCGACTATGGCACTAAAGAATCTAAGATTTTGATAATGGAGAAGTGATTTCATTAGACTATCAATCTATAATCACTTTTATATTATCATATCTCTTTTAGATTCTTCGTTATTATCCCCAATACTCATTTCATATTTATTTCATCCAATTGCTGCAGTTCATTTGCAGACTTTACCATTCACCATCTTTTACCATAATTTTAATCAAGAGACAATCATTTTCTCTCAATATCATCTTTTCATGTAATCTTATAATTACATCTCTTATTCTTATGGTATATTCATTATCACTTTAATCTTAGAATATACCTGTAATTATACTCTTTTGATAATTTAGATTCCATAACGACACAATCAAATTATAATTTGATCTTCTCATTATTTAACTTCATCATTGAATCTATAATTATCAATTTAATCACCTCATTATCCATATAATTCCACTATTTCCATCATTTCGAGGTGGTGGTATATATATATATCATTTTCCATTTACATTACTGGCAAGTAAAATGTAGATCATTTCTTTACTCCTTGGAGTATAATTACCTTTCCTTTATCGAGTTTGGCTCGATCTTATATCCAACCATAATCATGTGATAACCACAAAACCACTGTTAGCTTTTAACTTCGAGAACTACTTTATATTCGTGTTCCCTCTTCATCATGTACTTATCCTCTTATTACATATTCATCTTTTCCTTCATCATCGTTTCAGTCACTTTTCCTCAGTGGTAAAATATTCCACTATTACCTCTTTTAACCTTTTACATATCCTCTTTATACTTATTCATTCATCGTCTTAAGCTTATTTACTTATCAGTCACATCTGTAGAGCAGCTAACCCATAACTCTCCTATAGACTAGCAATAGTATTTAGCTAGACCCAGTACCTTCCGTATCTCGATAACTATCTCTTCATCATAGACAGATCCGCATTGCTCTGTCATTCGAGATTATATATCTTAAAAGGAGATACTGTCTAGCCCATCTTCTATTTGCCATACTTAACATATAGATTACAGTTTTTGAGAGTCCGTAGGGTCACACCAATATGCTGCTCATTTTCCATTTATGCCTTAGACTGTATGGTATATCATTCCTTTATCCATATCTGGTGCCTCATTCATTAGGTTTATATACCTCTCAAGGTATTTCATTAACCTTGTAAACCTCTATAGAACTCGTAAACATTATCTCAAATTCTAATCATTATCATCTTACGACCATCGATTTCTAACTTTCCCATCTAGTGATGCCTTGTACAGAGATTGATCTTATAAGGTCCTTGTACATCTCCGATTAAATCAAATAAGGCATCCCTTCACATAGCCGATTATTTGTTCTTCATAAGAACTTTATTTCATAATAGGAATTTAATTCATCATTTAATTCATCCTCAATCACATTATCTGTATTTCCATCATTTAACTGTATACAAGTGAATTTCATTATTCACTAACTTTTTCAGAGTTATTTTTTTTTAAGCTTTTCGGATTCTTCTATGTTCTCCGATATAAGCTTAAAATATATTTCATCTTAATAATCGAGTCAATATTAACCCGATCTCTCAATCTATATTACTCAGAAAATTTATCAAGAATCACCTATGATATTTTCTTTAATCACAAATCTCTTATCATTTTGGACATTTCATCTCTGTGTCCTATCATTTCCACTGCATATCCTCAAGGCAAAGACATTTAATATTCAGATCATTTTAACACCTACTCCGCCTTGATTCCCTAATTTACTCATATTTCACAGCATATTGATCATCTTAATTTATATGCTGGATTAAGTGTAATCGTTAATTAACACCTTTTACAGCTAACCAATTTATTATTATTGTAATTTATTTTAAAATCATTTTCATTTAATAATTCAGGTTAGCTGTTATCTTCTTCATCTCTTATCTTTACTTACTGTCCTTATACATATTCTCCAATTTCATATACTCCATACAGTACATTATTCTATAAAACATATTTCAAACTATTCTAGTTCTATGATTATCCATTGGATACTTTAGAAACTATATGAATGTATAAAACCAGAATTAACCGTACTGCTATGGATTTCATCATCTGTACTATCTACTTTCTCAATTCGTCATCAGTAATCATTTCACTTTCCATCATATCCAACAATCCCTTAATAATATCTCGTTAATACACTTTTAATTTGGACCTTTAAAAATAAAAAAAAAACTGAATCACTCATCCTGCAACTTCCTTAAAACCATTCGGGTCACATCAGCACTTTAAGTGTAGTGAAATTTATACTCGGGATCGTTATACTCATATTGTGTCCTTATACCATCAATAACTCCATTACTATCAATATATTCAAAATTAACTTGATTTTATCACTATTCAAACCATAATCCCACATAGGGGCATTTTTGTCATTTTCACATTTATTTCTTTCTCCTCAATATACATTTAAATTAGTGATCTTATTATCTATTTGCTGATAGTATCCCTTTCTCATACCAATATCAACAGTTTAAAATCTTTTTCGATTTCAACAAAGAAATCCAATAGAATCTATAATTGGATTATTTTGCCTGAAATACAGCTTTACATCATCAATTTCTCTATCAGATCGGTCAATTTCAACTTCTGTTGGTCTATCTTGACTCCCGGTAAAATTTCGAAGGCAGGGGTATTTTGGTCATTTTTGGTCAAAAATATTCTCTCTCCTCCAAATACCTTCAATTGGTGATCTTAAGGTCTATTTAATGATGATATTTCATTCTCCTCCTTTATATCATCACTTTCAGGTCTCAGTTCGATCCGGACAGAAAAGTACTGGTGGGGCCCTCACCGAGTCCATTTCCGTTCCTTACCGAACCGACCTTCATTTAGATTATAAGATCACCATTTCAGGTAACATTCCTGAGCCGTTTTCCTTTTTAGCATTCCTTATTTCATAATTCTCACCCCCTTCTAAACACTTAATTCAATTTGCAATCATTTATTTTCTCTATGTATTTAGACTACACAGTACTACAGGGGATGTTAACTTTTTCAACACAATTTCTTTCCAAAAGTATCGACAGATATTAGGCCAACCCTGCTCTGATACCATTAAATCTGTCACAGCCCGTGACCCTATTTTTCACCTTATTCTATACATCTTATATGGTTGGGCTGTCTGCGATACTTTACTTTTAATTTTACATATAAACAATTTCATATTAAATGATAATATGAATTACATCCCCTATCTTAATTCACAAAGAAGTAGTACCGTAAATAAGTCTAAATACAGAAAATAAATGATCATACCTTATTAATTAAATCGACCTGTCGCATCGTCCCCAAATGCGCAGTCGAAAATCCTTTTACTGCTGGACTCTCGGTCTTCGAAAACCTGAAATGTTAAAATTAAGGGGTGAGCAAACCACGGCTCAGTAAGGGAATTATATGCATACTTGATATTCAGCTTCCTATATGCTGAAAAACTTTTTCATTTTTCCTATGGGGCTCTAGGCTCACATTTAGGAAGGATACTACAGTCGACTAGGGATCCGGATGGAGTAAGGTAGGTATTTTGAAATACCTATCTTGTCCCGGAACCTAGAAGCAACTGTAGAGAGTAATATTCTTTCTTGTATTGAAATTCAAATCCTTTCCTTTTTATTTCGTAATCTTTTCATATTCTTTTTCAAAATAATGCTTTTATGAAATAAAGCATTTAAGTAAAATAACTAATATTCATATTTTCTTTGAAAAGAATATTAGTTAAATTCTCATCATTCTCATTTAAAACTCATTTCATGTTTTACTGTACAACCATAATTAGTACAGTACTTTAAATAACATCTTTCAAATTATTTCATAAAGGCATAAATCATATTTTCCATACGATGAAAATAGCTTATAAAATAATCACACCGTAAAATAAATCTCGACTGTTTTTTTTTCACTGTAAAACATATACGCATGTTTTTCTGTGCTTTCTTTCCAAAATATGGCTTTCAAAATTATCGGAATTCAATTCAAACATTTTCATAATTTATGAAAAAATAAAATATTTGTTTTCCAAATTCAATAATTCGGTCACCATGTTTTCCTCTATAAACACGTGTAGAGACCTTCTAGTCTCAAAATACTATTTTTCATCTTTAATTAACCTTTATGGGATTTCTATAAATAATTTTTTTCATAATTAAAACCATAAAGGTTATTTATGAAATCAAGTGAATATTTGAAGAAATAATAATAAAATATTCACTTTGTATTTTTTTCATTTTTCATCTCGTATTACGTGTAATCTTACACTTCGAGAGAATTTTCGATGATTTTATTTCCACACTTCTCGAAAACATGAATATTTTAAAATTAAACTTCCGTATATTCATATTTTATGAAAAATAATTGATTTCTCGATATTCATGGCTGAAAATCGTTTCTCGTGAAATAAAATCATTTATTATGATTTTTGATTATTTTCGATAATTTTTCGACAGTATAACGACTGCCGATTGGCTAGCCTCTTGCACAGAAAATACAATTTATAATTTCAACCGGTAAATCACCACAATTTTCCAACCAATCATTATCAATAGCATTCATAAAATTAAATACATATTTAAAACATGTGTGCCGAATATCCTTACAGGCTGCACATGTCTACCTTACCTGTCTCGGGTCGGCGACTTCCTCACCACCGTCGCGCCCGTGTTCTCCCGATTTCATCGTCTCATTCACCGAAAACGATTTCTGGAAACCAAATTCTAACATTTAGAATTTTCTCAATTTATTTAAATAAATAAATTAATAATTTTCTTAAACACTTTTCAGAAATTTTTTATCGAATTTTCGTAAATTTTTGAATTTTCGAAAAATTCCTTTTTTCTTTTTCTCTTTTCTTTTCCTTTTTCTTTTTCTTTCTTCTTTTTTTTTTCTTTTCTTTTCTTTTCCTTTCCTTTTTCCTGGTCAGATCGGTTCAACCCCTTTCATGGCCGGTTCTTCGACGGTTTAGCGTCTCCACAGCTAGGTGACATCACGGCGAAGCTACCGGTGGTCTCCGTTTAGCCCAGCTTGGTGGCAAGGTGGTAGATCTGGCCGGAATGGGTTCGGCCTTTCTCCCTTTTATTCCTCCTTCCTTCGCCGTTTTCCTTCTCACCAGTGGCCTCCTACCCTTTCCTTTTCCTCCACTGATGATGTGGTTGCAGTGGCGGTGGCCAAATCGACTGGCACTGCCACTTTCCTATTTTCTTTGTTTTTCTTCTCGGCTTCCGTCGATTTCTCCTTCGATTTTTCCTTTTCCCGTTTCGGGCCGTCGCCGGTCACTTCTCCTCTTCCCCCTCGTCTCGTCGGCGACACCCTTCTCTCCTCTTCCTTCTCCGGTGCCACCGACAATGGTCAGCTGGCTTCCTCTGGTTTTAAACAGAAACGAGGTCCCGATCCCGTTTCTGTTTTACATTTTTTATATATTATATATATAATTATTTCTTTTATCTAATTATATATATAATTACAATATTAATATATTTATATATATAACCCATTTATTTATATATATATATATATCTATACACATCACTTTAAAATAAAATAATATATATTTCTTATATATATTTATATCCTTTTATTTAAAATAATAAGGCGTGTATATTTCATTCATATATATATATATATATATATATACATATATTTATATATACATAAATATATATATATTTTTATAATATACACATGTATTTATTTAATGATACAAAATAGTATATATCCATATATAATATATATATATATATATATACTATATTTCATATATATATATATATATACACACATATGTAATTATATAAAACATATATAATATATTTAAAAATATATTTATATAATAAAATTATATAAATATATAATTACTCACATTTGTGTTTCTTATAATTTGAATTTCTTAATATCCAAATTATATTTCTCCATTTTCATTTCTTATTTAATTTGGATTTCAATTTATCCAAATTAAATTTTTGTTTAATTTATATTTATTTTGAAAATTATGATTTTTCACATTCTCCCCACCTTAAGAAATTCGGTCCTCCGAATCTAACTTAAATTAAAAGGTGGTACCGATCCGTATACTTATGATTCTTGACCTTTAGATCATCTTTTGACTAATACTGCCAGTATGTTTTCAGACTCACGATCACTTTTAAACCATTACATATCGTCGTTCACCATACATTTATACTCCTTAAAATTTCTTATCACTTTAGGAGTTTTCACCTTCATCTCTTTGCACATAATATCTGTTTCACACTATTTACCATCCGTTTTTTTTCATTTGGTGCCAAGTCAATAAAGTTTGGTAACTATCATTTACCGATTTAATCAGTAATATGTAATTGTCCCAGTAGCTTTCAAATCTCGTGCACCCGCTCTCTCATTATATCTTCAAGCATTTCTATACTACGCTAAGATATTTACATAAATACGGAGCGATGCTGTCAATAAATTTGGAATCTCAAGGCCTTTTGCTACATCTCATTAAGCATATGGCAACTCAGAGATTCTCATCACATGTAATGCTCACTGGAATTGTACATATACATTTACACCGTTTCACACTCATACTTCGAATATGGCACTAGAGAATCTAGGAGTCTGATAATGGAAAGTGATTCTATTGAGATCATCAGTCTTTAATCACTTCCATATCATCATATCTCTTTTGGATTCTTTACTATCCTCAATATTTATTTGCATATTTATTTTACCAAGGCTACATCTCATTGCAGACTTTACTGTTAATCATCTCTTACATTAATAAATCATGAGACATTCATTTTCTCTCCATGTCTCTTTTCATGTAGTATGGTCATTACATCTCTTATTCTTGTGGTATATTCAATATCACTTAAATTTTAGAATATGCCTGGGAATATACTCTTTTCATAATTTAGATTCTATGATTGAATCCTCAAATTATCCATTTAATCACCACATTATCTATACAATTCCACCATTTCTATCATTTTTCCATTGACATTACTGGCAGTAAAATGAAATCATTTATTTACTCCTTTGAGTATCATTAAATTTCACCTGTCATATTTGGCTTGATTTTACATCTAGCCGTAATCGTGTGATATCCAAAAGAAATCACTTTTAGTCTTAAATTCGGGAACTGCTTCATATTCGTGTTTCCTCATCATCATGTACTTATCTTCTTATTACATTTTCCTCTTTTCACTTATTCATTTACCGACTTTAACTTCTGTCATTATACCACATCAATAGAGCAGCTAACCTCGTATACTCTTCGATAGACTGGCGATAGTATCTAGCTAGACCCAGTAATTTCGTATCTCAATCATTATCTCTCTATCATAGATAGATTCACTGTCATTCTGTCATTTCGAGACCATCTATCTCTCAGAAAGAGACACTGTCTAGTCAAATCTCTTATTTGTCAGGCTTAACATAAGTTCACAGTCTTTGAGAGTTTAGAGGGTCATACCACAAGGCTGCTCATGTCCCATTTGTATCTTTAACTATTTCAGTTTCTCACCAATTTATTCTTGTATGGATGCCTCATTCATTAGACTTATATACATCACAAGGTAATTCATTAACCTTGTAACCTTAGTAGGAACTCGTAAAATTCATGTCGAGTTCTAATCATCATCTTATGGACATCAGTCTCTGACTTTTATCTGGTGACGTTTATATATAGAGATTGGTCTTATAGTCTCCTTATACATCTCTGATTAAATCATTAAAGCGTCAATTTTCATATAGATGAATATTTGTTCTTCAAAAGAACTTTATTAAATAGTAAGAATTTAATACACCATTGTAATTCATCTACGTATCAAGGTCATCTGTGTTTCTCTCATTTACACTTATACAAATAACTTCGTTATCCTCAATTTACATTATCTGTATTTCCATCAATCACACCTATACAAGTGAATTTCATTATTCACATATTTTTCCAGAGTTATTCCTTAAGCTTTTCGGATTCTTTTTATGTTCTCCGATATAAGCTCAAATAATTTCTATATCCATAATCGAGTCAATATTAACTCGATCTCTCAGTTCTATATATTCTGAAAATTTATTGGGAATAATGTCCGATACTTTTTTTTTTCACTATACTTGTAGGACAGTTTATCTCTATGTCCTGTCATTTCCACTATGTATCCTCAAGGCAGAGACAATTAATATTCAAATCATTTTGAAATATTCTCCACCTTGATTTCATTATTTACTCATGTTTCACAGCATATTACTCAAAGTGATTAGTAATGCTGTAACAAGTGTAACACTTTAATTAACCATACTGATATGGATTTCATTATTTGTACTATTCACTTTCTCAGTCATTTTCTGTAGTCATCTCACTTTTCATAATATCTAACGATCCTGTAATAAACATCCAATACAATACACTCTTAATTCAGGCCCCTATAATCAATAACCGGGCCAATCATCTTGTGACATTCCACTATACCCTTATGGGCAATCATCATGTAAGGCCCCGGCCCGTCCGTCGTCTGCCTTTACACATCTATACTGTCCTCTTTGGCGAGCCCACTAGCCCCCTCAAGGTTTTGTCGTGGGCCCAGCCCGTTCACTAGGTCACTCATAATTTGTGTCCGTAATCTAAGTGTAAGTAGAATCAGTAATAGGGATCATTATATTCATATTATATCCTCTATGCCATTAATAACTCCATTACTATCAATGGATTCAATATCAACTTATTTTATCATTGTTCATAACATAGTCCAACATAGGGGCGTTTTTGTCATTTCAACATTTATTTCTTTCTCCTCAATATACATTTAAACCAAGGATCTTATTATCTATGTGCTGATAGTATCTTTTCTCATACTAGTAACAGCAGTTTAAGATCTTATTCGATTTCGACAGAGAAATCCAATAGGATCTATAATTGGATGATTTTGCTTGTAATATAGCCTTACACCATCATTTACTCTGTCAAATCAATCAATTCTAACTCACGATGATCTATTATGACTCCGTAGAAAATTTTTTAGGTAGGAGTATTTTGGTCATTTTTGCCAAAAATTTTTCTCTCTCTTCAAAATACCTTCAACCGGTGATCTTAAGGACTATTTAATGATGATATTTCATTCCCCTCCTTTATATCATCACTTTTAGGTCTCAGTTCGATCCGGACAGAAAAGTACTGGTGGGGCCCTCACCAAGTCTTTTCGGTTCCTTACCGAACATACCTTTATTTAGATTATAAGATCACCATTTTCTGGTAAATTCTAAGCCTACTATTTCTCTTTACCATCATTAATTCATAAATTCTCACTCCCTTCAATTTATTTTACTCAATTTACAATCATTTATTTTCTCTATATATTCAGACTACATAGTACTACAGGAGATGTTAACATTTCTGACACATTTTCTCTCCAAAAGTATCAACAGACATCAAGCCAACCATGTTCTGATACCATTAAATTGTAACAGTCCAGTAACCCAGTAATACACATATTATTACACAACTTTGACGATTGGGCTGTTTGCGATACTTTACTTTTCAGTTACATTTTAAATAATTTCATATGAAATTATAATATGAATTACATCCCCTATCTTAATTCACAAGAAAGTAGTATTATAGATAAGTATAAATACGAAAAATAAATGATCGTACCTTTTGTGATTAATTCGAGTTGTCGTAGTGTCTTTAAATGCACAGCCAAGATCCTCATATGTTAGATTCTCAGTCCTCGAAAATCTGAAATGTTAAAATTAAGGGGTGAGCAAACCACGGCTCAGTAAGAGAGTTATATGCAACTCTTGATATTCAGCTATCAATATTCTGAAAAACTTTTTTTCACTTTCTTTAAATTTTCCTAGAAGTGTTATAGGCTCACATATAGGAAGGATACTACAGTCGGCTAGGGATCCGAATGGAGTAAGGCAGGTATTTTGAAATACCTGTCTTATCCCGGAACCTAGAAGCAACTGTAGAGAATACTTTATAAATTGTTCTATTTGAACACAATTTCCTTCTCTTTTCTCATAATTATAAAAATGGTATAAACCATTTTATTATATCCCTTCCGTACAGCTTAAAACACGTGACAATATAGTAGTAAAACCGTAGTTTACTTCTCTTCTCTTCAGTACAGTTAAAAACACGTGACAGTACAGTGGTTTCTAAATATCCAAATCATTGGATAAACAATTCTGTAATTATTTCTATCTTAGAAATAATTTTCATGTTATTCTTTTTGAATAAAAATTAATTTCTCTTTAGTTCAGTAGCCGTATCTTACAGTTTAGTAAAACAGTAATACTCAGTACAGTACTATTCGGTAAAACAGTATCTTGCAGATCAGTAAAACAGTATCTTGATACGGTTCAGTCAGTAAACAGTAAACAGTAGCTACCAATTCAGTAAACAGTATACGGTAGCTTTTAGTTCGGTAAACAGTAAATGGTAGCTTTCAGTTCAGTAAAACAGAAATTAGTGGCTACCATTTCAGTAAACAGTTAACAGTAACACTACAGTTCAGTAAAACAGTGTTTTGGTACGATTTTTGCTGAGTAAATAGTAAAGAGTACAGTAGTTCAGTACAGTAAATAGTATATAGTACAGTAAACCAGATTCAGTAAATCCTTTCAGTAAACAGTAATCAATAAGTGAGACTGGGCATCACCCTACAATTAAATCATGCTATCTTAGTCCACTAAGGGACACAGTATCAGTACTGAGATCTATGGCCATGATCTATAATATGTCCTTGGTGTACACTTACTAGGTGACTGTTGACACCTAATTTTGTCCTATTATTATTATTATTATTATTATTATTATATTATTATTATTATTATTATTATTATTATTATTCTTCTTTTCTGTTCTTCTGTTATTATTATTATTATTATTATTATTATTATTATTATTATTATTATTATTATTATTATTATTATTATTATTATTATTATTATTATTATTATTATTATTATTATTATTATTTGTTTTGCTGTCCATCTGCTGCCAGCCACCCCTGTTATAGCCTCTCTCCTAGACTATCACACCAATCAACCTCTGCCTACTCCATCCCATCTATGCCAAGCCCTATACCAGTCCCCCTACAAAAACCTTCCCTCAATCCTCGACTCACCATCAGCCTCCAACACCATTCCTTACCCCCCAGCATCATCTTCAACACTACCCGAAACCCTCTTTCTCTCAAACTCAGCAACCAGATCAACCTCTAAACCATCATCACCGAAACGCCATTCTCGGTCACCATTCAACCGCCTCACCACCGTGAACCAGCCCCTGTACCACCCTTACCCAAAGCAGCCACCGATTTTCACCACACCAACAACCATCATCATCACAGAACCCAACCCCTGAAATGGCAAACACAAACACACACACACGCACACGTACCAGCAATAATAACAACAGCAAAAAAGGCACGAAGCCTGAATACCAGATATAAAAAAAAACACAGAACAGGGGTTTCGGTAAGGCCAGATCTACGGGGTTAGGAAGCTTTTTAGGAGAAACTGAAGTCGGAATCTGAAAAAGGAGGTTGAAGAGCATCAGAAAGTGCGAAACTTTTTGTGATCCGGCCACCGGAGATGGCAGTCGGCGGCGACGTGCGGCGGTCGAAAATCGCCTGGCCGAGAGCCTCTGAAGGCTCTGAACATTTGTTTTTCTTTTTTTTTAAAATGATGTAAAAAAAAGGGTAGCTTTTATAGAAAAAAAAAGAAAAAGAAAGCTGACGACCAGCACGCGGACCCGAATCTGACTTGGGATCCGTGCTCTCGACCTGCGGGAGGAAGAAGATCTGTGTGCCGCTCCAACACCCGACCTGCTTCGCCTAACCCGTGGGAGAAAGACGACCCGGCCTGACCCAATCGACTGCTGGCTGACCCGGCTCCGGGCCTAGCAAAATCTGGCCCAATCTAGCTTGCTATTGGGTTTGAGTTTAGGCTGCTTGGAAAAGCTTATTTGGGTTCCAAGCCCAAATTCATTTGGTACATTCTTTCCTTTTCCTATGCCACTCATTTATTTAATTACTTTGTTTTCATTTTTTTATATTATTGTTAATTAATATATTTTAATAATTTTTTTAAAAAACAACAAAAACATAAAATTAAATATTAGTTAATATAATTTATAATTTATTTCATTGTTTAAAAAATATATATAATAATAAAGTAAAATAAATTTAATTAAATATGTCCGATGATGGGATGTCATAAAACTCACAAGTAGTGATTTCTTGACTGATCCCTAGGTGAGAAGAGTCTACTAAATGTTACCAAAGTATTAGGATATTTAGTATGATTTTTCAATAATTTAAATTTTTATTAAAAATGAAAATAAATAATTTATTTTTTTATAAAAAAACAAAGAAAAATAAATAATGAAATTTAATAATTAAACAATGTTCCGATGATGGAATGTCATGAAACTCACAAGTAGTGATTTCTTAACTGATCCCTAGGTGAGAAGAGTTTACTAAATGTTACCAGAGTATTAGGATATTTAGTATGATTTTTCAATAATTTAAATTTTTATTAAAAATAAATAATTTTTTTTAAATATAAAAAACAAAGAAATATAAATAATAAAATTTAATAATTAAACAATGGTCCGATGATGGGATGTTATGAAATTCACAAGTAATGATTTCTTGACCGATCCCTAGGTGAGAAGAATTAACTAAATGTTACCAGAGTATTGGGATATTTAGCTAAATTTTTCAATATTGAGAGTTTCATTAAAAAAAATCGAAATATAAAGTTCTTTTATAAATACACGTGCATCATTCATTATCTGTTTGCATCATATGCATTCATAATAATGTTCGAAGTGAGTGTGAATCTTCCGATGATGAGATTCTATAGAACTCACAAGTAGTGATTCTTAAGAAATCTCTAGGTGAGGAAATTATCCAAAATGCTACCAGAAGTATTGGGGTACTTAGGAATAATTTTCAATACAAAAGATTTTTACTTATTTCAAATAAAAAATAAAATTTAAATGTTTCAAAATTAATACAAATAAAAAAATAATTTCAAAATAAATGGAGTTCTTTTTAAATGTTAAATTAAGACCATTTTATTAAGACCATTTTATTAAAACCAAAGGATAACACATGATTACAATGGTACCATTTTTTAAACGGGCGTTGTGGGGCTGCTAATCCTTCCCCACACGTAACCGTACTCCCGAACCTAACTTTCGTTTTCGCAGACCAAAAATTGTCTTTTTAATAAAACTTAATTAATTTTGAGATTTTGTTAAAAAGATAAACATTTTTAGGTTTCGTTTTCGCAGACCAAAAATTGTCTTTTTAATAAAACTTAATTAATTTTGAGATTTTGTTAAAAAGATAAACATTTTTAGATGACCAATCACACCAAACAAAAAAGATTGGTGGCGGCTCCCTTTGTTTTTAAATGTTTTCAAAATCGTCGAGCGGTCGAGTCCCTGAGCGCGAAACCGTTACGACAGCTTGGCGACTCCGCTGGGGGCTTTTTGAGGGTCAAGCCATTCATTAATCATGTGTTATCCGAAGTTTTAATTTAATAGTCTTGATTGATATTTAAACTTAATTCGCTTGGATTTTGAAAATAATTTTGTTTGCATTTGCTTTTTATGTTATTTATTTTATGTTTTATATTTGTACATACTTGTTGTTAATAAATTGTTGAGGCATTTAGGATAAAGATAATAATTTAATTTAAGTTCCCTCTTAGGAGGGGGTAGAGTAGCTATGCTTTCGTGAGGTAATAACCTCTGCAATGGTAAGCGAAATACTCCCTAGTGAACGTCAGTAAGAAATGGTTTGGGAACCTTTAGTTTCTTAAAACCGAGCTCAGCATATAGAGAGCCTCAAAAGGCCAGCCTTAGGTAGAGCTATATCCAATTTTTGTCAAAATTATCATGAGATTAGGACACATGAGGGAATATTTTTACTTTTTGTTTTCATATCATAACTCTAATAATTTTTAAATTCATGCTTTCATAAAATCAAGAGGTTTTTTTTTTTAATGTCATTCCCAAAATGAAATTTCACAATTTTACAATCTTACAATTTTAAAGAATAAAACAAAGATTTATTTAGTTTTTCTTCTTTATCTAAAAATAACATGAAAATACCCCTTCATTCTTTAATACCATTTAAAAAATAATAATAAATAATTCTTTTTTGGAACTTATGCATAGACACAAATTGTTTTTACATTATCACATTCCTTCACAAAATAAAAAGGGAAGTTAAAGAAAATAAATTATGGTGTGAAAATAAGATTTTTTTTCTTTTAAATAAAAAAAAGAGAAAAAGAATAAAAAAATCTATTCTCTAAAAAAATTAAAAAAAAAAGAAAAAAAATTCATTCATTGAATTTAAATAAGGAAAAATTTTGATTCTTTTATTCTTAAATTTTAGCATAGCATATTTCATTACATTAATGCATTCACATCACATAATAAGGAGTATATTTGTCTTTTTGGGTTAAAGGAGGTCAAAGACATGGGAGATCTATTAGAAGCTAGACTATTTTGGAGAATAATCAAGAAAAGTTTGGACATGAGATATACAGGAGATCAAAGGGAAGATAGCTAAGATAATGGAGATGCTTGAAAGTTTGGAAGCGACTAAATTGGTTCATCCTCAAGGGTCATCGTCATCTCCAAGATAACTACACGTTGAATCATCAGCAAGTGGAGACCAATCGACTCTTCATGAAATGGCTTTCAAGTATAAGGTGAAGGGACTGATTGATGCAAAGTTGCTTAATATAGGGGGTGTTTAACCAAGAATTTGCAATGCTTGATTAGAGTTTAGAGGGTGAAAATGATAGCTGTTGTGGTGAAATTCCTTTTTGAAAGACTTTGAATATTGGGGGCACTAGAATAGTAGAGAGTTTAGTCAGGAACTTTTGAATCTTGTAAACAGTTCCTTTATGAATATAAATGTTACAAGATTTTATATAAGTTTGCATTCACTTCATTCATATGTGCATAACATGATTTTGACAGAAAATGATAAGGCTAACAATAACTATTTCCTAAAATAAAAAAAAAAAACAAATGATCAAAGCAAATAAATGGTAAAAAAAAAAACAATTTTTAGTTTGTAATTTTTTCTTTGAGTGTGTAACTTATGATATTATAAAATGATAACAAGATTGAAATTTCTTTTACATGTAGATATACAATTTCCTTACAATAAAAGCTTCATATTAGCATGGCAAGCATGACATCTAATTTTGGGTCCGATTTGTGATTTGGTGTAAAGGCGACTTGAATATTGAAAAACTTTGGAGATAATTTTGGACCATGGAAAGGACAGAAATGACTTAGATGAAAAGGATGGAGAAAGAGCAGCAAGAGATAAGAGAGCAATTATCACAGATGGCAGGTTTGTTGGAGAAGCTGAACAATGGAAAAATGGGAGAACTAGCTACTCAAGAGGGGCATCGGTAACGAAATGCTAAGGATTCTTTTTGTCCAGTTAACATTGGCTCACGAGAAACCCAATCATCTCAAGAGCCACAAGCAATGCCCACTAAAAGTTATGTATGTCCTAATATGCCATCTGCAGTCAACCTTAGTCAATTTCATGGGCATGCAACTCCTACAATGAACCCCTTCGAACCAACTCATATTGCTAATTCGGGTAGTCACAAAGAGCAAGGGATGCTACAAGTGAAAGAAGGCTCATGTTACCGACAAAAGATAGAGCTTATAGAAGAAAGGCTTCGAATTGTTGAAGGAGTGGATTTTCATGGATCTTTGGATGCAACTAGATTATCTCTAGTACCTGGTGTGATCATTCCTTTAAAGTTCAAGGCCCTAGAATTTGAAAAGTACGATGGGACTACGTGTCCGAAAGCCCATATCACTATGTACTGTAGAAAGATGGCAGCATATGTGCATGATGACAAACTATTGATCTATGTTTTCCAAGATAGCCTTAAAGGATCTGCTACTAGGTGGTATACACAATTGGGCAGGGGCAATGTTCACTCATGGGAAGATTTGGCAAGGGCATTTGTCACCCAATATAAGCATATTGTGGATCTAGCCCCGGATCGTTTATCTTTGCAAACCATGGAAAAGAAAGCTACTGAAGGCTTTAGGGAATATGCCCAGAGATGGAAGAATGTTGCTACCCAGGTCCAGCCTCCCCTTACAGAAAAAGAGACTGCTGCTTTGTTTCTTAGTACCCTTCAGGCACCGTACTATGATAGGAAGATTGGGAATGTTACTAAGAATTTTGCCGATATGGTGGCCTCCGGAGAGATGATTGAGAATGCAATCAAGAGAGGCAAGATCAAGATAGATGACATTGCTGATAACAGGTCAGAAAGAATGGAAGAAGAAGTGCAAGCTGTGACATTTGAGGGTTAGTTTCCCATAAATTCCACTCCAAATCATCCTTATTTATCTCACCCATCGTACCATCCAACCTTGAACAATGTTTCTTGTGATCCTTATCTTCATTCACCAATCCCACAACCAGGATTCCAAGCAAACTCTTACTTCCCAGTAATTGCTCACTCACCTACCTTTGTGACTAATCCTATAGCTCGACCTGTCCAACAACCAATGAACAACAAAAAGAGACCAAGAAACAACCAAGGAAAAATTCCTATCTCAATTTCTAATCTCTTGCCTTTTCTAGTGAAAAACCAATATCTGACCCCTGTTTCTTTGAGAACAGCCCCAAACCCATTGGCTAAGAGATATGATTCGAACAGCAAATATGATTATCACATGGGAGCAATTGGGCACTCCACCGAAAAATGCAGGCAGTTGAAGGAAAGGGTTGAAGAGCTTATCGATGGTGGAATCTTGACTCCGGAACTTATGGAACAGTGGAAGTCTACTTTGGTGTAGAGTTATGGCATTTGAGCAGATCAAGCTAGAGGAAAATGAAGATTTTAAGATCTCGAAGTGTGTATTTTGTTGAAAAATGCTTTGTCATTTCCATTGGCGTGGAACAGTGGAAGTCCACTTTGGTGTAGAGTTATGGCATTTTGGAGGATCAATCTAGAGGGAAATGAAGATTTTGAGATTTTGAAGTCTGTATTTTGTTGGAAAATGCTTGTCATTTCCGTTGACCTAGGTGACCATTGTATGAGCACAACTTTTTTGCATAATTTATTTTCTAGTAGCATATGACAAGAATGTTTCTTTTCTTCACAATAATGATAAAATGATTCCAAGAAAATTGGTGATTACTATCAAAGATGAATGTCTTAAGTTGTTTCAGGATCATATCATTCTCATGTAAACCCAAATTGCTCAAGAAGCTAAAATGGGGCATAAATTTTTGAAAGTTCAATTCTGTTTTCGCTTTGACCATGATAGGGCTTCGTTGTTAATGATTTTTAAAGGAATGACCAACTGGCAAAACTTTTTTAGAATCATTTAGTCATCAATTTATGACAATCTCGAAGATTTTGGATATTGGCAATTTGATATTTGGCAAGATCATTTTGAAATTTTGAAATACCTGTCCACCTAAATTCTTGTACAAATCCCAAATTGTTCAATCCTGTACCCTCAAGATGCCTTTCGCCCATGTTTTGGAGCAAAAAAAAAAAGGAACCAAAGTTGAGGATTTTTCACTGTTGTCCATCTATACGATACCTTGAGTCGTGCATCACCTCTTTCCTTTAATGAATTTTTGGTGTGTGAGGTCAAGTTCTATCATATTAAAGTGTCGCATTATAAGGAAATCAAAAAAAAAGAAAAAAAAAGAAGAAGAAAAAAAATGAAATTGGTCGTGGCATCATGCAAACATGATATTCAGATGATTTCAAAAGCCAAAAGAAAAAACTTGTCCTAAGAATTGTTTTTCAATATAAGCATCTTAATTTAAGGTGATGAATGGCCATCTTTCACATCTCGTTCAAAAATATAAACATTATCCTTTTGCTACCCTTTTTGAGCCTGATAATTTCTTTCACAATAAACCTCCTCCAAGGATCACCCTCCACACCGGGGGGCATAAGTAGAAAATATCTCTTCAAAGAAGATGAATGATTCAACTTTTGTTTTTAATCAAATAAGATTTACTATGTTGTGGGACAATTTGGGGTAAAATAGATTTGAAATCTTGGACACCAAGAAAAAAGAAAGAAAAATGAAAAAAAAGGAGAAGTGGTATATAGGAAAGTACACAAAGAAAGGTGCTTTTGAAAAAAAAAAAGAGATAAATTGAAAAGTAGAAAAAGAAAGGTGCTTCGAATAATGAAAATGATAGCTGTTCATATGAGAAGAAATGATCCTTGGATTGATCACCCTAAAACAACATTTTTGGGCCTGTTTATCCATTCTTTCAAAAACCCTGAACCATGGCCTACATTACGTACTTAAAAGTCCATTTTGATCGAATAAAGTTGCTTGTATCAAAGAGCTCTTCTTTGGAAAATTCTCACTGTTATTTGGTTTGAATGAAATCTGTATTCTTGAATGCATGGTGGAACAATCAATCAAAAAAAAGAAAAAGAGAGAAAAGGAAACAAAAGAAAGAGTGGAGCTCTAGGGTGAAAACCTAAAAAGGGTAGCCTAGAGTAAACAATGAACTCTCAGAGTAACAAATCAAGCAGTGATACGAATTGAAAACATGGAAAAAGAACCAATAATCCCTGGGAAACCCTCGAGATATCCAAAGATTCTGATATCACCTGATTGCTCGACATTTTTCTGAAAAAGTTTGAACCTTTCTTCCTGTACGTACTTTCCCTAAACAGAAAGGACCTCAGTCATTCAAATCTCATCTTGGCATTTGTAGAACGCCACTATTCAAGAATTTAAGAGATTGTCAAACCAAGTTGTAGATATTTTGTTTCTTTTCTCATTCAAAGTTTTGTTCAAAAAAAAAAGAAAACGAAAAGCGATGGTATTTTAAGAAAACCATTTTGAGCCAAGAAAAGAACCATTTTTTTTCTGAATAAGTGGCAAAATATTCCCCAAACAGAACATCCTGGTGCACCAAACTTTCAATTGTCCAGTTGAAAAGATCTGAACAGGATTTATGTCGCTCATCTTGAAAAGTAATCACTAATTTTTCGAAAGGATCAAGTATCACTTGTGAAATTTGGATTCATTCCCCCTGGAAAATAGTTATGTGGAAAATTTTTAGCGCTTTTCGTCAACAGGCTATGATGAGGTACAAGAACTCTGCAAAAATGGGAAATAGAAAGGAGCTTTCATGATCATGTTGTGGCAAAGAAGATACAAAAGACAAATGATGTGCCACTTTGGCAAGATAGGAAGGAATTTCAAAGTTAGACAATGTATAGGATTGAGTGACATGCATATATGCATACATACACAATATCATATAGCATCAACATTTAAAGTTTTTGTCTAAAATTTTAAGATTAAAACATGTTTCTCAAGTTGAAGGCTCAACACCATCCAATCAAGATTTTAAAGGTTATACAACCTTTTCCAAGATAAGAAAGTCAAATTTGCTCATAATAAAGAAAATTTCAAATCCAGTTTGACTAGTGCTATGTTTAATTAAGATTGAAGAATGATTTTCAAAAGATAAGCAATTCTAAGTCCTCCGGGCATAAATGATAAGTCCTCCGGGCGTAAAATTCCAAGACCTCCAGGCAAAAATTTCCAAGTCCTCCAGGCATAATTCTAAGACCTCTAGGCACAAATTTAAGACCTCCGGGCATAAATGATAAGTCCTCCAAGCACAATTCTAGGACCTTCGGGCACAATTCTAAAACTTTCGGACACAAATTATAAGTCCTCCGGGCACAATTCTAAGTCCTCCGAGCATAAATCTTAAGTCCTCCGGGCATAATTTTAACACCTCCGGGCATAATTTTAACACCTCCGGGCACAAATTTAAGACCTTCGGGCATAAATGATAAGTCCTCCAGGCGTAAAATTTCAAGTCCTCCGGCACCAATTTCAAAACCTCCAGGCACAAACTTCAAGTCCTCCGAGCATAATCTCAAGACCTCTGAGCATAATCTCAAGTCCTCCGGGCAAAAATGTCAAATCTCTCAAGTATAATCTTAAGTCCTCCGGGCGTAAAATTCCAAGTCCTCTGGCACCAATTTCAAGACCTCCGGGCACAAATTTCAAGTCCTCCGGGCACCAGTTTTAAACTCTTCAGGTATAATTCTAAGACCTCCGAGCACAAATTCTAAGGCCTCCGGGCATAATCTCAAGACCTCTGAGCATAATCTCAAGTCCTCCGGGCACAAATGTCAAATCTCTCAAGTATAATCTTAAGTCCTTCGGGCGAAAATCTCAAGATATCAAGGCAAAATTTTCAAGTCCTCCAGGCACAATTCTAAGTCCTCCAGGCATAAATTTTAAGTCCTCCGGGCAAGATTTTTAAGTATTTTAAGTTTCATCGCCTCTGCTGCAAGAGAAGCATATTTTCAAGAAAAAATTTAAAGTTTCACTACCTCTGCTGCAAGAGGAGCACCTTCCAAAAAAAAATTTAAAGTTTCAATGCCTCTATTGTAAGAAGAGCACATTTCAGGAAGAATTTAAAATTTCATTGCCTTTGCTGCAAGAGGAGCACATTTAAAAAAATTAAAAAAAATTAAATTAAAGTTCCATTGCCTCTATTGCAAGAGGAGCACATTTCAGGAAAGATTTTAAAGTTTTATTGCCTCTGCTGCAAAAGGAGCACATTTCAAGAAGGAATTTAAAGTTTCATTGCCTCTGCTACAAGAGGAGCACATTTTAAAAAAAAGAAGAAAAAAATTAATTAAATTAAAGTTCCATTGCCTCTGTTGCAAGAGGAGCACATTTCGGGAAGGACTTTAAAGTTTTATTGCCTCTGCTGCAAGAGGAGCACATTTCAGGAAGGAATTTAAAGTTTCAATGCCTCTATTGTAGGAGGAGCACTTTTACAAGAAGAATTAAAAAAAAGCAAAAAAAAAGAAGAGAGAAGAAAAG
Source organism: Heritiera littoralis (assembly GCA_031772115.1). Taxonomy (NCBI): domain Eukaryota; kingdom Viridiplantae; phylum Streptophyta; class Magnoliopsida; order Malvales; family Malvaceae; genus Heritiera; species Heritiera littoralis. Next base: position 4,768,443 of record JAPDPK010000042.1, read on the forward strand.
GAGAGAAGTGAGTCATAAGCCAGACAAAATTGTTGTCTTTTGTCTTTGCTCTATTCCTGATTCTCAGCAATGAGCAAAGAGGGGTGGCTGTTGACACCTAATTTTGTCTTATTATTATTATTATTATTATTCTTTTCTGTTCTTCTGTTGTTGTTGTTGTTGTTGTTATTATTATTATTATTATTATTATTATTATTATTATTATTATTCTTATTATTATTATTATTATTATTATTATTATTATTATTATTATTATTATTATTATTATTATTATTATTATTTGTATTGTTGTCCATCTACCGCCAGCCACCCCTGCTGTAGCCTCTCTCCTAGACTATCACACCAGTCAGCCTCTACCTACTCCATCCCATCTATGCCAAGCCCTATACCAGTCCTCCTACAAAAACATTCCCTCAATCATCGACTCACCATCAGCCTCCAACACCATTCCTCTGTTGGATTATGCCCTTAGAACCATTCATTAGATGATTGACTTTGGCATTTTTTTATGTATCATGACATTTTATTTATTATAGCTCATTATTATATTTGTCTTATAACTGCGTAATGTAATCTTATATGATAATGTCCTTAGAATAGTAATAACACACTATTCTTAAAATATCCCTAGTCAAGTATTATTGTGAACAAGGATAACAATGTACGATAAGACTAGTATGTGGTTGACTGATGACCATTGTCATGGATATGGGATATCAAGTCATCACATAGGTACATGTTAGAGAACTATGTACTGGATCGACCCTCCATGAGAACGCTTCCTGGATTGTTATATGAGTGTCATAAGCGATTCTCATAGTGATGATGGTGTATGTGATCCTTTGACTTGAGATCATCAGAGATCCCAACATAGAGAATTGCATACTTTAATGCTGCTAGATGTCATTCGTAATAGGATGGACTATAAAGGTAGTAATTGGGTATGCCTTGATCTATGTAGAGGGATGTTGAGTGATCAAGATAGGATTTATCCCTCTTATATAACAAGAGTGATGTCTTGGGGCCTTTGATAGAGTGAGACTAAGAAATGCATGGCCGTGCTCGAATAAGTCAATATGAGATATTGATTTTATTTGTTTAATTAGTCTACTCAGGAATCAAGAAACGCTGATTAGACTATACAAGTGTGACACATTCCATGACTTGTGTCTAATCATGACATCAAAGGATAAAGGGATTAGACTACACGGTAACATCTATCACGAGTAAGGTTATGTCGAGTCATTGACATTCTCGTTACATGGGTAGCAATGATGTGTTGCTAGATACCGCTCATTGCCTGTGACAATTTTGTCATTGCTTAGATACCGCTCATTGCCTGTGACAATTTTGTCATTGCCATTGTTTTGAGAACCTATTGGGTCGCACACTTAGAACGTATCAATGAGGAGCTTAATTAATCCTATTCTGAATTGGATTAAGGATATAACTAATCCTATTCTGAATTGGATTAGGGATATAACTAATCCTATTCTAAGTAGGATTAGAGTTCTGTTTGGCAGTAAATTTTAGGGTAAAATTTACTGCCTATAAAAGGATGTTTTCTGAAACATAGCCGCACAACAATTAGAAAACAGAAAAGTATTCTTTTAATCGAAGCTAGCAGTTTGGTTATAAAGAATCAAAAACGCTCCTTAAGGCTTCTGATCGTGAGACGTTCAAGAGTCGTGAGATCCGTTCGTGTGGATACCATAGAGGTAGGAACGAAAGGTTGTTGCTTGTGACTCGACCAACGACAGAAATCAGAGAAAAACGTTAGGTAAAATCTCGAAACCCTAATCAGGCAACTCTCCGAATCGATCCTGGTGGAGGCCGAATGATTTAAATTCCGCTGCATGTCGGTTTCCTTCACTGGTATTCGAGCCAGGTTCGGAGTCCCTGATTTGTTTTGATAATAGCATGATCTCTGGTTACTTTCTGTTTATGATTACATGCAATCGTTTTAATGAGATTAATACAGATTAGAATGTATATGATATATTCAGAGGCTAGAAATCGAATTGTTGAAATTATATATATGATATATATCAATTTCGATTCAACTTATATGTGATGCGAATTATTAATGGCGGTTTCTATTCTGCATAAACGTTATGGAAGAAACAGAATAATGTCGAAAGAGTTCTAATGCGACTGAAATTATAGTCAGTATGAGATACTGGCTGGAACATCCTAATAAGATTAGGACACTTCCGGATAAGGGGCGTTGGCAATGTCAATACTGTTGACCTTTTTTTTTTCGGGGGCTTTGCCCCCAAACCCCCGCAGTCGGGTCATAATTCTTTTCAAATATGCCTCATTAATAAAATTAAAAGTTGAAATTGCATTACACTTGTTTGTATAAACACGGTGGTTGTTGTTTGAGCATGGTGCATAGTTATAGCCCTAGCCCAATATGATTGTATTTTGGTGGTTGTAAATTTTAATAAATACGACCTGCGTGTCGTGCCTTGTTCTTGAAAATCTAGTTGTACATTCGTTTCTCATCTTACTCCCCTCGAATGTAACTCGAGGTTTCTCTTAAACTATGTAATTGGAGCTGACAACCATGCAAAGGATGACCAAAGAGGCACTTGGAGAAGATGCTATTACCCTTAGGTTAACCCTTAGGGTTTCTCATTGGCTTGGGAAATCCATTTAGTTTGGGCTATAACTATGTCACGTTTATTTTATTGCTTAATTGCATGAGATGCATGGTTTATTTTGTACGTTTATGATATGAAAATCATATGATAATTTTAAAAGTAAAATTGGTGAGATCTTATTCAATAAACTAAGAAAAGGGAATTTAGAGGCATAAAGTTGGGCTTCCATTCATGAGATGAATTAGAACAAGTGTTGTTCACCCAACTATCCAAGAGTTACATGAGATGTAATTGGTAAGAGTTGCCTACCTAAATAGCCAAATCTTGGGCGATTAGCCAAAGCTAACTCTAGATAAGGTGAAATATGGATCTTGGCCCACTAGAGAAATTATGTGATAATTTTTCCGAATTAATAGTGAGGGTTGTTGATTCGATAAAAATAGTGGGAGCATCATTTAATAAATATTTAATTAAATGAATGCATTCATGATACTTATATTTTGCATATTTTTGTTGTAGATTACCATGGCATCAAACACAAATAACACACTTTCACTGCGATCTGTCCTTGAGAAGGACAAGTTGAATGGGACAAACTTCCTGGATTGGTACAGGAACCTGAGGATAGTCCTCAAGCAAGAAAATAAGTTGTATCTCCTTGAGATTCCCTTACCTGAGGAACCACCCTCTAATGCTCCAAGGGCAGAAAGAGATGCTTATAAGAAGCATCAAGATGATACATTGGATGTTAGTTGCCTTATGCTTGCCTCCATGAATCCTGAGCTTCAAAAGCAACATGAGGAAATGGATGCGTTCGATATGATCGAGCATCTCAAGCAACTCTATCAAGAGGAAGCTAGGCAAGAAAGGTACAATGTCTCTAAGGCATTGTTTCAGTGTAGGATGGCAGAGGGGACTCCCGTTGGTACTCATGTGCTCAAGATGATTGGGTACATTGAAAACCTTGAAAGATTGGGATTTCCTTCGGGCCAAGAGTTGGCCACTGATGTGATTATGCAATCGTTGCCAAACAGTTACAGTCAATTTGTTGTTAATTACAACATGAATGAAATTGACAAGACTCTGCCACAATTACTTAGCATGTTGAAAACAGCTGAATCCAACATGAAAAAGGCCAAGCCCAAAGATGTCTTAATAGTTAAGAAAGCTAAGGGCAGGGCTAATGCAAAGGGCAAGAAAAAGGGTAATAAAGCCAATGGCAAGTTCAAGCCCAATGATACTGCACTGAAGCCTAAAGGTGGGGTTGCCAAAGAAGGGAAATGCTTCCATTGCGGTGAGACCGGACATTGGAAGAGGAACTGCAACAAATACCTGGAAGAGCTAAAGAAGAAGAGAGGAAGTGAGACTACCACTTCAGGTATTTTATGTTATAGAAGTTAATCTATCTACTTCTTCATCATGGGTATTAGATACTGGATGTGGTTCTCACATTTGTGTAAATGTGCAGGAACTCAAAAGGAGTAGATCGTTGACTAAGGGCGAGGTCGACCTACGAGTGGGAAATGGAGCAAGGGTTGCTGCATTAGCTGTAGGAATTTATATTTTGACATTGCCCACAGGGCTTGTTTTAGAATTAGATGATTGTTATTATGTGCCTTCCATCACTAAGAACATTATTTCTATTTCGTATTTGGACAAGAAGGGTTTTTCATTTATAATAAAGGACAATTGTTGCTCCATTTATTTAAATGATATCTTTTATGGTAGTGCACAACTAATTAATGGTCTTTACATTCTAAATCTTGATATGCCTATTTATAACATAAATGCTAAAAGGATTAAAACTAATGATCAAAATCCAACATATCTCTGGCATTGTCGCTTGGGACACATAAATGAGAATCGCATTTCCAAACTCCATAAAGATGGAATTTTGGACTCATTTGATTTTGAATCGTATGAGACATGTGAATCTTGTTTGATGGGTAAGATGACTAAAGCCCCTTTCAAAGGACATAGTGAAAGGGCAAGTGATTTATTGGGCTTAGTACATATAGATGTATGTGGACCTTTAAACACACAGGCCAGAGGTGGGTTTATGTACTTTATTACATTTACTGATGATTTCAGTAGATATGGCTATGTGTATCTTATGAGACACAAGTCAGAATCTTTTAAAAAGTACAAAGAATTCAAGAATGAAGTACAAAACCAACTTGGCAAGAGCATTAAGGCACTTCGATCAGATCGAGGTGGTGAATACTTAAGCCAAGAATTTTATAACTATCTTAAAGAGTGTGGGATTGTCTCACAACTCACTCCTCCAGGTACACCACAATGGAATGGTGTATCTGAAAGGAGAAACCGAACTTTATTAGATATGGTTCGATCAATGATGAGTCATACAGATCTTCCAGAATCCTTTTGGGGACATGCATTAGAAACAGTTGCTTTTACACTGAACCGTGTTCCGTCTAAATCGGTTCCAAAGACACCATATGAGATATGGACTGGTAAACGTCCCAGTATGTCTTTTATGAAGATTTGGGGTTGTGAGGCTTATGTAAGACGTCAAGTCTCTAACAAACTTGCACCTAAATCTGATAAGTGCTATTTTGTGGGATATCCTAAACTAACTAAAGGATATTATTTTTACAATCCCACTGAGCGCAAAGTGTTTGTAGCTCGAACAGGTGTCTTTCTAGAAAGAGAATTCATTTCTAGAAGAACTAGTGGGAGAAAAGTAGAACTTGAAGAAATTCAAGAGATACAAGATAGCGCACCTGATGTTGAGATGGAGCCTGAGCAAGCACCACAAGTTGTTGTGGAACCAGAACCACAAGCTGTTGTGGAGCAACCGCCTGCTCAAGAGACACAAGCCTTGCGTAGATCAGTTAGAACACATCGTGAGCCACAGAGATATGGATTTCTAATGACTCAGAACGGTGATGTATTGCTCATGGACCAAGATGAGCCTATTACCTATCAAGAGGCTATTACAGGGCTAGATTCTGAGAAATGGCTTGAAGCCATGAGATCTGAGATGGAATCCATGTATGCCAACCAAGTTTGGACCTTGGTTGACTTACCCGAAAGGGTAAAACCTATAGGGTGTAAATGGGTTTTTAAGAAGAAAACCGACATGGAAGGAAATGTTCATACCTATAAAGGGCGATTGGTTGCTAAAGGTTTTAAACAAATTCATGGTATTGACTATGATGAAACTTTTTCACCAGTCGCGATGATCAAATCCATTAGGATCTTGCTTGCGATAGCTGCATACCATGATTACGAAATCTGGCAAATGGACGTCAAGACCGCTTTTCTTAATGGAAAGCTACTCGAGGATGTGTACATGACACAACCTGAGGGTTTTGTTGATCCAAAAAATGCTGGAAAGGTTTGTAAGCTGCAACGTTCTATTTATGGACTAAAGCAAGCTTCTCGAAGTTGGAATCTTCGTTTTGATGATGCAATCAAAGAGTTTGGTTTCATCAAGAACGAAGATGAACCTTGTGTCTACAAGAAGGTCAGTAGGAGCACTATTGTCTTCCTGGTGTTGTATGTAGATGACATACTACTCATTGGGAATGACATCCCTACCCTTCAGTCTGTAAAGACTTGGTTAGGGAATTGCTTTTCAATGAAGGACTTGGGCGAAGCTACCTAGGTACTGGGTATAAGGATCTATAGAGATAGATCAAGGAAATTAATTGGCCTAAGTCAAAGTGCATACATAGATAAAGTGCTAAAGAGGTTTAGCATGCAGGATTCCAAGAAAGGATTCTTACCTATGACACATGGCATTACTCTCTCAAAAGAACAGTGTCCTACAACACAAGAAGAGAGAGAACGTATGAGTAAAGTTCCATATGCATCTGCTATTGGATCCATTATGTATGCCATGTTATGCACACGTCCCGATGTCTCGTATGCCTTGAGCATGACGAGTAGATATCAAGTTGATCCTGGTGAACGTCACTGGATCACTATCAAGAATATTCTTAAGTACTGAAGAAAGACTAAGGATACATTCTTGATATATGGAGGTGAGGAAGAGCTCATTGTAACAGGTTACACTGATGCTAGCTTCCAAACTGATAAAGATGACTATAGATCGCAGTCTGGTTATGTGTTTTGCCTTAATGGTGGTGCTGTGAGCTGGAAGAGTTCAAAGCAGGCGACAGTGGCCGATTCTACAACAGAGGCTGAGTATATAGCTGCCTCTGAAGCTGCTAAGGAGGCTGTTTGGATCAGGAAGTTCATTACTAAGCTTGAAGTTGTTCCTAGCATTATAGATCCGATTGAGCTCTATTGTGACAACAATGGAGCCATCGCACAAGCTAAGGAGCCTAGATCTCACCAACGATCCAAGCATATACTACGGCGCTTCCATCTCATTCGAGATATCATCGAGAGAGGAGATGTGAGGATATGCAAAGTACCAACTGACGATAACAACGCCGATCCACTGACGAAGCCTTTGACGCAGCAGAGACATGATCGTCACACTAGGTCACTAGGTATTAGATACATGAGTGAATGGTCTTAGTGCAAGTGGGAGATTGTTGGATTATGCCCTTAGAACCATTCATTAGATGATTGACTTTGGCATTTTTTTATGTATCATGACATTTTATTTATTATAGCTCATTATTATATTTGTCTTATAACTGCGTAATGTAATCTTATATGATAATGTCCTTAGAATAGTAATAACACACTATTCTTAAAATATCCTTAGTCAAGTATTATTGTGAACAAGGATAACAATGTACGATAAGACTAGTATGTGGTTGACTGATGACCATTGTCATGGATATGGGATATCAAGTCATCACATAGGTACATGTTAGAGAACTATGTACTGGATCGACCCTCCATGAGAACGCTACCTGGATTGTTATATGAGTGTCATAAGCGATTCTCATAGTGATGATGGTGTATGTGATCCTTTGACTTGAGATCATCAGAGATCCCAACATAGAGAATTGCATACTTTAATGCTGCTAGATGTCATTCGTAATAGGATGGACTATAAAGGTAGTAATTGGGTATGCCTTGATCTATGTAGAGGGATGTTGAGTGATCAAGATAGGATTTATCCCTCTTATATAACAAGAGTGATGTCTTGGGGCCTTTGATAGAGTGAGACTAAGAAATGCATGGCCGTGCTCGAATAAGTCAATATGAGATGTTGATTTTATTTGTTTAATTAGTCTACTCAGGAATCAAGAAACGCTGATTAGACTATACAAGTGTGACACATTCCATGACTTGTGTCTAATCATGACATCAAAGGATAAAGGGATTAGACTACACGGTAACATCTATCACGAGTAAGGTTATGTCGAGTCATTGACATTCTCGTTACATGGGTAGCAATGATGTGTTGCTAGATACCGCTCATTGCCTGTGACAATTTTGTCATTGCCATTGTTTTGAGAACCTATTGGGTCGCACACTTAGAACGGATCAATGAGGAGCTTAATTAATCATATTCTGAATTGGATTAAGGATATAACTAATCCTATTCTGAATTGGAGTAGGGATATAACTAATCCTATTCTAAGTAGGATTAGAGTTCTGTTTGGCAGTAAATTTTAAGGTAAAATTTACTGCCTATAAAAGGATGTTTTAAAATTTACTGCCTATAAAAGGATGTTTTCTGAAACATAGCCGCATAACAATTAGAAAACGGAAAAGTATTCTTTTAATCGAAGCTAGCAGTTCGGTTATAAAGAATCAAAAACGCTCCTTAAGGCTTCTAATCGTGAGACGTTCAAGAGTCGTGAGATCCGTTCGTGTGGATACCATAGAGGCAGGAATGAAAGGTTGTTGCTTGTGACTTGACCAACGACAGAAATCAGAGAAAAGCGTTAGGTAAAATCTCGAAACCCTAATCAGGCAACTCTCCGAATCGATCCTGGTGGAGGCCGAATGATTTAAATTCCACTGCATGTTTGTTTCGGTTTCCTTCATCCTCACCCCCGAGCATCATCTTTAACACTACCCGAAACCCTTTTTCCCTCAAACTCAGCAACCAAATCAACCTCCAAAACCATCATCATCGAGACACCATTCTCGGTCACCATTCAACCGCCTCACCACTATGAACCAACCCCTGTACCACCCCTACCCAAAGCAGCCACCATCACCACACCAATAACCATCATCATCACAGAACCCAAACCCTGAAACAGCGAACACAAACACACACACGTACCAGCAACAACAACAGCAAAAAAGGCACGAAGCCTGAATACCAGATATAAAAAAAACACAGAAAAAGGGTTTCGGTAAGGCCAGATCTACGGGGTTAGGAAGCTTTTTAGGAGAAACGAAAGTCAGAATCGGAAAGAGGAGGTTGAAGAGCATCTAAAAGTGAGAAACTTTTTGTGATCCGGCCACCGAAGTGACAGTCAACGGCAGCGTGCGACGACCACGGTGGCGGCCGAAAATCGCCTCGCCGAGAGCCTCTGAAGGCTCTGAACATTTTTTTCTTTTTGGGTTGAAAATGAAGTAAAAAAAAATGGTAGCTTTTATATAAAAAAAAAAAAGAAAGCTGACGACCCGCGTGTGGACCCAGATTCGACCAGGGATCTGTGCGCCCGACCTGCAGGAGGAAGAAGATCCGCGCGCCGCTCCAACACCCAACCCGCTTCGCCTGACCCGCGGGAGAAGGATGACCCGGCCTGACCCAACCAGCTGCTGGCTGACCCGGCTCCAGGCCCAACGGAATCCAGCCCAATCTAGCTTTCTATTGGGCTTAAGTTTAGGCTGCTTGGAAAAGCTTCTTTGGCCAAGCCCAAATCCATTTGGTACATTCTTTCCTTTTCCTACGCCACTCATTTATTTAATTACCTTGTTTTCATTTTTTTATATTATTGTTAATTAATATATTTTCATAATTTCTTAAAAAAAACAACAAAAACATAAAACTAAATATTAGTTAATATAATTTATAATTTATTTCATTGTTTAAAAAATATATATAATAATAAAATAAAATAAATTTAATTAAATATGTCCGATGATGAGATGTCATGAAACTCACAACTAGTGATTTCTTGACTGATCATTAGGTGAGAAGAGTCCACTAAATGTTACCAGAGTATTAGGATATTTAGTATGATTTTTCAATAATTTAATTTTTTATTAAAAATGAAAATAAATAATTTATTTTTTTATAAAAAACAAAGAAAAATAAATAATGAAATTTAATAATTAAACAATGTTCCGATGATGGGATGTCATGTAACTCACAAGTAGGGATTTCTTGACAGATCCCTAGGTGAGAAGAGTCTACTAAATGTTACCAGAGTATTGGGATATTTAGTTTGATTTTTCAATAATTTAAATTTTTATTAAAAATGAAAATAAATAATTTATTTTTTACAGAAAAACAAAGAAAAATAAATAATGAAATTTAATAATTAAACAATGTTCCGATGATGGGATGTCACGAAACTCACAAGTAGTGATTTCTTGACTGATCCCTAGGTGAGAAGAGTCTACTAAATGTTACCAGAGTATTGGGATATTTAGTATGATTTTTCAATAATTTAAATTTTTATTAAAAATAAAAATAAATAATTTTTTAAATAAAAAAAGAAAAATAAATAATAAAATTTAATAATTAAACAATGGTCCGATGATGGGATGTTATGAAATTCACAAGTAGTGATTTCTTAACTGATCCCTAGGTGAGAACAATTACCTAAATGTTACCAGAGTATTGAGATATTTAGCTAAATTTTTCAATATTGAGAGTTTCATTAAAAAAAATTGAAATATAAAGTTCTTTTATAAATACACGTGCATCATTCATTATCTGTTTGCATCATATGCATTCATAATAATTTTCGAAACTACTGTGAATCTTCCGATGATGAGATTATATAGAACTCACAAGTAGTGATTCTTAAGAAATATCTAGGTGAGGAAATTATTCAAAATGCTACCAGAAATATTGGGGTACTTCGGAATAATTTTCAATACAAAAGATTTTTACTGATTTCAAATAAAAAATAAAATTTAAATGTTTCAAAATTAATACAAATAAAAAAATGATTTCAAAATAAATGGATTTCTTTTTAAATGTTAAATTAAGACCATTTTATTAAAACCAAAAGATAACACATGATTACAGTGGTACCGTTTTTTAAACGGGCGTTGTTGGGGTGCTAATCCTTCCCCACACGTAACCGTACTCCTGAACCTAACTTTTGTTTTCGCAGACCAAAAATTGTCTTTTTAATAAAACTTAATTAATTTTGAGATTTTGTTAAAAAGATAAACATTTTTAGGTGACCAATCACACCAAACAAAAAAGATTGGTGGTGACTCCCTTTGTTTTTAAATGTTTTCAAAATCGTCGAGGGTTGAGTCCTCGAGCGCGAAACCGTTACAATAGTGACAATCCGGGACGCTAATGACTAGCTGGTCAATCAGCCACATGATAGTAACAGTAATAGTATAATGCATGAAACTCGGGGCCTAATTCTCAAAATAGTATAAAACCGTACCATAGCCTTTATGGATTTTAAACACAATAATTTGAAATATTTCACATTTATCCATAAGGCTCACATGTATATATCATCACCTTTATGAAATTTATAAAAAAAATAACATCTTTCAAATTATTTCATAAAGGCATAAATCACATTTTCCATACGATGAAAACAGTTTATAAAATAATCACACTGTAAAATAAATCTCATGACTGTTTCTTTTTCACCGTAAAACATATACGCACGTTTTTCTGTGCTTTCTTCAAAATATGACTTTCAAAATTATCGGAATTCAATTCAAACATTTCCATAATTTATGAAAAAATAAAATATTTATTTTCCAAATTCAATAATCCTGTCACCATGTTTTCCACTATAAACACGCGTAGAGACCTTCTAGTCTCAAAATACTATTTTTCATCTTTAATTAACCTTTATGGGATTTCTATAAATAATTATTTTCATAATTAAAACCATAAAGGTTATTTATGAAATCAAGTGAATATTTGAAGAAATATTAATAAAATATTCACTTTGTGTTTTTTCATTTTTCATCTCGTATTACGTGTAATCTTACGCTTAGAGAGAATTTTTGGTGATTTTATTTCCACACTTCTCGAAAACATGAATATTTTAAAATTAAACTTTCGTATATTCATGTTTTATGAAAAATAATCAATTTCTCGATTTTCGTGGCTGAAAATCGTTTCTCGTGAAATAAAATCATTTATTATGATTTTTGATAATTTTTGATAATTTTTCGACAGTATAACGGCTGCCGATTGGCTAACCTCCTGCACGGAAAATACAGTTTATAATTTCAACCAGTAAATCACCACAATTTTCCAACCAATCATTATCAATAGCATTTATAAAATTAAATGCATATTTAAAACATGTGTGCCGAATATCCTTACAGGCTGCACATGTCTCCCTTACCTGTCTCGAGTCGGCGACTTCCTCACCACTGTCGCGCCCGTGTTCACCTCTCCCGATTCCATCGTCTCATTCACCTAGAATGATTTCTGGAAACCAAATTCTAACATTTAGAATTTTCTCAATTTATTTAAATAAATAACTTAATAATTTTCTTAAACACTTTTCGAAATTTTCTTACCGATTTTTCGTAAATTTTCGAATTTCTAGAAATTTCCTTTTTTTTTCTTCTTTTTCTCTTTTCTTTTCCTTTTTCTTTTTCTTTCTTCTTTTTTTTCTTTTCTTTTCCTTTTTCCTGGTCAGACCGGTTCAACCCCTTTCACGGCCGGTTCTCCTCCGGTGGCTAGTTCTCTGGCAGTTCGGCATCTCCACAGCTGGTCGACATCACGGCGAAGCTGCTGGTGGTTTCAGTTCAGCCCAGCTCGGCGGCTCGACGGCGGATCTGGCTGGAATGGGTTCGACCTTTCTCCCTTTTATTCCTCCTTCCTCCGCTGTTTTCCTTCTCACTGGTGGCCTCCTACCCTTTCCTTTTCCTCCGCAGACGGTGTGGTTGCAGTGGCGGTGGCCGAATCGGCCGGCACTGCCACTTTCCTATTTTCTTTTTTTTTTCTTCTCAGCTTCCGTCGATTTCTCCTTTGATTTTTCCTTTTCCCGTTTTGGGCCATCGCCGGTCACTTCTCCTCTTCCCCCACGTCTCGCCAGCGACGCCCTTCTCTCCTCTTCCTTCTTCAGTGCAGTCGACAGTGATCGGCTGGCTTCCTCTGGTTTTAGACAAAAACGGGGTCCCAATCCCGTTTCTGTTTTACATTTTTTTATATTATATATATAATTATTTCTTTTATCTAATTATATATATAATTACAATATTAATATATATATATATCTATATAACCCATTTATATATATACACACATCATTTTAAAATAAAATAATATATATTTCTTATATATATTTATGTACTTTTATTTAAAATAATAAGGTATATATATTTCATATATATATATATATATATATATATATATACACACACATATATATTTATATATATACATAAATATATATTTTTATAATATACACATGTATTTATTTAATGATATAAAATAGTATATATCCATATATAATATATATACTACATTTCATATATATATATATATATATATATATATATATATATATACATATGTAATTATATAAAACATATAATATATTTAAAAATATATTTATATAATAGAATTATATAAATATATAATTACTCACATTTGTGTTTCTTATAATTTGGATTTCTTAATATCCAAATTATATTTCTTCATTTTCATTTCTTATTTAATTTGGATTTCAATTTATCCAAATTAAATTTTCGGTTAATTTATATTTATTTTGAAAATTACGGTTTTTCACACTTCATGTGGCCGAATCCTCCCTTTAGCCAATTTCATTGTTTCTCAACCAATTGTGCTTGCATTCTTGTTTATTCATGCTCACACATTAATTTGGCACAACTTTCATGCATGAAACACTAAATTTCCATTGACTTTCACTCTTGACCAAAACCCCTCATTAATGGTGAAATTTGATTTAGCAAGATTCAATTGAAACTAAGGCTTAAATCATGCTTAGGATGTTCAAATACATTAAAATCCACCATTAAAATTTAAAAGAACAAAATGCATAGGGAACCCATACCTTGGTCGAAACAATGGGTGCTTCTCTCCTCTTGATATAGTCACTTTCACACTAAAATTTTGGTGTAGACTTGTAGAGAATTGAAAATTAGGGGGAGTTGTAGAAGAAATTTTGTTCGTTTAATGAGGTTTGGTTAGTGTTTAAGAGGCGTTTTTCTTCTTCAAGTTCTTTGGCTATGGTGGCATGAAGACAAGGTGGAAGAAAGATGAATAGTGGCCGGCCAACACTTGGGGCAGAAATATAGAGCCTTCTAGAATAGGTCAAAATTATCAAAATGCCTTTGGTTATGAAAATTTCAGATAATTTTGCCCTTAAGATTCCGAAATCGTAAAAACTATGTAATTCACTCCAAAATTTTGGATTCCATCACCAAATACTCTTATTGGATGTATTTTGATGAATTATGGTGGTTTCATCAACACGCAGTACACCGAATGTGTGAAATTATGAAATTACCCTTAAAGGACCGCCAGCAAAATTTTTCGATTTAACCACCAATTCCATAAATCTATTGATACTATCTTAACCTCCTTTTCATGTAGAATATCATGATATTTTTACTTCATCCAAATTCATATTAGTTTGGGTACAATTTACGAAAATACCCTCAAGATGTAACCGTTATTTTCTAATTTGTTTGCCATACTTCCCAAAATAATGCAAATAAGGTATTTTGGGTTTCAAAATTTTCACAATATAATTATTACACCTTCCGTACACTATTCAATCATAATTACATCTGGGCACTATAAATGTAAAACCTGATTCGACTACACTGTACAAGATATTTGTAATTATTTAATTATTAAAATAAAGTTTATTTGGTGAAATTAAGTGAATTGGGTATGTGGGCCCCAACTTGAATTTTACTGTTTTATTGAGGATATAAATGAAATATGGTGTTCAGAAGGTGAAATAAATATTAAATAATTATGTGGGGCCATAAAAATAATTTTTAGATTATTTGGGAATATTTTAAGAATTTTGGAAAACAAATTTGGAAATGACAGTTATGTCTCGAGGGCATTTTCGTAAATTACGCCCACATGGAAATGAGTTGGGACAAAGTAAAAATATCATGATAATCTACTTAAAAAGGGGAATTTTATAGTGCAAAAAGATTGATTGAAAAAGTTGGTTTGATCGAAAAATATTGCTGGAGGTTCTTAAGGGATAAAATCATAATTTCTCACTATCGGTGCACCGGGCGGCAACGAAATCACTTCCATTCATCAAGCTACATTAAATGTGATTTATTTGTGCTGGAATTATAATTTTTGGAGGTCATTTACAAGGTTTTTACGAAAAAGAGGCAAAATGGCATAAACCGTAAATATGTTACTCATTAATGGCAAAATGGTAATTTGGTAAGTATCCAGAAAATTCCAGCAATAAAAACAGAACTGCAGCCGACCTTCTTCAGCTCTTCTTCAACCTTTCCCACGCCACCTCCATAGCTAAGAAGAAAAGAAACTTTCAAGCTTTCATAACACCTAAAATACTTAGAATTTTAACTTAGCTATTTCTACCAAAAATAATCCACATCATCTCTTCTGTCCATTGCTACCTTTGGATCATCAAAAGAGGAAGAAAATAAGGAAATAGCAGCCCAAAGAAGGTTCGGTCAAGGTGAGATTTATGGCAAATCTTGAAGTTTTGATTAATTTCAATGTTACATTTCTAGTATACTAAAGGTGTGGATTACATATATGGCATTGGTTTTAATTTATTTTGATTCAATAAAATTTTTCCATCAAAATGGGTTTTGGTCAGCGATGGTACATGAAGAATCCATGCATTTTGTTGCATGAAAATGGTAGCAAATGATGAGTAGAACTTGGCTATGGTGATAGTTTTTCAAATTCATGTGTGGCATGACAAGGGCCATTTGGCCATGGTGTGAAGTAGATGATAATGATGAATTCTTAATGTATGTAAGGTGTTTGATAAATATACTAAGTGAATAGAAAATGTTCATAAGGTTAGTGTTGAGGAAAGAAAAGAAAACAAAGTGCTAAGTGTAGATTTCAATTCTGTTGGAAAAACTGTCCTGTTCAAGCCCAAGTTGAAAAATTCGGTTTGGGGGTTTTAGAAAGAACTAAATTCTGGAAAAATTATAACAGATATCCTCATGAGTTAGGAAAAAGTCTGTTTTGGAATTACCTAATTTGGAGTTGTATAGCTTGAGATATAGGTAGCTGAACACAGGGCACTCAGTGCAGTAGGCGAGATGCTCTGTGGAAACTTTGAAAAATTATAGAAAATAACACAGATTGAATTTGGCTGCAAGCTTTATGTTTCTAGAAATTTAAATGAGTCAAGAATAATATGTTTCTGATTTTGCACAATTTGGACAAACCTATCTTGAGATATGGCCCAATTTGTACATAGAGGTCAGTAGACAATCTGCTAGAATGCATCTGGAAACAGGGTAACTTTGAGGAATTATTAAAAATAATTCCGAAATGATAAAATTGTGAAACTTGCTATTCTGAATAGGGAATTGGATTAAGATTCATATGGTTTTGGGATTCATAATTTTGGATATACCTATAACTAGTAAAATAAATTTTAATACACAAAAGTCAGAAAACCATCCTGCCATATGGGTCAGAATTGGGCCGAGCTTTGGAAAATTGTGAGGGACAATATGGAATGAACTAGAAAATGGACTTCATACTTCTGGATAGGGAATTAAGTCAAATTACATATAAAATTGATGGTACATTAATTGGAATTCAATATTTTCTGTTGTAAATAGAAAGACGTTGATAGGTCGAAAATTCTTATAAAGAATAATTCTACCTTAATGAGTAGGATTTCTAAGAATGCTTAGTGTATATGTATGTTTCAGAATTGAACTTGTATGACTTATCTTCTGCAGCTCTGAAGCTAAATCCATGAAATGGGAAAGGAGACGAATAAGGACCTAATCATTGGTTCAAGGCCACAAAGTGTACGATTTGAATGAAATGACACCATACAGGTAAGGGATAAGTGTATGAGTTGTAGAGATATAGTGAATGCATGTTTTATTGAGATAAATTTTATGGAAATGTTGAGAACATGATTTGGTTTGAAACATGCATGAATTGTGGTTGAAAAGCTGGTTTATATACTGTAATTTCAGTGCAAGAGGTTAGGAATCCGCAGTCGTTATGCTACCAGAAAATTTACTGAAAATATTCTAAAATATTATAAATATTTTAGATGCTTGAATTTTGAGTCAAATGACATATTTGGAAACCATTTGTATAAATTTCCCATAAAATGGAAATTATGAGAGAAATATGAAAATTAAATATTCATGTTTTAAAATTTTACATAAGTAAGAAATTAATTATGATTCAAATTATTTTAAATATTCAAAATGAATATTTATATATTTTCTCACTTTATACATGAATATTTACCAACTGATTTACTGTATTTAAAAAGGGGAAAATAAATACCTTTTGGGAAATAATTATTTAAATAAATGATTTAATTTATGAAATTTCCTTAAAGGTATTTTATGCAAAAATAAATTGATTTTGAGACTTAGGCCCCGAGATTCATGCTTACTACTGTTATACTGTTACTGTTCATGTGGCTGATAGACTCGCCAAGTCATCAGCAGTCCCGGAGTCACCTGGCAAGTGTATGCGAGGACTACCATTAGACTATGGCCATAGATCTAGACTATTAACTGTATTGTGTCCCTTAGTGGACGATACTGTGTCCCTAGTGGACGATTATAGCATGATACCATGTAGGGTGATGCCTAGTCTCAATTTATTGTTTACTGATACTGCACTGTGAGTCAGTGATTAATGCTTTACTAAAACTGTGAACTATTGTTTATTACTACTGAACTGTGATTCACTGTTTAGTGCTTTATCAAACTGAGAACTACAAGTTCTATTTTATTGAATTACGGTTTACGATTATTGAACTTAGAACTACTGTTAACCGTTTTACTAAACCATTACTGTTTACTGAAGAGATTACTGATTACTGTTTACTGTACTATACTATGGTTTACTGATTTCTGATTTGGAAAAGTACTGTTTACTGTTTATTAAAAAGAAATGAACACCACTGTTTACTGGAGAAAAGAATGATAGAAATTATTTCTAAAAATAGATATAATTATTATACTGTTTAATCCATTATTTGGATATTTGAAAATTACCATACCGGATATGATTACTACAATTTCTACGGTTTTACATCTATTGTTACTGTAATGTGGGATTTAAGTGTTTTATAAATTTAAAATGTTCCAAAATGAACATTTTATTATTCCTAAAGTAAAAAGGTTTACTAAAAACCTTTCATCATTTACTGAAACGAATTTTACTGAAAACTATCCTTCTGCACTGAACAGCATTGTGAAATACTGTTTACTAAACTGAACTGTACTAAATACTATTTACTGAATTGAGATGAGAACTAGTGTTTTACTGGGAAAGAATATTATAAAAATTATTTCTAAAATAGAAATAATTACTGCACTGTTTATCCAACGATTTAGATTCTCGTAAGTTACTGAATTGGAAAGATATTTACTATTTCTATAGTTTTAAAGTGACTGTTCATTGTACTGTCACGTGTTTGAAAGGGATTACTGAAAAGAAATGTTAAATGGTTTATACCATTTATTACTTATGAGAATGAAAGTTAATTTGTTTTAAAAAAAAGAAAACAAATTATTTAATTACTCCCTATAGTCGCTCTGGGTTTTCAGGATAAGACAGGTATTTCAAAATACCTTCCATGCTCCATATGGATTTCCCGACCGACTATAGTATCCTTCCTTGCAGTGCCTAGTACACCGTTAGGAAAATAAGTGTTTTGCTACATATAGATTTCATTATATCAAGCAGCATACAACTCTTTTACTAAGCATGTGGTTAGCTCACTCCTTTATTTTCCAACATTTCAGATTAATTTCAAGGATGATTTGAGAGCTTGCTCAGATAATAGAGCTATGAATTGTACACTGGGGCAAAGTGTGTCAATTTTAAAGGTACAGTCACATTTCTTTTATATTCAGACATATGTATACAGTACTACTTTATTGTAAATTAGAAACAGGAGATGTAAAGTATAAGGAATATTGTAAAAATTTTATATTCCAAATTAATTAAATGAGTAAATGTTTATCATTTATTACTGTATTGTGCAAGTGTTAAAAGCATCACAACAGTCCAACCGTAAAATTGTGTGAAAAATATGGTATTTATTGTATTGTGGACTGTTACAATAATAAAATGAGGCCCACTTTATTATTTACTTATAATTTTACAAAATATATTCAAAAATAAATTAATAATTACATATATACACATGTAAGTACAAAATAAACGGTTCTCACAGAATAGTAGGTCTTCATAAATGTTTTGAATTGAAAGGCTTGGATTCCTGTTCGAAACGTATTTTCGAAAAGTATTGTTATAATACTAGTTTAAAATGTATAAATTTTATTTTAATGAAAATTGAGGAACTAAGTCAAAAAAATTTTAGACATTAGACTCCCTTATAGTTGCCTATTAGCAAACATGCCATATTATATCGTATCATTTGTTGTTAGACCCTAAGTGAGTCTACAGCCACCTCTGTATCACCTGCTCTGTGGTACTTTGGGGTGTATCGTATCGTTTTCTATTTGACATTGATCATGTCATCAACCGTCCTAGATGTCACCTGATGAGTGCACACTATGGATCCCACTTTAACTATAGCCATATGTCGTTATTGTTTATTCCCTGTTTGGGACCATTGATACCACATGATCGCTATTGGGTTATACTCGTATCTCCCTATTAAATCATTTTAAATGAAATGTGATCAATTGAAAATGAATGATTTATTGAATCGTATTGATTGATTTATCAATTGATTAAAAATGGTATTGATTATGTCAATATTTTAAAGTATTGACTATTGTTTTAATACGATTTGATTAATTTAAAGATTGTTGCATCATTATGATTTGAAAAGTAAATGTTTTGGTATTGTATTAATTTGAAATAATTGCATAAGTTTAAAATAAACATTTTACAAAATTTCATGCACGCATTGAATATTTTCATTGCATGATAGGATTCCTATAGTTGAAGTGTTAGGAACTAGGACAAGTGAGGTACTCTAAAGCATCCTTCCTAACTCACCCTGAAATTCCTAACTATAGAAAATATTCCTGCCGAGCATCCTATATCTGTTAGGCTAGCAGAGCAGTTAAATTCTGTACTGTCTGCTAAAACTACTGCATTGTCTGCCCCATTTGCCCTATAGTTCGCTCCATCTGTCCCATTCGGGTATTGGGACTAGTGGGCCGTGTGGGCGACGGAGACAATGACTATCTGCGCATCCTCATAATGATCACTCACTCATACACATAAACAATCTCGTCAACAAAATAGGTGGCAAGTACATTACATATATATACATCAGACATATGCACAGTGCAGTGGGATGTATGCTAACAGTTATTGCCCACACAAACACAATCAAACTCAAGATCTAATACCAAAAATTGTCACAACCTAATACATCACTTTGTTCTACGGAAATAAAAATTAGAGCCAAAATTTTTTTTTCTATTAATTGATTGAATCCTTCATTATACCACTTGAGTGTGTATAGTATAAGAATCAACTCAAGCTTGCTTTAATAAATAATTATAATTTAGATTCATCAAGTATAGATTTTTCAGAAAATCCGGCAGCATGATAGCTCATTACTAACCTAACCCTCCTACAAGATAAACTCAACAATAACGCAACTCCAACCACAATATATTCACCACAAAAGCAACTCAAAATTTCATAACTATTGTCAATTGACAACATCCAACATGCTACCATTCTTTTTCATACAACTATTTTGCTCTTCCAAATTAGCATAATTGCAAACCTCATCGATATAGATACCAAAAGGCATATCATAGTTGATGAAACTATAACATCATCATACATCCCACATGCTCGACATATATACAACTACTACACTATGCATGACTGCATAATCTGTGTATATATACATATATGTACAAACAAAATATATTGCCGCTATCGATACCTCAAGCTAACTACCAAGCGTCTCGGAGTATCGACCCAACTATAGTCCACCCGAGACTATCACAAGCTAATCTGTGAGGAAAGGAAGGGAGTGAGGTTGGGAAGCTCAGTAATGGAAAATTATAAGCAGTAAAAATCAAAACTAAGTTAATGATACCTTTATAAAACCCTGCATGCTGGAAATCACAATAAAGAACACTATGCAGTTCTTTAGAAATCATATTTATAAATGTTATCGAAAAGTATTAGACGTGCAATCAATGAATCATGGTCCACAATCATAACATTTAAAGTCCGCTATGCAATCATCAAAAATAACATAGCTGTATATACACTTATAAATCATATAAATCATAATTTCGAAAGCATATTAAAATATCATTTCAGGAAACAAGTCTGGCATATACGTAAGAGTGTGAGGTTACACCAATCAGTCTCATGCCTAGAGCTCATATCATCATCACCGGATCACTGCAGCGCTATCAGTGAACCTACTCGTTCCTTTCTAGGAACTATTCCTCTCTAGGAACCTACTTATGTGCACACAAGCTTGCCAGGCCGTTGATCAAACAGTACTTGACAATATATATCGATCCTCTTGCAACAGGACCAAACCAAATTCAGATCCTCTTACGGCAAGATCAAACCTAATACTTGCTCTAGTAATTTAAAAGTGCTATTCTCACAAAATCACCGTGAAGGGATCCAATCCCAACACTACTCGAACCATGATTGAAAATCATAGTGTGCTAGAAACATATCATTTATCTCAAAACCCTATTACCCCTCTCTTAGCCATAGTTATCAAATCGAGATACGTATCGTGAATCGAAATTTTATTTTTAAGGATCGAGTATCGAGTATCGTATCGTATCGTAAGATACGGTAAATAACTTTAAAATTAATTATAAATAATATATACACATGTAAGATAAATAAAATATTAAAAATATTATACATATTAATAGGATTAAGTAAGTATATGATAAAAATAAAAAAGTATGATTTTTTTCAAACACTTAACATCTTCATTAATAGTATATATTTTTAAATAATATTTTTATATATTTTTTATTTTTAATTTTCTAACTAAAAGTTTATTTTTTTCAATATTTCAAGATTAAATTATATAGAAAATATGTTTTTAAGTGTTTTTTAGGTTAAAAAACTATTAAAATTGCATTTTTAGTTAATTGGGCCAAATCAGATTTTTTTGGGCTTGGCCCATTGTTACTCTCAAGCATATCGAAGTGAATCGGTGTATCATACGATACATATCGATTCGCTTGTGTATCGATAGATACGCTACCGATTCATGATAAAACTGATTCTTTGTATAGATACATATCGAATTTATACTGAATCGAACCGAATCGTACGATACGTATCGTGTATCGTACGATTTTGATAACAGAGCTCTTAGCCATTAAATTCATATAAAAATTTATATAAAAACATCACATTCGGCTAAGTATGGGAAAAGCATCCTAAAATTAATTTTATTTCTTTTAAAGTACAATGCATCATTAGTTTATAAATCAAAACTCTACAGGCATGCGAGCATCTCAAATAAACATTGGGGTAACTATTTTACAAGTTTGTCATGTCCTTTTAAATAAATCATGACGTAAATCAATCAAGCACACTTTGCATAAAAATCAATGTATCAAAGCATGACCAAAACATGAACTTATAAAATATTTCGAATCATGCAATTTCTACTTATACTTCCACTTACACTTATATATGTCAATTGCACCACTGGACCCACGTTTTCTAATTCCGCACGAACTGCTACGTAGCTTGATGATTAGCTACAAGTAAGAATTATATGATATATTAGTTCCTTGAATTTGTGTTAATCGTACTAGGTCATTTTTTTTTTGTCGAGCAATAGAATTTACTACATAACCCCACTGTATACATGTAAATCTGACCTTTCAGCACTATTTTGGCCTTACTCGAAAAATTTAGAATTCGATAGTCAAACCGTAAATTTTGTATGAAACCTAGCTTAAATCCCTATTGGGAAGTGTATGGCTCATTTTGTAATTCAATCTGTATTGTTCCCAGTAAATTTCTAAAATTCTATCCATTTCTGGCATGTTAGGCAGATTGATTTCTTAACCTTAGTGCACTAAAATTCACATTAATAATTATGGGAGTATCCAAAAATTATGAATCCAAGACTATGTGAAACCTAATTCAATTCCCTATTGGTAGATTTCACAATTTTATCATTTCCAAGTTATATACAGCAATTTCGTAAAATTACCCTATGTACAAGTACAATCAAACAGTATGGTCATTTGACCTTTAAGCACAAACTGTCTCATATCTCAATACAGGGATATCTAATTTATGTAAACTCAAAACCATATTAATCTTGTCTCATTTACCTTTCTGGAAATGTAAGGTTTGCAATCAAACTTGATCTGGGCTATTTTCTATGAAATTTTGAAGTTGACATTAGGCAATCTGTCCCAGCAGTGAGTGTCCTGCATTCATTTGTACATTTTTAAGCCACAAAATTCCAAATCCATAAATTCCAAAACTAGATGAAACCTAACTCATTTCCCTATCTAGAAGTGTAAGGTTTATAATTTAACTCTTCCTAGATCAACACCAGAAATTTTCCAAAGTTTCAGTATGTTCAGCATTTTTCTGACACAGTATAACACTGACCAATTTCCACAAATTATCTCATATGTAATTATAGTAATATCCAATTGGTGCAAACTCAAAACCGTAATAATCCAAAAGTCAATTACCTTTCTGGAAATATAACCTAACTCAATTTGGGCTATTTTCTACAATTTTTCAAACTCAAAACTGGGATTCACGTTTTTCTGGCAGAGTACCCTGTATTCATTTGTACATATCTCAAGTTATAGAACTCCAAATCAAGAAATTATGAAACTGACTTTCTCCTAACTTGAAAGGCTATCTACCATAATGTTTTCAGAATTTATCTCACTGTATAACATTTAAACTAAACATTTTAATACTAACCCTGAACAGAACATGAATTCCAGGATTGAATATCAAGTCTAAGTTCATTTAACCATTCATCCATGCCACTTCTAATATCAGGGTATTCATAAATTTTCACTTTTCCAGAAAGAGTTTGAACTTCCCTACCTTAATTTAGTTTGGTCAAATGCTCAAATGCTTGTTCCCAATCTCAATTTTGATTTATCAATTCACACAGCAGCCATTTGGAAATAGAGTGTTCTCTCCTTCACTCAAATTTCAATTCCTATCTTATTTCAGCCAAGTTTTTCATGCGACTCAACATTAAGATCAGATTTCTCATCTTTAAAAATCAATTCACACCAGAAATTCAAGATTTTACCTTACTCTCACTGAACTAAAAAATTCCTTGTGTTTCTTGCCTCACGGTTTCTCCTTTCCTAGCACCTATTTCAACATGCAAGCATATTACTCATTAAATTATCTTGAAATGTAGAAATTTAGCAAAAGCCCAGCACAATCCTTCACTTACCTCTCGGTTTGCTCAAAAATTTCAAACTTCTTATATTTTCTTCTTCAAACCCGTGAGCTATCCTTGACAATTCCTCTCAAAATTTACTTTGTTTCAACATTTCTTTCTCAAACTTAGCCAATCGAGTGCCTCATCATCCTTTTCCTCTTTGCTAGGACGTTACTAACAATGAGAATTGATGAGTAGCACACGGTTTTGTTTAGACTACTCATCATAAGTGTTGCATGCTTAATGTGAATAGGCCCCACGATTTCCTTTTTCCATTTTTTTTTTGCCTAGAACCACTTAAGATAGTAAGATTTGCCCAAGTGGTTCACGTCAAAACATGGATGGTGGTCCCTCTTTGACCATTCATAGTCAGCCTTTTTTTAATTTAATTAAATGTATTTTATTGCTAGAAAAATGGGTTACTATCATATGCAAATGATTAACATTACGCATAATGTTTACATTATGTCCTCTTTGTCCCCCATTATCTTGTACCAAAATTTAATTATTTATTTATTGTCTTGGGATTTCCCACTAACTATAAATTTATCAATATTTATTGTTATATTCTTATTTCCCATAACATTTGATATTTCCTATATTCTGATATTTATAGTTCCCGATCTCATAATTTAATCTCTTCATGCCACATTACTCCATTTTCTAGAATATAAAAATCTAATTAAATCTTAAACCGAAAATTTACCTTTTTATCTTTATCCCAAAGTCTAATCGGAATTATCTTGACACCTTCATTGTCCAAAATCTGTTCCCAAAATAAGAAGGATAATTTTTAATATAACTAAAAATTCAACATAGGTAATTACACAAGGTAATAGACTAAGGGATTGTCACATGTGGTCCTCACGTGGCACCTCTTGCCGCCTCAGTACCCTTAGCGCCTTTGCCGCCTAGGTGATCCTTCTGCATCTTGTCCCCGAGTGACTCTGCTATATCCTACCGCAACTTAGGTGATCCTGGCGCCTACTACCACCTAGGTACCCCGGTGCCTCCTACTGACCATCTTCATTCACTTCTCATGGCTACCTTCCTAGACTTGCTTCTCCCCCTAAATTTTGCATAGCTTAGGGTAAGTTCAATTGAGAGAGAGCTCCTTTGAAGATATATACCATAGCTCGTAGTGCTTGAGTGGTTTTCTCACTTCGCTTTTTCAGAGCTTCAAATTCAGCCAAAGGTATTGTCACCACAGGCTCATCCCCAGTCCCTGAGTCTCTTTTGGAGACTGACGATTTAAAGATCTAACAGAATCTTCTTCGCCATCTGTTGGCTCTATAGGCTATACCGAGAGGGGGGTGAA
This sequence comes from Heritiera littoralis, assembly GCA_031772115.1. Lineage (NCBI taxonomy): Eukaryota > Viridiplantae > Streptophyta > Magnoliopsida > Malvales > Malvaceae > Heritiera > Heritiera littoralis. The sequence goes on from JAPDPK010000042.1 coordinate 4,794,020, forward strand.
TCGGTTTTTAACTAATCTTAAGCAAGTTTTGCGATTCTTCTAAATTCTCTAGCCTATATAAATATTTTCTAAGTTCTCTAGGCTATTCAATCATGCAATTCAAATACAATACAATAAGCACAAATATAATTGCAAGAAAGTAAAGAGAGTAGGGAAAGAGAGATTTACACAAGCGATTTATAGAGGTTCGGCAACTTGCCTACGTCCTCTACCTTGAGACGCTCCCAAGGATTTTCTCCAAATCCACTATCTTGAATTTGTGATTACAATCCCTCTTTTTCTTAGGCTCAAGAGTAACCTCCCTCTTTTTCTAGGCTCAAGAGTAACCTCTTTCTTTTTCAAGGCTTAAGAGAAACCTCCCCTTTTACAAGGAATGGTGGGTTACAAATAATGTAATCAAAGAAAGGCCTCTAGGCAGGCAAGTTATTACAGAAATTAAGCACAATGAAAAGCCTATACAATATTTGTGCTAAGCAATACAAGAAATAGATGAATGATAGAAGATGAAGACTTTTTATCTCTTAAATTGATGTTGAGGCTTGAGGATTTGAGGAAAATGAGAACTGGAGTTGATTGAGTAGTTCCTCTTACTTCCTTTAGCTTCTAAGCCTCTATTTATAGTCCCTTGGATGGTTTGTGAACGTTGGGTGGAGCCAAAATCGAATATGACCGTTGTATCTCACAAAACTAGCCGTTATAGGCTATTTTCGTGCAAAGGGATCGATCCCTTTTGTCCAGAATCTTGATTCTGGGCTTCAGGGACCTTGGGAAGACTTTCTGCCAAAAAAGGATCGATCCTGCTACAGTGGGGATCGATCCTTTTCTTCCAGAGGGCATTTTTCCTGCACTTTTGGGTTAGAAATGATATGACCTTTGATCCTAATTCAACCCAAAACATTTATAAGCTTTAAGGGAGTTTTTCTTGACTTTCTCAAATGAAAATATTGTCCAAGAAATCATCAATTGATTTTCTAAAATATTCAAAACATTTATAAAGAATTAAGACCAATAAGAATATGCATCATTAAATCATGGTCTTAATGTTTGATATGAACACTTGAAATGTATTGAGAAAATCATGTGTGATAAGGCAAATTTACAATATGAATTAAAACATTAAAGCTTACTTAAGTTTTTGTCATTTCAAAATATATATTGCAATTTAAAGCTAACAATCTCCCCTTTTTGATATGACAAAACTTAATGTAAATTTGCTTTGAAAATTCTTTGATAAAATACTCCCCCTCAAATAAAGCAGGATTTTATAAAGCTCCCCCTTAATATAAGCATGGGTTTTGAAAATGAATTTTCAAACTATTTCTCCCCCATTATCTCTCCCCCTTAATATCTCTCCCTTTTAATATCTATCTCTCCCCCTTTTTGTCATAGCAAAAAGAAGGAAAAATAATAAAAGATATGCTCCCCCTAAAATCATGGCTATGTGAGAAGAAATAAAAATGCTCCATCCAACAGGAAACATGTTAGTACATGGGACTCACAGCATAAATTCATAAGACAATGTCCATAAAGAGTATGAAATGTTTAGGCATGCAAAGGACAAGGCTTATTTTCCTATACCAATTGTTTATAAATAATTTTGATACCAATTGTTGATAAGTAATTTTGCAATAAGGTCTCAATTGGTAAGAAATTAAGCAAGCACCTAAGTATAACAATTGTTCTCTAAAGTCTAACTAAGGTGCATGGTAATACATCATGATTATGAGCTGAAATTATATAACATATCATATGCATGTGCTCATAAATCATTCTAAAGAAATATTGTGTCTAGAATTAAATCATACATCAATTAATCACAAATTCTAGCACAAAAGTGTTTCATGCAAAAGTATCCTAAGAGAGTTCTTCTCTATTTGTCATTTCAAACTAAAGAGCATGAGAAGAATTGTCAATTTAAAGCTCATACCAATTGGCAATTTAGATTTGGCTTACTAATTATTGAAAATATGGTTGCCAATAATACAAATTGTTATTTCAATCTAAATACCAATTGTTACTAATGGTTAACTTAGTCATTTTGCATGAATCCAATATTCATGTGTAGTGTGTTCATGACAAGAAAATAGTCATTCTAAATATGCAAGAACACAACACACATCATCAAATATGCATATGGATCAATTAATCATTAGCACACTATCACAGAGTATTAATCCATATTCATATTCACAAATTTATACTATATGGAAGATTCAAAAAAATCAAGGAATTCAAGCAAACACATTTTCTTCCATGGTTTCAAGCACAAAAATCCTATGCTCATTTTCCAATTCAAGTCCTTAACCAATTATGAGCAAGGAAAGATTCAAAATTACCATTTTAATCAATTAAGAGCCATATCCCTAGTTGTTATCATCATTTAACGTTCTAGAGGGTATATGCTATTTTAACTAAAATGGCTTCACTTAAGTGAATCAAGCTAAAATGTATTTTATCATCAAAATCCATAAGCTATGGGTGAGGTTAAGCACATAATATCATGAAAACAACTATTCTCATCTCATAGGCATGATTATTGATTCAACTTAAGTAAACATGCATGTTCAACATCAAAACAATCAAGATACAATGCATGTATATCAATTATCGGTGTTGTCATTTAAGCCCAAGTTCTTTACTAATTTGGCCATAAAAAAAATTAAAGTTCATGGATGATAAAATTTTCATGCAATTGAACATTCAAGATCCATTTATCATCACACATTATAGGCCAAGGAAAATTATGACCTTATACCTATTGTTGAATTTATATTTGACATCAATCCTTAAGGTCAAATTTTAATCATTTTAACATTCAAGTATATGACCTTAACTATTTATCTTCCACTAGATATATATCATGATGCTCAATGGGAATATGTGAGTCAAGCTATAAGATAAAATTCTCTAAGCATGCTTGACTAAAATGAACAAAAGGTATGATCAATAGTCATTATGCACAAGTTCATCAAATTCTCAAATATATACACAAATCATTGAAATAAATCTCAAATTTATGTTTAAGCATTCATTGAAAGTATGTTTCAAGATTGTTTCAAGATTTATGCAAATCATGAGTGTTTTCAATAAGTAAAATGATTTTGCACTTGTGAGCTCAAGAAAAATGGTATTGATTGTTGAAAGTGATACCATTTGTTGGAAATGATATTAATTGATGAAGTTGAAGCATGATATCAATAAAAAATGATTTTTCATAGTTTAAAGATCATCAAAGGAAGTTAAAATAATGAATTTTAAGCTTATACAAAAGATAGTGTGAAACTAACAAAAGATCCTCCCAATTTTCAGTTTAAACATGCAGGAGAGCCTTTTCTGGCCTGGGGGGATCGATCCCTTTAGGAGGGGGATCGATCCCTCATATGGTTCCTGCATATTCTGCAGTTGTTTTGACAGAAAATTGAACTTGTGAAGTACAAAAACTCCGTTTTTGAGTAATTTAAGTCCAAGTAAAGATTTAAACATTTGTAAAACATGATTTTGGACTTGTATGAATGAAAAACATGAATCAAAAACCATTTTACAAAAGATTTTGCAATTTTGGAAGAATTTTCACAATAAAATGCATTTTTGGCCTCAAAGGGGGTCATTTTGAAAGTTATGCATGTTTTGGCAACACTGGTGCATTGAATTTCATAAATATGTCAAAACAAACTTGTTCACAAAGGTTTTAAGCACATATATCATCAAAGCATACATCTTGTGAACAACATGTCATGATTTCCAACATACATATTCTTCATTAAAGCTCATGACAAGGTATTTTGCATGTATGACACATTTATCAGCTTTTGAGCCACTAAATATATTATCTAAGCATATCAAACTTGCTCAAACTACAGAAATTCAATAATCATTTCAAAATCATACATCATGCCTTTCATTCATTCATTCAATGCCTCAAGTACTATCCATCAAACCACTCAACAATCAATTATCATGCCTTTTTGCTCAATCACAATTCATAATGCATCAAGAGTCATCAACTAAGTGCCTCAATGAAGCATATAAATAATGAGTTTTGAAGAGATAGGATTTAAGCTTACAAAACTCCTTAGCTTGAGTGTGCTTGCCATGATGTGTTGGATCCACCATTAGCCATTCTTTGATAGATTGTTGTCACCTTGCTAAGGATGGATTCCCAAGCTCTTCCTTTTTCTCATTGGCACAAGCAAACTCCATGAGGATGTGTTGAGCATTTAAACTCCATTGTTCCATTGTATTCCCATGCTCTAACACTCCTACAACAAACAAATTCAAGCATGCTTTGGTACCCAAATTTTCTTGGGTCCATGAGAGTTAGTGCAAATAATTTTTGATCCTTTTGGGATCCATTTCAAGCATAATTCATCATCATTTACAGCATACTTTGGCACCCATATTTTCCTAACAACTCTTCCTCTAAATGTAGTTTTTCTATATGTGCATGCTTGTGAAGAGTGTCCTATTCTATTGCATAGTGAGCATTTGAGAGATGTATCATGCACATAATTTTTGCTCACTAGGAAATTCTTTAGATGAGTTTCTTTTTGTATTGCATTATAACCTAACCCATCTTTATCAAAGAAAGCTCTTTGGGTCTCTAACATATGATCTAGCTTTTGTTGACCCATATAAAACCTAGAGAATGAGTTATGCAAATTTGTATTCTTTTTATTTAACTCATTTATTTCTAAGTTAGCCTCTTCTAGTTTCTTCTCTAATTCTAGCTTAACATTGGTCAAGGTTTCCTTTTCTATTTTCAAATTAGCAATGATTTTCTTATATTTAGAATTCATGCATTGAAATTCATTTGCTAATTTATTAAAGGCATTTTGTAACTCATCAAATGTAAAGTCATTATTTTCACTAGAGCTACTACTAGCCTCATCATCACTAATAGCCATAAAGCATGAGTAGGCTACCTCATCATCTACGTTTTCCTCATCGGAGCTATCACTATCGCTCCATGCAGCCACAAATGCTTTCTTCCTAGGTTTCCTATCCTTTTCTTTCCTAAGTAAGGGGCAATCTAGCTTGGTGTGACCCGGTTCATTACATTCATAACACACTAAGGGGTCTTTTTCTCTCCTACTAGATTCTCCTCTTATTACCCCTCTACTTTGATGCCTCCTATCATTCTCTCTCTCTTTCATTCTCATAAATCTATTAAATCTTTTGGCAAACATTGCCATTTCCTTTTCTTCCTCATTTCCACTCTCATCACTATTATCTTCAATAACCTCATAAGTGGAAGACTTAAGTGCTACCCCTACTTTCTTTAAAGGCTCTTCATTTCTTTTCAATTTCATCTCATATGTAAGTAGGGAGCCCATAAGTTCATCTAGAGACAAGGTGTTAGGATCCTTAGATTCTTCTATTGAGGTCACCTTTGCCTCCCAAGATTTTGGCAAGCTATTCAAAATTTTCTTAACCATTTCTACATTGGAATAACTCTTGCCTAATGCCTTAAGTCCATTGATTATATCATTAAACCTAGTGAACATTTGGCTAATGGACTCATTTTCTTTCATCCTAAATAGCTCATAATCATGTGTGAGCATTCCTACTTTGGTCTCTCTAACTTGATTTGTCCCTTCATGTGTGATGGCTAATTTGTCCCATATTTGCTTAGCATTTTCACATATAGACACTCTATTATACTCATTGGGACCTAATGCACAACAGAGGGTGTGCATAGCCTTGGCATTCAATTGTGCCATTCTCATATCATTTGTGTCCCATTCATCTTCACCCTTAGGGACATCTTTTCCATCTACTTTTTTTATTGGGATTCTAGGACCATTAACTATTACTCTCCACACTTCATAATCATTGGATTGCATAAATAACATCATCCTAATTTTCCAATAAGAGTAATTCTCACCATTGAAGAGTGGAGGTCTAACTAATGAGTGTCCCTCTTCTCCTAAGGGTGTGCCTACATTCAAGTGAGCCATTTATGATCGTTTTGCTCGATAGAGGTTAGTCTAAATCAATCTCGAGCCCAAGCTCTGATACCAATTGTTGGCTCTATAGGCTATACCGAGAGGGGGGGTGAATCGGTTTTTAACTAATCTTAAGCTCGTTTTGCGATTCTTCTAAATTCTCTAGCCTATATAAATATTTTCTAAGTTCTCTAGGCTATTCAATCATGCAATTCAAATACAATACAATAAGCACAAATATAATTGCAAGAAAGTAAAGAGAGTAGGGAAAGAGAGATTTACACAAGCGATTTCTAGAGGTTCGGCAACTTGCCTACATCCTCTACCTTGAGACGCTCCCAAGGATTTTCTCCAAATCCACTATCTTGAATTTGTGATTACAATCCCTCTTTTTCTTAGGCTCAAGAGTAACCTCCCTCTTTTTCTAGGCTCAAGAGTAACCTCCCTCTTTTTCTTAGGCTCAAGAGTAACCTCCCTCTTTTTCAAGGCTTAAGAGAAACCTCCCCTTTTACAAGGAATGGTGGGTTACAAATAATGCAATCAAAGAAAGGCCTCTAGGCAGGCAAGTGATTACAGAAATTAAGCACAATGAAAAGCCTATACAATATTTGTGCTAAGCAATACAGGAAATAGATGAATGATAGAAGATGAAGACTTTTTATCTCTTGAATTGATGTTGAGGCTTGAGGATTTGAGGAAAATGAGAATTGTAGTTGATTGAGTAGTTCCTCTTACTTCCTTTAGCTTCTAAGCCTCTATTTATAGTCCCTTGGATGGTTTGTGAACGTTGGGTGGAGCCAAAATCGAATATGACCGTTGTATCTCACAAAACTAGCCGTTATAAGCTATTTTCGTGCAAAGGGATCGATCCCTTTTGTCCAGAATCTTGATTCTGGGCTTCAGGGACCTTGGGAAGACTTTCTGCCAAAAAGGGATCGATCCTGCTACAGTGGGGATCGATCCTTTTCTTCCAGAGGGCATTTTTCCTGCACTTTTGGGTTAGAAATGATATGACCTTTGATCCTAATTCAACCCAAAACATTTATAAGCTTTAAGGGAGTTTTTCTTGACTTTCTCAAATGAAAATATTGTCCAAGAAATTATCAATTGATTTTCTAAAATATTCAAAACATTTATAAAGAATTAAGACCAATAAGAATATGCATCATTAAATCATGGTCTTAATGTTTGATATGAACACTTGAAATGTATTGAGAAAATCATGTGTGATAAGGCAAATTTACAATATGAATTAAAACATTAAAGCTTACTTAAGTTTTTGTCATTTCAAAATATATATTGCAATTTAAAGCTAACACCATCGTTTCTCATTGTTGTAGATCATGCTCTAACCATATTTTAAAATCACAAGCTTTTTGTCCTATTCCTACAAATGACACCAATTGTTATTGCACAAAACAACTATGATGTGTTGCTAACATAATCACTTGAATCTTCTTTGCACGTGTTACCAAGAACTCTACAAGAAAAGCATAAGTGAAAGAGACGCAGGGGTTTTCCCCTGCGTAAGCACTCTAATGCTTAAGTCAGGAGAGAATTCGATAGAATTTTAATAAGCCAAAAATAAAACCTGCCCCAAAATAACATACCTGTACCATATTTATTGAGGTGATTACTCTAGTTACTATGGTAACTGTTGATGTGGTAAATATCATGAGTACCAATTAAGTTGTGTCTGAGTCTGGAAGTAAGAGGGTATTTTCCTCCTTTCGCCTCCTCTAGGCTCGTACATAGCTAAAAGGAGCTCTACACACATGCGGGAGGATGTGTCCATGTCTGGTGGGGGGTGTTCTTGCCACATGGGAGGATTCTTCTACCTGTAGTAGGAGGCTACTCTCGCTTACGGTGGAAGGGTTCTCTAGCTGCGACAAAAGGGTGCTCCGCCTATGGCTTACCATGAGGCAAGAGGGCATTGTGCCACGTAACGAGGTGGCATCGTGCCATGTGGCTTCACACCTCCTCGTCACGTGGCATCCTCCAATAGGTCCTCGTATTTGGGCCGATTGATTCGAGTTAGACTCATATCATAATTAAACACGAATAATAATTTTTTTTGCATTTTATATATTAATAATTTAATAAATTACTTCAAATGAGTTAGATATGTTAAGCAATGTGGACTAAATCATTTATATAATTAATTAAATATGAATAAACATGTCATATACATTTAGATGAACTTGCATAAGTCACAAAAATTGTCATGTCATAAGTAAGTTGACACAACTACTCAAAATTCAAACCAATTTTAATTTATTGGCATGTTCAAAATTGTCACATGCTGGCTTGCAATATCTTTACAGTAGTTTTATTTTTTGATCTAAATATCTTTACAATAGTTTCTTTCAATTAATTATATTGACTTGGACTTATATGCAAAAGAAAATTGTGTATTGAATTATGGAATTGGAATTGGGACAAGTAAGGGAAATTTGGCTTCACAGTTAATAGATAAGAAAAGAATGAGATATTTCTAAATTATAATAAAGAAAAATGTCAGCATTATTACATGATTTTTATGGGATATTATTACATGATTTTTTGGATGAATTTTGGAATTTTTATTTATTTTCTTTCCTAATTAATTTAATTTTTTTGTCTTGTGTAGAAAATTCAAAAATCAAGATAAAGTTGAGAAAATGATGCAAAAAGAGACAAAAGTGATTGCTTTGGGGTCTAAATCACAAACACAAGAGTCCATGTAATCCCATACAAACCCAAAACACATTCTTTATTTAAGTGGGCTGCAACAAACACAAGAAAGGAAGTCTAGCCCGTCAATGTAGCAGCCCAAATCTTTAAAGAGCCCAAATAGGAGTAAAATGAAGCAGCCCTAACCTATACAAGGATGAAGCGGCGAAAAAGAAGAGAAGGTGGAGAGGCTAGGGTGACAACAGCCCGTCTTCACAATTCTTTTGCAATTTTTCTTTTTTTTAGATTAGGAGCAACATTTGACTATTAGGTTTAATAGCAAAAGGGTGGAGTAGAAAGCTGAGTGACAGCAGCCCTCTCTTCATCGTTTTTGCTTCAAGATTGTTTCGGTTTCTTCAATTTAGCTACTGTTTTAATTTTAAACTTTCTTCTTAGCACTTTCTTTTAATGTTTTTAATTAATTTAGAGATATTTACATTTTTTTAGAAAGCTTTTAATGTTGGTTTTATTTAAACAATTTGGTATCGAATGATAATATCAGTAGTTTTCTTTATGTTCTGTTTTAAGATTTAAGTTGCAGTCTTCTCCTTTGTTTGAAATTAGTTTGGGTTTTAATCTTACAAGCTTTTATTGTGTGTTTTTATATTAGATTAGGTAATAGTTAATTTAAGTAAAATCTTAATAAACATTGCATTAGTTTCGTGAGTTTCCTGTGCTGTTGTTTCTTCCTCTATTTCTCAGTTTCTTGCACCAGTTTGGTTTAAGATTGGCTGAAGCTTATCGGGGGTTGTTGAAGGCAAGAACCCGTTGGAAGCATGCTACCTGTTGGAACCATATTGGGTTGGCGAAAGTGTATGTTAGCTAGAGGCGTGGATTGCTAGTGACTGAAGCTAGCATGTGCGTGGTACAGTGGTGGAAGCGTGGCTATTTGAGGAGCATTAAAGGCAGCTGCAAGGTGACGTTTGTGCTTGGACGTGGCTGGCAATTGCAGCAGGTGCGTGACACGGCTGCAGCTGGCGTGCAACATGGCTGTGGTCGGTGAGACACAAGCATTTGCTGGCGAGTGATGCAATGATGCTGGAGCTGGGCAGTTGTGGCGTGTCTGGCAGAGCATGAAGGCAGGCAACTTTAAAATTTGTTTTGTTAATTTTATTGTTAGTAGTATATAAAATCTGTTTATTAATTTCGTTTATTATTTAGTTAATTAGTTTATTACCTTAAAATGGCTTTAGTTCAATTAGAGCATTTTTTTATTTCTAATATTTAATTAATTAGGTACTCAATTTTCATGCATTTAATTTTTTTTTAATCTCAAGTTCCTTAAAATTAGTTGCATTTTAATTTTGCTTTGCTTTAATTTAGTTTGCATTTTTATTTTTAGTTTTATTTTTTATTGCTCTTAACTTGCAATTTAGTTTTGATGCGCTTTAATTTAATTTCTAATATTAGTTTAGGTTTTATTTTAATGCTTTTAGTAGTTAATTGACTTCCAAAAAATGTTCATTTACTTGAATAAACTTAGGATGACCAATTTTAGTACTTAGCTATAGAAATTCTAACTAATCCTCGTGGGAACGATACTCTACTCATCACTTTATTACTTGTCGTGACCCGTGCACTTGCGGTATAGGTTTTAGATGCAACAAAAATGTCAGCATTAAAATGAGCTTAATTATCTCAAGCTTGAGTTGACTTGAAATGACTTGATCAATTCGATCGTTCAAATGCAACATCTAAATTTACAACAAATATTACCAACCAATATTTCAAATACAAAAAAAATAAATTTATTTATTTTTTTACTTTTGTAACTTTATTCCATATTTAGAATAAAAATAAAATTCTTTCCAAAATATATTAGTGATTTCCATTGATTACAACAACTGATACAATAAATATCTTATACATATAAAATATGAAAAGGTTCTTAAACCCTTAATTATTCAAAAAATACAATCAACAAATCCACAAAATATTTCATGAAGAATTTTTTATTCTTGCTTGAATTGAAATTAACTAAATTAAATGATAACTGCATGCTTGGTAGCTTTGGAGAGGTGGTGGTGACTTGTAATAACAATAAGGAGGAGATTGAGATAATTGAGGAGGTAATTTATAGAGGTATGAAGGATGTGCATAATGAGACGGAGATACTAAAGACTTGTACAAATGGGAAGGAGTTTATTTATAGTAGTATGGAGATGGAGAGGAAGGCGAGAATGGTGATGGAGACTTGTAAACATATGGAGGAGGTGGTAAATGAGATGATGGTGGTGGAGATTTATAAATATATAGAGGTGGAGGGGATGGAGTTGGAGTTGGTGGAGACCTATAGACATATGGAGGAGGTGGTGAAGGAGATGGGGGTGGTGGAGACTTGTAGACATATGGAGAAGGTGGTGAAAGGGATGGTGGTGGTAGAGATTTATAAATGTATGATGGTGGAGGGGATGGAGATGGAGGTGGTGGAGACTTATAAACAAAAGGTGAAGGTGAAGGTGAAGGAGATGGGGGTGGCAGAGACTTGTAAATATATGGAGGAGGCAGTGATGGAGAGAGAGGTGGTGGAGACTTGTAAACATATGGAGGAGGTGGTGAAGGGGATGGAGGTGGGGGGATTTCTAAATATATAGAGGTGTAGAGGATGGAGATGCAGGTGGCGGAGACTTATAGACGTATAGAGGAACTGGTGAGGAGCTAGGTGGGGGGGGATTTGTAGACATATGGATGAGGAGTTGGAGACCTGTAGATGTAAGGGGGAGGTAACAAAGATGGTGGTGGTGGAGATTTGTAAATATATGGAGGTGGAGTGGATGGAGATGGAGGTGGTGGAGACTTATAAACATAAGGAGGAGGTGGTGAAGGAGATGGGAGTGGTGGAGACTTGTAGACATATGGAGGAGGTGGTGAAGGGGATGGTGGTGGTGGCGGAGATTTATAAATATATGGTGGTAGAGGGGATTGAGATGGAGGTGGTGGGGACTTATAAACATAAGGGGGAGGTGGTGAAGGGGATGGGCGTGGTGGAGACCTGTAGATATAAGGAGCAGGTGGTGATAGAGACGGAAGTGGTGGAGACTTGTAAACATAAGGAAAAGGTGGTGAAGGGGATGGAGGTAGTGGAGATTTGTAAATATATGGAGGTGGAGGGGATGGAGATAGAGGTGGCGAAGACTTATAGACATAAGGAGGAGCTGGTAAAGGAGATGGAAGTAGTGGAGACTTGTAAACATATGGAGGAGGTGGTGAAGGGGATGGTGGTGGCGGAGATTTATAAATATATGGTAGTGGAAGGGATGGAGATGGAGGTGGTGGGGACTTATAGACATAAGGAGGAGGTGGTGGAAGAGATGGGGATGGTGGAGACTTGTAGACATACGGAGGAGGTGGTGATCGAGATGGAGGTGGTGGAGACTTGTAAACATATGGAGGGGATGGTGATGGAGACGAAGGTGGTGGAGACTTGTAGACATATGGAGGAGGTGGTGAAGGGGATGGAGGTGGTGGTGATTTGTAAATATACGGAGGTGGAGGGGATGGAGATGGAGGTGGCAAAGACTTATAGACATATAGAGGGGATGGTAAGGGGCTAGGTGGTGGTGGGGATTTGCAGACATATGGAGGAGATGGTGAAGGAGATGGAGATGGTGGAGACTTATAGATGTAAGGGGGAGGAGGTGATGGAGATGGAGGTGGTGGAGACTTGTAAACATATGTTGGAGGTGATGACGGAGTCGGTGGTGGCGGAGACTTGTAAACATAAAGAGGGCGATACTGCTTAGGAGGTGGATGCCAAATTTTCTTAAAATGCGGTGGTGATGCATAATGGTCGTGTGGGAGCCATTGCTGCTTTGCTGGTGGGGGTGAAGTGTTCTCGTAAGGCGAGTAATCAGCTACAACAATAGTGGCGATAAGAGAAAATGCTACTGCATAAACCAAATGAGGCCATAGCCCTCACTTTATGGGGGTTCCAATTTATTTCTAGCAATGAAACTATATTTCCAGAAGATGGCTAGACCTAAGAGCTATTCTTCTTTCACTTGCCGAATATCCTTGTTGCAAAGCCCTTTTATAGTGTTTGTTCTCTTCAATAATTTGTGATGAAGACTATTGTTGCACAAAACAACAATAAAAGTGTGCTGACGTCGATAAGAAAAGTCAGAGAGACGCAAGGGTGGTTCCCTGCGTAGACACTCCGATGCTTAAGTCAGCAAAAAGTTACTCAGTATTGGGAAGTGTAAAAGCCAATCGTCAAAAATTAGAGAGTAAAATTGTACCTAGGGGCCTATTTATAGGCCAATATTCTAGGTTAATTATCTGAGTATAAGTCCATTCCTTGCTGAGAGTTTATGTCCTGATATAACACAAGTTTCTCGAAAACCGGGAGAAATCAAGGCCTGTTGCAGACACCCAGCGAGAGACCCACGTTGTGGGCACGTTGAGGCGTGAGGGGTCTGTCACGTAGCGGGAGCTGAAAATAGCGCCACGTGTCGCAGATGGATATGGTGTGGCGACAGGGTCCTGACTCCAGCGAGAATCGGAGTCATACGCCACGTGTCGCCTTATGATTGCAGGCGACAGACTTAAGTCTGTCGCCAGTGACAGGCGTAGGGATGTAGCTTTGAATTCTATCGCCTAATGCCACGTGTTGCATTATGATTACAGGCGATAGGTCTAGAGTCTGTCACCAGCGACAGGCTTCATTCGGATATTTTGGCTTCTGTCGCCGATGGCCACGTGGCCCAGTGATTTTCATCCACGTGGTGAACTTTGACGCTATTGGGCCTGGCCCATCGTAAGTAGACTTTGTCATATCAATTGCTCCCCACTCTCTTGTTGGATTTCTCCAACCAAGAGAGTATATAAATATATGTTTTTGGGCCTTAGCCTATCGTGAATAGTGCTCTTTGTTTTTTTCGTAATTTCTTTTTGTATTTTTTGCATGTGGAAAAAGCTCTATCTTGCGAGAGAAACGATCAGGCGCGATGTTTGGCATTCCCTGTCGTGGCTATATAAACCGCTGGGATCCGACGACAGAGCACACGAAAACCTCTGAACAACCGTCTGTCGCCCATTTTCAGCTCTCTCGCCAAAGAGTCTCTCGCCTACCTTAGTGACAGTAAGTATACATCTGTCGCCTTATTTACCACCTCTCGCACTAGATTTAAGTCTCTCGCAAGTGTTTAGTCTTCCGCGTATAGTTTTTAGGCTTCCCGCGAGTGTCTTATTTAATAGGTCTGTCGCCCAACAGGTCTGTCGCCTATCGGGTCTGTCGCCTATCGGGTTTGTCGCCAACAGGTCTATCACCGGCTAGTTTTTTTCTTTTTGCCATGTCTTTGCTACGCCCAGGTAAGACACTTAGAACGGGTGGTCTCGTGTGTTCTTTGACAAATGCTGATTTAGAGGATATCAGGACTCGTTTCCCTCTTCCTTCGGGTTATAGCTATAGACTTCTAGTTCAAGGGGAGGTTACACCCGACTTGGTTAGAAATGGTGTAGCGGTTCATAAGGCTTCTTTATCTTTCAGTTTTCGCTTCCCTCTCCCGGAGTTTGGCGAAGCATTTCTTAGGTATAAGGATATCATCCCGTGTCAACTCCACCCTCATGCGTGGGCCCAGCTAGTGGCGTTTTCCATAGTGTGTCATAATTTAGGTATTGTTCCCACAGTTCCTCTCTTTAGCGCCTTTTTTCAGAGTTCGTGGGTTAAAAGAGTTAATAACATTCTCCCTTCAACGGTTAAAGGTCGATGAGTTTCCCAACAATAAGATCTTCTCGGATATTCCCAATAAATTGCACAACTTTGAGAGCGAGTGGGTCGTTGTTGAGATTTCAAGTGACCTGCGGATTCGCTCTAGATGAAATCGTGATACCTCCGACCACTCACAGCGCTCAGAAAGATTCAAGCAGAAACTTTGAGAGACCAATTTGGTGAGCCTATTCGGCGGATCTGTTCTACCGGGGAGCGTAACTTATTCTCCCTTTTAACCCCGGAGAATATCACCGCTGCCGGCTGGGGGGTAAGCAGTACCGTTGTTGGGACTTCCGCTGCCCCATCTAACTTGCCTGTGACTCCGCGTGTTTTTGATGCTGGTCCTAGTCAGCCATCTCCAGTAGTTGTAGCCGAAGCATCCGCCCCTGTAGGTCATCTTGTAGATGAATCCTCTTCGGACTCGAAGGATGAGACCCTTGAGGCTGCGGGTACTAGTGATCAGTCAGGAGAGAATCCTGAGTGGGCTCGGGTCGATGCCTTTGGGAGTCCCTTCGTCGATTTCCCCTTGGATTCATCCTTGAATAGTTTAGAGGATATTGGTGGTTTTTTAGGTTTCTAATTTCCTTTTTACTTCTTGTATACGTGGGTGTGGCGTTTTACTTGGTCAACTAATTCCTTTTTATATTGTGCAGGTATGAACTTCCAGGAGTTTTTGCGTATGAGGGATGCCAATGATGCTGCTCGAGCGGCTCCTGCTTCTCAGTCGCAAGCTGGGGCTTCCTCATCTGGTCCAGCTCGTGCTCCCTCATCTGTACCAGCTCATGCTCCTACTGCCCCTCCTCCTGCCGCTAGTGTATCCAGCCATCCTACGCAAGAGGCCGGGAGAAATAAACGAAAGAGGCCTCTTGTCCCTGATCGCAGTTCGGACGACCGCGAGAGCTCAGAGTCCCAGAGGAGTGATTCAACCCGTCAAGAGAGTGGATCTCGTGTTGCTGAGGATAGATCTGTTCCTCGCCAGCCTAGGCGCAAATACAGGAAAAGGCTGATTATTGAAGCCACAATGCCTACAAGACCAATTTTGCCTAAGGTGGCCGATCCGACTTTGAGGCGCTATCCAGTTGATAGTGGGGTCATTGTGGGTGGAGAAGACTTCCAGACCTATCCCAGGGTGAATGACAACGACAGCATTGAGGATCCCGAGATAGCATCTTATCTGGCTTGGAACACCATTCTCCCTCGCGACGAGGCGAGGCTTTTCACCAATCTGACTGAGGTGGAGGATAATTCTGACTACCTCGCGATGAAGGTAAGTTTTGTGCTTGTTTGGTAATTAGCTTTTTCCTTTTTAGGCTTTTTCATCAGGTTTGTTGAGTCTTTGTTTGTTTTTTGTCTTGTCAGACGGCTCAGCAAATTGCGGCTGTTAATGCTCGACATAGGGCCCTTAGGGAGCAAGCCGATAAAGACATTCGTGAGCTTCGAGAGCAGAAAATGGAGCTTATGAACGAGGTTGTCCAGCTTTGCCCCTATTCTAAAAGGACGGAGGAGCTAAATAAAAAGAACGCTGATCTCGAGCGAAGGAATGCTGATCTTGAGCGAAAGCTCCAGGAAGAGCAAGCAAAGGTGGCTTCCCTTCAGGGGTACCAAGAAGCTTATAATAAGGCTGTCAATGACTGGGGAGCCATGGAGAGACAATGGGATGAAGCCATTGAGGAGCTACACAACGTATTGGACCGTCAGAGAGAGGTTCGGGCCGAAGCCGTTCGTGAGTACCGCTTGTCCCAACATTGCTATGATAAGAAAGCAATGTTCGCTGCGGGATTCATCAAGTATGGTTTCTATTTGGCTCGTTCATGGCTGGAGAAGCATCGGCCTAGCGAGACTTTTTCTGAGTTGCTCTTCACTGAGGAGGCCAAGTACTACGCAGCTCCTCCTTGGACCGAGTACAAGCCCGACTCGCAAGGTCTGGATGCCTATTTGGAGGAGGGTGCTGTAGACGAATTGGACAATCTTGAGGGCCCGTGGCCTCCTCGACAGCCACAACGTCAGCCTGAGTCTTTTGGCGCACGTGATCGAGTTGAACCTTCAACAATTTGTGACGTCCCTGAGACTATCGAGGCGGGCGATCAGCCTGAGTCTATCGAGGCACTTCTAGGGTTGGACAGCGATGAGTTCCAGATTTCTGATTCCACAGCCGTTGATCCTGTGCCAGACTCCGCACTGTGGTTGGTCCTTCAAGTGATGATCTTTCATCCGGGATGTCTCCTTCGGCTCCCCAGGATCCTTGTGCTTCGGTTCCTCAAGTTCCTGATCCCCCGGTGTTTGAGGGTTCCGATGTCGAGGCGGCTTCTTCTCAGCCATATGACTTAGTACTCAGTGTAGATTAGGATTTTTTGTATTTTTCTCTGTTTGTAAACATTCAATGAAAAGTACATTTTTTGCAGCTTTTTCTTTCTGTTTATGTAAATTCAGTGCTTGTACAGATTTTTGAATGAAAAGTACCTTTTCATTCTGTGAATTTAGTATAATACTTTGTATACTTTTACCTGTTATACCATGTTGCTCCCCAAGTTCTACTTTGAGACAGCATTCTTATTCCTGTGCAAAGATGAACTTATCTCGAGCATTATGCCTATCTTGCGCTTTTCTTGCTTAAGGACTTTATTGAATAACGACTAAAATGTCAAGGTGTTAACCATAATTTGCTAACTCATTTCAACATATTAGTCTGAAAATTTCAACGTACCTCGTAATACCTGGATATCTATGCTTTGCCTTTATCGCGCACTTGTCGTGTTTAAGGGCTGGTCTTTGCTCGTCTGCACATTTCCGTGCTGAAGGATCTTTAGATGTGCCCGTCTCGCGCATTTTTCGCTTAGGGACTTTAGTTTGCCCGTCTCGCGCATTTTTTGCTTAGGGACTTTTTGTTTGCCCGTCTCACGCATTTTTCGCTTAGGGACTTTTGTTTGCCCGTCTCTCGCATTTTTCGCTTAAGGACTTTTTTGTTTGACCATCTCTCGCATTTTTCGCTTAGGGACTTTTTTGTTTACCCGTCTCACGCATTTTTCGCTAAGGAACTTTTTTGTTTGACCATCTCCTGCATTTTTCGCTTAGGACTTTTTGTTTGCCCGTCTCGCGAATTTTTCGCTTAGGGACTTTTATTTGTTTGCCCGTCTCGCGTATTTTTCACTTAGGGACTTTAGTTTGCCAGCTGTTGCCTCATTTCCATTCCTGTAACACATAATCTGTCTCATACATTGCATTAGAGAATATAGAAAATGATGGGCTGGCCTTTATTCATAAATCAGATGATTGCAAAGCAATAGAAACGGAGCAATAGATGGAAAAATAAAGACAATAATAATAACAATCAGAAAAAAGTACAATGTTTACTGCCAGTATAGCTTCAGATGGTTGGCATTCCAAGTCTTTGAGATCTTCTTTCCTTGCAATGTTTCCAAGGTACATGTGCTAGGTCCGACCATCTTTCTGATTCTTTATGGTCCTTCCCAATTAGCCCGGAGCTTTCCATCCTCCTTATGGGCGTCTGTGATTGCCGACTTTCTCAACACCAGGTCTCCTTCTTGCATTTCTCTGTTCTTCACTCGTGCATTGTAATAAGTAGCTACCCTCTGTTGGTAAGCAGCCAGTCTCATTTTTGCTTTGTCTCTCATCTCGTCTAGCAGGTCTAGATTCTCCCCTAGTCCTTGAGAATTAAGTTCCTCAATGTAAGGGACTAGTCTGGGTGACTCAGCTCCAAGTTCTACTGGGATGTGGGCTTCAGTGCCATATACCAAATTGAACGGTGTTTCACTTGTTGACACTTTGCTTGTCGTTCTGTAGGCCCATAAGACACTTGGGAGCTCATCTACCCATGCTCCCTTTGCCTTGTCCAGTCTAGTCTTCAACCCGTGCAGTATAGTTTGATTGCTCACCTCTGCCTACCCATTGGCCTGTGGGTAAGACACAAAGATATTCTTAGAAGAATCTTCAGGCCACTACAAAAATTTCGGAAAGCATCACAGTCGAACTGCTTCCCATGATCTGCATTTATCACACGGGGGATCCCAAATCGGCAATTATGTCTTTCCACACCATTGCTTCCACCTTTTTTTCAGAAATTGTAGCCAAAGGCTCAACCTCTATCCATTTTGTGAAGTAGTCTGTGGCTACAAGCAAATACTTCCTTTGTCCTGAGCCCAGGGGAAAAGGCCCCAAGATATCTAGTCCCCATTGTGCAAATGGAGTTGGTTGGAGAGTGTTCTGAAGAGTCAAAACAGGCGCGGTAGTTATAGTAGCGAATTTCTAACGCTTTTCACATCTTCTCACTTTGTCTATGGCATCCTTTCTCAGTGTAGGCCAATAAAACCCTTGTGCAATATTTTCAAGGCTAAGGCTCGAGCCCCCAAATGTTCACCGCATATTCCCTCATGAACTTCAGCTAAGGTGTGCTGAGCCTGTTGGGGCCCTAGACACTTCAACAGGGGTATTGTGAATCCCCGTTTATAGAGTTCCCCATTCACCACGTTAAACCTGGCACTTTTTAACTTCAGCCTTCGAGCTTCGTCTCTGTTAGTGGGGAGTGTGCCCTCCAGTATGTAGTCTTTGATTGGGCTTCTCCAATCGCCTCCGATTTCGACATCACAGACATTTTTTTCTTCAATACTTGGCCTAGCGAGGGATTCCACTTTGACCATACCCCCTTTGACTCCTCTAGAAGAAGCCAACTTTGAAAGGGCATCTGCATGGTTATTCTCTAACCGGTCTATCTGAGTCAATTGGAAGTTCTTAAATGACTGTGCCAATAATTGCACTTTCTGCAGATAAGGGACTAGAGCGGGTTCTCGTGTGTCATACTCACCCGAGAACTGGTTTACCACAAATTGCAAATCGCTATGGGCCATTAAGTTGCTGACTCCCATTTTCTCAGCAAGTTTTGTCCCAGCTATCAAGGCTTTGTACTCGCCTGTATTGTTCGAACTTGGAAAGTCGAAACGTAGGGAATATTCATAGGTTTTCCTTTCAGGCGAAGTTAGCACAATTTCGGCTCCACTGCCATCCATGTTACGAGCTCTATCCACAAATAATTTCCACCAAACTAACTCTGTTTCTACACGAACTTCTCGGCCAGTGCATTCTACAATGAAATCTGCCAACGCCTGCCCTTTTATTGCTTGGCGAGGCTGGAAGTGTATGTCATATTCACTTAATTCGATGGCCCATTTGATCAGACGACCGGAATGCTCTGGTTTCTGTATTTGTCAAAGGCTGATCCGTTAAGATAGTCACCGAGTGAGCTTGGAAGTAAGGTCGCAACTTCCGAGTTGCCATCACCAGGATAAAGCTTCTTTCAACTAAGGGGTACCTTGCCTCGGCATCTAGCAGGACTTTACTACATAATAGATCGGGCAATCTCTGTCCCTTCTTTCCTTAGTAGGACTGCATTTACAGCTTTCTCTCCTACACCGAGGTACATAAGGAGGTGGTCTCCAAGCTGTGGCCGAGATAATAGAGGCAACTTTATTAGGTAGTCTTTCAACTTTTCAAAGGCGTTGTTGCACTCTTCCGTCCACTTGAAGTTCTTTCCTGCCTTTATCGCCTTGAAAAATGGTAGACTTCTTTCAGCTGATTTGGACAAGAAACGACTCAAGGCTGCTATCCTTCCTGTCAGACTTTGAACTTCTCTTACAGTATTAGGTGGCCTCGTGTCCAAAATAGCTTGAACTTTCTCGGGATTAGCCTCTATCCCTCGATTAGTAATCATGAATCCCAAAAACTTTCCAGACCTCACCCCGAATGAGCATTTATTGGGATTCAACTTCATCTCGTATTGTCGCAGCACATTGAATACCTTAGTCATTTTTTCGGCATGTGATTCTCCCTGTCGACTTTTGATGATCATATCATCAACATAAGCTTCCATGGTGTTGCCCAACAAGTCTTGGAACACCTTATTTACCATGCGCTGGTAGGTTGCACCCGCGTTTTTCAAACCGAATGGCATTACTCGGTAACAATATGTCCCAGCATCGGTAATGAAAGAAGTCTTCTCCTCATCATCCGGATGCATTATGATTTGGTGGTATCCCGAGAAGGCATCCAAGAAGCTAAGTAATTCATACCCACAAGTTTTGTCTACCAACTTGTCAATTCGAGGTAATGGATACGAATCCTTATGACAAGCTTTATTCAGATCTGTGAAGTCCACACACATTCTCCATTTTCCGTTGGTTTTCTTCACCATCATAACATTAGCCAACCACTTCGGATAATTAACTTCTCTGATGAATCCTGCTTGCAACAACTTCGAGATTTCTTCGTTTATTACCTGTTGCCTCTCTGGAGCAAAATTCCTCTTCTTCTGTTTTATCGGCTTTGCCCCTGAGATTACGTTCAACCGATGGCAAATAATTTTAGGATCTATTCCAGGCATATCGGCTGGAGTCCATGCAAACACATCACAATTCTCTTTTAAGCATCAGATTATCTCCCTTTTTACTTCTTCAGGCAGCTGGCTTCCCACGTATACTATTTTCCCTTTATCTTCGTCATCCAATTGGATTGTTTCCATTTCCTCATCAGGTTTTGGTTTAGGCGGTTCTTCAATTGTAAGGGTTTCCTTCCTCTGAATCCCTTTACATGTGGTGGACGCGATATTACATGTCCTGGCTTTCCTTTGATCTCCCCTCACTTGTCCAACACCGCGGGGAGTCGAAAACTTCATTAACAAATAGCAGGGATGCACCACCGCTCTCATGTCAGTTAACAATGGCCGCCC
This sequence comes from Heritiera littoralis, assembly GCA_031772115.1. Classification (NCBI taxonomy): domain Eukaryota; kingdom Viridiplantae; phylum Streptophyta; class Magnoliopsida; order Malvales; family Malvaceae; genus Heritiera; species Heritiera littoralis. The sequence continues at coordinate 4,815,123 of JAPDPK010000042.1, forward strand.
GAGGATCATATTGTACGCCACTGACGTTGACTTCACCACCATAAATAACACTTGTCGAGTGATACACTTCGGGCTTTCCCCCAATGTCACAGGTAGCTGGACTGCGCCTTCCACCTTCACTTTTTCTCCTGAGAAGCCATACAGTGGTGTGGTTACTGGCTTCAGTCTATCATTCGAGATGTTCATTTTCTCAAAGCAGCTCCAGTAAATCAAATTTACCGAACTCCCATTATCAACTAGGATGCGACTCACTGGGTGTTTTGCTATTACTGCCGAAATCACCATTGGGTCATCATGAGGGTTCATTACATCACCTCTGTCAGCTGGCGTAAAAGTAATGGGCTCTTCATCATGCTTTTCCTCCATCACCGAATTAATTTGATAAGCCTGTCGGGCGTAGGTCTTTCGAGACGAGGAAGAAGTGCCAGCTAATGACTCACCTGGATATCACGTTAATAGCTGGCCCGGTGGGTTCATTATCTTCCTCTCGATTCCTTCTTTCTACCCTTCTGTCATTATCTCTTCTTTCACCTTCATTTCGTCTAACAGGTCCTCTGTTTTCACCTCTTCTATCTCTGAAATTGTTTCCTCTGTTCTGCGCAGGATAATTAGTTCTATCACCTCTCCATACGAAACGGTTTATTTTTCCCTCTCGTGCTAGCTTTTCTAGCTGATTCATCAACTCTCTACATTTTTCGATTGTGTGCCCATGTGCTGAGTGATAATCGCAATACGACCTTAAATCAAGGCCTAGATGCCCTGACGCCTTCTTTGGAGTCTGTATAAGACCTGACCCCTCAATAGCTGCTAATACCGAAGCTCGAGATTCGGTGAGTGGAGTATAGGAATTGTATTTCAGTGCGGGAGCTTTCTCAAACTTTCTCGGTTGGCTAGAAGATGCTTCAGTGACCTCTCTTCCTCGTTTCCTTCCATCCTTGGATTCTCCTATCGCCACCATTCTCATTACTTCCTCCTGGGTTACATACTTATGTGCGCGGGAAAGCAGGTCTGAGATGGTTGTTAGCTGGTCTAGCGACAGGGATTCTTGCAATTTCTCAGACCTTGTCCCCTGTAACATGGCTGTCATGGCTATACTGACTTGCAAGTCTCGCACCTCCAAAGTAGCATCTCTGAACCGATCCACAAAACCCTTCAATGTCTCCTTAGCTCCCTGCTTAATAGCGAGCAAATAGGTCGGTTCCTTCCTTCTCTGACTATTCACCGCAAACGCCTTGAGAAACTCGCTTCGCAATTGGTCAAAAGAGATAATGGACCCTTCAGGCAGGTTATTAAACCATTTCATCGCATGTCCGGACAGAGTTAAGGAAAAGGCCCTACACATTATCTCGTCTTCCCATCCATGTAACAACATTAGGGCCTCATAGTTTTGCATATGGTCGTAGGGGTCCATCTTTCCGGTGTATGCGGTCATCTGCGGCATTTTGAACTTTGGGGGCAGAGGTTTTTGCATGATGGTCGTGCAGAACGGTACTCTTCTCCTCTGGCTCTCTTCTGCAGACACTAACTTTTTCTCTTCCAGTACCTGTTCTATCATCTTCTTCATGTCCACGGGTGGAGCGAGCTGATTTCGGGCATGAGACGAATCAGGTAGGTCTCCGACTACTTCCTTGCCCTTAGCCTGAGGTGCGTTTGTTCGTACCATTTGCGTACACCAAGTGGGGTCGAACTCTGACCCGACTCCCTAAGTGCTCTGATCTTCAACACCGTTCTTTCCAGTACCTCCGACACCATGTTCCAAGTTAGTACCAGCCAAATTTGACAAGTTATTGTGGTGGGCAGTAGACCTTGTCGCCTGGTCAACGCCCTGCTGCTCAGGCACCTGTCGCCCGACACCAGGCACCTGTCGCGTGACCCCTGTCGCAAGGCCTAGGCCTGCCGCTTCCTCAGTCTCTCGCGGGTTACCTGCGACAAGCCTTCTGCTCCCTTGTCCTGCCGCACCTTGATGAATGTCATGCTCTTCCACAGGGTATAAGGGTCTGCCGCAGTCGTGTCCTCCTGTCGTCCAAACACCTGCGGCGGGACACCTTTATTTGTTCCTCCTACCAAGTTCTGTACGACAGGCGGCAGATCCAATGTCGGGAGAACTCCTTGGAACAGATCCACCATGGCTTGTAGTGCCTGGGTAGTTTCTTCACTCTGTCGCCTCAGAGCCTCGAATTCTACCACCGACACAGTAATTCTTTCTTCCTCCCTTTTCACCTGGTTTGTCTGGTGAATCTGTTGTTCAGGGGAGCTCACAGAGTTTTCCTCACTTTCGGCCCTTACGTTTGTCGATCTTGTTCTCTCCATCTTAGAAAATTTCGATTGGCTTTTTATACGTTTCCCACAGACGGCGCCAATTGTTGTTGCACAAAACAACAATAAAAGTATGCTGACGTCGATGTTCGTACTTAGTCTCCACGTGTCTCCAAGAAGCTTCTATAAAACAAGAAAAGTCAGAGAGACGCAGGGGGTGGTTCCCTGCGTAGACACTCCGATGCTTAAGTCAGCAAAAAGTTACTCAGTATTGGGAAGCATAAAAGCCAGTCGTCAAAAATTAGAGAGTAAAATTGTACCTGGGGGCCTATTTATAGGCCAATATTCTAGGTTAATTATCTAAGGATAAGTCCATTCCTTGTTGAGACTTTGTGTCCTGATATAACACAAGTTCCTCGAAAACCGGGAGAAATCAAGGCTTGTCGCAGGCACCTAGCGAGAGACCCACGTTGCGGGCACGTTGAGGCGTGAAGGGTCTGTCGCGTAGCGAGAGTTGAAAATAGCACCATGTGTCGCAGACGGATATGGTATGGCGACAGGGTCCTGACTCCAGCGAGAACCGGAGTCATACGCCACGTGTCGCCTTATGATTGCAGGCGACAGGCATAGGGATGTAGCTTTGAGTTCTATCGCCTAATGCCACGTGTCGCATTATGATTACAGGCGATAGGTCTAGAGTCTGTCACCAGCGACAGGCTTCATTCGGATATTTTGGCTTCTGTCGCCGATGGCCACATGGCCCAGTGATTTTCATCCACGTGGTGAACTATGACGCTATTGAACCTGACCCATCGTAAGTAGACTTTGTCATATCAAAGACTTTTCCATCCCATGAACAAAACAGCCTGGATTAAAAGCTTCAAAATATTGCTCTACCGATCCCACTTTTGACATTAATCTATTGTCCTTTATTCCCACTTGTACAATAACTTTTCGCGGCTTCCCACCATTTGGCCAAGTTTGTGCATGAAATTCCGAGAACAATTCAAAATATAAAGTGGTTGAGATGTTGTATGGCTGGATAAACAATTTCCAGGCGTCTCTCTGAGTAGACATCACCAAAACCTTCCTTCAGAATGAAAGAATACACGAAGGTGACGATAAAGAAGACTGAAAAAAAAAATACAAAGTCAAAAGAATGAAAACTTGCTTTAAAAATAATGTGTAATTGGCGGTGTCTGTGAGACTTGGCTCACTCAGGGAAATGGCAATGGGCAAAGACTTCTGAATTGTTTCGTTCTTTTTCAATTTTATATAAACACAAACGGCTGATAATTGTGTACAGGCTTTCTTCTTTTTCTTTTTTCTTTCTTCAATAAAATTGTATGGTACCTTCTATGAAGTCTAGATACAATGTCTGTGACATCGAATATTAGCACCAAGAGGCAACTATCTAGAGGCGAGGTGTAGATATCTGCCTCAATTAGTTGAATTTATATAAGATATAGAAATGATTATTTATATTATTGTACACTATGATTTTCGTTGACAATAAGCTTAAATGCCGAAAGAACTTGAATACTATTATGCTACGCTATGCTAGTCAAGTTGGACAAAATTAAAAAAAAAAAAATACATAACATGCGCATTTTGCCGAACAGGGCAGAAAGATACGAGGCTGCTAAAACCATCAAGTGCTGGATATTGATGGTATACATTGGCCAATTTGAACTCAGTCTTTCAGTTTTACCTAAATTGCCTAGAAAATTCCTTATTATGTTTACATGTTCATAATACCTTAAATTGCATCAAATTTAATTAATGTACTATTTATTTTTTTCCAATTCACCACGGACACATATATAAAAACCTGACACTAGGCACTAGCAGCCGACGTTTGATAAAAGAATGTTAATCTGCTAGTTGTTATCCCATTGCTATTGCCTTGTTGACTTCTCAATGTCAACTAGGAAAACTAAATTTTAATTTTTAAAGGTTCGGAAATGAGAGTTTATAGACTATAATTCTTTTCTCTAAGAAGAAAAAATAGAAAATAACTTTTCAGCATATAAAAATAGAAAATAACTTTTCAGCATATCTCCATCAGTCAAGGAGGCATAAGCCATTATTCTCGGAATTCTCATCTTGATGTGCTCTTCAAATAACTCAACCCTAAAAAAAGCACATTATAGCTTTCTTTTTCACACATTTCTGCTGTTGATATGTAATTATATATTGCCACAGTAGATCTAGAGGATTAATTTATTTTGACATTGAGTAATTATAATTCAACTGCAACAGATGTTTTTGACATGATATCTCTCGGACCCATTGATTTCAATTACTATCATTACAAAAATTGTGAATTATTACTACCAAAAAGATTATGCCAAATAATAATGAAAAATAAGAATTGTAAACATTGTAACTAAATAAAAAAATAAAATAAAATAAAAAACAGAATTGCAAACATTTACCTGGCTTTGTCCCATAGGATGGGAATGGGAACTTCAAAAAAAAAAAATCTGTCTTGAAAAAAAATAAAAAAACAGAATAGCTAGCTTCTTAGAAGCGTGTGATAAGGGCGAAAATGCAAAGAGAATGAACAATGGTAATAGGAATAGAAGCATCATTGAAAACTCTATACAATCTCCAGCCTTTCTAGTTAACACATCCATTTTTCTACCATGTTCATACCTTTCATTTATTGCAAAAGCTAATCAACTCATCTTCTGTTAAACAAGAAGAACACAATAATAAAACATCTTTGCATTAGGGGAAAATATCCAAACCCAAGCAAAAAAACAAAAAATGATAAAAGCATATAAATAATTTTCTTTATATTCATCATCATTCGTCAACATTTTGATGCATCACCAAACACCTCAGTATAACAAATGGGGCAAGCCTGGAGAAATAAAACTGCAGTTAGCAGCTCCTAAAATGCTGGCTAAAAAATAAAGATAAATGTTTTTAAGGTTTTCTTTTTCCTTTGCCTTTTTGGTGCCGGAAAAATAAAAGAGATGATGAAAAGAAAAGTGCCTTGCCTTGTTGATGTTAAGCCATCTGGTGCCACACCCAGCGTGATAGACATGTTTGCAAGGCAGGGTAATCTGCCTCTCACCTCTTTTATATTCCATCTGGCATATTACACATCTAGTCCAAAATAATAAGAAGAATAAGATTCACCAGCACAATACTTTTGCCTAAGAGAAAGAGAGGGAGGGAAATCCAAATTAAACCAACTGCAAAATCTCAGGTATATGAAGGATGTGGCAGGCAAGCATATTATTCACACAACTAAAACCATGTCATCATCCACAAATCCTGGCATTGGTTTTGAAAATTTTAGAATAAATTATCCACACGGTTAATAGTCCTATCACTATCAGTGATTCACTGGTCAAAAGCCAAGAGGCATATGATATTAGATGCTAGACTTACCACAGCCCAGAAGGACAGACCTTTAGAATTATTTCTGAAAAAGAGCATCACAATGTATCCAGGCCATATCTTTCCTTTTCACCAACTCACTAGGACCTTTTACAAGGTAATCCTAAGAGGGTTTCACTAAAATATAATATTATTGCATAGAGGTTGCCACCGACCAACCATTTATCTACGTATATACATCTATGTGTCCACCATTAATTTCAATATATTAACACATTTCAGATTTACTGCAATCTCATTAAGAGGATTAAAGTCAAAAGATTAGACTGGACCTAAAATCCAAATGGCCAGTTGATTACAAGTTAGGTCATTAACCTACCTACACATCCTTACATTACTAGGTTTCTGTATAATGGCATTATAGGCTGCATTGGAGAAATTGCTACTCAAACATCAAATCTCCCTACTGAAGTCTACTGATCAGAGGTCTTACTAGTATCCTAGCTGTTCTTACCTGTTAATAGAACAAATAATCTAATAAGTGTCCAATTTTTTTACCTCTCTTGCAACTTTGAGAGTTTAGATTGAATTTGATGTTTAGCCTTGAATGCATATACACTCGCGGACACTGTCAAAGCATTATTCAGTAAAAAGATCGCTTACTGTAATATCCAAACCACTTACAAGTTTCTTGATGCTCTATTTAAGAATAAATGTTATAGATCAATAGGTTCAATTTCAAGCCTTTTTACAAGAACCAAGAAGTAATACAACCAAAAAAAGGTAAAGAGAGTTGGTTGATGAAAAGAGGAAACCAAGGACGAACCTTAAATCAGGACAGATTTATAATAAATGTAAACATGACCATGCAAGCCGGTAAAATTGTACATCAAAAACACCACAAAGAAGAACTGGGGTTGCAAATTGCAATTTAAAATCAGTTGAAGAATATGACCACCAGTGAGTAAAGGATATAAATTTAACAGAGACAATGTGAAAAAAGCACGCACTGTACCTCTCATTCCTTGATTTCTTCCTTGAGAATAAGCTGCACTTGTATTTTGAAACTGGGAGCAAAGAAATAAGTTCATGGGAGAGACCTCGACTTTGAGTTCCAACAGTCTCCCCTAATTCAAGTAATTCCTAAATGATAAATATAACCAGCAATGATTAATCAGAAATAAAGAAAAGGAAAAACATAAACAATTCACAGACACAACCAAAATTTTCTGAGAAATGCATGAAAATGACTGAATAAAGTTTTATTCAATTATAGCGTTATAACCCATGAAAATCAAGCAACAATTTCAGCTAGAGCACCAGGCCATAACTAAGTTCTATTGTGCTAATAGCTTACTTATCTGTCTCTAAAGCTTTAATTGGTAGAGTGGAAAGAAAAATGAGAAGATAAAAAATTAGAATGAAAGAAAAATGAAAAGATGGAAAACATTTTTTATCCATTGATGTACTTGGTAAGAAAAACGGAAAAAGTGAAAGAAAATTATATTTTCTTTTCATCCATTGCTCGGTAGAGTTGAAAAATTAAAAGAAAGAAAATGGAATTATATTGTTTTACCATTCTGCCATTAATTGGTTAAGATAACGAAATAAAATTAAAAAAAGGATAATTTTGTAAATATATATTATATACTTGATTCCCATCTCTCTCATTTTCTCTCTACTAATCTTTAAAATTTTGGAATAATTTGGTTTTGTTAAAAAAGAAAGAAAATAATTATCGTTTTTATTTTCTTTCCTCACTTTTCTTTCTTACCAAACACTATTAAAAATCATTTTTTTTCTACTTTTCAACTCGCTCCTATCCATTCTTTTACTTTTCCACTCTATCAAGCATGTAACCCAGATGATTGCCTAGACTTTGAAATAATGCCAGAAATTTTGAATTCTAGGGATCAAAATATGCCCTTTGAAGGGAAGAAAAAGGATAAGGAAAAAAAAAGTTTCGATTAAATTAAAAAATAAATGAGCAGACAGTAATCCAACTTTCTACCGAATTGATTGAAGTTAGAGTGATTCCAACACTTTATATCTGGCTAATTTTCACCATGAACAATAACCATATATTGGTTAACTTCTTTTCTCCTTTTCCAATTTAAGTTACCAGTACTCTACTGAGAGCAAAGTATGGAATCTCTTTCTTGTAATTTCTGAAGATTTCATAAGTGAAAAAGATTCGCCCACTATATAAAAGCAGTCCTGCAGTTGAGTCCACTTCAAATCAATATGATGGTGGATTGTTAATTATTATTTAATTGAAATGTTTGCAATAGATAAGAAACTGTTTCTCAAAGCTAAATTAAGAAGTTCATTGTATTTTTCGAATAAATTAATGTCTACTATCCAAATTTAAACTGCATCCATCAAATGTTAGAAGCATTCAAAAGGCAAAGTTCATTATTTACAGCATGCACCTCATATCCTCAACCAAAAGCAATTCTCTCAATCTTGCTTGATTTATCTACTTTTAACATGTTTTGAAGTCTCTAATTAAAACTTTTATCTAAGCGATTTTATATCCAGATTATGCCACATATTTGATAACCTATTAGAATTGCCCCTTGATAGTTTCTGGCTAGTGAAGATAAAACCAGCTCATTCTATTTGTGACCCCAATCCTGCAGCTAAGTCTCTAGCAACCTGTTTATCAAAATTTTTAGAAAGTTTCATGTCATGACTTATTTACTTAAAGAATGATAAGTAATTCCTCTAAGACCTTGAAGCAGCCACAGACGAACAAGTTTCATTACCATCAATTGCTTAACTTTAGCATTAGCAAATTTGAATTTATGCTATTTAAAGTAAATGCTTTTAATATTGAGAAGCAGAAGTGTATTCCTGTTCTCTGGGAACATCTAATCCGGTTTAGGTACTCTAGGAGTTAGAAACTGTAGGAAATCAAAGTATTATATTGAAAAGACTTAAGATAAAACTGTACATAGGTACCCTATTTATATACAAAGAACTTCTAACTAAATAGGAAAGTATATCACTCATAATCCTAGATATTATTCTAATTAATAGAATCTATAATCGAGTGATTCTCTAACCTTAATGCTAGGGATACACATATATACTAATTTCCTAAAATAACAAATTAATTAAAACAGCAGTTGACTTTCCAATAATATTCTTGACACTCCCTCTCAAGCTGGTGAATAAACATTGTCCATTCCCAGCTTGGTTACAATCTTGTGGAAGAGTGGATTGTTAAGTCCCTTGGTTAGAACATCTGCTAGCTGTGATTCGCTTGGTACATAGGGTGTGCAAATGAGACCACTGTCAAGCTTCTCCTTAATGAAATGTCTGTCAACTTCAATATGTTTTGTCCTGTCATGCTGCACAGGATTGTGTGCGATGCTAATTGCAGATTTGTTGTCACAGTAGAGCTTCATAGGGCCATCCCACTTGAGTCTTAAATCTTCCAAAATGATCTTCAACCATAGTAGCTCACATACACCCTGTGCCATTGCCCGAAATTCTGATTCTGCACTTGATCTTGCCACAACATTCTGCTTTTTGCTCCTCCAAGTAACTAAGTTTCCTCCCAAAAAGGTGCAGTAACCCGTGGTGGATCTTCTATCAACCACTGAGCTTGCGTAGTCAGCGTCGGTGTAGGCCTCCAAAGTGAGCTTATCACCTTTTTTGAACAAAATTCCCTTTCTTGGAGTTCCCTTGAGATAGTGCAATATTCTATGAACTGCATGCAAATGGAGTTCCGTAGGGTTGTGCATAAATTGGCTCACCACGCTAACTGCATAGGCAATATCAGGCCGTGTGTGGGATAGGTAGATTAGTCTACCAACCAGTCTCTGATATGATTCTTTGTCTGTAGCATTGTCTCCCTCTACTTCCCCAAGTTTATGATTAGGATCAATTGGTGTGCTGGATGGTTTGCACGCCAACTTTCCCGTGTCTTTCAAGAGATCAAGAACATACTTTTGTTGGGATATAAAGATCCCTTGTTTCGACCTTGCCACTTCAATGCCCAGAAAATATTTCAAGTTTCCTAGTTCCTTAATCTCGAACTCCTTTGCCAAACATCTTCCCAAGTTCTGCCTTTCCTTTTCATTATTTCCCGTCACTATGATATCATCAACATAGACAATGAGAGCAGTAACTCCCTTTGAACCTGAGTGTTTTATGAATAGGGTGTGATCCCCTTGGCTCTGCTTGTACCCCATGGAATGCATTACCTTGGCAAATCTCCCAAACCAAGCTCTTGGTGACTGCTTTAGGCCATATAGTGCCTTCTTGAGCTTGCAAACCTTATTTGCAGCCATGTTTCTATTGAATCCAGGGGGTATTTCCATGTAGATTTCCTCTTCAAGATCTCCGTGCAAAAATGCATTTTTTACATCAAACTGTTGTAAAGGCCAATCAAAGTTAACTGCTAGAGACAAAAGAATTCTCACCGTATTCATCTTGGCAACCGGAGCAAAGGTTTCTTGGTAATCTATCCCATATGTCTGTGTGTATCCTTTAGCCACCAACCTAGCTTTGTACCTCTCAAGTGTTCCATCTGCTTTATACTTAACTGTAAAGACCCACTTACATCCCACTGCTTTCTTTCCTCTTGGTAGCTCCACAATCTCCCAAGTATTGTTCTTCTCCAAGGCCTGCATTTCAACATTCATAGCATTCTTCCAATTTTCACAATTTAAAGCCTCTGATAATGTTTTGGGAATGGATATTGTGTTTATGTTTGTAAGGAAACTTCGGTGAGATGGAGAGCATTTTTCAAAGGACACAAAATGGGATATTGGGTATAATGGATGTTTTGTGCACTCTCTAGTTCCTTTCCTAAGGGCTATAGGTAAATCAATATTAGATAAGGAATCACTTTGAGGAGTAGAGCTAGAAGATATTACCTCATTTCCAGGATTTGAGTCTGATGATTGGTCCGGCCTTGGTTCAGGAGCTAGACTTTTCCTTCTTGAGTAAACCTGTGAGAACCGATTGTTAGTAGTGGCCTTTCCCCCATCTGCTTGTGAACTAGGTTGTAAGGAGGGCTCATTTTGGGTTTTTGAAGGAGGAGGCTCAGGTTGCTTAATTGTAACTTCAGCGGAGGTCTTGGTCTCGGGTTGGAATTTAGAAGATGATGACGGCAAGTCAAGGAGAAAGAAGTCTTGATCCTTATCTTCCACAAATGTTGTCTCCCTCTGAAGATTGGGTTGAGTGAAATATGGTTCTGTTTCAATGAAGGTAACATCTGCTGAGATTAGGAGTTTTTTAGTAGGTGGGTGATAGCACTTGTATCCTTTCTGTGTTGAAGAGTATCCCACAAAGACACACTTGATAGCTCTAGGGTCTAACTTTCCTCTATTTTGGCTATGGACATGAACAAATGAGACACACCCAAATACTCTAGGAACAAGATGGTTTGTTGTACGGAGACTTGGATAAAAGTGAGACAATACCTCCATGGGACTCTTGAAGTTTAACACTCGGGATGGTAACCTGTTTATGACATGTGTGGCTGTAAAAACTGCTTCCCCCCAAAGGTACTTTGGCACATTTTTCTGAAATAATAATGCTCGGGTAGCGTTTAGGAGATGGCCATTTTTCCTTTCTGCAACTCCATTTTGTTGTGGAGTAGAGACACAGGATGACTCATGAATAATACCTTTTTGTTGAAAATATGGGGAAAGTGTTTGGTTGAAATAATCTTTTGCATTATCTGACCTAAACCTTTTGATTTGGACCCCAAATTGGTTTTTTATCATGGAAAAGAAGTTTGGGAGGATATCACTCACATCAGATTTTGATTTAAGCAGAAATATCCAAGTAACTCTTGTACAATCATCAATAAATGAAACAAACCAACGTGCCCCAGAAATATTTGGAATTGTAGTTGGACCCCATATATCACTATGAATCAACTCAAAAGGAAAAAGGCTTCTTTTGTTATTGGTGGGAAAGGTAGCACGTCTGTGTTTTGCAAGTTCACATGCATCACAATGAAACTGCTTATCAACTAGTCCTTTGAACAAAGAAGGGAACATAATTTCAAGGGTTGAAAAAGAAGGATGTCCGAACCTAAAATGGTGAAGCCAAATTGTGTCTTTATTGGTGAGGTTTTGTCCAGAAAGGTAGGTTAGGGGCTGGTTCCACTTACCAACTTTCGATTTCTCTAATTCCTCAAGATAGTATAATCCGTCCTTCTCCTTAGCACGTCCAATCATCATTCCCGAGCCCTGGTCTTGAAATAGACAATAAGATGGAAAAAAAGTTACTTTGCAATTCATGTCATGAGAAAGCTTGGATATTGATAAAAGATTGGTGGACAATTTGGGAACATGTAGGACATTTTTCAAAGTAAGGTTAGGACTGATTTTTATTTCTCCTACCCCAGCTACCGTGGCCAAGGAGCCATCGGCAGTAGCAATTTTCCTACTACTAGAACAAGGTGAATATGAACTAAAGTTTTGAAAGGAATGAGTCATATGATCTGTGGTTCCTGAATCAATAATCCACAAATGTTTAAAGGTTCTATCTGAGGCATTTAAAGCGCGAGAGGTTGGAAGTTTACCTGAATGTATCAATGAATAGGTACCTGAAGGTTTTTCGAGGATACTTAGGAGATTTCTCAGCTTTTCAATCTCTTCTTTGTTGAGACTGCCCAACTCCTTTGGTGCTGCAGTGGTTGTTTCTGCAACTTTTGACATCTTTCACAAATCAAAACTCGTTGAAGGATAGGTGAGAATCAGGGATAAATCGGCAATGAAGGCCAAGCAACAAAGAGAAACCACCAATGATGAAGAACAGAGGAAAAATTCAGCTATGAAGGCTGATAAAAAAGAACACATGAAATACTCTGTTTTGTCTTTAGAAAACAAAGCAAAGACAACAGTGATGAAGGCTGGAACAATAGAACCAGAACCGAGCCTATAGAGATGAACAAAAACAAATTTTCGTGATGAAGGCTGGATGAGAAAATGGCTATGAAGGCCTAAGGCAAAAAAATCAGCAATGAAGGCTGAAGAAGAAACTGCAGAAAATCAGCAATGAAGGCTGAAGAAGAAACTACAGAAAATCAGCAATGAAGGCTGAAGAAGAAACTGATTTCCAAGAAAAAAAAACCTAAAGCTCTTGATACCATGTAGGAAATCAAAGTATTATATTGAAAAGACTTAAGATAAAACTGTACATAGGTACCCTATTTATATACAAAGAACTTCTAACTAAATAGGAAAGTATATCACTCATAATCCTAGATATTATTCTAATTAATAGAATCTATAATCGAGTGATTCTCTAACCTTAATGCTAGGGATACACATATATACTAATTTCCTAAAATAACAAATTAATTAAAACAGCAGTTGACTTTCCAATAATATTCTTGACAGAAACATTTATGACTTTAGGTCTAGTTTCTTGGTGCCTAAATTAAAATGTAGTTTTGGCCTTAGCAGTAAATGTCCTTACAAGCCAAATGAATGTAAGTGACCGGTCAAGGCATTGTGGGAAAACATGATTAATGTACAGCCAGATTTTTAGGAGATTTTGCAACAGTTTGTATCCCTAGAATTTGGCTGATTTGGTTAAGAATATTCCATAAATCATGGGATTTGATAGCCTAGTTAGTTTCCTTTTCTATTGCTAGGGTTATTATATATATACATAGCCACTTTGTACATATTTTCTTAATGAGATATACTGCAGAAAATTCTTTTGTTTCTCAATTTACGTCATGGTATCAAGAGCTTTAGGTTTTTTCTTGGAAATCAATCATCTTTTCAGCCTTCATTGCTGATTTTTCTGCAGTTTCTTTTTCAACCTTCATTGTTGATATTTTCTGCAGTTTCTTCTTCAGCCTTCATTGCTGATTTTTTTACCTTAGGCCTTCATCGCCATTTTCTCATCCAGCCTTCATCATCAAAATTTGTTTCTGTTCATCTCTTTTGGCTCGATTCTGATTCTCTTGTTCCAGCCTTCCTTGCTGTTTTTTTTTGCTCTGTTCTGCTCTGTTTTCTAAAGAAAAAACAGAGTATTTCAAGTGTTCTTTTTCCAGCCTTCATAGCTGGATTTTTCCTCTCTTCTTCATCATTGACGGTTTCTCTTTGTTGCTTGGCCTTTGTTGCCGATTTATCCCTGATTCTCACCAGTCTTTCAGCAAGTATTGATTTGTAAAAAATGTCAGTAGTTGCAGAAACAACCACTGCAGCACCAAAGGAGTCCGGCAATCTCAACCAAGAAGAGGTCAAGAGGCTGAGATCTCTAATTAGTAACCTTGACAAACCTTCAGGTACTTGTTCATTGGTGTATTCAGGTAAGTTTCCATCCTCTATTGGATTAAATGTCTCGGATACAACCTTTGCTAACTCCTGGATCATGGATTCAGGAGCTACCGACCATATGACCCACTCACCAAATGTCTTTTACACATACTCCCCATGTCCAAGCAATAGGAAAATAGCCACAGCTGATGGTTCTTTGACTACTGTAGCAGGTGTAGGAGATGTTAAAATAAGCCCATCATTGACCTTAAAAAATGTTCTTCATGTTCCTAGATTATCCACAAACCTTGTCTCTATCCAAAAGCTTACTCAAGATTTATGTTGTAATGTGATTTTTCATCATAGTCATTGTGTATTTCAGGACAAGGATTCGGGGAAGACGATTGGACATGCTAGAGAATGGGATGGGCTCTATTACCTTGAAGCACTTAGCCAATCAAATATTACCAAGGGCAAATTACCTTCTTCTTTCGTTTCAGAACTTTATTCGTCCAATAAAGACAAAGTTTGGCTTCACCATTGTCGACTTGGACATCCATCATTTAGAGTCATTAAAATTCTGTTTCCATCTTTATTTCAAGGTCTAGATGTTGAGAGCTTTCATTGTGAAGTGTGTGAACTTGCTAAACATAAACGTGTACCTTTTCCAGTAAGTAATAACAGAAGCTCTCTTCCTTTTTATCTCATTCACAGTGATATTTGGGGTCCTTCTACTATTCCTAATGTTTCTGGGGCAAAATGGTTTGTGTCATTCATTGACGATTGTACTCGTGTTACTTGGATTTTCTTGCTTAAACATAAATCTGATGTTAGTACTGTCTTGCCAAATTTTGTTCCATGATTAGGAACCAATTTGGAGTCAATGTCAAAAGGTTTAGGTCAGATAATGCTAGGGACTATTTCAATCAAGTCCTAACTCCTTATTTTCAAAAGGAAGGGATAGTACATGAGTCATCCTGTGTCAATACACCACAACAAAATGGAGTTGCAGAAAGAAAAAATGGTCATCTCCTTCAGTCAACCCGAGCACTCTTATTCCAAAAAAACATGCCTAAATCCTTTTGGGGGGAAGCAGTTCTTACAGCCACTCATCTTATAAATCGTTTGCCATCTAGAGTATTGGGATTCAAGAGTCCAATGGAAACACTCTCAACATTCTATCCAAACATACAGACTACAAATAATCTTGTCCCTAGGATATTTGGGTGCGTGTCATTTGTCCATGTTCATAGTCAAAATAGAGGGAAGCTAGATCCAAGGGCATTAAAATGCGTATTTGTGGGTTATTCTTCAACTCAAAAAGGGTACAAGTGTTATCACCCTCCATCAAAGAAGTTCTATGTCTCGTGGACGTTTCTTTCAATGAACAAGTGCCTTACTTCACCATACCTTATCTTCAGGGGGAGAATTCCATACTTGAAGATAAGGATAGGGATTTCTTGCTTGATCTGTCGTCACTTCCAATGTCTGTGCCAGTATCTAAGTCCATGTCAAATCCTGTGTCTGAACCTGCGTCCGAAATTTCAGAACCTGTGTTTGAATCTGCATCCGAAATTTCAGAACCTATGCCAAACCCTGTGTCTAAACATTTGCCCGAAATTTCAGAAAATGTGAGATTTGGCAAGGTGTACTCAAGGAAGAAGACGGCTGTCCCTGAATCAATGCAAGTCCAAGAATCCAACCCAAATCCTGAGAATGAGGTAACAATTTCTAATTCTTCATTACAAGTTAATACTGAATCTCATGTAGGCGATGATGACCTAGACCTTCCCATTGCTGTTAGAAAAGGAACTAGAGAGTGCACAAAACGACCTTTATATCCTCTTGCACACTCCCTGTCCTTCAAACATTTTTCACCATCACATAGAGCCTTCCTGGTTAGCCTAAACACCATTGCCATCCCTACCACCTTATCTGAGGCGTTGTCCAATGAGAAATGGAAACAAGCCATGAATGTAGAAATGGAGGCATTGGAGAAGAACAAAACGTGGGAGTTAGTGAAGTTACCAGCAGGAAAGAAACCCGTGGGGTGTAAATGGGTCTATACAGTGAAATATAGAGCAGATGGGTCAATAGAGAGGTATAAGGCAAGGTTGGTGGCCAAGGGCTATACTCAAACCTATGGGATTGACTACTTAGAGACTTTTGCTCCAGTTGCGAAAATGAATACTGTTAGAATCTTGCTGTCATTAGCAGCTAATTATGGTTGGGAGTTACAGCAGTTTGATGTCAAGAATGCATTTTTGCATGGAGAACTAGAAGAAGAAATTTATATGGAGGTCCCACCAGGTTATAGGAATAATTTGGATGCTCATACTGTGTGTAAGTTGAAGAAAGCTTTATATGGACTTAAGCAATCACCACGGGCATGGTTTGGCAGGTTTGCGAGAGTTATGATTGCCATGGGGTATAGTCAAAGCCAAGGGGATCATACATTGTTCATTAAACACTCATCTTCAGGGGGAGTCACAGCACTCTTAGTGTATGTTGATGACATAATAGTGACAGGGAATGATGATAAGGAGAGACAGCTTCTAAGTCAGTGTTCGGCTAAGGAGTTTGAGATCAAAGCATTAGGAAGGCTTAAATATTTTCTTGGAATTGAGGTGGCTCACTCTAAGCAAGGCATTTTTATCTCCCAACAAAAGTATGTTACAGATCTCCTTAAAGAAACGGGCAAGATAGCGTGCAAACCAGCAAGTACTCCAATAGACCCAAATCTTAGACTTGGAATGGCAGAGGAAGATGCTGCAATAGATAAGGAAATGTATCAGCGCTTGGTAGGAAAACTCATTTATCTATCTCACACACGACCGGACATAGCATATGCAGTAAGTGTGATTAGTCAATTCATGCATAGCCCAAAGGAAGTTCATTTGCAAGCAGCTCATCGAGTGTTGCAGTATCTCAAAGGGACGCCAGGAAAGGGTATTATGTTTAAAAGAAACAGAGGTTTGGTGCTTGAGGCTTACACAGATGCTGATTATGCTGGGTCAATAGTCGATAGGAGGTCAACCACAGGATATTGCACCTTTCTTGGTGGTAATCTCGTGACGTGGAGGAGCAAGAAACAACATGTGGTGGCACAGTCTAGTGCAGAGGCAGAATTCCGAGCAATGGCTCAAGGTGTGTGTGAACTACTTTGGTTGAAGATCATCTTGGAAGACTTGAAGATCAAGTGGGACGGCCCAATGAGACTTTATTGTGATAATAAGTCTGCAATTAGCATAGCTCACAACCCGGTACAACATGATCGAACGAAGCACATCGAAATTGACAGACACTTCATCAAGGAGAAACTGGAGAGCGGGTTGATTTGTACCCCTTACGTGTCTACACATGGCCAACTTGCAGATGTGCTTACTAAAGGGTTAAGTAGCTCAATGTTTCAGAGTATTGTATCCAAGCTGGGAATGGAAAACATCTATTCACCAGCTTGAGGGGGAGTGTGGGAAAACATGATTAATGTACAGCCAGATTTTTAGGAGATTTTGCAACAGTTTGTATCCCTAGAATTTGGCTGATTTGGTTAAGAATATTCCATAAATCATGGGATTTGATAGCCTAGTTAGTTTCCTTTTCTATTGCTAGGGTTATTATATATATACATAGCCACTTTGTACATATTTTCTTAATGAGATATTCTGCAGAAAATTCTTTTGTTTCTCAATTTACGTCAGGCATGAATACATAATGCTCTCTCTCTCTCTCTCTCTCTCTTATTTTTCTGCACTTTGCTTATTCACTTTCTGCAGAGCAGAGCCAACAATAGTCCCTCCTGTCTTCTCTATTTTTTTAATGTCGGGTTGCACTTAATGGCCCATAAACTTCATGTCATACTTTAATTTTCTCTTCCTTTTAGGAATGTTTTTGAAAATATGTTTGCATCCTCACCTCTCCCCTTGTCTCCCTTCACTCCTAAAAAAATCAATACATCTTCTAAACCCAAAATATATACCACCTTCCGTGAATCCACCAACCCAAACAACTAAACCAGGTAGACTAACTTCTGACTCCATCCTGTTTTATATAGTTAGTTGTCTCTTCCTTTTAAGAATTTTTTTGAATATATGTTAGCATCCTCACCTCCCCTGCCTCCCTCCACTCCTAAACAAATCAAAATATCTTTTAAACCCAAAATATATACTGCCTTCCATGAATCTACCAAGCCAAACAACTAAAACAGGGAGACTGATTTCTGACTCCATCCTGTTTTATAGCTGTCTCAATGATATAGCATCAAATCACAAACTTCATTTTCTTGACCTGAAGACCTAATTCTTTCAAACCTAGTCACCTACTTATTCAGTGTCTATCTTGATAAAAGGCATTATTAACATAGTTAATTGAACATTCAGTAAGGCCTAGTTTAGTATTGTTGTTGCAGTTGAAAAAAGTTTGGGGTTAAAAGTTTGGTGATAAAGATATGGTTTAAGAATTTTAAGTGTTCGGCATTGCTGTGAAAAAGTGTTGTGGTGAATAAAAATGTCCAAAAAGATATGCATCAAATAATAAAAAGTTTAGAGATATAGGGATAAATGTTAGGGTTGACAGCAAAAACACCTATTTACAAGTTTTTTGGTTTGGGTTTGCAAACCAGACTTTTAAATCGAAAAGCCATATTTTTTTATTGTTTAGAAGTTGGGTCAAAACCTGCTTTTGAACACAAAAATCACTTTCAACCTCAACAGTAAACTAGACCTCAATCTATTTCATATCTTATAAGTCAAGCAATCAATAGCCTGGCATAACCACAAAATATTTAAAAAAAGAAAAAGGAAATAGAAAAAATAAAATAAAACAGCATTGCCAACAAACAACTTCTTCCTGGGTCATGAACACACCGTTTTAATCTTCAAATGCATCTCGATAAACATTGGGACAATAACTTCATTATATTTTTGTCTTCTTCTCAAACTCCGAGTTGCAGACATTAAAAGTAAGATTTATATATGATGCACTGATATTGTATGGTCTTTATACACTGTCAATGCATAAGAGGTTGACACCTCATTAATAAGCCCTTATGTGCAAATTGAGAAAAAATTATTTGTATTTATTTTTAAGGACTTAGCATTTTTTTAGTTTGTATATTAATGAGGTATCAACCTTTGATGCATTGACAATGTATAGAAACTATACACTGTCATTGCATCATATGTAAACCCTTAAAAGTAACAGTTAATTGAAAGGCTACCTAGCAAAACTAAAGAAATGATGCAACTATTAAGCAAGAAAAAAAAAGAACTAGGAAATTTTTTTATCTAACCTCATAAGTCATGTTGTCAGGATCAACACTATCTTGCCAAATGACCTGCATATTTTAACAAAGTTCTGCAACACTTAATATTTTGAACCATGAAACTGAAAAATCTTAGGATTCAAGCCTCTATAACTCTATAAGTGTTTATTCTTCGAAAAGCATTTATACTCTTTGACATGTAGACAGCATTAAAACTTAGAAGATTCAAGTCATTATTAGACGCTGATGCGAATAACCAACTAACATATATGGATATGAAAATCCATAGTGTCTGTGAGAGAGTGTCATGCACAAGTTCAACATAGAAAAGGAGAGAGAGAGAGAGAGAGAGAGAGAGAGAGAGAGAGAGAGAGAGACCTGGTAATCATGAGCATTATGTTGTCTCCGTGGACCTATAAAGTTAAAAAAAAAAAAGTATAGGAATGAAGCAAACTTTTCATAAGGTTCCAGAAAAATATTAAGAATAGGTGCCATCCAACCCAATGATAGTGAAAATTTGTGATAATTTTACAAAATTAGAGAAATTTTATATTAATATAGGCCAACCACACCAACTTCTGTTTCAACAAATCATACCAACTAATTCAGGTAAGCCACATAACTTCATCTTGCTCAATCAATTTTTTGAACAACTATATGTCTTATAGTAAATTAGATGCACTGGAGAGCACACTCATAAGTAGCTGTTGTTTCTGTTGATCCGCCAATTAAGTTAGCTAGGTAGCATGAAACCCAAGACATACCAAACTTATAGGCATTTGAACTCAGATTGCAACAAAAGCTCAAACTTCAAGATTCAACCTTCAGTAAACAAACTCAATTTTCAATTGGAGGAAGCTTGTGATTTTCCTGTCAGCAGACCTGAGTCAAGAACAGTCTTTCTGTTCAATTATACAACATGTGGTGGTCAGGTTGAGGAACACTGTTGTATTGCAAAATTCTAAAGGCTAAACGAAAAGTATACTAGCTAAGAAGTTGCCCAGCTGAACCAAAGAACCTCCTCCATGTAGGAAAACTAAATCTCATGAGAATGTTGTCGCATAATTTTAGTACTAGGAGAAATACTAGATAAGGATCCTGAAGAAGCATTGAGGGGACCAGAAAACCAATGTTATTGCAATTGAGAAGCCCTAGTTATCTTTGTATTTCCAGGTTTGATCACTTTATGACCAGCTGATGATAAGGAGGACTACATTCTACTTCATGATAAAAAAACAAGGAGGATTGACACTTAGAATTATAGAACAGACCAGCAAGGAAAAACTGACTCTTTGGATAGCGTTGAAAATTTTCTAGCAGGTACACTGGCCTTTTATTTCGGATAAAAGGAAATATAAACACAACTAATCATGAAGGTCAGCAAATCCTTAATTTTATCTTCGATCATTAGTGGTTTAAAGTTTAAAACCCACCAAAACAGAGATGCTGGGTAATATACTGGGAGTCAAGGACTTGATGGTTAAAACCACAGCATCCAATCATAAAAACTATGGAAAAGCATAAAGTTGCAAAACAATTTGACAATTCATTATTCACCATAGAAAACTAAAGTCCTGGAGAGAAACATAATTCATTACATTATCCAACACTGGTTAGCAAAAGCAATCTTGAGATGGAAAGAGCTAGAAATTAGTGATTTATTAAGGGTATTTTGATGGTAAGCCATGTTGAAACATGCAATTGACATAATGTTTGGCTCAATTGTAAATTTCAACATGTTACAATATAGAAATCACTATAAACTTTCCTAGCATTACATTACATAACTTCAAGCACAAATTTGAAACTAAACACCAGAGCAGGACTGAAAACTTACAATCTACCGGGTTTTCATGCGAAGTTGTATTTGCATTTCCTTCCCATTCCATATTCATTGCTGCAGTCTGTTCACTGCTCATTGATGAGGAATTCTCTGATGCCCTTCTATATTCATCAGTGCATAGGTCATGGTTACCCACTTCGTAACTATGACCATGATCATAATATGAAATATTGCCAGAATCAGATAACCCAAACTTGTAAAAGCTTGTAGTCATTGATGGGTACACACTCTCCTGCAGACATAAAATCCATTTTTGGCTGTGACAAATAGCATAGCAGCAATTCAATTACGGTAAAACATCTAATATACATAAAAATGATATGACCTAAATCCTTCAAACATTCCCACGGATACACAATCTTGCAAACTAAGAAACAGATACCTCAAATAACCAATGAATCGATTACAATAAACTTATCCATAAATTCGACATATTTTTCATCTGATTTTTCTTTAACAAGCATAAACCTTTAAGGCCATTATTTCCAAAAATTCAAAAGAAACAATTTTGATAATAAATGGTACCTGAACATGGGAAGCACCATCGAAAATGAAATTGACATGTTGATAAGTAAGACCTTCAAAATATTCCATAAAGCTGCCAGCACTATTATAAGGGTAGCTACTGTTGATGTATTGAACTTCCATATGTGGATTCCAGCTCATTTCCAAAGATCAAACTATCTATGAACATAGAATAACAAAATCAACAAAATTTACATTTCAAAATTGCAATGAGTAATAGAAACAGACCATAAAAATAAAAATAAAAATCCAACTGCAAACCTGATCTCCTCAAATTTTTCACAAAAGGCTAGACTTTCAGTATTCTAGCATTCAAGAAAGATTCCTACAAAATTGCAATAAAGAAAGGTTAAAAATTAATGTATATACAAAATTTAATAATCTCCAGGAGAACGAGTACGCGAAACCATGAGATTCGTTACAGCAACAAAACGTGCTACGTGATAGCAAAATTTTAAGTAAATGACAATGTGAAAAACAAATTGATTGATTTTCCGTTTGGCTACCGAGAAAATGCAGGAAAATGGGGAAGAAAGAGAAAGAAAATTACCGTCAAGGTTAGTCTGAGCTGATCAATGAGTAATCTACTGATAAGCTCACTTTCCGATTGCTTTTAACATAGAACTACCTCATTATACGGTGTCCGGAGGTGAGAAAATGAGAGATTTTCTCGGGAAAACTGAAAAAAGAAGAGTGAGAAATGGATGGAAGGGATCAAGAGAAAGATAAAGAAGAGCCTGAGATATATAGTCCGACAAAACATTAAGAACAATATAATAATAAAATATAAAATCTTTGAAAGGGAAGGAAAGTAAATAAAGAGAGAAGAGAAGAGATTCTTTGTATTACCAAAAAAAAAAAAGATTCTTTGAGAAATAAAGGAAAGATTAAAGAACCGTCGTTCGTCCCTTTTAAACAAGCAACTCTCTTTCTCCAGGTTTTTTTTTTTAAATTATTATTATTATTATTATTATTATTATTAGAAGAAGAAATTAAATTTTATTAAAAATGTTGGTTTTATATGGAGCAGTAGTTTGAGGAAGACGTCAAGTCCGTTGGATGGGAAATGATAGGGCGTCTGGCAGTATCAGATAAAGTAAAAAATTGTTTTGGTATGGTTATGTGTTTTATATTTTATATTTTTAAAATATTTTATTTTATTTTTAATTTATTAAATTTGAAAACATGTTAAAAAAAATTTTCCTCGAAAACAATGCACCTGTGGGGGTGAAAATAAAAAAAAAATTGGGATAGCAGGCACTTGGCAGAAGTTTGGTCAGAAGCCAGTAAATGTTGTGTCACAGTTTGTTGCACATATGAAAGATTAAATCAAATCACAATATTACCCAATTCTAATGTATTTACGATTTCATAACACATTATTCAAATTCTGTTTTTTAGATAAAGCTTTAAAAAAAGAAAAAGGAAACAAGTCCTCCAATTGAGTGAAAAAACAGATGAGATACGAATCCGGACCCCTCGCTTTCATAACACATGTTTTTTGTGTATCCACGAAAAAGGTATTGTATCCCAAATAGAAGAGTTGAACAATAATCATAAAATATATTTTTAATCACAAATATTTTTATCTATTTTACTATTTAAAATTAATTTTATTCAGATTAATATTAAATATATTATCAATAAAATTTTTTTACTCTATAAGTACGATTAAAATTATTACACATGTCTTATTATTTTTTATTTTCATAATATAAAAAATTTCGTTGATCGTGTATTGAATAATTATCTAATCTTGTGTCCGATTGAGAATGGTAAATAAAAAAACTATTTTAACAATGACAACATAAAATTTAAATCATGTTCAAATACTTGAAAAATATTTATTCTTGCTTCTTTCAACTATTTATTGGTAATCGAAATCTTTGAATTTTGGCTTACCAAAATTGAATTGAATTTTTTAGAACCATATCCTACAACTGTTGTCAGGGCCAGGGTTCCTACTCAGTGGTTTGCATGTGAAAAGAAAAATGAAGAATGTGATTTGGTTGCAAAAGGGAGATCACCAAAGCCATCTCATGCTCTCTAATCTTCGGGAAGTTGGTTTAACTTGAGGTTGCTTAGGAATCTAAGCTATTTATTAGATCTTATAATAGTAGACACATACGATGGCATCCACGGCACGTCATAAAAAAAATACAAAACTAAATGGATTAAAATTTTAACAAAAATTATATGAATTAAAAAGTAAAAAAAAATATTTTGATGTTTAATGTATCAACAGACATTATAGCATGATAATCTACCTGTTTTACATAATTTAACATGATACAAATATATCACTAAATTTACTTATAAATTATAATAGAACCCTTTTTTTTTGGTTAAAAAAGCAGAGTTTTTAGTTTAGCATGCAATCGTAAAATAGTAGATTAAATGTGGAGTAGCACAAATCCATATTTTTCTTAATTCATTGGTCGCTTCGATGGAAATCTATATACATTAATTTAAGATATTTAAAGTGTTATTTAAAAGAAATTGTTTAATATTTATCCTTATATAAATATATATAAGTTGAAATTTTTTTGGCTAAAAATAAAATATCTTATTTGGATAGCTTAACTTTTTGATGCACAGGATAATAAATTAATTTTAATTTTTTATAAAATAATTCTATTCAATTAATTATTTAATTTTATAACATTTGAAATTAAAAAAAAAATTTCAACCTTTATATCTCCATTTAAATCAAATTAAATTTATTTGAATTTGATTTTTTTTAATCACTTATTGTATCATTTTTAAATTAAAAAAATTATCCTTATATTTTAATCAAAAACTATTCTAAAGTTTTAAATCTTTTCAAGAAACCAAAAAAAACCTTTCTCAAAAAAAATTAAAAATGAGTATTTAAGTTTGTATATTTTTAACATTAATTAAACTTCCAATTCTTGTCCTTTTCAATTTTTATTTCCATTCTTTTTTCAGATATTAATACTTTTTGATAATTCTCTTTATTCTTATTTGTTTATATCAATTCCATTTTGTTTATTTGTTCAAACATTCCGTATGAAAAGATTCATCTATTTGTTTAATCATTGTCTATTTATTTGTTCAATCATTTTCTTTGAAAAAAAAAAGAAAATATCCATATGAATTATTTATTTTTTTGAAATGTGTATTATCTTAAATATTGTATTTAATTATTATTTTGAATCGATTTAAATTTTAAAAAATTCAAAAAAATAAATTATTTTATTTTTATTTACATTTTTACTTTACTTACCTTTAATGTTTAAGACTATTATAAGTAAAAACATTTTTCAAAATTCTTAAAATAGAATTTTCAACTCTAAATAATTTTAGGATAATTATTACATACATTGTTGGTGAAGTTTTTTTACTTGGCTGGTGGAGTTAGGATCGTAACACATATCCTATAAAAATATTAAAAAATAAAAATAAATAAAATAAAACATGTGTCATGATCTTAACTCCACTTGTGGAGTAAAAAAACTCCACTGACGGTGTATGAAATAATTATTCTTAATTTTATAAGATGAATTTGGAGTCATTTAAATTTAAACCAAGTTCAAATATGAAAACAATAACTAATAATCTATTAATGAAAGATATAGTAAGAATTGCTTTCATTAAAATTGTAGCTATTTAATTAATTAATTTATTTAATTTCCCATAATTTTTCTAATTAGTATTTGATTTCATTTTCTTAATTTACGTATGAGTTTATATATGATGCACTGACAGTGTATAAAACACAAAAAGTTGACATCTCATTAATATGCAAACTAAAAAAAAAACTTTTAAAAATAAATACAAATAATTCTTTTCAATTTGTTCATAAGAGCTTATTGATGAGGTATCAACATCTTGTCTATTGAGTATTGACAGTGTATAAAAACTATACATTTTCATTGCATTATACATAATCCTTTATGTATTATATTTATGTATCTAAGTTTATATATAATATACTGATAGTGTGTATTCTTTATATACTATCAATACATTAGAGGATGATACCTCATTAATAAACAAACTAAAAAATTGTCGATCCCTTCAAAAAAAAACAAATATATTTTTTCAGTTTATTTATAATAGTTTATTGATGAAGTGCTAATCTCTGATACATTTATAGTATATAAAAATTATACACTGTCAGTACATTATATATAAATCCTACTTTTAATACATTATATGATCATATAAATTCTATTTTGACAGTGATTGGCACAATCGTTGCGAACACCAAAAACTTTATTATGTGGTTTCTTATCCTGTTCATTGCTTCAAAAGGATGGAAATGTTACTGCAGATATACTTGATCATTATGGGTTACACTGGGATGGAGCACAGTGATGGGCAGAAACTTTAAGGATTAGATTCACTCGTAAGCAAATAAGGTTTTCAGAAATCAGGTTCAAGATTCAAGTTTTGGATCAACATTTAAAAAATTTAATTTTCCTTAATACACTAAATCGATACGAGAGGTGTACTCTTAAGATCACTTGAAAATGTATTAATCTCGAAGCATGTGCAAACTGACTCGAGGATGTTCTGATAGTAAAAACCAAAATAAAAATATTAGGTAGAGGAATACCCTAATATGTTAAATAAAGCAGTAGCTATTGATGTAATGTTGATGGATGAATAAATTGCTGACTGGATTTTAAAAATATCTAGTTTTTATAAATTCTAAATTATATATATTTATATCCTGCAAATAAGAATAACTGATGCGCATAAATTGCGTTTATAGTTTTCACGTTGTAATCATATTTTCATGTTTTCTAGCCATTTTTATGCCAATGGGTAAAAAGCAATATTTGTCAACTTGGAATACCAGGAAAAAAAGATTAAATTATAATAGTCGTACACAATGTTGTGAAGATCAATATGGAAAAAAAAAAAAACCTTGTTGAAGTTCATAATCTCGAAAATTCTAAGTACCTATTCTTTATTAATTAAAAAAAATCAAAAAAAGAATCAAATCATCCAAGACTTTTTGGAATTTACTTAAAAGGGACCTACGTTAGTTGTTGTTGGCCGGCTAAAGAATTCAACCCAATACTTGAGAATCAAGATTTCACCAAACAAAAGACAAGCAAGGCCCGGATTAGCTTATTATTATTAGGTTTCCTACCATGTGGTGCAAAGACAATGATTCCTTTTTTTTTTAATCAGATATATTTTAGAAAAAAAGTTCTCTAATTTCTTGACATTTCTTATTGATAATGTTCAAATGAATGAAGGCTTTAAGGAAAGGATTGTGCTAATCAAAATGAGCCAAAACTTTTCTATTTACGTTGTAACGGATCAAGTCTAATAGTCCAAAATATCCTAAAAATGACTAAAATAAGTTGAGCATGCCAACAGTAAGCCATGTTTCATAAACAATAGAATAAGTCGAGTCTGGTCACCTAAGTACGAATCCTCACTCAGTTGATATGTGGGGATCTATCTTTTCTATAATTAAAATTGTACCAACTATAGAAGTTATCAAACATTCTATTAACAAATCACACAATTCTTTATTATTGTTAATCATGCAACAGTTAAGTTAGTCGATCTATATTTTTTTGTCAACATTATTTTTTAACAAGGATTCTCAATTTGGAATAGTAAACTCTAATCCTACTTATAATATGTCGAGTCAATTACTTCTTCTGTACCGAGAAACAAGTTCCCATTGGCAAAAAAAAAAAAAAGAAAGAGAAAGAAGCCAATAGAAACAAGAGGTTTGCTTTTTTTTTTAATCATGAGATATTCTCATATCATGTTGAATTGAGAATAATTTTTGTTCGCGCTATACGATTGGTGTTAGCTTAAAAAAATTTAATCTAATAAAAATTCGAACACAAAAATCTTGCTATAAATCATTTTCATTCACGAATTCAACGAAGCCTTACAATATTATAAACCAATCCTTTTGAGTTAACAAGACTTATGCTTTCTACATTCTTTTGAAAGAATGTAAGATGGCCTGTTCATGCATTTGGCTAAGCAAAAGCAAGCAGGGAGACCCACAAAAAAGTTGTGCTGTATGCATCCTAATAATTTTGTTGTCCTATAACTTTTACCAGTTGGACTCGGAAACCAATAGGCAGATGCAATCACTGCCCTTATAAAGAGAGCAAGGACTGTAGGACATGTGGGAGAGAGAGATGGCCAGGAAGCAGACATGAATTATAAGTGAGAGACGGTGAAACCCAACAAAACATAGCTTGTAAGCAAGGACGAATCATTATATTCCTACATTCTTTTTGTCTGTACACTAGTCATCAAAGCCAAATTGTCAAACCAAAACAACCACATCAGTAAAACCAAACTCATCGAAACATTTGTTTCCAACCTCCAGATGACAAACTACGAATTGTTTATGTTGTTCTTCTGTTTAAATTCTGGTAGTAGCAACTTGAAATTGCCCTGCAGGTCCATGAAGATTAGTGACAATTCAGGCTCTGCTAGTACTGTAGCAGTAAATAGAAATTGTCTCAATAACCATGAAGATGCAGCCAATATCATCTTTTCTGGAACGGAAATAAAAGCATTCCTCAGTTCCGGTTTCTCTACATAAATCTAGTTGTAAACACCGTATTTGTCCGGACTTAGTGAGTTATTAAGCATATTAAACTTGTTAAGCTATTAAACTTGTCAGATTTTTTAAAATCTATTGGATTGAGTGAGTTTATTTAATTTTAAAACCTGAATTAAGTTTTTGGTCCAAATTAATTCAAAGGCCAATTATTTAAGTTCAAATTTTAAATAAAAAAAAGATAATGAAAATCCAAAAAAAATAAAATAAATTTCTAAATAAAGATAATTAAGCTTAGTTAGATTTATTTTAAAATGATAAAGATAAAGATAACGATAAAAAAAATCAAATTGATAATCAAATTGCTCTAAACTAATTTCGAATTTTAAAATCTTATTACAACAACACCGAAGGGCAAAAGGGGGACGAGTCGACGCTAACCTACTGCTTCTAGAATGCTTGGCACCATACCTAGTCATTCGTTACACGTAGATAGCCCCATACCCAGGCTCCTGGCAGTAAACCACCTTGTCATCTTCCGGCTGCACCATCTTGCAGCGTCCTCCCAAGCCGCTAAGGTTCCAAGCTGTGCACGTTACTGCACCGTTCCTCGTTTGGTTGCCATCTTCCGCGCCACTCTGCAGTACCGTCCTCTTATATCTCAAGACTGAAGATATATCGCCCCTGCCCCTGTCCTGCCTTAGTTATCATCTTCATCGGATTGCCCTGCCATTGCCGCACCTACACCAAGCTTGCTGCTGCTCTGTTTCTTCAACAAGTTTCATCGTCGATCGCTCTATGCTCCTCTGTCGGAACCCATCGCTGTAAAGACTTCTGTTTTGCCCGTCGCTTGCTGCTATACCGGACCTTCATCACCTCTCCTGCACCAGCGTATCCTTCCCTGCGCCGCTGCATCCTTGCAACAGTACTAGCCCTCGTAGCTGTTCCCTGCCTTGTGTAACACCGAGCCATTGCCTGCTCTTTCCCTGCTGTACACTACACCATCATTGCTGCTCCGAACGCTGCTGCTGTAATCGGACCTTGAAGCAGAACCGACGTTGCCTTGCACCACTTTCAGCTTGCTGCCCGACATCCTCAACGACTGAACATCATCCCATCCTGTTAAAGCTCCCAGTTGGCAGTAGCTTAGCTTCATTTTGAGTATACTTTTGGTCTTGGCCCACGGTTCTGTGTCAGCACCCAAAAAATGTGGTATTCCTACAACTTTTTACAGTTTTGGTGATTTGATTACTCTGCTCATGTAGGCTTTGAGTTGTTCGCTTAAGAAAATAGGATCAGTTAAGTATAGACAAATGATTAAAAAAATATAAAATGTAAATCAAAGGTTATAAATGCCTACGTGAATAGTTAAAGTCGGAACAATGACTGTAACAAAAAAAAAATCGGAATAATGACTATATGAATAAAATAAATAAATAATAAAATATAATAAAACGAAAACCGGAAAGTGAAAGTTAAGAAATAGTAATAGAGTAATAATGGTAGTAATATTAATGAAACAGAAAAAAATAATAATAAATAAAAATTAATAAATAATAAAATAATAATCTCGATGATAGATTCCTTGAAGCGATTGCAAACGAGTAACACTTCAAAAATTCATAAGTAAAAGTTTTTTTCTAAGTTTATATAGAATGATAAAAATTCTGGGAGATATTTTCAATATAAAATATATAAATTTTAAATAAAAGTAAAAACAATAATGAATAAGAAATAATTATAAAAATGTAAAAGAACAAAAGAAAAGAAAATAAAAAATAATAAAACAATAAATTAGGAAATAATAAATTTAAATGAAAGTTAATAGGAATCTTCAAGGTAATTGCAAACAAGTAACACTTGAGGAATTCTCAGGCAAAGAATTCTCCTAAGTTTATTCAAAACGATGGAAAATTTAAGAGATATTTTCAATATTAAATATTTAAATTCTAAATAAAAATAGTAATAAATAATATAAGTAATAATATTTAAAAAAAATAATACTAATAAAACAATTAAATAAAATAATAAATTAAAGAATAGTAAAATTAATACTTCCGACGACAGAGCCTCTTTAGGGAGTCGAATGGTACCCCTTAAGTACTCTTGAGGTGAGAAGAGTTTTTTAATAATTCATCCAGAATGATGAAAAATTCTTAAAAGAATTTTCAATATTTAAACAATAAAGAATAAATATTAAAAGCTCATTAAGTTAAGACTAAGTTAAAATAACATAAGATTAAAATGGTATCACTGCAGGGTGCTGTAGGCTATAATTTTCCTTACACGTAAATGAACTTTCGAACCAAAACTTAAAATATAGACCAGTCCTTAGAATCATTAGATTAAAAAAAAGATTGGTGGCGACTCCATTTCTTTAATGTCTAGTGACCTAACCTTAGGAAATGTTATGACACTAGCCACGTAAATAGGCTTTTATGCGTCAGCTCAAGAATGCATTTTGGCTTTTCAATCATTTCCAAGATAAAGCTTATTCATTTGATGGATTGCAGTGCATCAGTTCCTACAAGGGTCCTAAAATGTGTTACGCATCCTAATTAAACAAACCAAATAAAGAAAATGGAACACAAACACTTGCGCGCGCGCACTTAATTCAGCTGGAGTAAGTCTACGTTAAATGGTATGGTATCCAGAAAAGGAAATTTGTCTTAACTCCTAACAATATGGAACAAATTGTATATCATCTTAACTAAACTTGATCAAGAGTTTTCATGCTGCCTGAGACTTACACAGGAAGCACATCACTAACATGCACCGGGATACAAAATGCTGAGAGCTTATTTTTGCAGAGTTTGGAGTCACAAATCACCTTTAGAAAATGGAGTCAAGACAAAATTAGATACAGAACAAGTTAGCATGAGACATAAATAATCATTAACATATATATGCATCTTTTCTCACTGTATATAGGGACAAATTCTCTATTAAAAATTTAGCTATTGAAAAGAAGTGATAAGCAACTGGAGTGATCAAACATTAATTGGTGATTAATTGGTTACTTTCATAAATCCTTATCGATTTGTGGCAGTGCAAAAAAACAGAAACAAACTAGTTTAAGCTGCTCAAAATGAAGGCTAAATTGCTTCAAACAACATATGAAAAGTAATTTGAGGCTGCACTCGGAATTCTTTTTTCTTTTAGAAGAAAGTGCTTCACAGAATTGAGCATATAATCAAAAGCCAATCCTAGCCTACTACTTGATCCCTGCCTTCATTGCCTTTTGAAATTGACAACAAACCCACAATTTTATTTTGTGTACTTAGGAATGAAATAAAAGTTTCTCAAATCCAATCTAGTGCTTCAGTAAATAGTCCTATTTGCTTACCTACCCAATTTGTGTTTCTAACATGAGAGATTTTCAAATTATTCATGAAAAGGGCTTTGACAACATGTGGGAATGGCTTGATTGCACCTCCAGCGCCATGTCTGAAAGTCCACTAGGATGTAGTGCCTCACTTTCTCTGGACAATATCAACAACTTTTGATCGCTGTTATTACCTTTGCTTAAATCCCATGTACTTCAAGCTGCCTCCAGTCCGACATGTTATTTCAGTGCCATGACAAAAAATTATGAAATATTAAACCACATAATAGTGTTGATTCCTAATTGCTATAATAATTTCATAAGCATGTTGTGTCATGAATCCCACAAGCACTATGATGACAAGAAAGATTATCAGTGCTCATGGCCTAGGTAACTAGTACTTGCAAAATTCTTAATTTTCCCAATCATATTATGTAAATGATCATTGATTAAGATAATCTAACTATTCTGCATGAAACACAAAATCTAAAGTCAAACCCAGTAAGACTCAGTAACTTCTACCCTTCATACAGACATCAAAGAAGTCAACCAATTACGACTTCCACCGATTACAGCATGCAGCCTTAATTAATGTTTTTGGCACCAAGACAAATACAGATCAAAGCAAAAAAAAAAGCACCAAAATAGATGCCAAACTACCATTAAAAACGTTTGTGGTCACCTGTATAAAGTCTTGAACTTCTGTCCAATTAAAATATCTCCAAATAAGTCTCAATGCCTGGGAAAGTTTAGACACTAAAGAACATTATGCAAGGAGAAAAAAATTTTGAATCTGTCACCCCTCTACAGTGATGGATCCCGCCTTGAAATTGTTGTAGTTCCTCTCCAAATTGTAAGTGCTAGAAGCTGAAACAAAAATAAGAAATTGTTAGTAATCAAAATAATATAAGAAAATATAAGTTCGATTTATTTTATTGATCACGAAGAGTTGGACTGAGGCACGAATATCTTGCTCTCTTTAAGACGATTCACGCCTCTGCGGGAATTATATCACCGGTGCAGCAGGAAATCTAAGCGTGTCGCCTCCAGGATACAACAGCCCAACCTATCTTCGTTGTACACTCTACAGTTCTGGACTAACATGTAGAGTAAAGAGCTCTATGATCAAACACCCTTCTCTTGTCCAAGAAAATTTGAAGTGAATTGGTGTTGTTTTGTATATCTTTGTTTGAGGCTTGGTGTCTCAATTTATAGGCCTCACCTATTAGTAACCTTCACCAAATATTAAATATAGGTATTATTAATATTTCTGTTTAACTCATATAGCAAACGGTAAGAATGAAACTCAAGAAACGTTTTATACATTCAATGTATAATGTTAGAAGCATTATTATATATAATAACTTTATGCTAATAAATAGCTTTTTATGATACAATAATGTTGGAATTTATTGTGTTTAATACTTAAATGTTATATGATTTTATTATTAAAATCAATAGTTCCAACAATTCTTTCTCCATTTTAATAATAAAATAAAAATTATTAAGCATTTTTTTTATTAACTTGGACAGATGCGTCATAAAGGTGTGCGACCGCATTGAACATTTATTTAATGTAGTAGCAAATCTTGATCCTAAGCCAATAGTGTGCCATACGCATTGAACTTTGACTGTATAAGGGAGACAAGAGTTTGCAGTACACACATAATAATTCAGGCGTTTACGAGCTTCTTTTAAGCCAGCACATTACGGCCTTGTGCTTGATCCCGGACTTAGTGAGTAATCTAGAAACTTGCCCAACCAAGCTTCATAGGAGCGGCCCCACTCCAATACTCAAATAGGTGAAATCTATCAAGAGTGTTCCTGTAACTAATACACCTCACTCATTACAAGCTATAGATTCCATTAAGATTCTTAAAGAATCAACCCTCCAACGTTACAGGATAGATACAGTACACCTTAAAGATGGACAAATTAGCTTAAAGCTTCTTAGTGTGTATCTTTTGAATGATCTCTCTATGATTCGTTCTTCCCATTGAACCTAACTCTCAGGATCTCTGATCATTAGGTTGGGTATCCTCATAGGAGATTCCAGATTATTGGGCAAAAACTACCATCCCCCTCGATGTATACCAGATCTTTTCTTGAGCAAAGGCCTTTATTATATAATTCACACTTATAATCCTATTATTCATATAGGATCTCACCATAGTGTTTTTCTTTCTAATAGACCTGGATTTACCATTGTAATAATGGTTATGCATTCTAGCAATTATAGCAGTGCTATCACAAATATTTTATCACACGATCTAGATTTAAAACTCTCAAGTATCTAACTTTCTTGCCACAACTATATTTTTATAGTAGGGCATACAACATTTTTATGCTCCTTCATAACAAATCATACTACTAGGAATCACGAATTTTTGTGACTAGTAGCCTAATTTTATCCAACGCCAAAATTCGTACTACTAGGAATCACAAAATTTATTGTGACCAATAGTCTAATTTTTCTTAACACCAAAAGTCATACTACTAGGCATCATATATTTTATATGACCAGTAGTCTTAGTTTATCCAACATCAAT
The DNA here is from genome assembly GCA_031772115.1 of Heritiera littoralis. NCBI lineage: Eukaryota > Viridiplantae > Streptophyta > Magnoliopsida > Malvales > Malvaceae > Heritiera > Heritiera littoralis. The sequence continues at coordinate 4,848,995 of JAPDPK010000042.1, forward strand.
ATCATCTACTAGGAATCACAAATATATTGTGATCAGTAGCCTTATTTCATCCAACATGATTAACATCATACAAATTCGCATTTCAATGCTCCATCTCAAGTAACTTGTTCTACAAAGAATCTTTAATTTTAAAATACAACTCAAATATATATATATATATATATATATATATATATATATATTGTGAACATGATCAGAATTATATATTCTTTGAGGTTTAGTCTCCCATTTATAGGCTTTAATATTTGTAACTCATAGAAAATAATAACGTAATTCATAACTTACAATCAATATAGTAACCCACTATTATTTGAATGCATTTCAAATCGTAGGAAACTTCATAATGTTGTAGCATTTAAACAATAATGTTAATAATTTTACATTTGTACTATTAACGTTTCTAACATTAATGTTAAAATATAGTAAATGGTAGCATTAAAAAGGCTGTCATACCAATTGTCCAAAGAAAACGTCAAAAGCCTCATATCACAATTATAAACATATGCCTTATTCACTTGATTTGAAACCTTAAGTTCAAATAATTCTAGAGTAATCACGTCCTTGATTTCTATAACTATATTCATGAGATTTATGGTCCCTATTCAAATCAAGATCTAAACCTTCATATTATATGCTATCAATACAAAGATTTTTTCGCAGCAAACTATGATTAGAAGCTATGTATGCAATAACTAGATAGTAGACTTAAAGCATACTATAGGAAAAGGGTATTAATACATACCCTAGAAACACTCGATTTCTATTACCAATAACGACTTGAAGATCAGTATTGAATTTACTAGCTTTTTTTACCACTTCTGCTCTAAACCAGTCAACCCAACTTTTTTTTTTTAATGGAAACGTTCTTTATTTTGCAAACATGTATTTGCAGTAATAGATATAAAAATTATCAAACACCTAAAATTAATATTATAAGTAACCAACCCGTAAAAGCATGTTTTTTATTTTTTGAAAAAACTCAATGCATATCACTTACAGCAAACCTTTAAAATCTGGACATAGACAATTACAGAAGAAACGCCACATTGCAGAGAAGTAAACAGTAAGAATAATGCACGCCTTACATAGTATTAATCAATTTCAGCAATTTCTGAAAACCCAGAATAACACAATTTTCTTTTTTCAGCGTCTTTGGATCGTCATTTATTCAACAGTCTTAAGACCACACCAATCAGTTGAAGGAAACCGAAACAACACGCAGCGGAATTTAAATCATTCGGCCTCCACCAAGATCGATTCGGAGAGTTGCCTGATTAGGGTTTCGAGATTTTACCTGACGTTTTCTCTGAATTTTCTGTCGTTGGTCGAGTCACAAGCAGCAACTTTTCGTTCCTGTCTCTACGGTATCCACACGAACGGATCTCACGACTCTTGAACGTCTCACGATCAGAAGCCTTAAAGAGCTTTTAAATTCCTTATAACCGAATTGCTAGCTTCGATTAAAAGGAATGTTTTGTTTTCTGTTTTAAAAAGTGCGGCTATGTTTTAGAAAAACATCCCTTTTATAGGCAGTAAATTTTACCCTAAAATTTACTGCCAAACAGAACTCTAATCTTACTTAGAATAGGATTAGTTATATCCCTAATCCAATTCAGAATAGGATTAGTTATATCCTTAATCCAATTCAGAATAGGATTAATTAAGCTCCTCATTGATCCGTTCTAAGTGTGCGACCCAATAGGTTCTCAAAACAATGGCAATGACAAAATTGTCACAGGCAATGAGCGGTATCTAGCAACACATCATTGCTACCCATGTAACGAGAATGTCAATGACTCGACATAACCTTACTCGTGATAGATGTTACCGTGTAGTTTAATCCCTTTATCCTATGATGTCTTGATTAGACACAAGTCATGGAATGTGTCACACTTGTATAGTCTAATCAGCGTTTCTTGATTCCTGAGTAGACTAATTAAACAAATAAAATCAATATCTCATATTGACTTATTCGAGCACGGCCATGCATTTCTTAGTCTCACTCTATCAAAGGGCCCAAGACATCACTCTTGTTATATAAGAGGGATAAATCCTATCTTGATCACTCAACATCCCTCTACATAGATCAAGGCATACCTAATTACTACCTTTATAGTCCATCCTGTTACGAATGACATCTAGCAGCATTAAAGTATGCAATTCTCTATGTTGGGATCTCTGATGATCTCAAGTCAAAGGATCACATACACCATCATCACTATGAGAATCGCTTATGACATTCATATAACAATCCATGTAGCGTTCTCATGGAGGGTCGATCCAGTACATAGTTCTCTAACATGTACCTATGTGATGACTTGATATCCTATATCCATGACAATGGTCATCAGTCAACCACATACTAGTCTTATCGTATCATTGTTATCCTTGTTCACAATAATACTTGACTAGGGATATTTTAAGAATAGTGTGTTATTACTATTCTAAGGACATTATTATATAAGATTATATTACGCAGTTATAAGACAAATATAATAATGAACTATGATAAATAAAATGTCATGATACATAAAAAAATGCCAAAGTCAATCATCTAATGAATGGTTCTAAGGGCATAATCCAACAATCTCCCACTTGCACTAAGACCATTCACTCATGTATCTAATACCTAGTGACCTAGTGTGACGATCATGTCTCTGCTGCGTCAAAGGCTTCGTCAGTGGGTCGGCGATGTTATTGTCAGTTGGTACTTTGCATATCCTCACATCTCCTCTCTCGATGATATCTCGAATGAGATGGAAGCGCCGTAGTATATGTTTGGATCGTTGGTGAGATCTAGGTTCCTTAGCTTGTGCGATGGCTCCATTGTTGTCACAATAGAGCTCAATCGGATCTACAATGCTAGGAACAACTTCAAGCTCAGTAATGAACTTCCTAATCCAAACAGCCTCCTTAGCAGCTTCAGAGGCAGCTATATACTCAGCCTCTGTTGTAGAATCGGCCACTGTCGCCTGCTTTGAACTCTTCCAGCTCACAGCACCACCATTAAGGCAAAACACATAACCAGACTGCGATCTATAGTCATCTTTATCAGTTTGGAAGCTAGCATCAGTGTAACCTGTTACAATGAGCTCTTCCTCACCTCCATATATCAAGAATGTATCCTTAGTCTTTCTCAAGTACTTAAGAATATTCTTGACAGTGATCCAGTGACGTTCACCAGGATCAACTTGATATCTACTCGTCATGCTCAAGGCATACGAGACATCGGGACGTGTGCATAACATGGCATACATAATGGATCCAATAGCAGATGCATATGGAACTTTACTCATACGTTCTCTCTCTTCTTGTGTTGTAGGACACTGTTCTTTTGAGAGAGTAATGCCATGTGTCATAGGCAAGAATCCTTTCTTGGAATCCTGCATGCTAAACCTCTTTAGCACTTTATCTATGTATGCACTTTGACTTAGGCCAATTAATTTCCTTGATCTATCTCTATAGATCCTTATACCCAGTACATAGGTAGCTTCGCCCAAGTCCTTCATTGAAAAGCAATTCCCTAACCAAGTCTTTACAGACTGAAGGGTAGGGATGTCATTCCCAATGAGTAGTATGTCATCTACATACAACACTAGGAAGACAATAGTGCTCCCACTGACCTTCTTGTAGACACAAGGTTCATCTTCGTTCTTGATGAAACCAAACTCTTTGATTGCATCATCAAAACGAAGATTCCAACTTCGAGAAGCTTGCTTTAGTCCATAAATAGAACGTTGTAGCTTACAAACCTTTCCAGCATTTTTTGGATCAACAAAACCCTCAGGTTGTGTCATGTACACATCATCGAGTAGCTTTCCATTAAGAAAAGCAGTCTTGACGTCCATTTGCCAGATTTCATAATCATGGTATGCAGCTATCGCAAGCAAGATCCTAATGGATTTGATCATCGCGACTGGTGAAAAAGTTTCATCATAGTCAATACCATGAATTTGTTTAAAACCTTTAGCAACCAATCGCCCTTTATAGGTATGAACATTTCCTTCCATGTCGGTTTTCTTCTTAAAAACCCATTTGCACCCTATAGGTTTTACCCTTTCGGGTAAGTCAACCAAGGTCCAAACTTGGTTGGCATCCATGGATTCCATCTCAGATCTCATGGCTTCAAGCCATTTCTCAGAGTCTGGCCCTGTTATAGCCTCTTGATAGGTAGTAGGCTCATCTTGGTCCATGAGCAAAACATCACCGTTCTTAGTCATTAGAAATCCATATTTCTGTGGCTCACGATGTGTTCTAACTGATCTACGCAAGGCTTGTGTCTCTTGAGCAGGCGGTTGCTCCACAACATCTTGTGGTTCTGGTTCCACAACAACTTGTGGTGCTTGCTCAGGCTCCATCTCAACATCGGGTGCGCTATCTTGTAGCTCTTGAATTTCTTCAAGTTCTACTTTTCTCCCACTAGTTCTTCTAGAAATGAATTCTCTTTCTAGAAAGACACCTGTTCGAGCTACAAACACTTTGCGCTCAGTGGGATTGTAAAATTAATATCCTTTAGTTTGTTTAGGATATCCCACAAAATAGCACTTATCAGATTTAGGTGCAAGTTTGTTAGAGACTTGACGTCTTACATAAGCCTCACAACCCCAAATCTTCATAAAAGACATACTGGGACGTTTACCAGTCCATATCTCATATGGTGTCTTTGGAACCGATTTAGATGGAACACGGTTCAGTGTAAAAGCAGCTGTTTCTAATGCATGTCCCCAAAAGGATTCTGGAAGATCTGTATGACTCATCATTGATCGAACCATATCTAATAAAGTTCGGTTTCTCCTTTCAGATACACCATTCCATTGTGGTGTATTTGGAGGAGTGAGTTGTGAGACAATCCCACACTCTTTAAGATAGTCATAAAATTCTTGGCTTAAGTATACACCACCTCGATCTGATCGAAGTGCCTTAATGCTCTTGCCAAGTTGGTTTTGTACTTCATTCTTGAATTCTTTGAACTTTTCAAAAGATTCTGACTTGTGTCTCATAAGATACACATAGCCATATCTACTGAAATCATCAGTAAATGTAATAAAGTACATAAACCCACCTCTGGCCTGTGTGTTTAAAGGTCCACATACATCTGTATGTACTAAGCCCAATAAATCACTTGCCCTTTCACTATGTCCTTTGAAAGGGGCTTTAGTCATCTTACCCATCAAACAAGATTCACATGTCTCATACGATTTAAAATCAAATGAGTCCAAAAGTCCATCTTTATGGAGTTTGGAAATGCGATTCTCATTTATGTGTCCCAAGCGACAATGCCAGAGATATGTTGGATTTTGATCATTAGATTTAATCCTTTTAGCATTTATGTTATAAATGGGCATATCAAGATTTAGAATGTAAAGACCATTAATTAGTTGTGCACTACCATAAAAGATATCATTTATATAAATGGAGCAACAGTTGTCCTTTATTATAAATGAAAAACCCTTCTTGTCCAAACAAGAAATAGAAATAATGTTTTTAGTGATGGAAGGCACATAATAACAATCATCTAATTCTAAAACAAGCCCTGTGGGCAATGTCAAAATATAAGTTCCTACAGCTAATGCAGCAACCCTTGCTCCATTTCCCACTCGCAGGTCGACCTCGCCCTTAGTCAACGATCTACTCCTTTTGAGTTCCTGCACATTTACACAAATGTGAGAACCACATCCAGTATCTAATACCCATGATGAAGAAGTAGATAGATTAACTTCTATAACATAAATACCTGAAGTGGAAGTCTCACTTCCTTTCTTCTTCTTTAGCTCTTCCAAGTATTTGTTGCAATTCCTCTTCCAATGTCCGGTCTCACCGCAATGGAAGCATTTCCCTTCTTTGGCAACCCCACCTTTAGGCTTCAGTGCAGTATCATTGGGCTTGAACTTGCCATTGGTTTTATTACCCTTTTTCTTGCCCTTTGCATTAGCCCTGCCTTTAGCTTTCTTAACTATTAAGACATCTTTGGGCTTGGCCTTTTTCATGTTGGATTCAGCTGTTTTCAACATGCTAAGTAACTGTGGCAGAGTCTTGTCAATTTCATTCATGTTGTAATTAACAACAAACTGACTGTAGCTGTCTGGCAACGATTGCAGAATCACATCAGTGGCCAACTCTTGGCCCAAAGGAAATCCCAATCTTTCAAGGTTTTCAGTGTACCCAATCATCTTGAGCACATGAGTACCAACGGGAGTCCCCTCTGCCATCCTACACTGAAACAATGCCTTAGAGACATTGTACCTTTCTTGCCTAGCTTCCTCTTCATAGAGTTGCTTGAGATGCTCGATCATATCGAACGCATCCATTTCCTCATGTTGCTTTTGAAGCTCAGGATTCATGGAGGCAAGCATAAGGCAACTAACATCTAATGCATCATCTTGATGCTTCTTATAAGCATCTCTTTCTGCCCTTGGAGCATTAGAGGGTGGTTCCTCAGGTAAGGGAATTTCAAGGACATACAACTTCTTTTCATGTTTGAGGACTATCCTCAGGTTCCTGTACCAATCCAGGAAGTTTGTCCCATTCAACTTGTCCTTCTCAAGGACAGATCGCAGTGAAAGTGTGTTATTTGTGTTTGATGCCATGGTAATCTACAACAAAAATATGCAAAATATAAGTATCATGAATGCATTCATTTAATTAAATATTTATTAAATGATGCTCCCACTATTTTTATCGAATCAACAACCCTCACTATTAATTCGAAAAAATTATCACATAATTTCTCTAGTGGGCCAAGATCCATATTTCACCTTATCTAGAGTTAGCTTTGGCTAATCGCCCAAGATTTGGCTATTTAGGTAGGCAACACTTACCAATTACATCTCATGTAACTCTTGGATAGTTGGGTGAACAACACTTGTTCTAATTCATCTCATGAATGGAAGCCCAACTTTATGCCTCTAAATTCCCAATCCTATTGATGAAATTTAGTTAAGTCAACCCAATTTATAGCCTTTGGATATCACTATTATCCCATCGCGTCTTACTAAGATAGATATGATATTTTGCTTTGGCAAACATAACAAAATCGATTCTAGTCTTGACGAGTGCTATTCATTGGTAGGCATCTATTATTGACTTAATTTAATTTGAGGGATTTTCTTAGTTTATTGAATAAGATCTCACCAATTTTACCTTTTTTTTTTTTTAAATTATCATATGATTTTCATATCATAAACGTACAAAATAAACCATGCATCTCATGCAATTAAGCAATAAAATAAACGTGACATAGTTATAGCCCAAACTAAATGGATTTCCCAAGCCAATGAGAAACCCTAAGGGTTAACCTAAGGGTAATAGCATCTTCTCCAAGTGCCTCTTTGGTCATCCTTTGCATGGTTGTCAGCTCCAATTACATAGTTTAAGAGAAACCTCGAGTTACATTCGAGGGGAGTAAGATGAGAAAAGAATGTACAACAAGAATTTCAAGAACAAGGCACGACACGCAGGTCGTATTTTTTAAAATTTACAACCACGAAAATACAATCATATTGGGCTAGGGCTATAACTATGCACCATGCTCAAACAACAACCACCGTGTTATACAAACAAGTGTAATGCAATTTTTAATTTTTAGTTTTATTAATGAGGCACATTTGAAACGAATTATAACCCTGACTGCGGGGTTCCCAGGGGCGGCAGCCCCTGGGCTGCGGTCCCGCTGGCAGGTCAGCGGGCGGGGTCAAGGGGCAGCGCCCCTTGCGGGGGTTTGGGGGCGGAGCCCCCGAAAAAAAAAGGTCAACAGTATTAACATTGCCAACGCCCCTTATCCGGAAGTGTCCTAATCTTATCAGGATGTTCCAGCCAGTATCTCATACTGACTATAATTTTAGTCGCATTAGAACTCTTATCTAAAAGTGTTTCAATCTTTATACACTTTCGACATTATTCTGTTTCTTCCATAACGTTTATGCAGAACAGAAACCGCCATTAATAATTCGCATCACAGATTATACATAACGTTTATGCAGAACAGAAACACCATTAATAATTCGCATCACAGATTATACATAACGTTTATGCAAAACAGAAACGCCATTATTAATTCGCATCACAGATTATATCTCACATATAAGTTGAATCGAAATTGATATACATCATATATATATTTTCAACAATTCGATTTCTAGCCTCTGAATATATCATATACATTCTAATCCGTATTAATCTCATTAAAACGATTGCATGTAATCATAAACAGAAAGTAACCAGAGATCATGCTTTTATCAAAACAAATCAGGGACTCCGAACCTGGCTCGGATACCAGTGAAGGAAACCGAAACAACACGCAGCGGAATTTAAATCATTCGGCCTCCACCAAGATCGATTCGGAGAGTTGCCTGATTAGGGTTTCGAGATTTTACCTGACGTTTTCTCTGAATTTTCTGTCGTTGGTCGAGTCACAAGCAGCAACTTTTCGTTCCTGTCTCTACGGTATCCACACGAACGGATCTCACGACTCTTGAACGTCTCACGATCAGAAGCCTTAAAGAGCTTTTAAATTCCTTATAACCGAATTGCTAGCTTCGATTAAAAGGAATGTTTTGTTTTCTGTTTTAAAAAGTGCGGCTATGTTTTAGAAAAACATCCCTTTTATAGGCAGTAAATTTTACCCTAAAATTTACTGCCAAACAGAACTCTAATCTTACTTAGAATAGGATTAGTTATATCCCTAATCCAATTCAGAATAGGATTAGTTATATCCTTAATCCAATTCAGAATAGGATTAATTAAGCTCCTCATTGATCCGTTCTAAGTGTGCGACCCAATAGGTTCTCAAAACAATGGCAATGACAAAATTGTCACAGGCAATGAGCGGTATCTAGCAACACATCATTGCTACCCATGTAACGAGAATGTCAATGACTCGACATAACCTTACTCGTGATAGATGTTACCGTGTAGTTTAATCCCTTTATCCTATGATGTCTTGATTAGACACAAGTCATGGAATGTGTCACACTTGTATAGTCTAATCAGCGTTTCTTGATTCCTGAGTAGACTAATTAAACAAATAAAATCAATATCTCATATTGACTTATTCGAGCACGGCCATGCATTTCTTAGTCTCACTCTATCAAAGGGCCCAAGACATCACTCTTGTTATATAAGAGGGATAAATCCTATCTTGATCACTCAACATCCCTCTACATAGATCAAGGCATACCTAATTACTACCTTTATAGTCCATCCTGTTACGAATGACATCTAGCAGCATTAAAGTATGCAATTCTCTATGTTGGGATCTCTGATGATCTCAAGTCAAAGGATCACATACACCATCATCACTATGAGAATCGCTTATGACATTCATATAACAATCCATGTAGCGTTCTCATGGAGGGTCGATCCAGTACATAGTTCTCTAACATGTACCTATGTGATGACTTGATATCCTATATCCATGACAATGGTCATCAGTCAACCACATACTAGTCTTATCGTATCATTGTTATCCTTGTTCACAATAATACTTGACTAGGGATATTTTAAGAATAGTGTGTTATTACTATTCTAAGGACATTATTATATAAGATTATATTACGCAGTTATAAGACAAATATAATAATGAACTATGATAAATAAAATGTCATGATACATAAAAAAATGCCAAAGTCAATCATCTAATGAATGGTTCTAAGGGCATAATCCAACATCAGTTCCTCTGTATTTCATCATCTTCGGATAATGGTTTATTCAACTCCTGTGTAAAAACATCATAAAACTAGGCCTTCTCTCCAGTCTATGTGAAGAAGACCAGAATGAATAGAATAATGAACACAATTAGCAAAAATAGTATCATCATAATCTGGCCCTTAGCGCTGGCCCTTATCGCTGGCATGCTTTTTAACCGATTAACATAAAATACTAACAATAATTTTAGTAATAGCAATATTAACAGCACTTCAAAGGTATAATTACGTTTTAACGATTATACAATTAATTACTTTGCACCTTTGTCAGATGTATTATTATTTGAAATATGCCCAGCAAATAAGTCTTGTTCTACTATTAAATTATAAAGTTCAAAGCAAGATAACATACCTTTACTTCTTCTAGCAACAACACATTAAATAAACAAGAAATATGATCTCACTAATATTTTACTAAGGAGAGAAATCTTTTCTTTCTTGAGTTAAAATTTTTTCTCAAGACTATTGAATTGTCTTAAAATTGATGGATCCCGCCTTGAAATTGTTGTAGTTCCTCTCCAAATTGTAAGTGCTGGAAGCTGAAACAAAAATAAGAAATTGTTAGTAATCAAAATAATATAAGAAAATATAAGTTAGATTTATTTTATTGATCACGAAGAGTTGGACTGAGGCATGGATATCTCACTCTCTTTAAGACGATTCACGCCTCTGCGGGAATTATATTCACCAGTGTAGCAGGAAATTTAAGCGTGTCACCTCCAGGATACAACAGCCCAACCTATCTTCGTTGTACACTCTACAGTTCTACACTAACATGTAGAGTAAAGAGCTCTATGATCAAACACCTTTCTCTTGTCCAAGAAAATTTGAAGTGAATTGGTGTTGTTTTGTATATCTTTGTTTGAGGCTTGGTGTCTCAATTTATAGGCCTCTCCTATTAGTAACCTTCACCAAATATTAAATATAGGTATTATTAATATTTCCGATTAACTCATATAGCAAACGGTAAGAATGAAACTCAAGAAACGTTTTATACATTCAATGTATAATGTTAGAAGCATTATTATATATAATAACTTTATGCTAATAAATAGCTTTTTATGATACAATAATGTTGGAATTTATTGTGTTTAATACTTAAACGTTATATGATTTTATTATTAAAATCAATAGTTCCAACATACAGTACTAAACCCCTTCAGATTTAGTTAGATCATGAAATAAAAATCTGCAATCTTCTTATCAGATTTCATAAATTTTGGACTTAATCTTGGAATATTGTATAACATAACAATTCTGAAGGCAAGAAAAGCTGCTCTATAATCATATGTTCAAGGGAAAAATATAACTTGATTGGCAAGCATTCACCACTGAGTCTTGAAAACAATGAAGCAAGTGACATGTAAAGAACAATGCTTCCCACACCACAGCATCAGCCTCAATTGCCATGCTCTTGAGAAGCTCTTCAGCTTCATCTAAAAGCCCAACCCCACCAAGAAGGTCCACCATGCACAAATAGTGCTTAAGCTGAGGGGACAAACTGAACTTAGATGTCATTTGGCTAAAATATTTACAACCCTCTTCCACCAAACCACCATGACAACAAGCTAATAAAACCAGGTTACCTCATCTGGCCCCAACCCAACTTCAATCATCTCTGAGAAATAAGATAGGGCATCATGTTCATTTCTGTGAAGAGCCAAACCTCCAGTAATTGATGTCCAAGTCAAAGAATTTCTAGACGACATCTCATTGAAAACTTGAAGAGTCTTTGTGATGTTCCTGCACTTAGCATACATGTCAATTGGAGCAGTCCCCAACGCAACATCCAAATAAAGTTAGTGTTTTTCAACATAATGATGAATCCAATTTCCAATATCAAGGGCTTCTAGTGGTGAACATGCAGATAAACAATAAACCATAGTCACCTCATCAGGCTTTATACCACCAGCCTGCATTTCATGAAACTCAGCCAAAGCCTCCTTATTGGACTTGGCTTGAACATAACCTCCAATTATTACATTCCATCTCAAGCATCTCATCAAAAAGCTTCCGAACAGCATCCAAAAGCCCTAATCTAGCATATCCAACAACCACTGTAGTACAAGAAACAATCGCTTTTTTCTTCATGTTATGAAATATCCTTTGTGCTTTGTCAAGACTCTACTCACACTTAACATACATGTCCATGAGTGCATAATATACTTATGAGAATCTTTCCCAAGTTTCAAACTCCCAGCTATGCACACCAAGAAATTACCCTAAATTCATCGTCGCCTCATCTGGCTCAACTCCTTCTTCCTACATTTTCCTATAAACCCCTATTGCCTCCTTTACTCTTGTACTCCTAAGAAAATTAGCCATTAATCAAAGAATTCCAAGAAACCTAAACTCTCACAAAACTTTCATTAAACATCTTGCCAACTCCAAGTCCCCAGATGAAACCACAACCTGGATCACCCCCTTGTGAACATTTATATCTACATCAAACCCATTTTCAAAACATGACCAACAATTTCAAAACCTAGATATCTAAACATTAAAAAGGAGCAAACTTTAAGCAAAGAAGGGTAAGTATAATTATCCGGCCTAATACACCCATTATTTCTAAGCATTTGCTTATAAACAAAAATGGCTTCTTTGGGGTTTTCACTCTCTGCACAACTCGAACAGTAACATTCTATGAAAAAAACATTGGGGTTTTGCAAATTGTACAAAATTTTAATGTAATGATAAAGATTTTTTTTACTCTGATAAACCGCAAAAGGCCATAAGGCGGCTGGAAAAGAACTAGTCTGACATTAAGCCTTTGATGGTCATTTGGGTTTGGATTTGTTTCACTTGGGGGCAAGGATTTGCATTTTTATAGGATCGAGAGAAATGGGTTATTGAGAACAAAGCAAGGGTTTTATTGCACTCGGTGGGAGGTTTACTTCCTTTGAGAGGATGAAGAGAATGTGTGAAGAGAAGGATAAAAAGAAGAAAGGAGAGAAGGTTTAAGGGAGGTTTACAAATGAAATGTAGAGACCTGAGATCTGATACATAGAGAAGGAGGGACATCCAGATCTTTTGCGAATAGCTGTTTGGAGGTTTCAGGTTTGCCGGTTGACGTAATGAGTTGAATGAAAGGCGGGAAAGATCTTTTTATAGGTAGCATTTAGAAGACGATTCGAACCAATTCCCAATGAATGAACGGCAACAGCAAGAAGTAGGACAGTCTGCCCTCCTCTAGTAAAAGGAGACAAACATCAAACAAGGGATGCGATGGATTGGAAGCATCATCCTCAAAGACTACTAAGAAAAATTGTAAAGAAAATGAATCGAAAATATAAGATCTGCGGCCTCTTAACAATTTCCAGTGTAACAAGACAATAATAAATCATGTTAGCTTTAAATTGACAATATATATTTTGAAATGATAAAAACTTAAGTAATACTAAATGTTTGATTCAATTTGTAAATTCACTTACCTATTTATGATTTTCACAAATCATATCAAGTGTTTTTATCAAACATAAGACCATGAGTTAATTGTTTATTTGTATTGGTCTTAATCTATTTAGAAAACAATTTCTAATATTACCTTAAGTAATTTTCTCATGACTTTATTGAATATTATTTTTAGAAAATTACTTAATAAATCTCTTGGATTAAGTTTTCATGAAATAAGTCAAGAAACATCATTTTTCAACTAAAAATTGCCCAAGACATGCTGTTGAAGAAGACAGGATCGATCCCCTTAATTGAAAGGGTTGACCCCACTTGGCAAAAACTTTGGGAAGACCGCCTAAAGTCACAGGATCAATCCCTTACCTCATAAGATCGATCCTCTCTTCGCAGACAATCTCTAACGATTAGTTTTTTGTGAGGACCAATGAGAAAATCAATTTTAGGCTCCATCAAGCTTCAACAATCAACCAAGGGAGTATAAATAGAAGCTTCGTGTCCGAGACACTAAAGAGACTTCATTCTTCATTTTCTTTAAGCTTCAAAAACATTTCAAGTGCTAGAAATTTAAAATCTTCTATCATTCTCATAATCTTTGTATGGCACAAACCTTGTATAGGTTCTTCTAGAGCTTAAAGTGTAATCACCCACCTTCTTAGAGGTTATCTTAGATTACAACTCTTGAAAACTCATTCACAAATTGTTAAGGGGAGTGAACCCTTGAAAGCTCAACTTGTAAAGTAAGTTGTGGGTAGAAATTAAGGTTTTCTCCTTCAGCCATAAAAGGGAGAGGTTGTGAGAGCCATTTATACCATTACTGTACATGTGTCAGACATTTAATCACTGTGCAATTTCTATGTATTTCACAGGTATTGGGTGAAATAGTGTTGTGGGCCCCACCTGCTCTATAGTGGCCAAATGGACCGGAGACTGTCCAAAAAGTGCCTGGAGGATATAATAAACCTAAGGTGAAAATTTCGAGATTAAAATCGCTCAATTAAATTATTTTGAGAAGTGTGTAAACAAATTAAAAAATAACGATTAAAGACATAGCCCAGTGACATTTTCGTAAATTGTGTCCAAACTAAAAGGAATTTGGACCAAGTAAAAATAGCATGATATTCTAAATGAAAATAAGTCTTAGGCTATGTCAGTAGATTTATTGAATCGGTGGTTAAATAAAAAATTTACATGATTGGCCTGATAAGGGTAATTTCGTAATTTCACAATTTTAGTGAACCGCGTGTCGATGAAACCACCATGATTCATCAAAATACATCCAATAAGAATTTTGGAGATGAAATCTAAATTTTTGGAGTGCAATTACTTAATTATAAAAATTACGGAAGCTTAAAGACACTTTTGTCCAAAAAATTCATAATGGAGGGCATTTTCGTAATTTTTCATCTCCCTAGAATTTTCTATATTTTTCCCCTTAAACCTGCCGGCCACTATTCATCATCTCCTTCCTCTCATCCACGCCACCATTAAAAGAAAAATAAAGAAAGAAAAGAAAATCTTCCTAAACTACATCAAAACAACATTTTCTCATTAAAATCATTTCACCAAAATTGTTCCTCTCTTCATGCTCTATCAACCTATACCAATAGCTTCATGAAAGAGTGAAAAATTCAAGAGAAAAGTGGGCTGGAAGCATTCGGCCTAGGTACCCATTTTTCATGCATTTTAGTTCCTTGAATTTTAAAGGTAGATTTTGATGTTTTAAACCTTGCTAAGCATGAATCTAGTGATAGTTTTGGCTAAATCTCATTGAATCATGCTATATGAATGCTTAAGCATTTCAGTTAGATGAGGAACACAATGAAACCATGTTGAAACTTGCATGAAAATGTTGTCAAATTGCTTAGTGAGCATGGAAAGACAAGTATGTGAGCTTAAGTTGTTGAAAAACCATAAAATGGCATAAGTGTACCTTTCAACCATGGCTGTTTGGGCAGGCTTAGGTGCTGTATTTGATGAGTTGAATATGCTAAAATAATGTAGAAATTAAGTGGAGTCCAATGGTGTGATCGGATTTAAATTTCGACTTAAAACGGAAAAGTTGGGTGTTACTATCGATTTAATTTCTATTAAGTTGATATTATCAGTGTACAATGTGACTGCATTTATTGGAGGATAATGGCTTAAAAATTAAAGGAAAGTTAATTAAAATTATTGGTAAAATTGTTTTGCAGCGGAGGAAGTGAAGTACAAGTTGTGGTATCGAGAAATTCGATATCACAAGACAGGTAAAGGATGAGTGTGTAGGCTGTAAAGATACTATGAATGCAAGATTTCGTTGGAAATAATTTTATGAGAATATTTTGAAAACCAATGAAATTGAAATTTGGTGAAATTGAGGTTTATGGTTGGATTATAAACTGTGTTTTCTGTGCATGAGGTTAAGATTTAACTAGCCAATATTTTGCCGAAATTTATAAAAATCATCTAAATATTCTCAAATAATTTTTAAGCATGAAAAATGTGAGATTCAATATTTAATTTGCAATTTATTAATTAAATTGCATTATGTTATTATTTATTAAAAATAATATTTAAATATTCATGTTATCAGATTTTACTGATAAAAGAGTACTAGCAAATTCTTCTAGTTTAATTACAGTGAAATAGAACATTTTCAAAAATGAAAACTAAAATGTGAATATTTTATGAAATTTCAATTATAAATTGTTTATGTGAATTTATTTATAATTTTATTATGGAAATTAAATATGATTTTATTTATGGAAATTAAATATGATTTTATTTATGGAAATTAAATAATTTTCTTTAGGAAGTTTAAAATGTGATTAAACTATTTTGAGACTATTAGGCTCCCATATCATGCTCATGTGTTTATTGTTACCATGGTTGATAGACCCGCCAAGTCATCAGCAGTCCCAGGGAGACTTGGCAAGTGTACTCTGAGGACACCCATAGACTAGGCCATACATCTCACGTGTTTACTGTTACTGTTATAGCATGGTATACTTTGGGTGTTACCGGGTCTCCACCTATTGTTACTAAAGTGAAACTATTTACTATTACTGAAGTAAAACTATTTACTGCTATTGAAGTGTTTACTGTTACTAAATCGTTCACTGTTACTGAATTGTTCACAGTTACTTAAACTATTTACTATTATCGAAAATAGTTTTATTGATACCAAAGTGTTTATAGAATCATGTAGACTATGGGGGCCACCTCTTGAGTCCTACGAATACAAAGTGCCACGCAATTGTTACATTTTTAATATCATTATAAAAATGTTTTACTATTGTTATTATCGAAGTGATAGTGTTTACCACTACTGAATGTTTATTGTACTATTTTACTAAATTGTTACTATTACCTTACTGTTTTACTGAACTGTTGCTGGTACTCAAGTTTTTACTGTTACCGAACTATTACTAAAAGTGCTTTATTGAACTGTTGCAACTGAATGTATTTATCAAAATAATGGTTAAAGTGAAACTGTTCACTAAAGTGTTTACTCACTGTTTTACTGAAGTGTTTACTGTTTCCACTAATTTTCGTACTATCACTGTACTGTTACTATTGTTCACCGAACTATTTACCATACTAACTGTCACAACCCGATGGCCAATGAGGCCCACTCAACACTTACTTGATTTCTTAGAAAATTTCGAACCAAATTTTTCTTTTTCTACTTACGGTTTGTATTCGGTGTTAGTGTAGTATCTAAATCAAATCCTATCTTACTCATTTTATTTCTCGAGCTATATCACGTTTCTCAAGGAGATTTTTCTTATTGATTTTCGCCTTATTTTACTATTCCCAAAAGAAACAGGTCGAAAACCTCCCTTTTGTATTTTATCAATTTCCCCAGGTATAATTTCCTGCACTAAAACACATTTTAAATCACATAACACAATCAGCTGGTGTTTCTCCACAGTTCATACAATCGAGTATTTCAAGATCTCAAGAGTTTAACCATTACTAAGTTCACATCTATCACTTTATATTTATATATAATTTAAAACATACATTAAGACCCGGATCGGACTCAATAACCACCTAAACTCGCATAATCATCTAGCGATCCAAAGTTACATCCCATATACTTTCCTAGTACTGTGAAATTAACGTACATATGACCATCAAAATGATATACGAATAGTATACCTCAAAAACAAAATGCTAGCTCCGGAGAACGCAAACAAGTACCACTACTAGGTACAGTTTCCCGGAGACTACGCGAAGCCTGAGCCGGCTATCAACCCATATGATCTGCAGATGTTAAATTAAGGGGTGAGCAATCCACGGCTCAGTAAGTAGTTTAAATAAAACATACTAGGCTCATATCGTAAAACACGATCATACATGCTTGAATTATTGTAAATTAGCATGTATGGATTATACTAAGGTTTATTATCATTCCGTAAGTGCACAAACGTCATAAAACTTGTTCATACTTACATTTCATCCTTGATTTCACAAGGCATCATTCTTTTTAACAGTATGATTAAGTGTGGAAGAACGAACATTCAAGTAGCACATGTTCAAGTGGCATATATAAACATAATCCAAGAATCGAAAGAAATGAACATTCAAGTAGCACATGTTCAAGTGGCATATATAAACATAATCCAAGAATCGAAAGAAATGAACATTCAAGTAGCACACGTTCAAGTGGCATATATAAACATAATCCAAGAATCAAAAGAAATGAACATTCAAGTAGCACACGTTCAAGTGGCATATATAAACATAATCCAATAATCGAAAGGTAACACATGTTCAAGTGGCATAATAAACATAATCCAATAATCACACACATCATATGTCATATGCATAAGATCTGTTATATCCTTCGACCTTCTTCGCATTCACAAATCACTATCACTTACTTTTCATCACAATATCCTACGATTTCTCATATTTCGTCGGAACTTGGTTGGGCCTTTAGTACTTAGACTGACTACTAACACATCGAAACTCGTGTAGCACTTAGTTCCCGAAGGACTCTAGAGGTGGCTCCCACAGTTCGGAACTCGAGTCTTTGCTCGGTTTGGCCTTTACATCAAAACTCGTGTAGCACTTAGTTCCCGAAGGACTCTAGAGGTGGCTCCCACGGTTCGGAATTCGAGTCTTTGCTTGGTTAGGCCTTTAGTACATCGAAACTCGTGTAGCACTTAGTTCCCGAAGGACTCTAAAGGTGGCTCCCACGGTTCGGAATTCGAGTCTTTGCTCGGTTGGGCCTTTAGTTCATCGAAACTCATGTAGCACTTAGTTCCCGAAGGACTCTAGAGGTGGCTCCCACGGTTCGGAATTCAAGTCTTTGCTCGGTTTAGCCTTTAGTTTTCCTAGCTTTCGACAAATATAACTAGGTGCTGATTAGGGTCCATTGACTCAACATCGGGAGCGATATGTATATTTAGTACTCAAATCACATGTCCATACTCAAAGCATAACAATATGTTAACATGTTCAGTAATCATAGGAGAGCCATCACACATAACACATAACACATTACACAATTCACAGCAAAATCACCTTTCAAATAAGCATATTTCACTGACACATTATGTCCGATTTAAAAATCCTACCATACTTATTCTATTTGTCTTACCAGTAATGTCCAACCAATATCCTATATAAATTTAATTAATTATTTAATGAGGGTTCTTTCATCTCTTACGAGATGATACTAGTAAGATTTATTTAACCCACTTACCTCAATGCTTAGAAATCATCTTCCTCGGTCTTCCAAATTGAAAATTCACTCCTCTGCTCCAGTCGAAGCCATTACAATCATTCTAATACTGTCTCAATCAACTACTCATATCATGTTAAATACCAAACTTAAAGCG
The DNA here is from genome assembly GCA_031772115.1 of Heritiera littoralis. Classification (NCBI taxonomy): domain Eukaryota; kingdom Viridiplantae; phylum Streptophyta; class Magnoliopsida; order Malvales; family Malvaceae; genus Heritiera; species Heritiera littoralis. The sequence goes on from JAPDPK010000042.1 coordinate 4,867,938, forward strand.
TATAATTTAAAACTACACACATTTAATCGGGCTTAATATTTTGCCTATAATTAGGATCTCATTATTGCTCTGTAGAGTGTATATATATACATGTATATATATATATATATACATGTGTATATATCTATCTATATTCGTCCTTATACATATAAATCTTTAAACCAGGATTTAATCCTTACCTTAAAATTTCCCTTATTCGATTCCATACCAAACATTTGCCTTAATGTCTCCAAATTAATTCCTATACCAAAGTTCCATTTCTAAATTTCTTATTTGATAGTACTTAGATATTAATAAGTACCCAATATATTTTGTAGACATATATATATATATAATCTTTTCTCATTTTTCATGTATGTATGTATATATATATATATATATATTCATTCATTCTTCATATAGATATGTATCAACATAAATATATTTGTACACTCATACATGTATATACCTATGTATATATATATATATATACACTTTATTTTCAATGGTATATCATTATATTGATTAAAATGATATTTGTATGTGTATATACATATATATCAATTTGCAATCACAATTCTCACCCTTATCTATATAATTATATTCATCCAAAACTTTTATATCAAGAGAGCATTCCTAGTATTCCTTTCATGACCTATTTCCATGCACATTATAATCCTCATAATCATTTAAAAAGATCAGCTCATAGACATTATTACCTTAGTTAAAACCCTTCAAATTTGGCTGTGAGATCATCCCTTAAAAATGCTCTCCTCGGTTTGTATCAATTTCCAACCCAATGTGTCTTGTTCCACGCCCCCTTATAGCAATCCTGTATCACCATTAAGTTCTCCAGCTTTCCCCTGATGCCATCTGAAAGCCACTATCCCCGAGCTTCATTCCTTCCCTTTTTTTTTGCTCCAATTCAGCGCCAACAACTAGCCTCTATAGTCGGTCTTTAGCCCCTTTAAACATTAATGTTTCAGCCTGTATATAATGGCTCAAACAGCAACATGAAACAACACCATGTCAGTCCCTTTTCGGCCTTAAAAGCTGCCAATCGAGTAACCTTGCTGTAGTTTCCAATTTATGGCACCAAAGCCTGTAACATCCCGTTACCACCTTTTCACGTATTTCCATGCAACTTTACCGGTTGGGCTGTCTGCGATGCCATTAACATTCAACAGTAACAGTAATAAATGCTAAACATTTATCTATTAATTATGGAATATGAAATTTCTTTTTCATTATTCCTTTCATCTGACATCCCTTATTAACCTTTATTTCACTAAGGTAGTGCTGTATACATATGTCTGAAATGTAAAAGAGAAGAGACTGTACCTGTCTCATTTAACGTGCCATGCCTTAGTGCTTTATGCATAGCTATACCCATCTGAGAGCTAATTCTCTCAACTCAGTGTACTTCTTATCTGTGGAGTTAAAACAAAAGGGGTGAGCGATTCATACGCTCAGTAAAGGAAATATATGCTGCTTAAAATAAGCAAAACTACATATCGCAACACATTTATTCTTTTCTTATAATAACCCAGTAGAAAAGAAACATGGATATATAGTAAACAACTCCCTTAAAACACAATTCAAATCACCGACTAACAGTTTACTTTAAAATGTAGTAAACACTATTTAGGATTTCAACAAATCCTCACAGTAAACAGAAATTGGTAAGTTGAGACTAGGCAACAAATAAATCATGCTATCATCGTTCCCCCTCCCCCTTGCGAGAACGAAATCTACCGCTTTTGGGGTGCACTCGTAGGCCATCGCCCCTCACGGCTATCTCAGATCTATGGCCATAATCTATAGTGGTCCTCGGGTCCACTTGCCAAGTGACCTCGAGACCGCTGATGACTTGGCGGGTCCATCAGCCCTGTGACGCCCTAGGGTGCACTCGTTGGTCTATATGACCCGAGCCATCGCCCCAGATGGGTCACGCAAAGTATATAATTAATAACGGATGAATTCAATGCCTAATGTCTCAAAATCAAGTTATATTTTATGTATCATTTCCACAAAATGATTTGATTTCTTATAAAACAATAAAACACCAGAAACAGCCCGTAATCTCAACTTTTAAAACCTGCTCGCCCATGGTCAGCTCGCCCGACATGGCTTGCCCATGGCAGCTCGCCCATGGCGGAGAACATGTTTTCGCCCGCCCAACTTTGCCTTTTAAATCGACAAGCAAAATTGGCTCGCCCTCAATGGCTCGCCCAGTAATCAACTCGCCAAAAGGTCTCAAATTTCTATTTTGAAAATATTTAAAACGTCTCACTTATTTCCTTTAAGAAATTACTCTTTAAAACTGTTCGCCAGGGTCAGCTCACCCTTCACGGCTTGCCCCTGACTAGCTCGACAAGACGGCGAACTCGTATTCGCCCGTCACTTAGCTTTTCAAGACAAAAGTATGGCTGGCTGATAACAATTCACCCGCCTTATACTTAAAACAAGAGTCGCCCGCCCATACGACATAAAAAGTTCTCCCAACTTTTAAAACAAAGGCACTCGCCAGGTTCTCATAAAGGAGAGTTCGTCACTTGGCTAGCACGAGTTTCAACTTAGAATAAAACTACTCGCCCGCCCTAAGTAGCTCATTCAACAAAACAACATATGGCGACTTTGTAGCTCACCAGAGTCAAAACATTTTATCAACCAATGCATGTCAGAAATACAAAACAATTTCTAATATTTTCTTAACACTTTTACTCCACAGGACATGCATTTTCATCACATACTACTTCCTTACCTGGTTAAACGAAGCCTTGCTTCCTTTTCGCCCTTCCGAATCGCATTTACCGAGTTCGTAATTCCCAGCTGCAAATAATTTATAAATTCTATTAATATCATCATTTCATATTGCTTGGCGAGATTGAAATAAATCAAATGACTACTCGCCCAATAGAGCTCCTACTAGTTCGCCCAGACGAGCTCGCCATTCACCAAATGGCTTCCACGTGGTAGTTCGCCCGCCAGCCGATTCACGAGACCTTCATTGGCCTAATTGTGGGAGTTCGCCCACAATCCTATTCGCCCACAGCCTCTGCATTTGAGCTCGCCCATGAATTCACTTAACTAGAATTGGGCGTTCTCACCCATTGAACACAGCTTTACCTTGGCGAGTTCCTTAATATCTACTCGCCTCATTGGCGATTACTAGTTTTCAGCATGGGCGATCACTGTAGTTGCCATTGTCGTCACTTATTCCATTATTTTCCTTGTTTTCATGTTCTCTAAGGATCTAACTAAAACAAGGTTGTTTTCTATGTTGTAAACATATAAGTCTACCCTTGAATATCAAGAACACCACAGAAATATGAAACTCACCTCAATCAACTGCACTTCCAAAACAGATTGCTTTCCATCTCATGTTGGCCTTCCTTTGCCTATTCTTTTAGCTTATCCAGTTGAGAAGAAAAGGTTTGCAAGCTGGTTTATGTATTTAACCAACTTAAGGTTGGAGTTTAGTAGATTGAACATGGCAGAGAAATGGAAGAAACAGAGAAATGGCTTTCGTGAAGAAGCTGGAGTTGGCTAACTCGATTTTCCTCACTTGTTTCTTCTTATATAGCCCAGCTCATCCAATCCAACTCTACCACCCGTCCCTTATCTGCTTCTTTCATCATTGTTCACGTCCTTCATGCATTTAAGGCATGAAGAAAACTGCAGCTCAAAGTGGCGTGGAAGTCTCCCTTTCACCCGCCTTTTTCTTCTGCTACAGCCTTTGCTTCATTCCTCAACCAATAAGGCTAATTCCCATATTGACTTTAACTTTTCTTCATTTATTGTCCTCAACCGTATATTTCATAAAGTCAATATTGGCTGCTAGGTTGAATTCTGTTTTCATTTGCCCCTCTATCTGGACGACCACCTTACTCGCCAAATACATTGGCGTTTTCCAAGTCCTCGCCACAAGCGGGCCATCACTTATCCACGAAGTTGGCGAACTCAACTACTTGCCAAACAAATAAGGAAAACAATCAACTCGCCACACTAAACCAGTTCGCCAGCCATTCAGCTATTCCTTGCCCCTCTGTGTGGCGATCACAAGTTCTCGCCCTTTTGGGGCCATCACCAGGCATGGCTCAACTTGCCAACCTTGTCCTGATTCATCTTACACGTTGGCGAACAAGCCTATTCGTCCACGCCCTCGTCCAACTCGCCATCAGCTTTGGCGATCACATATTACCTTGCTCGCCCATTGGCGAGCCGTTTCTTCATGGTACTCGCCCGTCGAGTATTTCACCTAATTGGCTCTGTTCTCGTCTCAAGTTAAGGAACTTTTCACCTTTTTGGAAATTAACATTCATTATTTATTTGATTTCCATTTTCAATTTTATGAGATTAAGGTCTACAGTAGGGTAAAATCAGATCTTACAAAGCCACTCTTGATCTCCCATGTCAACAATACATAGACTAGCCCCTGTTTAACGTCCAAAAACACCACCTGTAACAGCTCCTTCACCGAATATCAGTTGTTGTTTCCTTTCTTCATTTCATATATTTTTTTACAGCCTTTAAGTACCAGCCTTGAATCGCACCAAACATCTTCTAAAACCCAATGCTTCGATCCTGATCACAACCCCTACAAAACTCTTATCCAGCCCTTGTTTTCAGGCGTAAGGAACTCCCGACCTAAACCTTCAAAAATTCAAGACCAGTGCCCCTCTATTTCACGCCTCTAGCAACCTACAGCTGCCCTTAAACACTGCCAAAATAATTTTCACCTGAACGCCCAGCTACCGCTTCATCAATTTCGATTAATCAGCTTTCTTTTCTCTTGTGCTCGAGGGGGAGAAAGATGGAGATGATGCTGAGATGAGAATGAGATACGAGAGAAGAGACGGAGAGGAAGGGAGAATAATGGTGGTGAAGCGTGGCTGAGTGTATGTAGCGAGAGAAAAAATTTCAGATATGAACAGTGATGGTAAGGGATGAGGAAGACGGTAGAGGAAAATGAAATAATAACAATGAAACAAAAAAAAAATATAATGAAATAACTGATGGAGAGGTAGTCTGCCTTTGACGTGATTTAGATGGGTTGATGGGAAATTTCCCACCAACCCATAAAATATATTATTATTAAATATATATTTTTTTATTTATATATATTTGTATTTAATTTTAATATATATAATATCTTATTAATATATATATGTTTATTTATTTATTTTTTTTGCCTTTATATATATATATTTTATACTAAAAATGTATATACTTGCACAAATACCTATATGCTTATATATATTTTTCATATATATAAATATATACTTATTTATACATTTATATTTACATCTATTTGTACGTGTATATTAATTTATATTCTTATTCCTTTTTAATTATTTGCGTATATTTATATATATATGCATGCACGTTGTATGCGTTGAGTTTACGTATACATGCATGCATACACGTTGCATGCATTTAATTTGATTTATGCGAGTACGTAAGCTTATGCGCATAACACGTTCATTCCATTTATATCAATTTAACGTGCATCGTATATACGATATACATGTTCGTTTCACGTCATTCTAGATTTCTATTCTTGAAGATTTCATTTCGATAAATTGCATTATCTATACTCACAATTACATGTTGAGCATATGACTGATTTAAGAAAACTGTGATTCTCACACTAACATTGTTACCACTTACTGTCATGTGTTTTAAATAATACGAAAGTGTTTATTAAATGGTTTTCTTACCATTTATTTATTTAGAATATATTAAATTGTTTTTATATTGACAATTTAACAATTACTTCCTATCTTCACTTTTAGGTTTTTGAGACATGACAAGTATTTCAAAATACCTTTCATACTCCATCTGCTGCTTGGCCGACTATAGTATCCATCCTTTTACTGCCCTTAGTGTACTGTTAGGAAAATTAAACGCTTTTGTGCATATAGATTTCATAGTATCAAGACTTACATACGATTCTTTTACTGAGAACGTTTCGCTCACCCCTTATTTTTCCACTCTACAGATTTCATTAAGTGGTTAATTGGTATACCGTTCCATGGATTGGCTGTGCTTTGGTTATCCCGAAGCAGTTTTTAGTGGATCTTCCAGGTATTATGCTTACATTTGTATGTTCAAACATTTATTATACAGTACTACTTGTTTTAAATTTAATCTCGGGGATGTAAACTAATTTATATAGTTGTAAATATTAATTATTTATGTGAATAAAATATTGTGTAAAGTGTTTTACTGTTTAAGTGAATAGTGTTAAAAGTATCACAGATAACCCAACCAACCACTGTATATGTCTGATATGTGATAAATGTGATAATTACTATATATAACAGACTGTTACAATTTTATTGGTATCATGTCTGTCGATGCCTTTGGAATTAAGCAAGTGTCCATCCCCTGTAGTATTGTATAGTTTGAATGTATAAATGAATCAAGTGATTGTAAATTGGGTTAAGTGTCTGAATTGTGCAGAAGTGAGTGATTTAAAGGTTATCAGAAGGGGTAGTAACTTGAAAATTTTAAGTGAAACGAATGATATTACAATATCAATGAAAGGTCTGTTCGATAAGGTATAGGGAGGAATTCGGTGAGGGCCCCACTAGGACTTTCTCTATCCAGATCGAACTGAGACCTTAAAATGATATTGGGGGTGAAATGTGGATATCACCAACATACAGTGTGATAACCGTAAAATTTTCCATTTATTAGAAATTATTAATATTGGAAATTCAACTTTAAAGGTAAACAGATAAGTTGAAATAAATAAATATAATTATGAGATCGGAATATTAGTGAAAATTCCGAGAATTGAGGAAGTGATGAAGAAGGAAATTCAAAGTGGAAATAAGAATATTTGGAAATTATGGAAAATAATGAAAAGAGGAAATTTAATTTGGATAAATGGAAATCCAAATTAAATAAGAAAATGATGAAGAAAAATGAAATATATTTATATAATTATATATTATATAAATGTTTTTTTATACAAATACATATGTATACAATTATAACATTTTATGTATATATATAAATATATATATATATATATATATACATATATGAGAATGTAAAATATTATTTTACATTAAAGTCTGAATATATATATATATTGTAGATACAATATATATTGTATTATAACATATATAAAAATATATATGTAAAAGTTATTTAATTTTAAAGTATATAAATATACATATATATATATATATATATACTAGATATATATTTTGTAATACATAATATATATCTTTATATAATATATATATATAGTACAATACTATATATAAATTAATATTATATTTAAAATATATAGTATAAACATAAAATATATATTGTTATATTATGTTTTTTATATATATATATATTATAAATATAATATATAGTATATTATAGACAAAAATAGAAAGGAAACAAAAATGGAAAGGAAAGATCGGGAGAAACCCGATCTTCCGCGGTGAGGCTGACCCTGTCGGCGGTGAGGGAGAGAAGAGAGGAAACCGTCGCCGGCGGAGAAAGGAAGAGAAAGGAGTTGCCGGCGGTGGGAAAGGAGAAGGGTAGAAGGAAAAATCGAAAAGAAACAGAGGGGAGGATCGGTGGAAGCCAAGAAGAAAAGGAAAATAGGAACTGGCGGGCCGGCTGAATTGGCCACCGCCACTGCACCCGAACCATCGGCGGAGGAAGAGGAAAAGGTAGGAGGCCACCGGTGAGGCGAAGAACAGTGGAGGAGGAAGAACGAAGGAGGAGAAGAAACCAAGCCTAAACCGAGTAGATCCGTTGCCGTGTCGCCGATCCAGGCCGAACGGAGGCCACCGGTAGATTCGCCTTCTACGCCAGCCAGCTGAGGGGCCACCAAATTGCCGGAGAACTGGCCGTCGGAGAAGAATTGGCTATGAGGGGGTCTGACCGGTCTGAACCGGTCTGGCCAGAAAAGAAAGAAAAGAAAAAGGAAAAAGAAAAGAAAAAGAAAAGAAAAGAAAAGAAAGAAAGAAAAGAAAAAGAGAAAAAGAAAGAAAAAAAAGGGAAAAAGAGGAAGAACAGGAATTTCTGAGAATTTGAGAATTTCAGAAATTCGTGAATCTCGGGAATCGGTAAGAAATCCCGAAATTATTTAAGAGAATTATTAATTTATTTATTTAAGTAAATTATGGAAAAATTCTAAATTTTAGAATTTGAATTCCAGAAATCATTCTCGGCGAACGAGATGATGGAATCGGAAGAGGTCGATTACGGGCGCGACCTTTGAGAGGCAATCGCTGACCTGGGACAAGTAAGGGAGACATGTGCAGCCTGTAAGGATATTCGGCACACATGTTTTAATTATGCATTTAAATTTTATAAATGCTGTTTATACTGATTGGTTGGAAATTGTGATGATGTGCCGGTTGAATTGTAAACTGTATTTTTCGTGCAGGAGGCTAGCCAATCGGCAGCCGTTATACTGCTGAAAATTTACCGAAAATTACTGAAAATCATTTAAATGATTTAATTTCACGAGAAATGATTTCCACCCACAAAAATCGAGAAATCGATTATTTTTCACAAAACATGAATATACGAAAGTTAATTTTAAAATATTCATGTTTTCGAGTATTATGAAAATGAAATCATCGAAAATTCTCCTGATCTGTGAGATTTCACGTGAAACGAGATGGACTATGAAAAGACACAGTGAATATTTTATTAAGATTTCTTCAAATATTCACTTGATTTCATAATTAACCTTTATGAATTTAATCATGAAAATAATTATTTATAGAAATTCCATAAAGGTTAATTAAAGATGAAAAATGACATTTTGAGACTAGAAGGTCTCGACACGTGTTATAGAGGAAAACATGGTGACAGGATTGTTGATTTGGAAAAATAAATATTTTATTTTCCATAAATCATAAAAAATAATTGGTTTGAATTCTGATAACTTTGAAAACCATGTTTTCGATAGAAAGCATGGAAAAGCGTACATACATATTTTACGGTGAAAAAGAAACAGTTATGAGATTTTAAATTACAGTATGATTAATTTATTTATTGTTTTCACTGTATGGAAAATATATTTTATGCCTTTATGAAATATTTTGAAAAATGTTATTTATTTTATTTATTTCATAAAGGTGAGGATTTATACATGTGAGCCTTATGGATAATTGAGAAATATTTCGATTTACTGTGTTTAAAATCCATAAAGGCTATGGTACGATTTTTATACTGTTTTGAGACTTAGGCCCCGAGTTTCATGCATCATACTATTACTGTTACTGTCACATGGCTGATTGACCCGCCAGTCATCAGCGTCCCGGATGTCACCTGGCAAGTGTACACCGAGAACACCATATAGATCATGGCCATAGATCACATTACATACTGTTACTGTGTCCCTTCAGGGATGATTACTGGTCCATTATTGGACGAAGATAGCATGATTTAATTGTAGGGTGATGCCTAGTCTCACATACTGATTACTGTTTACTGAAAGGATTTACTGAATCCTGTTTACTATACTGTACTGAACTACTGTACTGCTTACTGTTTACTAAGCAAAACCGTACCAAGACACTGTGTTACTAAACTGTACTGTTTATTGAAATGGTAGCCACTGATTACTGTTTTATTGAAAAGAAAGCTACCATTTACTGTTTACTGAACTAAAAGCTATCGTATACTGTTTACTGAATTGGTAGCTATTATTTACTGTTTACTGACTGAACCGTATCTAAATATCGTTTTACTGAATATTACGGTTTTACTGAAATGTAAGATACGGTTACTGAATTAAAGAGAAATTAATGTTTATTCGAAAAGAATAACATGAAAATTATTTCTAAGAGAGAAATAATTACAGAAGTGGTTATCCAATGACTTGGATATTTACAAACCACTGTACTGTCACGTGTTTTTAACTGTAATGAAGAGAAAGGAAGTAAACTACGGTTTTACTACTGTACTGTCATGTGTTTTAACTGTATTGAAAGAAACAGAAGTAAACCACTATTTTATTACTGAACTGTCACGTGTTTTAAATTATACTGAAGTGAAAAGAAATAAGTGGCTTACTCTATGAAAACAAAAATTTTATCGTTTTGAGAATAAGGAATATAGTACTTCTACAGTTGCTTTTAGGTTCCGGGACAAGACAAGTATTTCAAAATACCTGCTTTACTCCATCTGGATCCCTAGCCGACTGTAGTATCTTTCCTACATGTGAGCCTAGAGCCTCTAGGAAGATTTAAAGAAAGTGAAAATTTATTTTCAGCATATAGGTATGTGAATATCAAGTGTTGCATATAACTCTCTTACTGAGCCATGGTTTGCTCACCCCTTAATTTTAACATTTCAAATTTTCGAGGACTGAGAGTCTGGTATATAAGGATTTCGACTGTGCATTTGGGGACGATGCGACAGCTTGATTTATTACATGAGGTACGATATTTATTTTCCGTATTTAGACTTATCTACAGTACTACTTTCTTGTGAATTAAGATAGGGGATGTATATCATATTAACAATGTTATACGAACTTGTTTAATAGTAAATGAAAAAGTGAAGTATCACAGACAGCCCAACAGGATAAGTTGTATAGAAATACGTGAAAATATGGTCACGGACCGTTACAGATTTAATTGTATCAGAGCAAAGTTGGCCTGATGTCTGTGGATACTTTTGGAAAGAAATGTGTTGAAAAATATTAAACATCTCCGGTAGTACTGTGTAGTCTGAATACATACAGAAAATAAATAATTGTTAATTGAGTAAAATGATTTGAAGGGAGTGAGAAATTGTAAAGTGAGAATGTTAAAGAGGAAAATAGGCTCAGAAATTACCAGAATATTGGTGATCTTATAATCTAAATGAAGGCCTATTCGGTAAGGAACCGAAAGGGTTCGGTGAGGGCCTCACCAGTACTTTCTGTCCGGATCGAACTGAGACCTGAAAATGATGAAATAAAGGAGGGGAATGAAATATCATCATTAAATAGACCTTAAGATCACCGATTGAAGGTAGTTTGAAGAGAGAGAAAATTTTGGCCAAAAATGACCAAAATACCCCTACCTCCAAAAATTTACTGGGAGTCATAATAGACCAACAGAAGTTGGAATTGATGGATTTGACAGAGAAATTGATGATGTAAAGATGAATTACAAGCAGAATAATCTAATTATGGATTCTAGTGGACTTCTCTGTTGAAATCGAACAAGGTCTTAAACTGCTGATATTAGTATGAGAAAGGATACTATCAGCACATAGATGATGAGATCCTTGGTTTAAATGTATATTGAGGAGAAAGAATAAATATCGAAATGACGAAAATGCCCCTATGTTGGGCGATGTTCTGAATAATGATAAAACCAAGTTGATCTTGAATCCATTGATGGTAATAGAGTTATTACTGACATAGGGGATGTAATATGAATATAGCGATCCCTATTACGGATTCCACTGACACTTAGATTACGGACGCGAATTGTGAGTGACCTAGTGAACGGGCTGGGCCTCACGACAAAACCTTGAGGGGGCCAGTGGGCTCGGCAAAGAAGACAGTACAATGTGTAAAGGCAGATGGCGGACGGGCCGGGGCCTTACATGATGCTATCCCATAAGTGTATAGTGGAATGTCGCAAGATGATTGGCCCGGTTATTGATTGTAAGGGCCTGAATTACGAGCGTATCAACTTGGATGTTTATTACGGGATCGTTAGATAATATGAAAAGTGAAATGACTACAGAAAATGACTGAGAAGGTGAATAGTACGATAATGAAATCCATAACAGTACGGTTAATTATGGTTCTATATACTTATACTATTTCGGAGGTGTTAAACGGATAATTAATTATAGAACTGGAGCATTTTGATATATGCTTTGCAAATTAAGGTACTGTATGGAGTACTGTAAATTGGTGAATATACATAAGAACAGTATAGTGATAAAAAGAAGAAGATAACAGCTAAACTGAGTTCTTCAGGACCTTTGAGACAAAACCGGGATGGGTGACCCAATGATGGGCGACCCGTAGTGGACAATATGATGTGAGGTGTGGGCGAACTATGTGGTCGCCGACTAATTTGTAAGGGTAAACCTGGGACGAAAGGACCGCCTAGGGGATGCTTGTCGACGGCCGATACGAACGGGCAGGGCTTTTACAATTATCTCAATGGTAACACGAGTGTAAGGAACTAGGTACGTAAGGGTGCCAGGGTTCGAACCTCGTGGATAACATGCTCAAGGGAATTAAACCTGGATTTATTAAATGAAATTGATTTTAAAGTAAATTACAATGATAATAAATCGGGTAGCTGTAACATGTGTTGATAACTGTTGTACTCGATACAGCTTACTAGAATGAGATTTGTAATGCTGTAATGTATGAGTAAACAATGAAATTAAGGTAGAGTATGTATCAAAGTGACTCGAATAGTAAATGTCTCTGCCTTGAGAATAAACAGTGAAAATGACAGGACATGAGGATGAAATGTCCAAGATGATAAGAGATGTGTAATTAAAGAAATTATCGGAGGTGATTCCCGATAAATTTTTCAAAGTTGTATAGATTGGAGAAATCAAGCTAACATTGACTCGGTTGATGATACAAAATTTAAATCCAAGCTTATATCGAAAAACATAAAAAGAATCTGAAAGCTTTACAACAACTCTGGAAAATGTGTGAATAATGCAATTCACTTGTAAAGAAGTGATTGATGGAAATACAGATAATGTCATTCGAGGTTAATGAAAAATCTGTATAAGTTAAATGAGAGAAACACAGATGATACTGAGACGTAGATGAAATAAAATGATGTATTAATTTTCTATTATTAATAAAGTTCTTATGAAGAACAAGTATTCATCTACATGAAAATGAACGCTTTATTGATCTAATCAGAGATATATGAGGAGTTCATAAGACTAGCCTCGATATAAAGCGTCGTTGGAGAAAAGTCGGAGACTGATGTTTATAAGATAATGATTAGAACTCGGTAAAATACTTACAAGTTCCTATGGAGTATATAAGCCTAATGAATTAGGCATCCATATAAAAATAAAGTGATGAGGTATCGAAATAGTTAAAGATACAAATGGAACATGAGCAGCATTGTGGTATGACCCTTCAAAGTCTCAAGGACTGTGATCTAGGCAAATAAGAGACTTGGCTAGATAGTATCTCTTTCTGAGTACGGCTATGATCCGAACGAAGAAGACAGTGAATCTGTCTATGATAGAGAGATAATAATTGAGATATGAAATTAATGAGTCTAGCTAGATACTACCGTCAGTCTATAGAAGAGTGATGGGACTAGCTACTCTACTAATGAGACATAATTAGAGAAATTAAAGTCGGTAAATGGATAAGTGGGAAGAAAATATGGTCTACAAGATGTTAGAAGATTTCAATAGTAGTGTACCATACCACTTGAGAAAACCGACTGAAATGATGAGAGTGAAAATATGAAAATGGAATAAGAAAGTAAGTTGCATGATGAGAAGGGAACACCAATATGAAATAGTTCCCGAAATTACGACTAAAAGTGACTTCATGTTGGTTATCACATGACTATGGTTAAATGAAAGATTGATGCTAAATTGACAGGTGAAAAAAAATAAATGATACTCAAAGGAGTAAATAGATGATTTAACTTTTTACAGCCAGTATATAAATGGAAAATGGTTATATATATATCCACACCTTGAGAAGGGTGGAATTGTATAGATAATGTGGTGATTAAATGGATAGTTGAGGATTCAATCATAGAATCTAAATTATGAAAAGAGTATATTCCCAGGTGTATCCTAAATTTAAGTGATGTTGAATATACCATAAGAATAAGAGATGTAATGACCATAATACATGAAGAGAACATGATTTTCTCATGGGTTATTTCTATAAGAAATGGTCCATAGTAAAGTCTGCAAGTGAGATGCAGCCTTGATGGAATAAATGAGAAAATGAATATTGTGGACAATAAAGAGTCCAAAAGAGATATAATGATGTGATTAAAGACTGACGGTCTAAAGGGAATCACTTTCCATTATCAGACTCCTAGATTTTCTAGTGCCATAGTCGGAATATGAGTATGAAACGGTGAGAAGGAATATGTACAGTTCCAGTGAGCATTACATGTGATGAGAATCTCTGACTTGCCATATACTTATGAAAAGGCCTTAAGATTCCAAAATTACTGACAGCATCACTCCGTACTGATGTAAATATCTTAGCGTAGTATAGAAACGCTTGAAGATATATTGAGGGAACGGATGCATGAGATGTGAAAGCTACTGGAACAATTACATAGGATTGATTTAAATCAAGTAACTGATAGTCATCAGACTATATTGACTTGGCACCAAATGAGAAAACGGACGATGAACGGTATAAACCACCTATTATGTGAAAAGGAGTCGAAATTGATAACTCCCAATTGGTAAGAAATCCTACGGGAGTATAGATGTATAATGAAAGGCGATATGTAGTGGTCTAAAAGCAATCTTGATGTTGAAAGTATACTGGCAGTATTACTTAAAAGATGATTTAGAGGTCAGAAACAATAAGTAGACGGAATGTACCACCTTTTGGACTTAAGTTAAATTCGGAGGATCGAATTTCTTAAGGTGGGGAGAATGTGATAACCGTAAATTTTTCATTTATTGGAAATTATTAATATTGGAAATTTAACTTTAAAGGTAAATAGAGAAGTTGAAATAAATAAATATAATTATGAGATCGAAATATTAGTGAAAATTTCGAGAATTGAGGAAGTGATGAAGAAGCAAATTCAAAGTGGAAATAAGAATATTTGGAAATTATGGAAAATAATGAAAAGAGGAAATTTAATTTGGATAAATGGAAATCCAAATTAAATAAGAAAATAAGGAAGAAAAATGAAATATATTTATATAATTATATATTATATAAATTATATTTTTATACAAATACATATGTATACAATTATAACATTTTATGTATATATATAAATATCTATATATATATATACATATATGAGAATCTAAAATATTATTTTACATTAAAGTTTGAATATATATATTGTAGATACAATATATATTGTATTATAACATATATATATATATATAAATATATATATGTAAAGGTTATTTAATTTTAAAGTATATAAATATACATATATATATACTAGATATATATTTTGTAATACATAATATATATCTTTATATATAATATATATAGAGTACAATACTATATATAAATTAATATTATATTTAAAATATATAGTATAAATATAAAATATATATTGTTATATTATGTTTATATATATATATTATATAAAAATAATATATAGTATATTATAGACAAAAATAGAAAGGAAACAAAAAAGGAAAGGAAAGATCGGAGAAACCCGATCTTCCCCGGTGAGGCCGACCTTGTAGGCGGTGAGAGAGAGAAGAGAGGAAACCGTCGCCGGCGGAGAAAGGAAGAGAAAGGAGCTGCAGGCGGTGGGAAAGGAGAAGGGTAGAAGGAAAAATCAGAAACAAACAGAGGGGAGGACCGGTGGAAGCCGAGAAGAAAAGGAAATAGGAATTGGCGGTGCTGGCTGAATTGGCCACCGCCACTATAGCCGAACCACCGGAAGAGGAAGAGGAAAGGGTAGGAGGCCACCGGTGAGGCGGAGAACGACGGAGGAGGAAGAACGAAGGAGGAGAAGAAATTGAGCCTAAACCGAGTAGATCTGCCGTCGTGCCACCGATCCAGGCTGAACGGAGGCCACCGGTAGATTCGCCTTCGATGCCGGCAAGCTAAGGGGCCACTGAACCGTCGAAGAATCGGCCGCAGGAGAAGAACCGGCTATGAGGGGGTTTGATCGGTCTGAATCGGTTGGCCAGAAAAGAAAGAAAAGAAAGGGAAAAAGAAAAGAAAAAAAAAGAAAAGAAAAGAAAGAAAGAAAAGAAAAAGAGAAAAAGAAAGAAAAAAAAGGGAAAAAGAGGAAGAAAAGGAATTTTCGAGAATTCGAGAAAATTCCAGAAACTCGTGAATCTCGGGAATCGGTAAGAAATCCTGAAATTATTTAAGAGAATTATTAATTATTATTTATTTAAGTAAATTATGGAAAAACTCTAAATTTTAGAATTTGAATTCTAGAAATCATTCTCGGCGAACGAGATGATGGAATCGGAAGAGGTGGATTACGGGCGCGACCTTTGAGAGGCAGTCACTGACCCGGAACATGTAAGAGAGACATGTGCAGCCTGTAAGGATATTCGGCACACATGTTTTAATTATGCATTTAAATTTTATAAATGCTGTTTATACTGATTGGTTGGAAATTGTGATGATGTGCCGGTTGAATTGTAAACTGTATTTTTCGTGCAGGAGGCTAGCCAATCGGCAGCCTTTATACTGCTGAAAATTTACCGAAAATTACTGAAAATCATTTAAATGATTTAATTTCACGAGAAATGATTTCCACCCACGAAAATCGAGAAATCGATTATTTTTCACAAAACATGAATATACGAAAGTTAATTTTAAAATATTCATGTTTTCGAGTATTGTGAAAATGAAATCATCGAAAATTCTCCCGATCTGTGAGATTCACGTGAAACGAGATGGACTATGAAAAGACACAAAGTGAATATTTTATTAAGATTTCTTCAAATATTCACTTGATTTCATAATTAACCTTTATGAATTTAATTGTGAAAATAATTATTTATAGAAATTCCATAAATTTTAATTAAAAATGAAAAATGATATTTTGAGACTAGAAGGTCTCCACACGTGTTATAGAGGAAAACATGGTGACAGGATTGTTGATTTGGAAAAATAAATATTTTATTTTCCATAAATCATAAAAAATAATTGGTTTGAATTCTGATAACTTTGAAAACCATTTTTCGATAGAAAGCACGGAAAAGCGTACGTACATGTTTTATGGTGAAAAAGAAACAATTATGAGATTTTAAATTACAATATGATTAATTTATTTACTGTTTTCAGCGTATGGAAAATATAATTTATGCCTTTATGAAATATTTTGAAAAATGTTATTTATTTTATTTATTTCATAATGGTGAGGATTTATACATGTGAGCCTTATGGATAATTGAGAAATATTTCGATTTACTGTGTTTAAAATCCATAAAGGCTATGGTAGGATTTTTATACTACTTTGAGACTTAGCCCCGAGTTTCATGCATCATACTATTACTGTTACTGTCACGTGGCTGATTGACCAGCCAGTCATCAGCGTCACGGATGTCACCTGGCAAGTGTACACCAAGGACACCATATAGATCATGGCCATAGATCACTTTACATATTGTTACTGTGTCCCTTTGGGGATGATTGCTGGTCCATTATTGGACGAAGATAGCATGATTTAATTGTAGGGTGATGCCTAGTCTCACATACTGATTACTGTTTATGTGAAAGGATTCACTGAATCCTATTTACTGTACTGTACTGAACTACTGTACTGCTTACTGTTTACTGAGCAAAATCGTACCAAGACAATGTGTTACTGAACTGTACTGTTTACTGAAATGGTAGCCACTGATTACTGTTTTATTGAAAAGAAAGCTACCATTTACTGAACTGAAAGCTATCGTATATGTTTATTGAATTGGTAGCTATTATTTACTGTTTACTAATTGAACCGTATCTAAATACTGTTTTACTGAATATTACGGTTTTACTGAACTGTAAGATACGGTTACTGAATTAAAGAGAAATTAATGTTTATTCGAAAAGAATAACATGAAACTTATTTCTAAGATAGAAATAATTGCAGAAGTGGTTATCCAATGACTTGGATATTTACAAACCACTGTACTGTCACGTGTTTTTAATTGTACTGAAGGGAAAGGAAGTAAATTACGGTTTTACTACTGTACTATCATGTGTTTTAACTGTATTGAAGGAAACAGAAGTAAACCACTGTTTTATTACTGAACTGTCACGTGTTTTAAATTATACTGAAGTGAAAAGAAATAAGTGATTTACTCTACGAAAACAAAAATTTTATTGTTTTGATAACAAGGAATATAGTACTCTCTACAGTTGCTTTTAGGTTCCGGGACAAGACAGGTATTTCAAAATACCTACCTTACTCCATCCGATCCCTAGCCGATTGTAGTATCCTTCCTACATGTGAGCCTAGAGCCTCTAGGAATATTTAAAGAAAGTGAAAAATTATTTTCAGCATATAGGTAGGTGAATATCAAGTGTTGTATATAACTCTCTTACTGAGCCGTGGTTTGCTCACCCCTTAATTTTAACATTTAAGATTTTCGAGGACTGAGAGTCTGGTATCTAAAGATTTCGGCTGTGCATTTGGGGACGATGCGACAGCTTGATTTATTACATGAGGTACGATCATTTATTTTTCGTATTTAGACTTATCTACAGTACTACTGTCTTGTGAATTAAGATAGGGGATGTATATCATATTAACAATGTTATACGAAATTGTTTAATAGTAAATGAAAAAGTGAAGTATCACAGACAGCCAACCGGATAAGTTGTATAGAAATATGTGAAAAATGTGGTCATGGACCGTTACATACAGATCCTAAGATCACCTGTTTGAATGTATCTTGAAAGAGAGAAATAAATTTGAAAATGATGACTGTGTCCTACACTGAAATAACTCTTTTGAATAACGGTAAACCAAATTGACCTCAAACTCATTGATTGTGATAAAGTAACCGTTGTGTAAAGAATGTCCTTATGATGCTGTGATAGAGTAATTCTTGTATAACAATCCCTACTATTGGCCCCACCTTTACTCAGTTGAGTGATGTGACCCGATGTGTACATTATGTGAGGTCGTGTGATAGTCGACCTTGTTATATATTCCTTAGGGCCTGATTTAGATGTGAACAAACAGGGTATCTGGTTAGGGATTGTTTGATGCTATGAGAAGTGATACATTTACTGGATGTGACTGAGAATGTGATCTGTGTATTTGATAACTCAATATTGGTACTGTTAATCTTGGTTCTACACATCCCTTCTGTTTTCTATATGTATTAATTAGATACCTGTAGAACTGGAAAACTCTGGGGTACACCCTACAGAATAATATATTGTTTAGAGTATCACAAATTTCTGAAAAGTGTGTATAGAAACTGTAAAGTGACTGTAAGAGAGAAGGAAAACGACAGCTAACCAAAGTTTGTCGAATATGTATGATTTCGAAGTAATTCCAGAAATGGATAATAGGTTAGCTGTGAATTGTGTTAGCTTAAATTGTTATACCCAGTGTATCACCTCCTTCATCCTGAATGCTATATTGCGAAGTTGTAAATAAATAAATGAATCAAAGTGGAATGTGTATTGAAATTGCTTGAGTGTTATGTGCATGTGTTTGAGGATATATGGTGTATGTGAAGGACGTAGAGATCAAACGTCCAAAGTTGTATGAGATTTGTGATTTGAAATTTACCGGATGTAATTCCAAATAAATTACCAGGGCTATCATTGATTCGGGAGAACGAGTTATCATTGACTTGATTCTCGTTATGGAGCCTACTTCTAAGCTCTTATCGGATGACATAAACGGAGTTGAAGAAGCTTAAGAAGCAGCTCCAGGAATTATTAGGTAAAGAATTTATCAATCATAATGTATTTTTGTGGGAGCATCAGTGTCTGGAAGAATAATGGTAGTTTACGAGTGTATATCAACTACCGATTAAATAATAGTGTTACTATCAAGCATAAATATGCACCAACCAAAGGATTGACGATCCATATGATTTGTTCAGGGGTGCACAAGTGCTCTCTAAGATCAATTACTAATCAGGGTATCTTCAACAAAAATCTGAGAGGCTGATGTCCTTAAGACAGCATTTAGGACTTGGTAAGACCATTACAAGCTCCTTGTAATGCCTTTCGGACGGATGAATGCCCTTACGGTGTTTATGAGCCAAATAAATGTGGTATTTAAATCATACTGGACAAATTGTGATAGTGTTCGATGATGATATGCCAATATTCTAAGGCACCAGAGGAATATGAGCAGTACCATGTATAGCCTTGTAGACTCTCAGAGACTGAAAGCTATATGTGAAGTTTAGTAAATATGAGTTCTGGCTAGACATGTTTCTTTCTGAGACATCTGGTCTTGAATGACGAAGCGACTATGGATTCGCCAAAAATTGAGGTTATTACTAAATAGGAGAGACCAAAGATAGTAATTGAGATACAGAATTTACTGAGTTTAATTGAATATCATAGCCGATCTATGGAAGAGTTTGCGGGATCAGCTGCTCCACTGATATGATTTATGTGCGAGGAAGTTAAATGGAGTGGATGGGTATGTGTGAGTGTAGTATTCAAAAGTTGTTAAAAGATTTTTATTGTGAAGTACTATACCACTCGAGGAAAGCAATTGAAGTGACAAGTGTGTTAAGTTGAAAAATTATTAAGAAGGTAGTTCATATGATGATTAGGGAATGTGAATTGTTGGAGTAGTTCCTGAATCTTAGATTGAATGTGATTTCCTTTGACGATCATGTGTTTACGGCTAGATTTAATATCGAGCCAAACTTAACAGATAAAATTAGTCATACTCAGAGGAGTAAATAAATAAATTTACTACCAATCATATAAATGGTATGCACTTGAATTATGAAATTGGCACAGATAGTTTGGAGATAGAATTTGTATTTCTGATAATTATTAGTTAAAGAATCTGATTTTGAAAGAGATCACATCTCCAGGTACATTTTGCATTCAAGCAGTACAAAATATACCATAAGAATGGAGAGTGTATTGATAACTCAATATGAAAAGAGATATCGTGAAGATTGATACCAAATGTCTCACCTACTGTAATTGAAGGTTAAACATTAAAGTCTGCAAGTTTATTACAACCTCTACCAAACTAATGTGAAATGGGAGCTGATCATGAGAGATTTTATTTTGGGTTATTAAAGAACGGGAAGAATCATGATGTTATAGAAGTGATTATAAACAGACTTATTAATCCTCTTGGTGCCTTAGCTAATATATATATTAGGGAAATAGTGAGACTGTATGTGGAGTTCTAGTGAGCTTCACTTGTGATAAGGATTCCCAATTTGCTTCATGCTTTAAGAAAGATATCAAGAGGCTTTGGAATCCCAATTGACTGTCAGCACCGCTTTCTATCCACAGACTGATGGGTAGTCTGAATGCACTATTCAAACGCTCAAGAATATGTCGAAAGCGAGTGCTCTGGATTTTAAAAAGCTCATGGGACTACTACTTATAATTATCAGACTAACATCAGCATGGCATTATATGAGGTGTTAAATGGTAGACAATGTAAACTTCCAATGGTATAAGAGAAGTGGGAAATCGAAAAATTACTAACTTTTGGCTTGGTAGAACAAGTTTCCTGTAATGTACAAATTATTTGGAATAAATGCTAAATTGCACAAAGTCGACTATTAAGTTATACCAATACTAAAAACTAGCTTTAAGAGCTCTTTATTAGAATAACACTCAAAGGATAAATTTATATGAGAATTAGAAAACCTAAAGTACATAAGCTTTTTCAGTGATTGGTCCGGGCGAAATTTGGAGGACCAATTTTCCTCAAGGTGAGGAGAATGTGAGAGCCATTTACACCATTACTGTACATGTGTCAGACATTTAATCACTGTGCAATTTCTGTGTATTTCATAGGTGTTGGGTGAAATAGTGTTGTGGGCCCCATTTGCTATATAGTGGCCGAATGGACTTGAGGCTGTCCAAAAAGTGCCTGGAGGATATAATAAACCTAAGGTGAAAATTTCGAGATTAAAATCCCTCATTTACATTATTTTGGAAGTGTGTAAACAAATTAGAAAATGACAATTAAAGACATATGTCGGTGGCATTTTTGTAAATTGTGTCCAAACTAAAAGGAATTTGGACCAAGTAAAAATAGCATGATATTCTACACGAAAATAAGTCCTAGGCTGTGTCAATAGATTTATTGAATTGGTGGTTATATCAGAAATTTATGCGATTGGCTCGATAGGGGTAATTTTGTAATTTCATGATTTTGGTGAACTGGGCATTGATGAAACCACAAAGATTCATCAAAATACATCCAGTAAGAATTGTTGGAGAGCAATTACATAGTTATAAAAATTACGGAAGCTTAAAGCTTAAGGGCACTTTTGTCGAAAAATTTCATAATGGAAGGCATTTTTGTAATTTCTCCCCTCTCTAGAATTTTCTATATTTTTCCCCTTAAACATGCCGACCACTATTCATCATCTCCTTCCTCTCATCCCACGCCACCATTAAAAGAAAATAAAGAAAGAAAAGAAAATCTTCCTAAACGACATCAAAACAACTTTTTCTCACCAAAATCATTTCACCAAAATTGTTCCTCTCTTCATGCTCTATCAACCTATACCAATAGCTTCATGAAAGAGTGACACATTCAAGAGAAAAGTGGGCTAGAAGCATTTGGCCAAGGTAACCATTTTTCGTGCATTTTAGTTCTTTGAATTTTAAAGGTAGATTTTGATGTTCAACCTTGCTAAGCATGAATCTAGTGATAGTTTTGGCTAAACCTCATTGAATCATGCTATGAATGCTTGAGGGTTTTGGTTAGATGAGGGACACAATAAAACCATGTGAAACTTGCATGAAAATGGTGCTAAATTGCTTAGTGAGCATGGAAAGATGAGTATGTGAGCTTAAGTTGTTGAAAAACCATAAAATGGCATAAGTGTATCTTTCGGCCATGGCTGTTTGGGCAAGCTTAGGTGCTGTATTTGATGAGTTTAATATGCTAAAATAATGTAGAAATTAAGTGGAGTCCAATGGTGTGATCAGATTTAAATTTCGACTTCAAAATGGAGAAGTTAAGTGTTATTATCGGTATAATTTCTACTGGGTTGATAGTATCAGTGTACAATGTGGCTGCATTTAGTGGAGGATAATGGCTTAAAAATTAAAGGAAAATTAATTAAAATTATTGGTAAAATTGTTTTGCAGTCGAGAGAAGTGAAGTACAAATTGTGCTATCAAGAAGTTCGATATCATGAGACAGGTAAGGGATGAGTGTGTGGGCTGTAAGGATATTGTGAATGCAAGATTTCGTTAGAAATAATTTTATGAGAATATTTTGAAAACCAATGACATTGAAATTTGGTGAAGTTGAAGTTTCTAGTTGGATTATAGACTGTGTTTTCCGCGCATGAAGGTTAGGATTTAACTAACCGATATTTTGCTGAAATTTCTAAAAATAATCTAAATATTCTCAAATAATATTTAAGCATGAAAAAAGTGGGATTCAATATTTAATTTGAAATTTATTAATGAAATTGCATTGTGTTATTATTTATTGAAAAATAATATTTAAATATTCGTGTTATCAAATTTTACTGATAAAAAAGTACCAGCATGTTCTTCTAGTTTAATTACAGTGAAATAGAACGTTCTCAGAAATGAAAACTGAAATGTGAATATTTTATGAAATTTCAATTATAAATTATTTATGTGAATTTATTCATGATTTTATTATGGAAATTAAATATGATTTTATTTATGGAAATTAAATGATTTTCTTTATGAAGTTTAAAATGTCATTAAGTTATTTTGAGACTGTTAGGCACCATATCATGCTCATGTGTTTATTGTTACGTAGACACCCTATTTTGTCCGGGGTCTTAATTTGTATAAATAATTAATTGGGTTGGGTGACATTTGTATTTTAATTTAACAATTCAGAATTAGGCTAGAATTAAATTAGAATTTAGAATTAACATTAATTAGGAAATTAAAATCAAAATAGGATTTAAGAAAAAGAAAAAAAGGGCAAAGAAAAAATAAAAAATTAATTTTAGGATAGGATATTTAGGATAATTATTTGGATTAATATTAAATTTGGTAGAGTTAGATTAGGATTAACATAAGAATAAATAAATAAAATGTAAAAAAAAAAAGAAAAAGGAGATAATTATTAGAATAGGTATAATTGTATTAGGACTCTAACAGATTTATGGCTATAAAAAGGGATCAAGGCTCATGATTTAAGGGGAGGAAAAAAATACACGCTCAAGTACTCAGCCTTCTCGCTTTCATCATCTTTGCCCCGCCCTTGTACCGTTTCTCTCCTCTGCATCAATCTCGCACTGAGATCCCAGTCCCGTGATTCCTGTATCTTCAATACAAAGCGGCAGTTGTTTTTTTACACTTCCCTATTTTCC
This sequence comes from Heritiera littoralis, assembly GCA_031772115.1. NCBI lineage: Eukaryota > Viridiplantae > Streptophyta > Magnoliopsida > Malvales > Malvaceae > Heritiera > Heritiera littoralis. The sequence goes on from JAPDPK010000042.1 coordinate 4,892,070, forward strand.
GACTGTTTTATTCGATATCCTCAACGCCACGTCTGCCCAATCATACCACCCAGATCACACCCTATCGGACTGCACCGCCAAGCCGTTCATTGCTGCTACTGAAATAAAGAAACCTAAACTGCTGCTCGCTCGGTTCTGCTCTGTCCTATATAAACCGAACCAAGCTTCACTGCCTACCTACTTTGGTTTTGCTTTCGTTCATGCCATTTGATTGAGCTTTTTGTTCAACCACCTTCACTGCAAGACGAGTCATCCTTGCTGCACCGTTGTTTCGTCTCGCACCATCCTTTGCTGCGTGGAGCAAGAACCAGCCACACTAGCTGCTGCATACATCATTGCACCAACAAGCTGCTGCCCATTTGCTTGGTATTGTCTACACTGCAGCTATAGTTGAAAATAGTGGAAGAAATCTTTAAAGATTAAAGACAATAAAGGAAGAGGTAGTCGTTACCTTCAATCAGGTTTGTTTTCTTTTATTCATTAATTAAGTAATTGATTAATATAATAATATAATAATGCAACTTGATAATTAATTATTATTTATATAACAACTTGGTACACAGATTTTATAATTCCTTGCATAATAATTTATTGATGAGCAAGATGAATATGATATGACAAACTCTTTTTAATTAAATTTGTATGATCAATGACATGGTAATTTGTATGTATGTATGTATATAACGTGATCCGTTTGCATGATGATAATATGATATTTTATTTTTGCATGTGTTAGGATATGGGATAAAATCTTGGAATTTTAATTTTAGAAAATATAAGTCTTAAGGAAAACAAAGGAAAATCTTTTAGGTTATAGAAAACCCATGTAAAATAAGTAAATTAAGATAAACAGAAAAATCAACTAAAATAAAGATAAGACAAAATAAAAATTAGAAGAAATAAATAAATCACAAAATATGGAGATAAGTTGAGATTATTCCAAGGATGGAATTCCAAGTGTCACGAATGGTTGCCATTTTGGAAATTCCTAGGTGAGGATATTTGCCTTAAATTTCGCCAGCATGATGGAATATTTAAGGTAAGTGTTCAATATTAATAATCGATATTTATTTCTAAAAACATAAATATATATTAATAATCAATCTCTATTTAAAATAAAATAAAAATAAATATTAATAATAAGAAATTAGGGAATAATGATTAAAAAAGTTAAAAGTATAATAATAAATTGAGAATAAGTGGAGGTTATCCCGATGATGGAATTATAAGGTGTCACGAATGGCTGACACTTTTAAATTCTTAGGTGAGATGTTTTCTTTAAATTTCGCCAGCATGATGGAAGATTTAAAGAAAATTTTCAAGAAGAATAATCGACATTTATTTTGAAAAGATAAATAATATTAAAATAAAGATAAAAAATAAAATAAAAAAACAAAGGATAATTAAAAAGGAAATAAAGAGAAGATAAAAATAAGAATAAAAGATGGAAAATAAAATTAAGATATTTCATAAACGATTTAACAAATCCGACGACGGAGCCTCTCCGAGAAAGACGAATGGGATTTCTTGGATACTCTTGAGGTGAGGATGAAATTTAAGGAATTCCGCCAGCATGATGGAGAGTTTCTTAGAAATTGTCTAATATTTAAATATTTGAATTTGACAAGATTAAAGACCATTTAGTTAAAAATTATTAAAGATATCACAAAATTAGTTGGTACCATTTTAAAATGGGCGTTGTGGGGGTGCTAATCCTTCCTCACACGTAACCGTACTCCCGAATCCTAGATTCTTTGAACGCAAACCCTGCCTTATCTTTAGACAAGAATAGGTGACCAATCACACCTTAGGTTTGAATGGTTGGTGGCGACTCCTAGAATTTTAAAGTCTAGCGATTAGGTTCACGGACCTAGACGTAATGACAGCTTGGCGACTCCACTGGGGACTTTTAGAGAGTCAGGCCAATAGGAAATTTTGTGATTATCTTGAATTTTTGATTAATTGTTTTTTTTAATCTTGTTTTGTTTTATATATTGCTTGTTATGTTATCTTTATTTGAGGGGCACTTAAATTGGAGTCTCGTTCCTTCACACACACACATCACTTGCATGAGCATGCATGAGCCTTCTACCCAGGCTTCGTCCTCTTTAGGAGGAAGTATAGTAACTATGCTCTCGTGAGGTGGTAACCTCCGCAATGGCTAGCGAAATACTTCCACTCAAATTGAACCTTTCCGTTTGTAGCCTGTGATGGGTGAGGATTGGGTGCCTTACTAGTCTTGTGTGGACAACAGTGAGGAACAATTTGGGAACCTTTAGACCTTGAATTATCCAAGCCTAGCATGTAATAAAACATAAGACCTAGCCTTAGGGTGGAACCATACTAGATTGAAATGTAGACTCAAACCCAAGATAGGACACATTGAGGAATAAGTTTTACTTCCTCCTTTTTACATTGTTTTTCAACAAAAAAAAATTTCAAAAAAATGTAGTTTTTCTTTCTTCCATTTTTCAAAAAAAAAAAAAACAAAAAAAAAGAGTTTGTCTGTATCATTGAGTCATGCATAGTTGTGTTTGATTTTGCATCACATAACATGTCATTCACGTAAGTTTGCATTTGTTTTGTCATAAGAATGAACATACCATTGATTGTTAGAAGAGATTGCTAGACCTAAATGCATTCCATATACATTCATTTTTGTGCATAAACATATCATCACATGAAATATAATTTCAACTTAATTGTGGCATTCAAGGTGTCAAGATTGAATCTACTAGACGGTCCGCTCTCCATAAATATCACACAAGGTATCAAGCACGCATGATGGAAGAGGATCAAAATAGTAAGATAGAGAAGTTGGAAAGGGAAAATACAGAGATAAAGGGGCAATTAAGTGAAATTACTCAGTTGCTAAAAGCCATGATTAAAGGAAAGGAGAAGATGGGTAATCAAGAGGAGTCTATCCAAGAGGCTCAACCAAGCATGCGAGACAACCCCATTTTTGTTCCTGAAGGAAGTACTGTCAAAGCTCCAACACCTCCACAGATACAAGTTCAAAATCCAGTGGAGGTGCCAAATTTAGATGATCCCACAGAGCTAGAAAAGTTGAAGCATAAGGAAGAATATAGTGGTACTAAAGCCCAACTGAGCTTGATAGAGGAAAGACTAAGTGCCATGGAAGGAGTTGACTATTTTGGACCCATTGATGCTGAAAGGTTGTGTTTGGTACCGGGTGTTGTCCTTCCACCAAAGTTCAAGGTGCCCGAATTTGAAAAATTCAATGGAACATCGTGCCCAAAGGATCATCTCACCATGTACTGTAGAAAGATGGCGGCGTATGCATGGGATGACAAGCTATTAATTCATGTTTTTCAAGATAGTTTGACTGGGTCAGCTGCTAAGTGGTACAACTAATTGGAAAGGAGCAAAGTTTCTTCTTGGTCTGAATTGGCGAGAGCTTTTATAGCTCAATACAAACATGTGTCCGATGTAGCTCCTGACCGCTTATCTCTCCAAGGTATGGAAAAGAAAAAAGATGAGAGCTTCAAAGAATATAGATGCCCAACGATGGAGAGACGTGGCATCACTAGTTCAACCTCCTTTGACTGAGAAGGAAATTACCATGTTCTTTTTGAATACTCTCAAGGCTCCTTACTATGAGCGTATGCTTAGCAGTGTGACCAAGAATTTTGCAGACATGGTGTTGATAGGCGAAGCTATTGAAAATGCCTTTAAGAGTGGTAAGATTGAAGCATCTATGAATGATAGCAAGAGGAATGGGTTTTCAAAGAAGAAGGAAGAAGATGCACAAGCTGTCTCCAATAACTCACGTCGCTCCTATACCTCTTATTCACCTTCAGTGAATTACACTTATTCTCAACCCCACCCACAAACTTATCATCAGAATGCTTACCAACCCATTTCCCATTCACAAGACCCCACTTTTTCACCTAATGACCAAAAGAATACTCGAGCTAGCCGAAATGTCACAATAGACCCTATACCAATGACATACACAGAGTTGTTCCCACAGTTGGTAAGGGGTCACCTTATTGCCCCTGTTTATGTAGAGCCCTTGAAGCCTCCCTACCCAAAGTGGTATGATCTTAACGCAAAGTGTGCTTATCATAATGACAATGTTGGTCACTCTATTGAGAATTGTATGGGCTTGAAGAGGAAAGTCCAAGCACTTGTCAACACTGGAATTTTGAGTTTTGAGGCAAAGAATAACCCAAATATGAAGGATAATCCTCTGCAGATCACACAAGGGGTAGCGGTTAATGCTATGGAAGAAAGTGGATGATATTGATTGATTCACTAACTTGAAGATTATGGTTGTTTCTTTGTTTCTAATTTCATTCATCTTAGGATATTTCAATTTCTTAGGTAATATAGGAGTGCCTAAGCCCAAAAGGCATTAAGAGTTTCTTTTATGTATTGGGCCAGTTTTCATTTGTTTTCATTTTCAATAAAGGATTAGTGTGATGCATATTTCTTAATTCCTCATTCCAATCTTGTTCTTTAATGCCAAACACCAATACCCATATTCTCTACATTGTTACCAAGCTTAAAAGTATCCAAATAATGAACATGATAATGATGATGGCAATGAGTATAAAATTCAGTTTTGAAAGAGTTGCTTTGGTTGGTTGAATGGGTTTCCAATTTGCCAAGATTGTTCAAGTAAGAAGAGAATAGAAGATATTTGTCTAAAATCTTCACCTATAGAATGTTACGAGTAAAGGTGAATCTCTACATGAAATTCTAATGAGTTTGTCTTTGTTCAATAGATGACCTTTAATGAGAGTACTTGTAATGAGATGAGAAATGGCCTTCTTTCACTACCTTTCAAGTGTGAGTAAAATTATCTATTGATTACCCCTTTTGAGCCTATTATATTCTTTTTAATATAACCCACCAAGAATCACCCTCTACACTAGGGGGCAAAGAGAATGGAAAATGAAGGATTAGTGGGGCAAAGTGAAAAAAACATTTTGTGGAAAAAAAAAGAACAAAAGAAAAGAGAATGAAGAAGGAAAAAGGGTTTGAATCAAGAAAGTGAAAACCCTAGTCACATTTGAATAAAAAAGGAGACATAAAGCAAATTAGAATGGGGCAAAAGTCAAAATGCCTAAATGATTCATGAAAAATGATTCTTGGTTTGATGAACCCTGAAACACTTATTTTGGGCCTAAATTATCCTTTCTTTCATGAACCCTCACCTGAGCCTACATTATGTGCCTTAAAACTCCATTTTGATCAAATATGAGTACTCCTATTGAAGAATCATGTGTTGAATAAAGGCATACTTACAGTATGAGATAATGATCCTTCGGATGGAATTAGGACAAGCAGATCAAGATAAGCAAAAAGATTTCGTCTAGATGGAAGAAGTGGGATTCTAAAGACTCTCTTGGATCCGTGTGAGCATTAAATTGGGTGAAGAAGTATCTGATGTCGGGGCATGAATCAGAATGGAGAATAGACAAGAGAAGCTCCATCAAGGACAATGAAGTTGAAAATGAAGAGAAATGAAAAAAAAAAGAAAAGAAAATGAAAAAAAAGAAAAAAAAAAGAAAAAAAAGAGATGAAAGGAGAATTCAGATCGAAAACCCAAAAAGGGCGGTTTGGATCAATGGAGTGCATCTAAGTTGAAAACCTGAAAAGGCGACTTAGATACCAAAAAGCTGGATGTCAATGATATTGGGGCAAAGAGGATGTTTTGATAAACTCAACATAATCAGATTAATGGACCTTTGAAGGGAGTTTTGTATTCATTGATCAAAATTGTTTGAATTGTTTTTATTTGGATACTATTACCTAATCCTAAAAATTCTCACTTTTCATTCAAGCCTACTTTCCTTCTAAGCCTGACAATTTCTTGTTAAATCTTTCCAAATTTTGAATAATACCACTCTCTTCATTTCACTTATCATTTCTTTGCTATATCCTTACCTTGAGGGATTGAGAAATTGTGTTGCATTGATCTTGAAATTAGAATGGTAATGAATGTTTGCTTGGCAAAATATGTGAAAGACTCCTATATTATTTAGGAAAATGAAAGAAAAGGAAACTTGTGGATGAATGGAAATTGGAAATCAAGAAAAACCAATGAATAAGAAAGAATGAATGATGAGGTCTCAGTAAAGATTTTAATGAGCAAATGAGTGACCGGATAGAGAGGAAAGTAAAAAGAAAAATCAAGGGAGAAGATAAGATAAAGAGGGCATGAAGACAAGAGTTTCATTGGGCAAGAAAAACGGAAGAAGGAAAATGAGGAAAGAAATAAGAAATAGAAGGACAAGAGGACAGATGAAAGAGAAGAATGCATGAGATGGATTGATAAAGAATAACCTTGTTGTTGCCACAATTGAGCTTGAAATGTTTTTCAAAAAAACATTGCATGGATAGAGTAAATTGCATCATAGAGATAAAACAGATTGCTTGAATGACATTGCATGGATAAAATAGACTGCATTACATGGATAGAATTGATTGCATCAATAACATTGGATGGATAGACTAGATTGGATGAATGATGTTGCTTGAATAAGATTGCTTACATGAATGACATTGCATGGATAGAACAAGTTGCAATTGCATGGATAAGATAAATTTCCCAAGATTTCAAATTTTAACAAGACAAGAAATTTTAGAGGGGTTTCCTAAAATTTCAAAAATTAGACAAAATAGAAGTCTTGGAGGAGTTTCCCAAGATTTCAAATTTTGGACAAGAAAAAGAAATTTTAGAGGGGTTTCCTAAAATTTCAAAATTTGACAAGTAAAAAAGTTTTGGAGGAGTTTCCCAAAATTTCAAAATTTGACAAGAAAAGGAATTTTAGAGGGGTTTCCTAAAATTTCAAAAAACTAGATAAGAGAAGTTTTGGAGGAGTTTCCCAAAATTTCAAAATTTGGACAAGAAAAGGAGTTTTAGAGAGGTTTCCTAAAATTCCAAATTTTGATAAGATAAGAATTTTAGAGGGGGTTTCCTAAAATTTCAAAATTAGAAAGGAAAAGAAGTTTTGGAGGGGTTTCCCAAAATTTCAAAATTGAATAAGAAAAGGAATTTTAGAGGGGTTTCCTAAGATTCCAAATTTTGACAAGAAAAATTTAGAGGAGTTTCCTAAAATTTTCAAAAAAAAAAACAGAGCTTTTTAAGACAAGATTTTAAAGTTTGACTGCCTGCCTGTTTAGAAGCTTTTTAGACAAGATTTTCAAGTTTGACTGCCTTTCTGTTTAGAGGGAGCTTTTGAAAAAATAAAAAATTTAAAAAAAAAAAGAGAAGTCAGACAAAATAGGTGTCTATGTCTTTGTGCAATTACTGTTTCACAGCAAATGCACAAAGAGGGGCAGCTGTAGACACCCTATTTTGTCCGGGGTCTTAATTTGTATAAATAATTAATTGGGTTGGGTGACATTTGTATTTTAATTTAACAATTCAGAATTAGGCTAGAATTAAATTAGAATTTAGAATTAACATTAATTAGGAAATTAAAATCAAAATAGGATTTAAGAAAAAGAAAAAAAGGGCAAAGAAAAAATAAAAAATTAATTTTAGGATAGGATAATTAGGATAATTATTTGGATTAATATTAAATTTGGTAGAGTTAGATTAGGATTAACATAAGAATAAATAAATAAAATGTAAAAAAAAAAAGAAAAAGGAGATAATTATTAGAATAGGTATAATTGTATTAGGACTCTAACAGATTTATGGCTATAAAAAGGGATCAAGGCTCATGATTTAAGGGGAGGAAAAAAATACACGCTCAAGTACTCAGCCTTCTCGCTTTCATCATCTTTGCCCCGCCCTTGTACCGTTTCTCTCCTCTGCATCAATCTCGCACTGAGATCCCAGTCCCGTGATTCCTGTATCTTCAATACAAAGCGACAGTCGTTTTTTTACACTTCCTTATTTTCCGACTGTTTTATTCGATATCCTCAACGCCACGTCTGCCCAATCATACCACCCAGATCACACCCTATCGGACTGCACCGCCAAGCCGTTCATTGCTGCTACTGAAATAAAGAAACCCAAACTGCTGCTCGCTCGGTTCTGCTCTGTCCTATATAAATCGAACCAAGCTTCACTGCCTACCTGCTTTGGTTTTGCTTTCGTTCATGCCATTTGATTGAGCTTTTTGTTCAACCACCTTCACTGCAAGACGAGTCATCCTTGCTGCACCGTTGTTTCGTCTCGCACCATCCTTTGCTGCGTGGAGCAAGAACCAGCCACACTAGCTGCTGCATACATCGTTGCACCAACAAGCTGTGCCCATTTGCTTGGTATTGTCTACACTGCAGCTATAGTTGAAAATAGTGGAAGAAATCTTTAAAGATTAAAGACAATAAAGGAAGAGGTAGTCGTTACCTTCAATCAGGTTTGTTTTCTTTTATTCATTAATTAAGTAATTGATTAATATAATAATATAATAATGCAACTTGATAATTAATTATTATTTATATAACAACTTGGTACATAGATTTTATAATTCCTTGCATAATAATTTATTGATGAGCAAGATGAATATGATATGACAAACTCTTTTTAATTAAATTTGTATGATCAATGACATGGTAATTTGTATGTATGTATGTATATAACGTGATCCGTTTGCATGATGATAATATGATATTTTATTTTTGCATGTGTTAGGATATGGGATAAAATCTTGGAATTTTAATTTTAGAAAATATAAGTCTTAAGGAAAACAAAGGAAAATCTTTTAGGTTATAGAAAACCCATGTAAAATAAGTAAATTAAGATAAACAGAAAAATCAACTAAAATAAAGATAAGACAAAATAAAAATTAGAAGAAATAAATAAATCACAAAATATGGAGATAAGTTGAGATTATTCCAAGGATGGAATTCCAAGTGTCACGAATGGTTGCCATTTTGGAAATTCCTAGGTGAGGATATTTGCCTTAAATTTCGCCAGCATGATGGAATATTTAAGGTAAGTGTTCAATATTAATAATCGATATTTATTTCTAAAAACATAAATATATATTAATAATCAATCTCTATTTAAAATAAAATAAAAATAATATTAATAATAAGAAATTAGGGAATAATGATTAAAAAAGTTAAAAGTATAATAATAAATTGAGAATAAGTGGAGGTTATCCCGATGATGGAATTATAAGGTGTCACGAATGGCTGACACTTTTAAATTCTTAGGTGAGATGTTTTCTTTAAATTTCGCCAGCATGATGGAAGATTTAAAGAAAATTTTCAAGAAGAATAATCGACATTTATTTTGAAAAGATAAATAATATTAAAATAAAGATAAAAAATAAAATAAAAAAAAAAGGATAATTAAAAAGGAAATAAAGAGAAGATAAAAATAAGAATAAAAGATGGAAAATAAAATTAAGATATTTCATAAACGATTTAACAAATCCGACGACGGAGCCTCTCCGAGAAAGACGAATGGGATTTCTTGGATACTCTTGAGGTGAGGATGAAATTTAAGGAATTCCGCCAGCATGATGGAGAGTTTATTAGAAATTGTCTAATATTTAAATATTTGAATTTGACAAGATTAAAGACCATTTAGTTAAAAATTATTAAAGATATCACAAAATTAGTTGGTACCATTTTAAAATGGGCGTTGTGAGGGTGCTAATCCTTCCTCACACGTAACCGTACTCCCGAATCCTAGATTCTTTGAACGCAAACCCTGCCTTATCTTTAGACAAGAATAGGTGACCAATCACACCTTAGGTTTGAATGGTTGGTGGCGACTCCTAGAATTTTAAAGTCTAGCGATTAGGTTCACGGACCTAGACGTTATGACAGTTACTGTACTGTTATTGTGGTTGATAAACCCGCCAAGTCATCCGAAGTCCCAGAGACGCTTGGCAAGTGTACTCAGAGGACATCCATAGCCTATGGTCATACGTCTCACGTGTTTACTGTTACTATTATAGCATGGTATACTTTGGGTATTGCTATGTCTCCACCTAGTGTTACTGTTATTGAAGTGAATCTATTTACTATTATTGAAGTGTTTACGGTTACTAAACTGTTCACTATTACTGAATGTGTTCATTGTTACTTAAACTGTTTACTATTATTGCAAACAGTTTTATTGATTCCAAAGTGTTTGCAGAATCATGTAGACTGTGGGGGCCACCTCTTGAGTCTTACGGGAATAAAGTGCCACGCAGTTGTTACATTTTTAATATCATTATAAAAATGTTTTACAATTGCTATTATTGAAGTGATAGCGTTTGCCGCTACTAAAATGTTTACTATACTGTTTTACTAAATTGTTACTATTACCTTACTATTTTACTGAACTGTTGCTGGTACTCAAGTTGTTTTATGTTACTGAATTGTTTACTATTACAAAAAAGATTACTATTATCGAATTGTTATTAAAAGTGCTACCGAACTTTGCAACTGAATGTGTTTATCAAAATAATGGTTAAAGTGAAACTGTTCACTGAACTGTTTAATCACTGTTTTATTGAAGTGTTTACTATGTTAATACTGTTTCCACTGATTTTCGTACTATCACTATACTGTTACTATTATTTATCGAACTATTTACCATACTGTCATTGTTACTGCTTACTGTCATGTGTTTTAAATAATATGGAATGGTTTTCTTACCATTTATTTATTTAGAATATATTAAATTGTTTTTATATTGACAATTTAACAATTACTCTCTATAGTCGCTTCTGGGTTTCTGAGATATGATAAGTATTTCAAAATACCTCCTATACTCCATCCAGTTGCCTGGCCGACTATAGTATCCATCCTTTTACTGCCCTTAGTGTACTATTAGGAAAATTAAACGCTTTTGTGCATATAGATTTCATAGTATCAAGACTTACATACGATTCTTTTACTAAGCATGTTTCGCTCACCCCTTATTTTTTCCACTCCACAGATTTCATTAAGTGGTTAATTGGTATACCGTTCTGTAGATTGGTTGCGCTTTGGTTATCCCGAAGTTGTTTATAGTGGATCATGGAGGTATTGTGCTTACATTTGTATGTTTAGACATTTATTATAAAGTAGTACTTGTTGTAAATTTAATCTCAGAGGATGTAAACTAATTTATACAGTTGTAAATATTGATTATTTATGTGAATAAAATATTGTGTAAAGTGTTTTACTGTTTAAGTGAATAGTGTTAAAGGTATTACAGATAGCCCAACCAACCATTATATACGTGTGATATGTGATAAATATGATAATTACTGTGTATAACAGACTATTACAGAGGTTGTAAGGTTTCCTTTTTAAGCTTGGAAAAAGGTGTAAGGTTTCTTCCTTGAGCTTGAAAAAAGTCGAGGCGTAAAGGTTACTTTTGAGCTTATGAAAAAGAGTGTAACAAATTCAAGCTAGTGAATTTGGGAAAAATCCTTGAGAGCGTCTTAAGATAGAGGATGTAAGTAAGGTTGTCGAACCTTTATAAATCATTGCGTACAATTCTCTAACCCTTTACTCTTTATTTATTTGCATTTTAATTGTATATATAGTGTTATTATTGAAATTGTACATTAGAATACCCTAGAGAACTTAGAGAACTTCAATATAGGATAGAGAATTTAGAAAAACCGAAAAACGAACATAAGGTTAGTTAAAAACTGATTTACCCCCAAACTCAGTTAGGTAATTGAGCCAACAATTGGTATTGGAGCTTGGCTCGAGATCAGAAAAGGACTAATACCCTTCGAGTAAAACGATCTTAAATGGTTTATTTGGACATAGGCATACCTTAGGTGAAGAGGGACACTTAATAGTTAGACCTCTACTTTTTAATGGAAAAAAACTACTCATATTGGAAGACTAAGATGACGTTGTTTGTGCAAGCAAATGACTATGGAATGTAAAAAATTATAGTTAAGGGTTGTGAGGATGACATTACCCTAATAAATTCCATTATTTAAAGGTTATGGAAATGAAAAGACAAAGGATGAATTACTAAGAAATGGAATAATTGTGTTGATAAAAGGAAAAGTGTCATGTGGGCTCCAGCGACTTCTATAGTTTTGGAATGGGGAGAAACTTTGGAGTCATAATATTTGGAGTGAAACATTGAGATAGGAGAAATCTATACCTCGAAATTCCTTTGTTTGAGTATGTTTTAAAAAACGTGCAACAAATTCGAAAATGACGATTAGAGCCAGCGAAATTTTCGTGAATAGTGTCAAATTGAGTTGACTTTTGATCAACTGACAGTCATGGATAAATCCTCATGTGAAGAAGTTCCATGTCATGTCAAATGATAGACTGAATCACGTGAGAAAATAGAAAATTAAACGATTTAACGATTAGGGGTATTTTGGTAAATTCACCTTCGTTATTAGCCGAACCCTAAGAAAAGCTTATTCTATGGTTCCAATGAGTTAAATAGATGTATTTTTATGAGTGAATGAAATATTTTGAAGTTAGACTGAACATTTAAATTGAAATTAGAAAGAAATTGGACATAGTTAGAATTTTTAAAATTGTTGAAAGGCATTTTTGTAATTTTGCCTTAAAGATATTTTTAAAAAGATATTTCTCTTCTTTTTCCTCCATTGTCGTCCATCATCATCTTCCTCAAGCTTTCTCACACTTAAAGTTTGGGATTAGAGAGAGAAAGTCCATAAAATCCTAGCCTAGACACTTTGGAACCAAAAACTGTCTTCACCAACCCTACACGGTTTTTAGTGCTCTATCTTTTGATACCAAAATCCAGTCCTAAAGTGATCAAAATCAAGGTGAAATAGCCCCCATCAGATATGGTCAAGAAGAAAGGTGAGGGAAATCTTGAAATTTTCATGATTTAATGGTTTTAAGCTATGTGTTTAAGGTGTTTAAACATGTATTTAAGCTTAGATGGAATTGAAACCATGAGAATTCTTCCTTAGGAGTTTTGGCCAACATCTTTCATGTATAAACATGATGATTCTCAATATGAAAATGATGTAGAATTAATGTAGAGTTTACGTAGAACATGTTTGTAGCTTTAAATTGTTAAAACAGGATGTGTAGGAGAGAGATCCCTATTCAGCCAAGCTGAAGGGGACACCGAAAGAGTGTTCAATTCAATGTGTTTTGGGTCTTAGAATATTGTATAAATTAATACAAGACTGCTGGCGCAGTCAGGACCGAAAACGGAGGTGATTTAACGATAGTTGTAATGTTGACATGGGTATGAAGTAAACTGGATTTAAGACCATAATAGACAATGTACTAGGTCTCGAAGAGTTAAATACTCTTTATAACTGAAGTGTGAAGAATTGACTGTATTTATGTGGTAAATTACAGCTCGAAAGCTAGAAGGTGACACTGGTGCTAGCGAACGAAACAACGAGAATTCGATAGGTAAGAGATATATGTAAGAGACGTAGGGATACTATGTTGCATGTGGGATGACGAAAATGGATTTTATGAGATTGGATATCATTATTTGGTTGAAATTGTGAAACTAGAATTGTGGATTATAAACTGTGCTTTTATGCACGAGGTTAAGATAGGTAATGTTATTATGCTATCAAAATTTTCTAAAAGGCGACTAAACCTCTAAAATCATATTTGGTATCATTTGGGAATCAGAAATGAAGTAGAAAATGTGGTTTGAGTTAAAGACTTCTAAAAGCCTTTAATCCATGCAAAATTTGTAACTTAGTTTTTGGTAGTTTCTGAAGAGATATTTATTAATTTTCACCCTTCTTAAGATGAACTCATGTTTTCATATCATAGTTATATGTACATAAAATATTTTGAATCTTGGATATTGAACTGAGAATATTTGGTGAATTTTTATACTTCAACTAAAGTGATTTCTGATTTGACCACTTTATGAACTGACTAAAGATACAAATATCTGAATTGATTTCCGTTATCGATTCCGAATTGGTTTATGAAATGAATCAACTATAGTTTTAAATGACTAACTGAAATACATGTTTTAGATTAACCTACTCTATATTATGAAAATTGTGATTTTCTGACTAAAGTTAATATTTTGAATGTCTAATCGAATTAATTGTTTTGAATATGGTGAACTAACCGAAAAGAATTCTATCGAGAGTTTTGTTTATCTAACGAAAGTTGATGCATTAAATATTTGAATTATTTGACTCTATTTTATTGGTTGTGTCTACTTTCCGATTGAAAATATATTTTGATTAATTATTATTAAAAGTGAAATGTATTCTAGCAAGTTTCTATAATGCTTTATTGAAATTTGTGAAATGTTTTGCATTTAATTTAATGATATGTACCGATTTCTGAACATGATTTTGAAATGAAATGTGATTCCTGAAAATTTATATTATAATTGTATTACTGCTTTATGTTTTGGGAAACGAAATTCCTAGGGTAGTAAATCCTCGCTAACATAGGTCCAAGCACTCTTAAGAATGATTTTATGGTTTTTTATGGGAATCAGGTAGATGTTTTGAGACTGTGGCCCTGTAATTACCTGCGGGTACATGCTTTTCCATTCCGTTCCAATGCTGTTGACCCTAGCCCAGTCTTCAGCTCCCACAGTTGTCACCTAGCTAGTGTACACTGTGACCCCTTTGATTATGGCCATATGTCTATTATAGCATGAGTCTATCGGGTAAAGCCTAGTCTCTACTATGTTATTTTACTAAGGTGGTAAATCCCTGGCTAATCCAAGCACTCCCAGACTTGATTGACTTCTGATTTTAATATGATAAATAAATTATATTTTTTGATCTAAGATAAGTAAACTATGTTTTTTGATTTATTTTTTGATCTATACTATTTTTTCATCTGTTTTCTGATTTGTGTTGTTTTCTAGTCCATAATACTTATTTGATCTGACAACTATATGTCTCGTTCTGAAATTATTTTACAAAGGGTTTTGTAAATTGGTTTAAGGAAGTTATTTGAAAGTTCATGAACTCCTTATAGTTGAAATCTGAGCTTATAATATTTTTAAACTTTTGTTATCTAATTCTAAATCCTGCGTCAAAAATGGTTTAATCTCTAAACTTTGAATTTTTGGGATGATTATGAATTACTTGAAGTTTTATGTTTTCTGAAACTCTGATATTGATTGTGATATCTGAATTCTGAACTCTAATTTAATATGGAATCTAATTATTGAACTTGGAGTAATGAATTTGATTTTGAATTAGAATAAGTGAATCTGTTATTAATTGATACTGATTTGAAACATATTTGAGACGCTTTAATAATGAAAGTTAATTAAACTTTGAAATATGCATGGTTTGATATTGATAGTACGAATGATTTTAAATTTTGAAAACAACATTTTTTGACTGGTTTAAGATTATATAAATGTCAGTTGAACATCTAGAATCTGTATGGTTTCTAATTGATTTAAAATATTTGCATTGCATGGTTTTGAAAAGAAGTTTCAAAAATTTCATTGCGTTGACTTTGATTTTAAAATGCATAAATTCTTTCTCTGATATGTTTCGTAATCTGCTTTACATCGAAGTGTTAGGAAAAAGTTTATTATACTATTTACTGATTGACTTCTGATTTGTTAAATTATCATTTAATTGTTTTACTGAAGGATTACGAAATTGTTTACTGACTATTTGAACTGTTCATCGAATCGATTCATTGACTGTTTACTAAGTATTTACTAAAATAACATATAAACTATTTTTGAATGGTTTTCTGGGTGATCAATTTCTAAATAACTTTCTAATCGTGTAATTTCTAATTAATCTTTTGGAAGGTTTTCTAATCAAATTCCTGAACTATGTTCTGAGTATGTGATTTCTGAACAACTTTATGAATATGTGACTTTTGAATAGCTTTTCTAAATGTGTGATTTTCAAACAGTTTTCTGAGAGTGATCTTTGATCAATTAAAAAAAAAAATTTCAGATGAGGTGTTTTTTGAACTGTTCCTAAAGAGTGTTTTAAGTGAGTTACTAAACGATTTCTAAACCGTTTACTAAATGAAATGAACAATTTTCTAAACCAATTACTGTGTGATTTCCTAAATAACATTCCGAATAGTTTACTATATGAGGGATATTTTGACGGAATTACTGAAAACTGTTTAACATGTGTTTATTTGACATGAAATCAAGTGTTTTCCAATAAATTCCCTATAATTAGATTTAGGAACCAGGACAAGTGAAGTGCTCTAAAGCATCCTTCTATACTCAGCCTGGTACTCCTAACTGATTATAGTATCCTTTCCAATATAGTCCCTAACATTATTTTTAATACTGATTGCATAATTTTGTAATATATTTTCAATATTTGCATATAGATATGTATAGTATCAGTTCTTATATATATATATATATATATATATATATTTCTTACTAGGCGTAAGCTCAACCTCATTCTACCTTATAGATTTATCGGCAATAATAGCCGATTGATAAGAAAAGGTTTTGATCGGATACTACAAGATTTTGATGTCGTATCTTGTAGGTATGGTATTCAGACATTTATTGTACAATATTTTAGTATGTAAGGGGATGCAAACAATAAATTGAAGAAGTTTGAATATCACTTATAGTTTTGTTATTAGGCATTTGTATAGTAAAACAAATGCGTTCTGTAGATAAGTGTAGTGGGACCGACTTAAATGATTGAATGTTGAATTTGTTAAATAATTTTAATGTAAAGTCAAAGTGAAGACATTGAGCACAGCCCAACCAATCGTGTGAAAATAGAAAAAAGTCAGTTTCGATTTTTAAGAATCGGAGAGTGACAAAGGTCTCTAAATCCCCATGAAGAAAGTGGACGGAAAGGATGTCCTTAAGAGTGAGGATAAGTGGGACATTAATGATATGAGAATGGTTCAATTAAATGCCAAGGCTATGCACACTCTCTTTTGTGCATTAGGTCCTTATGAATATAATAGAGTCACTGTTTGTGAGAATGCTAAAGAAATATGAGACAAACAAGCCATCACTCGTGAAGGAACTAATCAAGTTAGAGAAATGGGCATGCTTACACATGATTATAAGCTCTTTAGGATGAAAGAAGATGAGTCCATTAGTGATATGTCCGCTAGGTTTAATGATATCAATGTACTTAAGGCCTTGAGCAAGACCCTTTCCTACGTGGAAATGGTTAAGAAAATTTTGAATAGCTTGCCAAAATCTTACGAAGCAAAGGTAACTACAACAGAAGAGTCTAAGGATCTTAATTCCTTGTCTCTAAATGAGCTTATGGGCTCCCTACTTACCTATGAGAAGAAATTAAAAAGAAATGAGGAGCCAAGCAAGAGTGTAGGGGTAGCCTTTAAGTCTTCCACTCATAAAGAAATTAGAGATGATAGTGATGAGAGTGGAAATGATAAAGAAAAAGAGATGACAATGTTTGCCAAAAGATTTAGTGAGTTCATGAGGATAAAAGTTAGATAAGATGATAAAAGGCCTCAAAGGAGAGAAGTAATGAGAGGTCAATCAAGTAAGAGGGACATAGACCCCATAGTGTGTTATAAGTGTAGTGAACCGTGTCATACTAAGTTATAATACCCTTTGCTTAGGAAGGAAAATAATAGTAAGCATAAAAAGAAAGCATTTGTGGCTACATGGAGTGATACTGATAGCTTTGATGAGGAAAACATAGATGATGAGGTAGCCAACTCATGCTCTATGGCCTTTAGTGATGATGAGGTTATTTTTAGCTCTAGTGAAGGCAATGCTAATTTGAAAATAGAAAAGGAAGCCTTGACATATGCTAAGTTAGAGCTAGAAAAGAAATTAAAAGGAGCAACCTTAGAATATGATGAGTTGACCAAAAAGAAAGCAAACTTATATAACTCATTTTCGAAGTTTTATATAGGTAAACAAAAGCTAGATCACATGTTAGAGACCCAAAGAGCTTTCTTTGACAAAGATGGGTTAGGCTATAATGTAAACACAAAGAAACTTATCTTAAGAATTTCCTAATAAGCAAGAATACTATACATGATTTATCTCTTACATGCTCACTTTGTAATAAGATTGGCCACTCTTCACAAGCATGCATATATAGAAAGACCTCATTTAGAGAAAAAGTAGTTAGGAAGATATGGATCCCAAAGCATGCCATAAATAATGATGAATTGAGTTTGAAATGATTTCTAAGGGATCAAAAATTATTTGCACTAACTCTCATAGACCCAAGAGAGTTTGGATACCATAGCATACTTGAATTTGTTTGTTGTATTAGTGTTAGATCATGGAGTTACAAAGAAACATTGAAGTTTGAATGTTCTACACAGCCTCATGGAGTTTGCTTGTGCCAATGAGGAATAGAGAATGCTTAAGGATCCACACTTGGCAAGATAACTTCACTTCATCATTTCTAAGGATGGCTTAAGGTGGACTCAATGAATCATGGCAAAGCAATCTCAAGCAAAGGAGTTTTGTAAGCTTAATGTCTATCTTCTCAAAAATCTTTTATGCTTAAATTATTTGTGCTTTGATGGGATATCTTGTGGATAATCCTTGATATATTGTGATTGTGTTGAATAATTGAATGAAAAGCATGTTAAATTATTTTGGAATGATTTTGAATTTTATTAGATTGTTGTGACCTGAGCAAGTTTGATTTGTCTTGATAATATGGATACTTGCCTCATTCATGCCAAATATATCAAAATATGCAAAATACCTATTTGAGAAGCTGTTTGAATGAGCAAAATGCATCATATGGTATAGTGTTCACATGAAAGATGATTTGATGAATTATTTGCTTAAATTCTTTGCGACCATGTTAGTATACCTTATTGAGCACTCATATCGATTGAATTCGCCAAAATGATCATAATGCATAAAATGCCATTTCACGAGCATTAATGAGAAATGAGCATAATGAAAATTATGGCATAAAGCTCACAACTATTTTGATTTGATGTTATTTGTACTTAAAATCTATGTGAACATGTTTGTTATGTCTTAGTTGTGATTTCAAACTTATTTGTTTTAACTAAATACATATAATTCTCAAAATGACATCCCTTGGGACCAAAAATGCATTTTATGATGAAAATACTCCCAAATTTGCAAAAACAATGTCAAATGATTTTTTATCCATATTTTTCATGAATATAAATCCAAAATCATGTTATACATGTGTTCAAACATTTTACTTGAACTTAAAACACTTAAAAATAGATTTTTGGCACCTCAAAAGATGATTTTTAGCCAAATTCTGCAGAATTTGAACAAAAGATCCATCTCTCATTCTTTAAGATCAATCCCCTTGCCTAAAATGCATTAATTCTACAGTCTTAGTTTAAGGGATCGATCCCCCACTTGTAGGGAACAATCCCCCCTTAGGCAAATCCTTATTTCTGGCTTTTAAAGCCAAATTTGAGAAAGATTTTTCATTTTCTTGATAGTTTCCTTTTTCTCAACTTAAAACACGTTGATTTAACTTATTCTTGATGATGTTTTTAATATGTAAAATCATTTTCCATTGGTATCCTGTCTCAATCGCAACATTTAGTATCATTTTTCATTGAACTTACTAGTGCAAAATCACTTTTCTTATTGAAGATATTCATGAATTGCATGAATCTTGAAATAACCTTGAAATGTCTTTTCATTGTGTGCTTAAACATAATTTTGAGAATTATTTCATTGATTTGTGTATGCACTTGAAAATTTGATGAACTTGTGCTTGATAGACATATTCATTCCTTTGGTTCATCTTAGTCATAATGCTTATAGGATTATATCTCATAGCTTGACTTACATATTTCCCATTTTTCTTCATGATACATACATACATACATACATACATACATAAATACATATTATTGGTATATGAGTAATTAACATATTATTGGAATATGAGTAATTAAGTGTGAAGACCGCAAATTTAATTAACCGATCATGTAACAAATACGTAAGTGGTAAATAAATAAATTCAAATCATGGACATGTAAATTTTGAAAATAATAAAGTATGAACATTATAAGAATTTTACAAAATGAAGTTATAGGTCATGAAGGATTTAAACACACATGGAAAATATATGTTAAGAATGAATTGTAGGAATACATGTAACTAATATATAACATATATATTAATTAAATAAAGAAATGGATATATAAATATATATATACCAAACAAGTACATATAATATGTACACAAGTATAAGATATATATATATATATATATATATATATATATATAGCAAATAGAAATATAAAATATGTGTATATATAAGATATATATTAATATAACCTATATATATTTATTTAATAAAGAAATATATATATATAATATAATATGAAAAAGATATAATATATGCATATATTAGATATAAAGATGTAATAAATCTATATGTATTATAAATTCAATATTTATAATATATATGTAGATAAAACATAAATAAATAAAAAATAAAATATGATAACATTGAGTGGAGTTTGGTGGCAATTGTCTCACCAAACCCACTCATGTAGTGCCAAAGGTAGACTCCCTTTGGCATGTTTCTTGTGGTTAGACCTGCTCAAGGGCCGGGCTACCCGCCCAAGCCCGAAAGCCCGTTCTAAATTTGGTCGGGCTTGGACAAAAATATTTGATAAAAAAAGGGGCTTGGGCAAAATTTTTAGGCCCATTTAAAAATTGAGCCGGGCCTCGGGCTTGCCTTTCAAAGCCCGAGCTCCGAATTATTATTATTTATTATTTTATATATATCTTTTTTAATATTAATTAAATTTTTATATATATTTACTAAATATAATATAATTATATGTATATAAAATATTATTGAATAATAAATATGATTATAAATATTTAATATGAAAATTGATATATAAATTTTGACAAATTAAATTAAAATTTAAAGGGTATAAAATAATAAAAAACAAATAAAATTAAAATTAAAATATAAAAAAATTATTTTCTGGTCGGGCTCGGGCTTGTAGTATAAAAATGAAAACGGCCTTGGACAGAAAAATCAAGCCCGAATGTCGGGCCGGGCCGGGCTTGGGCATGTAAAAACCTTATTATTACCTGTCATGGGCCCAGCCTGAGCCCGGCCCATGAGCAGGTCTACCTGTGGTTAAGAAAAAAAATATTTCATCAAAAAAAAAAGAAAAAATATAAATATAAAAAAATTAAAATATATTTAAATTATAAGGGTTGGTGGGAAAATTCCCACTAACCCATACCCATTTCCTATGCTCTATCTCGTGACAAAGCACTATCACCATCACCTCACTTTATCACTCAAACTCTCACCCTCCACTCATCATCTCTCTCACCTCACAACACTCTCTGCCTCACTCTCATTTCTTCTCCATCTCACAGCACACTTTCCATCCATCCTTTACCGCAACTCTCCCATATCTCGTTGTCTCCACCGTCTACTCTTTCATTCACTGGCGTCAAACAATAAAAAGGAAAGAGTGAAACTGCAGCAGCTATGCAATAGAAAGAGATTAGTAGAGAAAGCAGCAACGGAGACGCACGAGAAAGAAATTAGGCGAGGTTGATGCTGCTCATGTGGGAAGAAGGAACCGAGACTATAACTGAAACAAAAAGGTGCGTGAAGGTCCGAACAGTGGCTAATTGTGTTGGATATGGCTGAAGTAAAATCGAATAGTAGTATTTTGTGCTTGAACTAAGCAAAACCACTCTTGACTAGAATAGGGGAGCGACAGGGGTTCCTTTTGGCTGCTGCAAGCGTGAAGTCCTGGCTGTAAAAATAGGGGCTCATTCTCGAGTTTGCATAGCAGCACAAGGGGCTAAGCAAAGGTTGGAATGAAGGTAGAATAGGGACTGTACTATGTGGTTCTTAGAGCTGCTATTGAGGTGTGAACAGAAGACTTTTTCAGTTGAAGTAGTGCAGACCGAGAGGAGAGGAAAAGGAAAGAAATAAAGAGGAAGGAAGAGTAGGCTAGTCCACACATACACCTTACATTTTTCGGTTTTGGCTGCAGTTATAGGAGTTAAGCCTAGTTAGAAAATATAAGAGAAAGAGGTTGTGCAAGAAGAGAGAAATCAAAAGAAAATTTGGAAGAAGTTGAATTGACCAAGAGAATGTAGAAATAATGGAGTTTAATTCTTAGCCTCCTTAGAAACGATAAAAGGTGAATTGATTTGGAAATGTTAAGGGGTATGGACAAGATGGAACTTGGCTAAGGAAGGTTTTGAAAGTGGCTTTGACTAAAGTGGGAGAGTAAATTTCGATTCAAAAGCTTGAAGGAGAGGAAATTATGGTGTCTTGGCTCAAAGAAAACCAGTAAGACAGGTCGTACTAGTTGTTTCACTTTTTAGAAATTTATTAGAATTTATATAACCGATACTAACCCGATTTCAATATGTAAACATGTAGCGCAGCGCTAAAGCAATAATCGCAGGTTTAGTTAAGTTTAGTGTACGCATGTTAAGTTTGGAGTCAGTAAGACATCTATGTAATTCCAAACTAGAATTATATTGTATGAGTTTAATAGAGATTGTGTGATGATAATGATGATTTGCAATTGTGGCTTAATTGATATATAAATATAGACTGATATATGTGTGATATGGTGATGAATTGATAAAAATGACTAAGTGGAAATTGTTTTGAAATATTGTGATATGATAGAAGATTGTAAATAGATACCCCTAACTTAGTGATAATATGAACAGTTAATGGGAGAGTTAGTGATTGTGGATTGTGTGAGTGTATAAAGTTATATATCTTTGATATGCGTGATTGATTGAAGTGTTAATGGAATGATGTGCAGTGTTCCGGAGTGGTGTGGAAGTGTAAGCTTTGGACTTGGAGACTTAAAGGAAGTATTTGCTTAGCGTGAGGTAAGTGGGTTAAGTAAAGTTTGTTAGAATCATCTGGTAGGTGATGACTAGGTTTAATTTAATAATTAATTTAGCTTTTAAATTAAGCGATGCAACACTATTGATTGGGCAATGAGGTAAATAAAGGTAAGATTGAAGATACAATTGAATTGTGATTTGGACATTGCTTAGGCTAGATTGAAACGTTGTTTTTCGACTTTGTGTGTTGTGGCCAGCCAAGTTGATTTGTTAGGTGAGATTATTGTATGTGCTACTTAATATGTGAACATCTCTTGTAGATATATTGCATAGAAATTTGTCTACCTATTGAATTGTGATAAGACTAGTGAATTATCATTGAGATTGAATGACTAAATTGTAATGAAATGCCTGAATTATGATTGAGATGAAAATTGTGGAATAGAACTAGACCTGCTCATGGGTCGGGCCGGCATATGACAGGTAATAATAAGGTTTTTACACGCCTAAGCCCGGCCCGGCCCGACCCGACATTCGGGCCTGATTTTTCTGTCCAAGCCCGTTTTCATTTTTATACTACAAGCCCGAGCCCGACCAGAAAATAATTTTTTTATATTTTAATTTTAATTTTATTTGTTTTTTTATTATTTTGTACCATTTAAAATTTAATTTAATTTGTCAAAATTTATATATCAATTTTCATATTAAATATTTATAATCATATTTATTATTCAATAATATTTTATATACATATAATTATATTATATTTAGTTAATATATATAAAAATTTAATTAATATTAAAAAAGATATATATAAAATAAAAAATAATAATAATTCGGGCAAGCCCGAGGCCCGGCCCGATTTTTAAACGGGCCTAAAAATTTTGCCCAAGCACGTTTTTTTATCAAATATTTTTGTCCAAGCCCGACCAAATTTAAAACAGGCTTTCGGGCTTGGGCGAGTAGCCCGGCCCTTGAGCAGGTCTAAATAGAACCTATGTTATTGCATTTTTTGCAAATTAGGCTAAGCTAAAAGATAAGCCATTATGCTACTAAAAGTTTTAGTGATTTGAATAGGAATAAGTGAAATTATAAACCTTACTCACTTTATATGAGAAAGTTAAGTGTACGTGTGCATGTCTTGCATTAATTACAATAGGTAGCTAGATAAAGTGTATAGTGCTATTCCGTGGATGCTTATGTGAATTCATGCGTAGCATGTTCAGTTCATGTTGCTTTTTGCACGAGTTTTATAATATTAAATACTATGTTTTGACTTAAAAATCGTGATGCTTAATCAATTTTGTAATAATTGGTATCCATGCGATTTGAAAACAAAAAAAAAACCTATTCTAATCTATGTTTTGAAAATCGAGCGCCTACCGGGCAAAATAGATAAGGTCATCAGGTTCTGAATCGTGGAAGACACCTTTAGAGACTCCAAAGAAATTAAGTGCTACATAAATACCTTTGGGACTGTAGGAGCCACCTTTAATGGTATCAAAGCAGGGTTGGTCGGATGTCTAGTGATGCTTAAAGCAAAAAGTGAAGAGTAAACATTCCCTGTAGTACTGTACAATCCGAATGTATAACAAAAATACTAATGATAAGTGAATTAAATGATCTTTGTGGTACAGATATGAGTAGAAGAAGGGTAACATGCTCAGTTAGAGGTAGAGGTCGAGGTAGGGTAGCATAGATTTCGGAGCCACAAACGTCGAAACCCGCCTCAAGACCTGCACGTCCTCTACAGCCAGAGAGCACTGATGCTCGCGTGAGCCGGGTAGAGAGGTTAGTAGCCGATTTCATGGCTATGTATCAGGCAGATAGAGTTGCGGATAGGGCGGAGAGGGAGAGACCAGCAACTCCCGCAGCTCCCGTAGTAGCACCAGCACCGCCACAGCCGGCACCAGTTGTACCTGAGCCTCAGCCTATTCCACCACCGGCACCTCAGCCACAGGTAGCTCCACCACAACCATTGATTCAGCCGCCTAGAGATGTGGAGTCGTATTGTGATGTCACTTTGGTACGATCATTCAGGAAGTTGGACCCACCTAAGTTTAAAGGTGCTAGGGATCCGTTGGCGGCGGAACAATGGGTTATTGCTATAGAGAAGCTATTAAGGATTATGAGGTGTACGGAGACCAAGAAGGCAGGGCTAGCAGTGTTCCAGTTGACAAATGATACGGAGCACTGGTGGAAGGCTACTCAGATAGTATTGTTCTCCCAGCATCAGGATATTACTTGGGAGATTTTTGTAGATGCCTTTAGACGAAGGTATATCCCTGACATTGCTCAGCAGAAACTACAGCAAGAGTTTATGGACTTAACTCAGGGAAGTATCGTAGTGGACGAGTATGAGGCTAAGTTTACCACCTTGAGCCGTTTTGATTCACAGACCAGTGTTAATGAGAGACATAAGATCGAGAGATTTAAAGCTGGTTTGAGACCCTCTATTAGATTGAAGCTAGCCCCATTTGACATTGTGACATATGATGAGGTAGTACGATGGGCGCAGCTATGTGAGAGGGATTTTGAGCAGTACCATATAGAGGCGGGTGGTAAAAGTAAGAGTAAAGGTAAAGATAAGGGTAAGAGATTTTTGGAGAATAGATATAGTAGGGAGCAGCCTAAGAGGACTAGATCTTCGGGCATACAGATTTTAGAGGGATGATTCAATAGATCAGCAGTTTCTGCCCTGCTAGTGGCTCCACTGCTACTCAGAGAAGTGTTGCGACTTTATGCAAACATTGTGGAAGGTCACATGGGTCACGCCCTTGTCCTTTGATGTCTAAGGCATGTTTTGGATGTGGACAAACGGGGCACATTATCAGGAATTGTCTGATGCTTAGGGAGTCAGTTGCTTCTACTATTCCTCCTGCATTACCTCCGATAGCGACACTGGCAACTCGAGTGAGCCAGAGAAGGCGACACCCTCACAGCCTAGGCGGGCGACAGCCGCAGAGAAGGGTAAGAAGGTCATAACTCAGGGTCGGGTGTATGCAATGGATCAAGAGACTGCCGATGCCTCTTTCGATGTGATTAAAGGTAAAGTTTATCTCTTTGATATTCCCGTAATTACCTTATTTGATCCGGGTTCTATCCATTCGTTCTTATCGCCTACATGTGCTAACAGGACCATAGTAGAGCTGGAGTTGTTAGGGTATACCTTGCAAGTGAATACCCCTTTTAAAGATTTCCAGAGGACGGATATTTTATATAGGAACTGTAAATTGACTATAGGAGAGAAAGTTATGACAGCTAACCTAATTTTGTTGAATATATATGATTTTGATAACATTTTGGGTATTGATTGGTTAGCTGCGAACCATGTTAGTTTGGATTGTAATACTAAGTTTATTACCTTCTCTCATCCCGAAAAGTACATTGTAAAGTTATTGTAAATTAATAAAAAGTATGTGAATATATGTTTGTGAAATGACATGTGTACTGAAATCGTGGTTGTGTATGAATGTTTATGAAAGATATATTGCTAGTGTGGAGGATGTAGAGCAGAAACATCCAGAGATTCAAGAGATTCTTGTGGTTAAGGATTTTCCGAATGTATTTCCAGAGGAATTACCAGGGTTACCATCGGATTGAGAGACGGAGTTTATGATCGAGTTGGTACCCAATACGGAGCCGATTTCTAGACCCCCATATCGGATGGCACTGACTGAGTTAAACGAGCTTAAGAAACAGCTCCAAGAATTATTAGATAAGGGATTTATACGTCCTAGTGTGTCACCATGGGGAGCTCCAGTATTATTTGTTCGGAAGAAGGATGGTAGTCTCCGGTTATGTATAGATTACTGGATGTTAAATCGGGCTACCATTAAGAATAAGTATCCACTACCTAGGATCGATACATATTTGATCAGCTCAGGGGTGTATAGGTATTTTCCAAGATAGATCTCCGATCAGGCTATCATCAGTTAAAAATTAAGGAGTCGGATGTGCATAAGACAACATTTCGAACTCGCTATGGTCACTATGAGTTCTTAGTAATGCCTTTTGGGTTGACAAATGCCCCTGCAGCTTTTATGAGTTTGATGAATAAGGTGTTCCATCCATTTTTGGATAAGTTTGTCATAGTATTTATAGATGACATTCTGATTTATTCTAAGACTCCAGAGGAGCATTAGCAGCATTTGTATATGGTATTACAGACCCTCAGAGAGCGGAGGTTGTATGCAAAATTCAGTGAATGTGATTTCTGGCTTGACCATATAATCTTTTTGGGACACATAGTGTCGAAGGATGGGGTGCTCGTTGATCTGTCCAAGATAGAGGCCCTTGTACAGTGGCAAAGGCCTAATACCGTTACTGAGATACGGAGTTTCTTGGGTCTTGCTAGATATTATCGCAGGTTCGTGGAGGGATTTTCTAGACTTGCTGCTCCACTAACATGACTCACACGTAAGGATGTGAAGTTTGAGTGGAATGACGCGTGTGAGCGCAGTTTTCTTGAACTTAAGAGGAGATTGACTATTGCCCCCGTATTAGTACTTCCCAGCGGATCAGGTGGATTTATGGTATATACTGATGTGTTCGCTCAAGGTTTAGGGTGTGTGCTTATGCAGCATGGTCGGGTTATAGCCTATGGTTCTCGACAGTTGAAGGATCATGAGAAGAATTACCCGACACATGACTTGGAGTTAGCCGCAGTAGTGTTTGCACTGAAGATTTGGCGGCATTACTTGTACGGGGAGAAATTTCAGATATATACAGACCATAAGAGTCTGAAGTATATATTCTCGCAGGGAGAGTTGAACTTGAGGCAGCGACGATGGATGGAACTATTAAAGGACTATGATTGTGAGATTTTGTATCACCCAGGTAAAGCTAATGTAGTAGCAGATGCACTGAGCCGTAAGTATGTTGGCATGGTATCTTACATGATGATCAGGGACCATGATTTGATAGAGCAGTTCTCTAACCTTAGCCTGACAGTTATTTCCTTTGACCAGTATGGATTTACGGCTAGTTTTCGTATAGAGCCGGATTTGATGGATCGGATTAGAGAAGCTCAGAGGAGTGATGATTATTGCGTCGGGGTAGCCGGTCAAATTCAGATGGGAGTTGTGTTAGATTTTGAGATTGGCACCGATGGAATACTGAGGTTTAGAGGCAGGACATGTGTTCCCAGAGATCAGCAGATTCGAGAGTTGATTTTATCAGAGGCCCATACCTCTAGATATACGTTACATCCGGTAGTACTAAGATGTACCAGAATCTTCAGAGAGTATATTGGTGGCCTAAGATGAAAAAAGACATCACTGTTTTCATTGCTAGATGTCTAACATGCCAGCAGATTAAGATTGAACATCAGAAGCCTGCAGATATGCTTCGACCGTTATCGATTCCTACGTGAAAATGGGAACATGTGACTATGGATTCTATTATGGGATTACCACAGACCCGGAAGGGGTATGATGCTATTTAGGTGATCGTAGATAGATTGACTAAGTCTGCTCATTTCTTGGCCATGAGATCTACTGATTCAGTTAGTGCCTTAGCCGATTTGTATGTCAGGGAGATAGTGAGGTTACATGGCGTTCTAGTGAGTATTACTTCTGATAGGATTCTCGCTTCACCTACCATTTCTGGGAGAGATTTCAGGAGGCTATGGGATCCCAGCTGAATTTTAGCACCACTTTTTATCCATAAACTGATGGACAGTCTGAGCGCATGATACAGACGCTCAAGGATATGTTGAGAGCGTGTGCATTGGATTTTAGAGGCTCATGGGACGATCACTTACCCCTGGCAGAGTTTGCTTACAATAATAGCTTTCACACAAGCATTGGCATGGCACCTTATGAGGCCCTATATGGCAGACGATGCAGATCCCCGATAGCATGGAAAGAAGTGGGAGACCGTAAATTGCTAGCTCTCGATTTGGTCGAGTAGGCTTCCCGTGATGTACAGATGATTTGTGAGAGGCTCAGAGTCGGCAAAAGAGTTATGCAGATACCAGACACCGACCACTAGAGTTTGTAGCGGGTGATTATGTATTCTTAAAGGTCTCACTGTCCAAAGGTATAATGAGATTCGGAAAGAGAGGGAAGTTGAGTGCCTGATACATTGGACCTTATGAGATCTTAGATCGCATGGGAGATGTGGCATATCGGTTAGCACTATCACCAGAGTTGTCAGGAGTGCATAACGTATTCCATGTCTCGATGTTGAGAAAATACCATCCAGATCCTTCTCACATAATTCGACATGAGCCATTAGAGATCAGAGAGGACATGAGTTACGTTGAGAAACCGGTACGGATCCTGGATAGGAAGGATAAGGTATTGCGATCTAAGACGATTCCTTTGGTTAAAGTGCTCTGGCAGTATCATAACGAGGAGGAGGCTACTTGGGAGTTGGAGAGCCTTATGCATGAAAAGTATCTAGAGCTCTTTCAATGACAGGTCCGGGTTAAATTTGGAGGACCAAATTTCTTAAGGAGGGGAGAAATGTGAGACCTGTATTTGTTACACTGTACACCATAATTGTAAATGATTGATAGTGGAAATAAATATTGAATGTGGATTTCCACTTTCCATTTTTTAATTGGATTTAAATTCTATATGGTGTATGTAAAGTAGAATGAATATCTAAAATTTTAAGAATGGAAATTAAATTGTCGGAATTATTGGCTTAATAGCAAAGCCAAGGAGGATGGATAACACACCAACAATGTTACTACACTTAGTATATTCGGTTGGAAAGAATTGCTAGGAAAAGCAATTCAAGTCATGGATAAAATGGTATGTAATATGCACTAATTAAACATAACATGATGCCTAGAAGCTCATTGGAGGAAGCTTTGAAAATGAAGCATGAAGGAAAGTCAAGAAAAGAGGCTAGGAGTGGACTTCACGCCACTTTGCTCCTCCTTGTACCAATCGGTTTAGACACCAAATGGCTTAACCGATTTACATGCAATGTGAAAGATAATTAATGGCAAAGAGATCAAAGTCAACATGGGAATTCTTGTATTGGTTGAAGAATGTGACAAGGAAGAAAATAGGTCAATAGACAGTAGAAAATTGCTGCTGCACGCCACTTCTGTTAGAGAGAATCGGCTGTGTTGGATGAATTGAGAAGAAAAGAATCTCGGCACATCATCCTTTGGCTGCAGCTTTTATCTACAAATTAATGAATGTAGAATATTGTTACCATGCTACCATTTTTCTTCAACAATTAATGAGCTAAAGGATAAAGAAAGTGATGAGCAAAGAGATTGGGAGCTATAAAACTTAAAAGCCGAATATAAAGTTGATGAAGCTAAACAAATTGTAATATGTTCTCTTTAAGATTGACATTGCCGATTACTCTTGCCTTATCTTAGTTCATTTCTTCCTCATTTACTTGACAAGAATTCCTCTCTTGCTACCTAAGCACATAGTCTTCCTTCACGTATTTTCCTTCACTCATAAAACCATCCAAGTAAATCAAGGAGAGGAGGACTGACGTGGGGAACAACAAAACAAATTGTGAGTTGTGTTGGCTCAATCAAACAAGGTAAATAGAATTTCCAGCCAATTTTCATGTCTTTAATTCTTGATTTATAATGATGATATGTTAATTAGGTGAGCTATGTGCATATTATTTGACATAAGAACATGTAGCAATTTACTATGGTGGAACTATAAGTTGTTAATGGTGTTAAGGAGTAAATAAAAGAAGCAAAAATTCTGCTGTTTGGAGTGGGTGTGACGTGAAGAATGGGAAGCAAAATTAACAAAAGGAAAATATAGAAATAGATGGGATGTGATCTTAATAAATTAAGGTGTGAACATAGTGTTGATGGTGTGAAAACATTAAATAAAACATGAACAAATATGAAGATTTAAGGCTGGACCCGAAACAAAGAAAGGAAAGGGTGAAATAAAATCGAATGGAAGGTGTGAAAGGGAGTAAAAGGCTGTTGGCCAAATGAAGAGTAGATGAGATAAAAAGTCAACAATAGTGGGCTGGAAAATGGCGTGAAGAAAGAAAGAAGAAAACCTAAGTTGAGTGAAAGGGAAGATTAAGGAAAAATAGTCAACAATTGTGGCTAAGTATAGTGGAACTTAGAGAGGAAGATGGGAAGGGTGTGAAATGTGAAGGGAAGCTGGAAATTAAATGAAAACAATATGAGATAAAAGACTAGAGCTAACTGAATGAGGCTTACGATAATAGTCAACAAGAAAGGAAGGTAACGTGAAAGAGAATGAAAAAAAAAAGATGGATGGGGGACATGAAAGAGGATAAAGAAAGAATGCATAAAAGAAATGAATTTAAGAGGGAAAGAAGGGGGTGAGAGTGGCATATAAAAAAGGGAAGAATAAAGACTAAAAAGGTTGGTAATTAGTCAAGGTAAGGAAAGTCAAATATGATGGCTAGAGAAAAGAAAAGAAATATAACTATAAACTTGACTAGAAAATAATTATACACAAAGTGAGTATTGTGCTACCGATTGTGGAAGAAATAAAGGAAATAAAATATCAAATTTTATTTCTTAAAAGATGGAAAATGTCAAGAAAGAAGGTAGCACATTTATATGGTGCATTGACAAAAAAATAAAACAATGAGCTTTATTTAAATAAAGGAAAGGAAGGGAAAAATGGCATGAAGAATAGCCATTTTAGCTATGAGACTTATTTATATTTATATTGTGATATAAATCATAGCTTAATATAAAGGATAATTATGCTAATGAGTTGGTAAAATTATTTTGCAGTCGAGAAGTACGATTTGGTAAATGCAATTGGGAAGCTCGGTTTCGCAAGACCAAGTAAGGGAGTAGTATGTGAAGTGAAATGCATGTCCTGTGGAGAAAAATGTTATATAAATATTAAGAAAATAATTTGGTTTGTGATATGCATTAGTTTGGTAAACTGTTTTTAATTTGGGAAAGCTAGATAGGCGATCCCTTGTTTTTTAAAGAGAAATATTTTGTGGGCGACCCCCCAGTTTAGCCCGATGTGAGAGTCACAGTAGGCGATATTAGTTCGCCACATGGGCAAATGAAAACATGCGAGCTCAATCCACTGCGATGGGCGAGCTGATAAGGGGTGAGCCAGTTTAACTTGTGTTTTTCTCACACAAAAAATGGTGAAATTACTGGCGATTTTTACTGTGTTTTGTAAACAGAAAATATAATACCTTTTTGGAAAATAATCATTTTAAAGAAATGATGAAATGTGTGAAATATTCCTTAAAGGTTCTTTATGAGATATAAATTGATTTTTGAGACTTTAGGCCTCAAGTTTCATGCGTTATTATTCACGTGACTGATTGACCTGCCAAGTCATCAGAGATCTCGAGGTCACTTGGCAAGTGTACCTGAGGACCACCTATAGGTTATGGCCATAGATCTAGCTGTGTCCCAATGGGGACTCGAATTGGAGTTTTGGCCTAAGGGCACACTTCGAGAAAGCCGTGAGGGGCGATGGCCTACGGGTGCACCCCAAAGCCGACGACTTGTGTTCCTGTGGGAACGATGATAGCATGATTTAATTGTAGGGTGATGCCTAGTCTCAACTTACTGATTTCTGTTTACTGAAAGGATTTACTGAATCTGTTTACTGTTTACTATTTAGTATGTTATATTGTAAACTGTTTAGCTAGTGATTTGAATATTAAAGACTGTTTACTATATCCACTGTTTTCTTACTAGGTATGTTGTTAGGGAAAATAAACGTTTTGTGGGATATAGTTTTTATTTTTATAAAGTAGCATACACCTTCCTTATTGAGCACGTTGTCGCTCACCCCTTATTTTTCACTCCACAGATTGTTGATTTTGGACTAAAAGAATTACCTTCCAGAGATTATCGACTGCTAGTGTGAAATCCCCAATTTCAGGAAATTCCTCCATAATTATAAAGTATGTTAGCTTAAATGAAAATAAGTAGATATGAGAATTGTGAAGTATGAAGGATGTATGGAACATGGAAGAAGTAATGAGATGAAAAATTAAATAGTCAAGGAAATTAAATTGATGTTATAAGAATAATGGAGGTATGAGCAAAGAATTAATAATCAGAAAATTAAGTGTAACTAAAGATAAGTGTTATATGGGAGAAAGAAGACCAATTAAATGAATATGAAGTTTAATGTATAAATGATGTATGCATGATGTATGGAAGAAATAAGAAAGTTGATAGTCAATAAGACAAATTGTGACGTCCCCGTCACTCCATCTTATCTCTTATCCTTTTCCTTCTTTATTTAGATTTAGTTCATCCAGTGTCACTCTTTCCTTATTCTTAAGCTAATTATTTAATAGCTCATAAAATTTTTATTCAATTTCCATAAGCATAAAAATGATATATATAAATATCATTCCATTTCCACAGGATCTCATACATCATCTTAACCTACATCCTCAATATCCTATATACACAAATTTCTACTTGTACTGTACCGTAGCTGAATTAAACTTTGCTATACATAAACATATGAGCATACCTTCTATACTAATTGGGAAGCGTATCGAGAAGGTACACTTCAATTCTTCAAAAACAAGCTCCTCTAGTCGGAGCGGGGTTCACTTCAGGTAATCTGTAGGAAAAATGGTCGTAAAAGGGTGAGTTTACGCTCAGTAAGAAAAGTATGTAAAAGAGCGTGCTATGCCTCTATATGCACTTTTCCTACTTGGCTCTATAATGTCATGTAAAGCATTATAAAACATGCATTATAAACATCTTTCATGCATTGTTTGCAACCATGCATATTTATTTCAAATGACATGGCAATCATACTTTGTATGCTTCCTTTAAAGCATAGCATACATATAAAACATGCATCATACTTCTTTCTTTAAAACATCATACTTCATAACATACTTTAAAAACATACATCATACAGTTCTTCATACATACATCTTGTACTTTGAAATAGATGGAGACTATGTACAATATTTAAGCGATTGCATCGTCATATAAACCGTTCATTCCCATTTATATGACTCTAATCATGCATTAGTACATTGGTATACCATGTAGAGGTCAGGGATTCTCTCCTGCCTTAATAATACCACAATGAGCACTAGTCAGGTATCACTTATGGTCTTGAGGACCGGACTAGGGTTCCTCGTTTAACATACATATTACTGAGGACTTGATCAGAGTCTCTCAGCCATCAGAAATGCATAATCATCACGTAGTCCATAGTCTCAAAACATTTATAATATACTTTTTCAGAAAACACTTTTGTGTTTAAATCAAATAAGCTTTGAAAGCTCTTTTCATACATGGCAGTCAACTGGTCTCATTGGGTAGTCGGCTGCTGCTTCATAATTTCTTTTATCGAAATTAATTTCATTTAAATTTCCGATATTTTCATTTTTTTGAAAATACATGGGGGCAGTCGACTGGTCCATATAGCAGTCGACTGGTTTTCAAACAGAATGCTTCTTAAGAAATAGCAGTCGACTGGTCCATATAGCAGTCGACTGTTTTTGAAACAGAATGCAATTTAGTAAATAGCAGTCGACTGTCCCATATAGCAGTCGACTGGTTTGAAACAGAATGCTTCTG
The DNA here is from genome assembly GCA_031772115.1 of Heritiera littoralis. Taxonomy (NCBI): domain Eukaryota; kingdom Viridiplantae; phylum Streptophyta; class Magnoliopsida; order Malvales; family Malvaceae; genus Heritiera; species Heritiera littoralis. The sequence continues at coordinate 4,926,242 of JAPDPK010000042.1, forward strand.
GGTAAATAGCAGTCGACTGGCTTACATAGCAGTCGACTGGTTTGCATCGGTTTTCGAAAAACGACGTTTTGGTTGTCTCTAGGCAGTCAACTTCCCTTTCAAGGCAGTCGGCTGCCCCTAGCCTAAATGGTACTAGGAAACAAGTCCGAAAATGCATCTTTTCCTGCACAAAATCAACTGGTGCTTCTCTCCAAAATATGTAAAAACATCATAAAACATGTGGACATAGCCGCCTTACGTCCGTTACATAAATTCCTTACCTCGATTTCTTCGGGAACGCGAAATCACTTGGCGCGTCAACCCTAGCTCTCACTCCTTCAAATCTGAAATCATCATACCACATCAAACCTTAAATTAAACTACATACACATACCATATCAACTCAGTACAACTCAAATCCATTAACGAAATTGACTAAATCATTTTCTTCTCTTTCCTTTACTAGAGACCAGAATTTCAGATGTTAAGATCTTCTCCAATACTTGGATTCAATCTATCAAACTTTGGATATCATCTAGTCTAACGACAAGGATTATTTTTCGTTCTACGAACTTAGTGAATTAGTGGAAGAGTGAGGGGTTTGTCAGGGAACTTAGAATGGAAACTTGGAAGCTTGGAGATGGCACGAGAGGGAGAGCCGGGAAGAGAAGTTGACGTTGGGTGATGGCTGGTGGGGGTGACTCATGCACTTGCATTAAATGCACCTCTATCCCTTTAATCATCTCAGCCAACTTTATCCCTTTGACTCAAGACCATTTGACCCATTAAATCCCTCTTTTCCTTCTTCCATTCATGCATAAGCCACATGTGTTTAATTAACCAATCAAAAATCTGATTTTGTTTCTTGTCTCATACACTTAATATTTTTCTGATATCAACCTAATAAATCATTTGACTTATTGACATCCAACTTTATTATTTCTTCCATATTACATACATCATGTATACATCATTCATACATTAAACTTCATATTTATTTAATCATCTTGATTGAAATACTTTACAAACATGGAGGAATTATATGGAAATTGGGGATCTCACACAAATGATTTACTAGGTTGATATCAAAAAAATATTAAGAGTATGAGACAAGAAATTTAAATCAGAAATATTATTGGAGATTAAATGGATGAGTTATATGGAAAAGGAAGTAAATTAAATTGTCAAAGTATGGCTGAGATGATTAAAGAGATAGGGAAGCATTAAATGCAAATTAGCTTAGTCATCACCTTCATCTCATCACCCCTAGCCAGCTTCTCTTCCAGCTCTCCCCCTCGTTCTATCCAATTTTCCTCTAAGTTCCATTCCAAGTTCCTTAACAAACCATCATCTCCTTCCATCAAATCGATAAATCTCCTTAACGAAAAACGCTTCTCATCACTAGCTTAAGCTATATTTGAAGTTTGGTAAATTGAATCCAAGTATTGGAGGAGATCTCAAAGTTTGAGATTTTGGTCTCTAGTGAAGGTAAGAGAAGAAGATGATTTAGTCAATTTAGTTCATGGTTTGGAGTTGTACTAAGTTCATATGATGTATGTATGATGATTGTTTAAAGGTTTAAATTGATTTGATGTTACAACTTTAAAGGAGTGAAAGCTAGGGTTAACGCATCAAGTGATCTTGCGTTCTCGAAGAAATCGAGGTAAGGAATTTATGTAACGGACGTAAGGCGGCTATGTCCGCATGTTTTACCATGTTTTTATGTGGTTTGGAGAGAAGCATCAGTTGGTTTTGTGCAGGAAAAGATGCATTTTCGGACTTGTCTCCTAGTACTGATTAGGCTAGGAGCAGCTGACTGCCATAAAGGGAAGTCGACTGCCTAGAGACAACCAAAACGCCGTTTTTCGAAAACCGACTCAAACCAGTCGACTGCTATGTATGCCAGTCGACTGCTATTTTCCAGAAAAGCATTCTATTTCAAACCAGTCGACTGCTATGTATGCCAGTCGACTGCTATTTTCCAGAAAAGCATTTGTTTCAAACTAGTCGACTGCTATTTGCTAAATTGCATTCTGTTTCAAAAACAGTCGACTGCTATATGGATACCAGTCGACTGCTATTTCTTAAGAAGCATTCTGTTTGAAAACTCGACTGCTATATGGACCAGTCGACTGCCCTCATGCGTTTTCAAAATGAAAAATATCGAAATTTTAAATGAAAATAATTTCGATAAATGAAAGTATGAAGAAGCAGCCGACTGCCCTGTTTTGAAAAGAGGTTTTCAAACTATTTTCAGAAAGTATGAAATGTCATGGCAAGAAGCTAGATGGCATATGTTTTGAGATTATGCACTTTCATGTTACTAGTAGGGGCTTGATCAAGTCCTGAAATGATATATGTTATGGGCTGAGGAACCATAAGTCAGGCCTCAGTCGCTACAGAAGGACACCTGACTAGTGTTAACTGTAGCCACCCACAGTTGGCCAATCTGTCTATATTTCATGTTCGGCTAAGGGAGGATTCCTGGCCCTACGGGGTACGCCACATGATGATGATGATGATGATGATGATGCAGTGCATAACTTGCATAAAAGTACAAATAGTTTTTATGTTATCAAAAACTATATGTATATGTGATTTCAAAGGATAAAGAAATCGAAAGTACTTGGTGTACTTGTATAAGAAGTTTTAAAAGAAGTATATGATGTATGTTTTAAAGTATGTATGAAGTATGAAGTATGATGTTTTAAAAAAAGAAGTTTATGCATGATGTTTTAAAGAAAGTATAAGAAGAAGAAGTATGTGATGCATGTTTTATACGTATGCTATTTTAAAGAAGCATACAAAGTATGTTTCCCATGTCAATTGAAATAAATATGCATGGTTGCAAACAATGCATGAAAGGTGTTTATGATGCATGCTTTATAATGTTTTACATGACATTATAGAGCCAAGTAGGAAAAATGCATATAGAGGCATAGCACGCTCTTTTACATATTTTTCTTACTGAGCGTAAACTCACCCTTTTACGAACATTTTTCATACAGACTATCTGAAGTAATCCCTCGCTCTCGATAGAAGAGCCTACGAGTGGATCTTGAAAGTTTACCTTCAAGAGACGCTTCCCAAGTAATATAGAAGGTATACTTATGCGATTATGCAAAGTAAATTGTAATTCAGCTATGGTACAGTACAACTAACATTAATGTATATAAGATGTTGGGGATTTAAGTTAAGATGATGTATTAGATCCTGTGGAAACGGATGATACATATATACATGTATCATTAGTTGTTTTATTGAAATTGAATCATTCATATTGAGCTGTTAGATATTAAGCTTAAGAAAAAAAAGTATGATTGACATTGACAAGCAAATCTAATCAAGTTAAGTGAAAAGGGAAAAAGGTGAAAAATGAAATGTATGGTGACTGAGACGTCACAGAGTGGTATCAGAGCAATTAGATTGAGGTTTGTCAGTGTCGATGAGTTAGAAGTAGAGTATATCCCCAATTGTATTGTATTGTACTTGTCTGAATACATATACGATGTATAACTGTTTAAGTTATACTAAATAGCTCAACTTTGTGATTTTATCGACAGAATGAGCTCAGTAGAAGTGGTATCGAGAAAGGAAGAGGAAAGGGTTATGTAGAACAGTCCCCAACACAGTTTCCTTTCCCATCTCCACCGCATAGCCCGAACACTAGGTTAGCAAAGATGGAGAAGCATGTGGAGAATATGACCACTATGTTTACGCAGTTTGTGGCGAACTTTCCAAGTGTGGTCACAAGTGTACCATTCGCTATTCCTATAGTACAGCCACCACCAGTACAGACAGAATTACCCCCACCATTCCCAGTTATTGAAAGGCGGGATCTCTCAGCTTATTGCAGTATGACCTTAATTAAGGAATATAAGAAGTTGGATCCGCCTAAGTTTAAGGGGGATAAGGACACGTTGCCGCAGTGAATTGGGTGAAGGCGGTCGCTAGATCTTTCGAGTATATGCTATGTTCCGAAAAGGAAAAGGTGGGTTTGGCTGCGTATCTGTTAGTGGATGATGCAGAGTATTGGTGGCAGTCCACTCGGGCCATTTTGGAAGCCCAACATGTTGAGGTTACGTGGGATAGATTTTTAGAGGCCTTTACTGAGCAGTACATCCCACGCACCGATCAGACTAGGTTGAAGATGGAATTTTTGAAATTGACTCAGGGAACAATGTCAGTTAATCAATATGAGTCAAGGTTTAGTTCTCTAAGCGGATTCGACCGAGAGACCATCAGGAGTGAAGGATATAAGATATACAGATTTATAGAAGGATTGAAGTCTCCTATCAAATCTAAGTTGTATACTATGGGTATCACTACTTATAATGAGACAGTCCGTAAGGCTCAGTTGTGTGAGCAGGACTATGAGCTTCATCAAACTGATTTTCGAGCCCAAAGTAAAGGTAAGAAACGATAAAGCGGAAGTCAGAAAGGAAAACCTTAAGAGATAGATGCTCATCTGGGAGATGTAGGCCATATGAAAGAGCTTCGATAGGTAAGCAAGTAAATTATGAGAAAATGATTATTAATTAAATTAAATGGTTATGTGGAATATATATTGAGTTGGGAGTATTATGATGATTATGGTACAGGGAATCCTAGAGCTACTGGGATCAAGATAAATGATGATAGATTCCGACATTCAACTAGTAGTACCGCTAGTTCACCTAAGAATACAAGACAAAGGTGTGAACATTGCGGAAAGTTCCACGGATCACAACCATGCCGGTTGGCAAGTGGCGCATGTTTCAGATGTGGTGAACAGGGACATATGATCAGGGATTGTCCCAAGAGGAACTTGAGGACACTCGAGGAATCAGAGAAGACCCCCAACCACAGCGCAAGGCCACTGCTGAAGAGAAGGGAAAGACACCTATTAATTATGATGTAAATGTTGAAGATGTCTAATGTAAAAGTATGTGGTATTATCTAACTAAATTGTAAATGAAGTTAATAGAGGGTATGTATGGTTATGTGAAAGATTTCTAGCTTACATTATGGAAGGAGTAAAGAAAAGTCCTGAACTTAATGAATGTAATAATTGACAAGAAACGATAGTTGGAATTTGGAAGTACTCTTTGATATAAAGTTTTATGATATATAGTGATATGTGAAAGGAGTATAAATGAGAATGATGATTGACTTTTATTAGTCGATTTTACTTAAATGTTTTATGCTATAAAAGCATTACTAAAAGAATATGAATTAATATGAAAGATGAGTTATCTCAACGACGGTAATTATTCCCTATAGTCGCATCTAGGGACCGGAACACGACAGGTACTCTAAAGTACTTTCCATACTCTACTCGGTTACCTAGCCGACTATAGTATCCTTCCTATTGGATCCCTAGAACACCATAAGGGAATGAAGATGTTCATTCATTAGGCATGTTTGATGCTATGAGAAGAGGACATTTTTGGATACGAATTAAAAGAACTATGCTAATAGTTTAAAATGTGATCAGTATATGGGTATTTAGAGAGCAAAAGTAAGAAATTATATAGCCATTGTGAATAAATTACGGCTATGATTCTGATTAAGATAGAAGAGATGACTCGAGTTTTCAAAGGATTGTGCAGGTGCAATTATATCACCTAGGGAAAGCCATTGTGATGGCAAATGCTCTGAGCCGAAAGCATGAAAGAATAATGGTTCATATGATGACAAGGAAGTAAGAAGTTGCTTGAGAAATTTCAAGCCTTAATCTAAGTATTATGCTTTTAAGGTAAATTGGGAATGATGATTAGTATAATGATTAAGCCAGAATTGATGAATGGATCTGCTAAGTCAGCTCACTTCCTACCTAAGAAGTCTATGGACGCACTTAGCGCTTTGGCAGAAATGTAGGTGAAAGAATGTCGTTAAACTAAGTGGAGTTCCAATGAGCAATTTCATGTGATAGAGATTTCAGGTTCAATTCTCACTTTAAGGAGATTAGCAAGGAACCATGGGATCTCAGTTGAAAATTTTGCACAGCTTTTCATCCGCAGACTGATGAGCAGTCCGAGCGCATGATTTAGACGCTCGAGGACATGTAAAGAGCTGGTGCTATGTATTTTAAAGGCTCATGGGATGACCATCTGCCATTGACTGAGTTTACTTATGATAATAGCTATTATACAAGTATCGGGATGACATTGTATGAAATGTTATAAGAATAGAAAGTGTCAATCTCCGAATTGGTGGGAAGAAGTAGGCGAGCGAAAATTATTAGCTCCTGATTTAGTCGAGCAAGCATCTGAAGAAGTTAAGTAAGTGGTCAAAGACTTAAGATAGCTCGGAATAGAAAAAAAGAGAGGTTATACAAATGCTTGACAAAGACTAATCGATGTTTTGGTTGGAGACACGGTAAATTGAAAGTTCTCCATCCAAAGGAATTATGAGATTTGGCCGACGAGGTAAGTTAAGTCCTCGTTACATCGGTCCATTTGAGGTTTTAGACCGAGTTAAAGATGTTGCCTATAGATTGGCATTGCCTCCGAAATTATCGGGAGTGAATAATATATTTCATGCATATATGCTTCAGAAGTATAATCCGGAAGTATTGAGGTCTAAGACGATCCCATTAGTTAAAGATCATTGACAATATCACATTATGAAAGAAGCTACATGAAGCTAAATAGCCTAATGAAGGAAGAGTATCCGAAACTGTCTAAGACGTGACCTGATTTGAATTTGGAGGACCAAATTCTCTAAGGTGGGAGAATGTGAAATCCCCAATTTCAGGAAATTCCTCCATAATTATAAAGTATGTTAGCTTAAATGAAAATAAGTAGATATGAGAATTATGAAGTATGAAGGATGTATGGAACATGGAAGAAGTAATGAGATGAAAAATTAAATAGTCAAGGAAATTAAATTGATGTTATAAGAATAATGGAGGTATGAGCAAAGAATTAATATCAGAAAATTAAGTGTAACTAAAGACAAGTGTTATATGGGAGAAAGAAGACCAATTAAATGAATATGAAGTTTAATGTATGAATGATGTATGCATGATGTATGGAAGAAATAAGAAAGTTGATAGTCAATAAGACAAATGATTTATTAGGTTGATATCAGAAAAATATTAAGAGTATGAGACAAGAAATTTAAATCAGAAATATTATTGGAGATTAAATGGATGAGTTATATGGAAAAGGAAGTAAATTAAATGGTCAAAGTATGGCTGAGATGATTAAAGAGATAGGGAGCATTAAATGCAAATTAGCTTAGTCATCACCTTCATCTCATCACCCCTACGCCAGCTTCTCTTCCAGCTCTCCCTCTCGTTCCATCCAATTTTCCTCTAAGTTCCATTCCAAGCTCCTTGACAAACCATCATCTCCTTCCATCAAATCGATAAATCTCCCTAACGAAAAACGCTTCTCATCACTAGCTTAAGCTATATTTGAAGTTTGGTGAATTGAATCCAAGTATTGGAGGAGATCTCAAAGTTTGAGATTTTGGTCTCTAGTGAAGGTAAGAGAAGAAGATGATTTAGTCAATTTAGTTCATGGTTTGGAGTTGTACTAAGTTCATATGATGTATGTATGATGATTGTTTAAAGGTTTAAATTGATTTGATGTTACAGCTTTAAAGGAGTGAAAGCTAGGGTTAACGCATCAAGTGATCTTGCGTTCTCGAAGAAATCAAGGTAAGGAATTTATGTAACGGACGTAAGGCGGCTATGTCCGCATGTTTTACCATGTTTTTAAGTGGTTTGGAGAGAAGCATCAGTTGGTTTTGTGCAGGAAAAGATGCATTTTCGGACTTGTCTCCTAGTACCGATTAGGTTAGGAGCAACCGACTGCCATAAAGGGAAATCGACTACCTAGAGACAACCAAAACGTCGTTTTTTGAAAACCGACTCAAACCAGTCGACTGCTATTTTCCAGAAAAGCATTCTGTTTCAAACCAGTCGACTGCTATGTATGCCAGTCGACTGCTATTTTCTAGAAAAGCATTCTGTTTCAAACCAGTCGACTGCTATATGGGACAGTCGACTGCTATTTGATAAATTACATTCTGTTTCAAAAACAGTCGACTGCTATTTCTTAAGAAGCATTCTGTTTGAAAACCAGTCGACTGCTATATGGACCAGTCGACTGCCCTCATGTGTTTTCAAAATGAAAAATATCGGAATTTTAAATGAAAATAATTTTGATAAATGAAAGTATGAAGAAGTAGCCGACTGCCCTATTAAGCCAGTCGACTGCCCTGTTTTGAAAAGAGGTTTTCAAACCTATTTTCAGAAAGTATGAAATGTCATGGCAAGAAGCTAGATGGCATATGTTTTGAGATTATGCACTTTCATGTTACTAGTAGGGGCTCTGATCAAGTCCTGAAATGATATATGTTATGGGCTGAGGAACCATAAGTCAGGCCTCAGTCGCTACAGAAGGACACCTGACTAGTGTTAACTGTAGCCACCCACAGTTGGCCAATCTGTCTATATTTCATGTTCGGCTAAGGGAGGATTCCTGGCCCTACGGGGTACGCCACATGATGATGATGATGATGATGATGATGCAGTGCATAACCTGCATAAAAGTACAAATAGTTTTTATGTTATCAAAAACTATATGTATATGTGATTTCAAAGGATAAAGAAATCGAAAGTACTTGGTGTACTTGTATAAGAAGTTTTAAAAGAAGTATATGATGTATGTTTTAAAGTATGTATGAAGTATGAAGTATGATGTTTTAAAAAAAGAAGTTTATGCATGATGTTTTAAAGAAAGTATAAGAAGAAGAAGTATGTGATGCATGTTTTATACGTATGCTATTTTAAAGAAGCGTACAAAGTATGTTTGCCATGTCAATTGAAATAAATATGCATGGTTGCAAACAATGCATGAAAGGTGTTTATGATGCATGCTTTATAATGTTTTACATGACATTATAGAGCCAAGTTGGAAAAATGCATATAGAGGCATAGCATGCTCTTTTACATATTTTTCTTACTGAGCGTAAACTCACCCTTTTACGAACATTTTTCATACAGACTATCTGAAGTAATCCCTCACTCTCGATAGAAGAGCCTACGAGTGGATCTTGAAAGTTTACCTTCAAGAGACGCTTCCCAAGTAATATAGAAGGTATACTTATGCGATTATGCAAAGTAAATTGTAATTCAGCTATGGTACAGTACAACTAACATTAATGTATATAAGATGTTGGGGATTTAAGTTAAGATGATGTATTAGATCCTGTGGAAACGGATGATACATATATACATGTATCATTAGTCTGTTTTATTGAAATTGAATCATTCATATTGAGCTGTTAGATATTAAGCTTAAGAAAGAAAAGTATGATTGACATTGACAAGCAAATCTAATCAAGTTAAGTGAAAAGGGAAAAAGGTGAAAAATGAAATGTATGGTGACTGGGACGTCACAGCTAGAGTCAGCAGATATTCGACATTGAAGGTATATTATTTTCTTTTATATATTCAACGAATTTGTACAGTACTACTTTAAATAGAAGGGAATGTATATATCTAAAGGAAATAATGTAACAACTCATATTTCCACATTGGTACGATGAATAAGAGTACTAATTATTACTAAAGTGATTAACGGATTGTTAAGCATCATAGACAGCCCAACCGGTAAAATGTATGAATAAGAGTAAATTTGTAATTTACTGTAGATTCGAGATGTTACACCACCTCTAAAGTCCTAAAAGAACTATGTGTTACACAGGTACCTCTGAATCTCGACAACATGTCCCATTTTGTTAAGTTTGATAAGTGCTCTGTTTTGTGAACTATAAGCTTTCGATTTGTACTCGATTTTCAGCTTGGCTTCTAAGTGCAGGTAGACCCATTGATCTTTGGTCACTTTGAGCCTATCGAGCTTACTTTAGGTTCTATTACCCGTCTGTTGAGCTTTGTGCCGTAGATTATCAGTGTAGTGTGCCTATCGAGCCTAATGCTCTAGGCAAATCATACTTATTTGGAAAACTAGCAGATAGGTTCTAGTTCTTGACTGATCAGCAAACTGGAGTATTCTATGCCATATATACCATACCATGGGAGCCACCTATAGAGACCCCAAAGGACCTATGTGCTACACAGATACCTCCGAGACTGTGGGAGCCACCTCTAGAGACCTCAAAGGAACTACGTGCTACATAGGTACCTCCGAGATTGTGGGAGCCACCTCCAGAGTTTTGAGAGAACTATGTGCTACACGGTTATATCTCTATGATGTTTTTGTATCACTGACTAGGGTGGATATTAAATGTATATTAATAAATCAGGGTAACTGCCTAATCAAATTTGAAATTGTTTTAATAAATTGAGGCTTACGCCTAAAAGTGACAAGTGATCGATTTGAAACGAGGATTACGGCTAAAGTGATAAGTGATCAGTTTTGAAATCATTTTCAGTGAATTAAGTTCAATGAATTGAGGTTTACACCTAAAAGTGACAAGTGATCGATTTGAAACGAGGATTTTGCCTAAAGTGATAAGTGATTAGTTTTGAAATCATTTTCAGTGAATTGAAGCTTATGCCTAAAGTGATTAGTGATCAGTTTTGAAATTTTTTTCATTAAATTGAGGCTTATCCCTAAAGTGATAAGTGATCGGTTTTGAAATCATTTTCAGTGAATTGAGGCTTTTGCCTAAAAGGGATAATTGATTGCTTTTGCCTAAATGTGATTATTGATCACTTTTGAAATCCATTTCTAGTACTTTCTGTTTCCAGTTCTTTGAGGCATTTCGCCTAACTATATCGATTTTTTATTTTCATAAGTTCATTTAATTTAAAAGTGTATGATGCATATGTTTTGAACTAAGTGCATGGAGATTGTGATAGTATGTCGAATTGAGTGCATTCTGATAGCGTATCGAACTGAGTGCATCATGATTGTGTCTCGAACTGAGTGCATTGTGATAGTGTCTCGAACTAATGGCATTATGATTGCATTTCGAGTTAAGAACATAGTAATGGTGTCCCAAATTAAACCCATAGTGATTCTGCTTGAATTAAATGTACAGCGTAAGTATTCTAAATGGTGTTAGTGAATCTGTTGGAATGAAATGGATAGTGAATCTATTTGAAATAACGTGCATAGTAATTTATTTTGAGCTAAGCATATTGACCATCTAGTGATGTGTACACTACTGGCAGTGTAGTGTTGTGTCAAGTGACTGCGACTTTTAGGTACCGTATTAAGGCTCAAGGAAATTGTGAGACTTGTTTCTACTACATTGTACATTAATTTTGTAATCATTTGTATAGTGAAAAATAATTTATTTTATGATTTTAAGTAAATTGGTTTTGTGGGCCCCACTTTAAATTTTATGGTTTGGATGGATTCAAGACTGATAATATAGTGTACTGTGAGAGAAATAAATAAAAATAATGTTTTGGAGGTATAGAAATAATTTTTATGTCATTTGGAATTATTTTGTGAATTTTGGAAAACAAATTCGAAAATGACAAAATACATCCTGAGGGCATTTTCGTAAATTTTACCCAAATTAAAATGAGTTGGGACAAAATAAAAATACAATGATAATTTGTATGAAAAGTAGAATAACATAGTGCCAAAAGATTGATTGAAACAGTGGTTTAATTGGAAAATTTTGCTGGCAGTCCACTAAGGGTAAAATCGTAATTTCTCATTATCGATACACCGCACATCAACGAAACCACTTCCATTCATCAAGATACATTAAATGTGATTGATTGGTACTGGCATTAGAATTTTTAGAGCCCAATTACACAATTTTTATGGTTACGGAGATTTAGGGGCAAAATTGTCCAAAAATTACTTAATTAGGGGCATTTTAGTAAATAGCCACTATCTAGAATATTCTCCAACATAAAAAGAAACTTGAAGCCGACACTTCCTTCATCCTTCTTCAACCCCACGACATGCCACCATTGCTAACCAAAGGAAGAAAACTTTAAGCTTTCAAAAACACGTCAAACATTTAATATTTCAATTTGCTTATTTCTAGCAAAATTACTATGTGACCTAATTATATTATACTGTAGACCATATTTTATAAAAATTTAATAGTGAAAATAAATTATTTAGTGAAATTAAATAAATATTTAATGTGGAATCCACTTTGAATTTTATGGATTTATTGGGTTTATGACTTATAATATGGTGTACAAAATGTGAAATAAATATTAAATAATTATTTGGAGACATAAAAATAATTTTTTTTGTCATTTGAAATTATTTTGAGAATTTTGGAAAACAAATTGAAAAATGACGGATACGTCTTAAGGGCATTTTTGTAAATTAAGCCTATATTAAAATGAGTTGGGACAAAGTAAAAAAAAAATATATCATGATAATTTACAGGAAAAGGAGAATAACATGGTGTTAAAAGATTTATTAAAAAAAAGGTGGTTTGATTTGGAAAATTTTGTTGGTGGTCGAAAAAGGGTAAAATCGTAATTTCACATTATCGGTGAACCTTGCGTTGATGAAACCACCATGATTCATCAAAATATGCCCAATATGAATTTTTGGAAATGCAATATGAATTTTTGGAGTTCAATTTTATAGTTAGAAAAATTTACAGAAGCTTGAGGACATTTTGCCCAAAATCGTTATAATCGAGGATAAAAAGGTCATTTAACATGAAGGGAGAGTGGTCAAATTAGTCAATAATGATCAGAAATTGACTTAAATAAATTAAATTTAATTTAAATAAAATTTATAAGAATAATAATAATAATAATAATAATAATAATAATAATAATAATAATAATAATGTAATAAATGGTGGAAAATGGAAATGGAATTTCATGGTGTGCCATGTAGCAACTTTCATTGTGGAAAATGGAAATGGAATTTCATGGTGGTGCCATGTAGCAACTTCTCATTGGTTGGAATATTAATGAAGAAGACCAAACTTAGCAGAATTTCAGCTGAAGCAGCGGTCACTTCTTTATTCTTTCTTCAACCTTCCTACGACCCATAGCCAAAGAAGAAAAGAAAATTAAAAAGCTTACAAAATCACCAAAAATAAAAGGAATTTCAAGAAACCTATTTCTACAAAAATTGATCCTCATCACTTCCTCTCTCTATTGCTGCCATTATATCATTAAAAGAGGAAGAAAACAAGGAGATAGGAGCCCAAGAAGCTTTCGGCCAAGGTGAGATTTTGTCCAAAATTCAAGGTTTTGATTTATTTTAAAGTTACATTCCTAGTATATTAAAGGTGTAGAATATGGCTATGGTGTTGGTTTTGAGTTATTTTGATTCAACAGAAATTTGCCATTAAAATGGGCTTCAGTTAGCCATGGAACATGAGGAATCCATGCATTTTGTTGCATGAAAATGGTAGGAAATGGTTGCTTGAAATGGATTAAGAAAGTTTAAAACATTAGATTTTCAAAAAAGTTGAAAAATCAAGAATTTGCCATAAAAGGGGCATTTCGGCCATGGCTGTTTGGGCATGATTTAATGCTGCAATTTATGGTTTGATGGTAGAAAATTAATGTAGAAATCAAAAGAGGAAGGTTGGTGAAATCGGAACCGAAAAAGGAGATAAAATAGGAAAGTTTAGTTTTAGTACCAGTGTAATTTATGCTGGTTGTATATATACTGTATAATTAGTGGCTGCATTTTATGGAAGCTAGTGACTTAAAATTAAGAGGAAAAATATTGATAATTTTTGATAAAATTATTTTGCAGCCAGGAATTACGGATTTCGGTTGGTGCTACTGAAAAGCTTGGTTTCGTTAGACAGGTAAAGGGGAAGAGTGTGACTTGTATGGATATGATGAATTGCATGATTTATCAAGTTTAATTTTATGAAATTATTGAAAGCTTGAATTGCTTTGAAAATCATGCAAATTGTGGTTGAAAGCTAGTTTTATATACTGTAATTTTCGTGCAAGACGCTAGAAATTCACAGCCGTTATGCTGTCAAAAAATTATTAAAATTATTCTAAAATATCATGAAATATTTTAGATGCATAAATGGAATAATTCATGAATTTTAGAAATCATTTCCATAAATTTTCCATAAATTGGAAATTGTTGAAAAATGTTAAATTAAATATTCATGTTATGGATTTTTATTTAAAGTGAGAATGAAATATATTCTTTTTACTATTAATTATTCAAAAAGAATATTTATGAGATTTCTCACTAATACATAAATATTTATCAACTGTTTTCCCTGTATTTGGAAATGAGAAGTAAATACCTTTTTGGAAATAATAATTGAAATAAATGATTTAATTCATTTCAATTCCTTAAAGGTATTTTTATGGGAAAAGAAATGATTTTATAGCTTTATGGAACTAAATAATGATCTTAATTATTTTATAAATTCCATAAAGGTGATGAGATGGTGAATAAAATGTTTGAGATGATTTTGGGAAAAATGTGAAAATGATGGAAATTCATGAAAAGAGGAAATATATGAAATTGTGAGCCTTATGGATAAACATAAAATAATTCAAAATTTTTTGAATAATATCCATAAAGGCTATGGTACAATTTTATACTGTTTTGAGACTTAGGCCCCTATTTCATGCTTACTGATTATTGTTACTGTCACGTGGCTGATTAACTCGCCAAGTCATCAGCGGTCTCGGAGTCACCTGGCAAGTGTACTCGAGGACCCTCTATAGATTATGGCCATAGATCTCACTGTATACTGTTACTGTGTCCCTTCAGGGATGATTACTGTATCTCTTTGGGGATGATTACTGTGTCCCTTAGGGGATGATGATAGCATGATATGATTTAGGGTGATGCCTAGTCTCAACCTACTGAAATATTGTTTCTTGAACTGGATTTTTCTAAGAAATACGGTTTACTAAACTGTACGGTACTGAGAAACACTATTTACTGAACTGTACGGTACTGAGAAATACTATTTACTGAACTGTATTGTACTAAGAAATACTGTTTACTGAACTATATCGCACTGATTACTGTCTACTGAACCGTACTGAGAACTACTGTTTAGTGGAAAAGAATATTAAAAAAATTATTTCGAATATAGAAATAATTACTGAACTGTTTATCCAACGATTTTGGATATTTACAAATTATTGTACTGAAAGTGACTGATTACTGTTTCTACAGTTTTATATCTACGGGTCACTATACTGCTTTACTACTAAACTGTCACATGTTTTGAACTGTTACGAAAGTGATGAAAATTAAATGGTTTATTCCATTTATATTTATGGAAAAATAAATATTTTCTAGCATATAGATTCATCGTATCAAGCAGCATACAACTCCTTAACTGAGCACGTTGTCGCTCACCTTTTTATTTTCTAACTCCCCAGATTTATTGCAAGGATTATTTGAGATCTTCCTTGAATAAATATAGTTGTAAGTGAGCACACTGGGGCAAAGTACGTTGAATTTTAAAGGTATAGTCACTTCTCTTATATATTCAGACACATGTATACAATACTACATTACTAAAATATGGAAACAGGGGATGTAAAGTGTAGGAATATTGTAAAAAAATTTATATTCCGAATTTATTAAATAAATAAATGTTTATAATTTATTAATGTTACTGTGCAAGTGTTAAAGGCATTACAGACAGCCCAACCGTAAATTATGTATAAAATATGTTATTTTCTGTACTGTGGGCTGTTACAATTACTCCCTATCTCATGCTCTATCAAACTCACCCAAAAACACATTGAAAAATTGAAAATTCAAGGAGAAAAGGGAGGCAAGGGAATTTGGCTAAGGTAAGATGATTCCATTTCTTATTGTTTTATTTAATTCTAAAGTTGTATTATAGCTTAATCTAAGGTATAGAAAACGATGGTGGCATTGGATTTGCATAATCTTAGCTAGATAAAAATTGGCCATTGAAGGGGGGTTTCGGTTGGTATGAGAATATAGTGATACCATATAGTTTCATGCAAGAAAATGATAGAAAATGATTAAGTGAGCATGGATTTAAAGGTTAGGAAACTTAAATTGCTAAAATGAGTTAAATCTATGAAAATGTGTTCTAAGGGGGTTTCGGCCAAGGGGTCTTTATGGCTGTTATCATGTTGCATTTTATGGTTTGAACGTGGAAAATAACTGTAGAAATTAAGAGAAGAAGACTGGTGAAATCGGATTCGAAAACGGAGCTAAAACAGGAAAGTTAAGGTTTACTACCAGTATAATTTACACTGGTTAGTCATAAGCTGTATAATTAGTGGCTGCATTTTATGAAAGTCAATAGCTTAAAATTAAGGGGAAAATTAATGATAATTTTTTATAAAATTATTTTGTAGCCGAGAATTACAGTTTACGGTTGGTTCTATCGAACAAGTCGATATTGCTAGATAGGTAAGGGAGAAGTGTGTGAGTTGTAGGGATATAGTGAATTGCTTGATTTGTTAAGTGTGATTTTATGAAATTATTGGAATGAAATGCTTTGAAAATCATGCAAATTGTGGTTGAAAGCTGGTTTTATATACTGCATTTTACGTGCAGGAGGTTAGGAATTCGCAGTTGTTATGCTGCTGAAAAATTATCAAAATTATTCTAAAATATCATGAAATACTTTAGATGCATAATTTAAGTGAATTGTGAAATTTGGAAATTATTTTCATAAATTTTCCATAATTTGGGAATTTGTTGAAAATATTAAATTAAATATTCATGTTATGGATTTTTATTAAAGTGAGAATAAATATATATATTCTTTATAAATTATATATTTGAAAAGAATATTTGTGAGATTTCTCACTGAAAACATGAATATTAACCAACTGTTTTCAATGTATTAATTTTTATTAAATTTAATACCTTTATGGAATATTTATTTAAATTAAATGATAAATTTTATTTAAATTCCTTTAAGGTATTTTATATGGAATTAAATGATCTTGACACTTTAGGCCCCAATTTCATGCTCACTGTTACTGTACTGTCACGTGGCTGATTGACTCGCCAAGTCATCAGCTGTCCCGAAGTCACCTGGCAAGTGTACTCTGTGGACGCCCTATAGACTATGGCCATAGATCTAACTATATACTGTTACTGTTTCCCTTCGGGGATAATTATAGCATGATTTGATTTAGGGTGTTGCCTAGTCTCAACTTATTATTAAACGATTACTGAACTGTGTTTTACTGTGTACTATTTACTGTAATGTACGAAAATCATTGTTCACTAAACTACTATTTACCAACTACTGTTTACTGAAATGTACTGAAATCACTGGTTAATAAAAAGGAAATAATTATGATATTATTTCTAAACTAAAAATAATTTTTATTTCTAAACTAGAAATAAATTACTGAAATGTTTATTTACTGAATTTTGAAGAGACTTATTTTACTGTACTGAAGTGATTGTAGATTGTTTCATTGTCTAAAACCTTTACTATTTACTGTAATGTTTCACCTACTGTACTGTCACGTGTTTTAAAAGTGTTACTGAAGTGATGAAATAAATGGTTATTACATTTATATTTATTAAAAATAATTCATTAAATTGTTTTATTATAACAATTTATAAATTACTCCCTATAGTTGCTTTGGGTTTTCGGGACAAGACAGGTATTTCAAAATACCTTCCATGCTCCATCTAGATTTTCCGGCCAACTATGGTATCCTTCCTTTTTACTGTGCTTAGTGAACCATTAGGAAAATAAATATTTTCCTGCATATAGGTTTCATTATATCAAGCTTACATATGACTCCTTTACTGAGCACGTTGTCGCTCACCTCTTTATTTTCCACTCCACAGGTTATGTATTTGGATAAGAGACATACCATCCTGAGTTATCGGTTGCGATTTCGGTTACTCGAGTCAGTAGATTTACGATCTAGGAGGTATATTATTTTCTTTTATATATTCAGAAATGTTATACAATACTACTTTAATTTTAAGTAGAATACAGGGGATGTAAATGTGATAAGGAATAATGTAATATTTATATTCCAAACTTGTAAACTAAATAAATTCACTGTTTTATTATTGTAACTGTTTAAGTGACTAAGGCATTGCAGATGGCCCAATCGTCATTTATGTGTTAAAATGAGTAATTTACTATATAATTAGACTGTTACAGAAATGAGGTGCCTAAGGTATCCTTTTGACTAATACTCCGTACAACCTTAACCTTTAAGTGTGAGTCCATGATTGTACTTTTGATATCAGGGCATAGCGTCACACATTCACATCACCTTATTACTGCTCATGCATACACGTACATGTAGATCGACATAAGTCTAGCTCTCATTTACTTATATTACTTACTGAGCTATGGATTGCTCACCTCTTATTTCCACCACTTACAAATTATTTGAGCTAGGCTACTGTGCAAAGCTACTGTATCAGCCATTAAGGACTGTACCTAGTCTAGGTATATACCAGTGTCCTTCGAGCCCTGCTTTTGTCATTCTAAGGTACGCAAAAGTGTATCAGTTTGTTTACATGCACACTTTATATAGATTACACAGTATAGTTTATGGATGTGTCATAGGATGTAACTTAAGATCATTTTAGATCATTTTGTGAGTGATATAATGACCAAGTCCAATCTTGGAACTTGATTAGTTTAGAGATGTGAATGGATGTTACTGGATGTGAGATAATATAAAAATGACTCTTGCGATTGGGATATAGTAAATGCTTATCTATTGCAGGTGATTATCTGAGGAAATTTTCTCATTACAAAAGGGGATATTTTTGATTTGTTTTTAGACAAAGTTGTATGGAATAAAAATGATCATTACATGTCTAGGAGAGTTTTATAATTCACCCTTGGAATAAAGAATAAGTTGGATTAAAAATAAAAGGGATAAGTAAAAATTGTTTAGTAACGACACTGACACCGAATACAAACCTTAAAGTGAAAAGAAAAATTTAGTTCGTAAATTTGAGAAATGGTATAAGTGTGATTGTTAGTGTATGTCGCGGCTTTTGTGTCGTGACATTAAGGTCAAGATGTGTGCTTGAATGATACGATGAACAAACTTGACCTTAATTTTTGAATTTGAATATGACTTAGATAAATATAATATCTAAGATACTTAAAACATTACCTAGAGTCATAATTGTTTTTGGCCTACAATTTGTGATGATAAATGGATCTTGATTGTTCAAATGTATGAAAATTTGTCATCCATGAACTTATATTTCTTTTATGGCCAAATATTTAAAGAACTTAAGCCTTAATGACAATATCAGTATTCAAGCATAAATACAAACATGAACAAATGCACCTTGATTGATACCATGCATAGATTCTTGATAATTTTGATGTTGAGCTTGCATGATTGTTTAAGTTGAATTAATGATCACGCCTATGAGTTGAGAATATTTGTTTTACATGAAATTTTACTTCACCTCACTCATAGATTGAGAACTTTAATGATAAAATATACTTTAGCTTGATGATATTGATTCACTTAGGTAAACCATTTTAGTTATATAGCATATACACCCACCCATCGGTTGTGGCTTAGTTGACAACGTAGGCTAAGTTTGTGGGAAGAGCTCTCAGGTTCGATCCTCAATAAAGAGCCTTAATTGTGATAAAACCTCGAGTAGAATTAGTCTCAGACCGTTAAAATGGATGAGTATACCTGTGGCTTACACAAAAAAAATAGCATATACACCCTAAAACATGAAATGATAAAAACAAATAGGGATATGGCTACAAAATGATTAAGATGGTAATTTTGAACCATTCCTTGGTCATAATTGACAAAAATCCTTAAATGGAAAATTAGCATAGGGTTCTTTGTGTTTATGACTATGGAAGAATATTTGTGTGATTAATTGATATGAATTCTTGAATCCCTCATATGATTAAATTTATCCTTACGAATATGGATTAATGCTTGGTGATAGTATGTTTATATTTATGTTAATCCATATGCACGTTTAATGGATGTGTGATTATGTTCTTGCTTGTTTGACTTGCCAATTCTATTGGCATGAACACATGTGATAACCGTAAATTTTTCCCTTTATTGGAAATTAGAAATATTGAAAATAAATATTAAAGAAATTAAATAAGAGGAAATAAATAAAATTTTGCGAGAATGGGATATGGGTGAAAATCCCGAGAAGTGAGGAAGTGAAAGAATCGGGAAATTGGTGTAAAGGAAATTAAATTGGGAGTGAAAATAAAAATAATAGAGAAAAAAAAAAGAATTAAATTGGATAAATTAAAATCCAAATTAAATAAAGAAAATGATGAAAATAAAGTATATTTATATGATTACAAATTATATAAATGTATTTTATACAAATACATATGTATTTAAAATACTATATAATATATTTTAATATACGTTGGTATATATATAGAAATATAGACTATTTCATAAAATTATATGATACACATGTATATGAACATAATATTTTATGTGTATATATAATCATATAAATACATATAGAAGAAAGGTAAATGTGATTTTATATTAAAGTTTATTTGTATAAATATTGTATTATAATATCTATATAAATTGTATATGTAAAGGCTATTTATTTTAAAATATATAAAATACATACATACATATATATATATATATACACACACACATTAGAGATATGTTTATAATATAAAATATATATATATAATTTATATATAATATATATTATATTATATTATGTATGAAATAATATATGTATAATATATAGTATATATTATACGCATACAATATATTATATTGTGTATAATATATAGTATACTACATACTAAAAATAGAAAATAAAACAAAAAAAGGAAACTAAACAAAAAAAAAGGAAAGGAAGGATCGGACCTTCCAGCAGAGACCGGCGGTAGCAACAGCTGCCACCGCCGGCCGAGTGAGGGAAGAGAGCAGGAACGAGTGGCGTCGCCGGCGAGAGGAGAAGCGAACGACGGCGGCCCGAGGCGGAAGGAGAAGAAAACGACGCGAAGCGAAGGGGGAAAAATCGAAAGGAAAAAGGAGAAGGAAGATCGGCGGTGCCGGCCGATCCGGGCACCGCTACCGCCACCAACGCCATCGGCAAGGACCACCCAAGGAGAAAGAGGCCACCGACGGTGAAGGAAACGGCGGAGGAAGGAGGAAATAGGGGAGAAAGAGGCCGAAACCCACGGACCCAGATCCGGCGCCGTCGCCGGTGATGGGGTGAAACGGAGGCCAGATCCGGCATCCTCGCAACGTCGGCCAACTGTGGGAGGCGTGAACCGGCGGAAAGGAGGACCGCCGGTGACCGAACCGGCTGAACCGACGGGATGAGGCACAAACCGGTCTGAACCGGTCTGACCGGGAAAGGAAGAAGAAAAAAGAAAAGAAAAAAAGAAAAGAAAAAGGAAAAAGAAAAAGAAAAAGAAAAAGAAAAGAAAGAAAGAAAAGAAAAAGAGGAAAAAGGAAGAAAAAGGAAGAAAAAGAGGAAAAAGAAAAATTTCGGGAATTTGGAAAATTCCCGGAAATTCGACAACCCGGGATTTTTACAAATTCGGTAAGAAATTTCCCGAGAATTTAATTTCAGAAAAAATTAAATAAATTATGAAAAATTCTAAAAAATTAGAATTTTAATTCCAGAAATTATTTTCAGCAATCGGGATAAGGAATCGGGAGAAATGGAGTGCGGGCGCGATCGATAAGCGGAATTCGCCGACCCGGAAAAAGGTAAGGGATGCATGTGCAGCACTGTAAGGATACTCAGTCTGCATATTTTAATTTGAAATATTTTATGCAAATATTTTATGAAAATTTTTATGATGATGCATGATTTGCTGAAAATAATTTGGGAAGAAGTACTGGCTGGAATTTAAAAACTGTGTTTTCCGTGCAGGAGGTTAATGAATCGGCAGCCGTTATGCTGCCGAAAATTTTAGAAAAAAAACTTTATAAAATCATATTAAATGATTTTATTTCCGAAAGTCGATATTAAATCACGAAACATGAGGAAATTACTAAATTTCACAAAACATGAATATAATGAGATGGAATTTTTAAAATATTGATGTATTCGAGAATGGTGATAATGAAACCACCGAAAATTCTCGGAATAAATAAATTACACGTATTACGAGATGAAAGAGGAAGTAAAATACAGTGAATAGGTTTTATGAATATTTTTATAAATATTCACTAAAAGATTTTAACCCTTATGGATTTAAATTATGGAATTATATATTTATATAAATTCCATAAAGGTTTATTTTATGATCAAAAATACGGTTTTGATACTCGCCAGCATCCTATCATGCTGATACATGATATGTGACAAAATTAGTCCCGGTCGACACTTGATCAGTGATCCACCGAGGACAATATAGATTATGGTCATAGATTTGACCGGTTTATTCCGTTACTCTCCAGGGTTTATAGTATGATAAGATTGATGTCTATCTTAGACTCCATAAATGATAGGTGACATGTTAAAAAGGAAAGTGTTTTACATGATATGGAATATGTCAAACGGAAAATGTGATATATGAATTGTGTGATGTGTTATGGTTTCCGTATGATTACTGAATATGTTATCGTACTATTATGTTTCGTATAAGCATATGTGATTTGAGTACAATATATATATATCGCTCCCGATGTTGAGTCAATGGACCCTAATTAGCACCTAGTTATATTTGTCGAAAGCTAGGAAAACAAAAGGCCAAACCGAGCAGAGACTCGATGACTTTACCGTGTGAGCCACCTCTAGAATCCTTTGGGAACTAAGTGCTGCACGTGTTCTGATGTATTAGTAAAGGCCAAACCGAGCAAAGACTCGATGACTTTACCGTGTGAGCCACCTCTAGAATCCTTTGGGAACTAAGTGCTGCACGTGTTCTGATGTATTAGTAAAGGCCAAACCGAGCAGAGACTCGATGACTTTACCGTGTGAGCCACCTCTAGAATCCTTTGGGAACTAAGTGCTGCACGTGTTCTGATGTATTAGTAAAGGCCAAACCGAGCAAAGACTCGATGACTTTACCGTGTGAGCCACCTCTAGAATCCTTTGGGAACTAAGTGCTGCACGTGTTCTGAGGTGTTAGTAAAGGTCTAAGTTCTGATGGGGATGCGACAAATGTCGAAGGATGAAATAGATCTTGTGCACATGACATATGATGTGTGTGATATAACGGATTTTGTTTATATATGCCACTCAAACATGTGCTACTTGAATGTTCGTCTCGTTCACACTTAATCATACTGATAAAAAGAATGATGCCTTGTGAACTTAAGAATGGAATAGATTTTAATAGCTTATTTTGCTTTTTAAAGGACGGTACTAATTAAGAGAGTACATTAGAACATGAAATGAATTTTAAAGAAATAAAATGATGATTTAACTAACATTCTTTTCAAGGAATATACGAATATTAATTATTTTATAGATATGCTTTATTTCGTAGAAGCATTAATTTGAAAAGAATATGAAAAAGGTTATGAAAGATTGAAAAGGAAAAAGGATTTATTAATTCAAAACAAAATGAAAATTTCTCTCTACAGTTGCTTCTAGGTTCCGTAACAAGTATGGTATTCTAAAATACCTACCTTACTCCATTCGAATCCCTAGCCGACTGTAGTATCCTTCCTACATGCGAGCTTAGAGCCCATAGGAAAAAAAATGAAAAAGATTTTTCAGCATATAGGGAGCTGAGTATCAAGTGAGGCATATAATTCTCTTACTGAGCCGTGGTTTTGCTCACCCCTTAATTTTCAACATTTCAGGTTTTGATGAATGTGAGTTCAGTGGATTGTGGATCCTGGCTGTACACGAAGGACAATGTGTCAAACCGACTGATTATTTGAGGTATGATCATTTATTCTCTGTATTTAGAAACGTCAACAGTACTACTTATCCGATTAATTACGATAGGGGATGTGTATAATATAAACAATACTATTTAAAATTTTTTACAGTCAGTACAAGTGAAGTATCGCAGACAGCCCAACCGGTTAAGTTATGTACAATAGGGTAAGAAATGTGGTCACGGGTCGTGACAACACACCACACATAACAATTAGAATCATGTAAAATGTTTAAGTCAATCATTGGTAACAATTGATATGAGCTTTAAATTGATAATTTTTCTCTCTTAATGTTGAAATGACAAATAGGAAAGAATTATTTTAGGACAAATTTGCATGAGACATTTTTGTGCTAGAATATGTGGTTAATTGATATATGGTTTAATTCTAGGCACATTCCTACTTGAAAATGGTTTATGAGCTCAATGTATTACCTTTCATCAAAGTTTAGCTCATAATCATCATGTATTATCATGCACCTTTGTTAAACATTATAGAACAATTGATATGTCTAAGTGCTTGATAGAATTGTATTGAGCAAGTTATAGGATTAGACAACGTATGAACATCTTGCATCATTATGACCAATTGGCAATATGAACAATTGGTATAGGATCATGGATAATGTCCTTTGCGTGCACAAGCATTTCATGATCTTTATGTAGACATTGATTTGTTTATTTGTGTTATAACTCCCAATGTATTAATATTTTGTTTGTTAGTTGGAGTAATTTTTTATGTCCTTAAAAATTTAAACCATATTTTTAGGGGGAGAGCAATTTTTATTTATCCTTTTTTTTGCTATGACAAAAAAAGGGAGAGATAATGTGACTTGTAAATTGGTTTTGAAAATCATGCTCAAATTAAGGGGGAGCTTTTTCAAAGTATTTTCAAAGCAAATTTACCTTAAATTTTGTTATACCAAAAAGGGAGATTTTGTTATACCAAAAAGGGAGATTTTGTTAGTTTTAAATTGACTTATATATTTTGAAATGACAAAACCATAAGTAATATTAAGTGTTTGAATTAATTTGAAAATCCACCTACCTATTATGATTTTCACAAACCATATCAAGTGTTTTAATCAAATATAAGACCATGAGTTTATTGTTTATTTTTATTGGTCTTAATCTATTTAGAAAACAATTTAAAATATTACATTAAGTATTTTTCTCATGACTTTATTGAATATAATTTTTAGAAAATTACTTAATAAATCTCTTGGGTCAAGTTTTCATGAAATAACTCAAGAAACATCTAAATGAAGTTGAAAAATAATTTGGACTTAATATTAGATCATTTTTCAACTAAAAATTGCCTAAGACATGCAGTTGAAGAAGACAAGATCAATCCCTTCTTGGCAGAAACATTGGGAAGATAGCTTAAAGCCACAAGATCGATCCCCTACCTACATATGATCGATCCCCTCTTCGCAAACAATCTCCAACGGCTAGTTTTTTGTATGGGTGTAAAACGGGCGGGGTAGAGCGGGCGTGGGATAGGCTGGGGTTTTTAAACGGGCTGAATTTTATATGCCCGGTTTGTTTTTAATGCGGACCAATCCAGCCCACGGCCAAGTATTTTTTTAAATAAAAAATAATATAAATAAAATAAAATTTTAAAAAATCATTAAAATTCACATATAAATACAATCTAAATACAATTACAATTCACTTACAATATTTTAAGATAAATAATTACAAACTTGAGAAAACATAAATTTCTATTAAACATTAAACTTTTCCAACATCTTTGTTTTCACTATCATATATATATATATATATATATATAATGTCATGGTTTGAATTCAAAGTAAAATTATATGAAATCATTTTTTTGTTAGAATACAATAAAATCATGTCATGTGTTATTTTGATAAGAAATAAAAATACATTAATAATATAATTAAAAAACTAATTATATATAAAATTAAAGAGGGCTTAAACTAATTTGAACAGGCCTGCACAGATTGTCAGCCCGCGTAGGCTAATCAATTTAACGACCCTAAAAGAAAGAAACCGACCCTTAAAAAGCCCACGAGTTTAACGGATTGACCTGTAGGCTTTAGCTCATTTTACACCCCTAGTTTTTTGTGAGGACCAACTGGAAATTCAATTTTAGTCTCCACCAAGCTTCAACAATCAACTAAGGAAGTATAAATAGAAGCTTAAAAGTCCAAGACACTGAAGAGACTTCACTCTTCATCTTCTTCAAGCTTTAAAAAAATTTCAAGTGCTAGGAATTTAAAATCTTCTATCATTCTTATAATCCTTGTATAGCACAAAACTTGTATAGGTTCTTCTAGAGCATAAAGTGTAACCACCCACCTTCTTAGAGGTTATCTTAGATTACGACTCTTGAAAACTCATTCACAAATTATAAAATTTCAAAATAATTTGGCTAAGCTCGCTCGGTTATGTAACAACCCTTTATACTGAAAATACAAACCAAATTTTTTTCCTTTTTTTTCACTTACTTGGTTGGGTTGTACGTAGTGTCACTAGTCAATTCTTAAGCTAACTTTATATTAACTAAGTTAATATCTTTTAATTACTTTAGGTCCCAGTCAAATTCTCTCACTAAGCAAGCATTTACAATTCCAAATCATTTTATTTGACTAAATATATCTCTACCCAAGTTGCATGCATTGTTTTAAACCATAAATATATCCTATACTTCCTTTAATTACATCCCCATACTATAAAAGTACTGAAATTATAAGTCTGAATATAAAAGAGAATATTGTACATCACATACCTTCAAGCGTGGTACAAAAGTCTCAAAGGACTTTGCTTAAACCCTGCGTACAAAGCAGCTACTGCAAATAATCTGGAAGGTGGAGAGGGCGGTGAGCTTTTTGAAAAGCCCAATAAGAAATATATATAAGAAACAAATACCGAATTTCTATATGCAAGTTTCTAAAATATTTATTAAAGCTTGAATACCATATTTTATACCATTCGAAAAATCAAATCATGCTTATGCAATGCATCAGAAAGCATTTCATTTAAACCAAAACATAAATAATTGAATTCCGAACATAATTCAAAATATACGTGCTTATCACATTTAATTTCAATACGGATCGTAAAATCAAATTCTTATCGATTTCAGAATCCAAATATCATTCATTCAAAACTCATATACGAAGATAAGCACGAAAAAGCATATACATATTAAGCTGGAGACATAATAACTAAGCAAAAATCAAGCAGTTCAGATTGACATATGGCCATAGTCTAGAGGGGGTCCACAGTGAGCACTGATCAGGTGTCAACTGGGCCCGCTGCGGATTGGATCAAAGTCACAGCAATAGAAACTCTACTGTAGACTAGATCAGGATCACACAGTAGCCCAAAACATTACCTTCTGTGGACTGGATCAGGTTCATACAATAGTCCAAAACATTACTGCAGTGATTGTTAGTCATGTCTCAAAACATTTCCATACACATAGTTCCTACTGCGGACTGATTCAAGGCCACACACAGTAGTCCGAATATAAATACCTACTGCGGACAGAATCAAGGTCACACACAGTAGTTTCAAAACAATACTATACTGACTTTAGTTATTCATGTCTCAAAACATATATATATTTTCGAAATTCAAAATAGTATCTTTTTCAAACTTTAGGAAAGTTCCTAACAAAAGTCCTATACATTTCTTTCAAAAGCATATAAATCATGCATACTCGTAATATCTTCAAAACAATAGCATAAGTTGATAATTTCCTTGAGATTAATATCTCGGCTGAAAGTCTTATAAACAGATCAAAATCGTAAGATTTAATCGTTTTCAAAATAAACCTGCAGGATAACTTGTCATTTTCAAATGGTTGCTTAAGTTAAGCTTAAATCATAAAACCATTATTTTCATAAAAATTCCAGCAGCATAACGGCTTATATTTTCTTAAAACCCCTTGCAAGAAAATATAGTTTATATAACCACAAAGGAGTTGATTTTAAATAACATTCAGTATCTCTTACGTTCTGATATATATCTCTTACCTCAATCAAGTATAATCGCAGCCAAATCACTTAGTCCTGCAATCAGTATTCAATAATTGAGTTTGTGTAATCCAAGTCACCAACTTACTCCTGAGTTGCAGAAAAGTCATTTGAATATTTTAATTTCCATATCACCACCACCTATCCAACTAAGTCAATTATTCCACAATTTAGTGTTCGACTATATAGTTACTAATTCAATATTCAATTTCATGCTATATTGTATCATTATCCAATTTAACAATTCTATATAGCCTATTCAACATAAATCTACCAAAAGCTTATATAAAAGCCTTACCAGCTCTTATGCTCAGGGCTCGTGCATTGAGCCTAGACCAAACTCAATTTGTCGTCTTAGCACCTTGTTACAGCTTAAACACAATCGTATCGAGTTAGTGCCAATTTACCAAAGTTATTCCTTGATTTCATTTTTTTACAATTTGTGGCACTACGAAGTTTTCTTACCGATTGAAGCTCCATGTGCATGAATCCTGAGTTTCGTACCCGTAAACCAACCGTTGCGCATACACTAAGCTTGACGCTTCCAATTATCAATAATTCGGTTAGTATTAATTTAATAAAATTCAACTATAAATATTTTAAAATTTAAACGACATTAGCTTACCTATAAACCCGAGCCAATAAATACATATATTTTTACAAAAATATATATATATATCTTTTCTTTCCATTTTCCTTTCTTTTCTTTCTTCCTTTTCTTCCCTTGTTCATGGTCTTAGCTACCTTACAGTCCTTAACAGTATTGACTGCCATGAACACCTCCAACAACTTTGCCCAAACTTCGGCCAAATCAACCTCCAAAGCCGCCCAAAATCAACACTAATATAGCCTTATACTGTGCTTTTAAAAACCCCCTTGCTGGCCTCAAGCAAATAAGTTTCATTTTCCTTTTGTTCTGTGCCTAAGTAATAGACACGTAGTAGCCTCTAAAACAACCACCACACACGCCTCAAACCACTGCATTACTAGCCAAGTCTCAAGCCTAAAACGGCAAAAGGCCTCTTCCATTTTTTTTATTTTATTTTTAGCCATCGAAACAGCTTTGCTTAGCTACCTTTAATGCCACTTCCATGTTAGTTTTGGCTTCCGAAACCACCTTCAAAAGCCAACACAGCAACTCGACCCCACTACAAGTCTTGTTCTCGCACGATGCTGCCACTTTAACCATCATTCACAGCACCCAAAGCTAGCTGAAGTTCGCACCACTCACACACCCCTGCACTACCCTGTTTCAGGCTGTTCACAGCTCAAATCTCGTCCCTGAACACTGCTCAGAACAGTCCCCATTAGGCTTTCTCCTTCCTCACTCTAACGTTGCTTTGTTCCTTCATAATGCCTAGCATCTGCTTCAATCCTTACTTCAGTTTTAGTTTTAAAAACACCATTGAAAACCTTGCCTCACCCCTGTTACACAGCCTTAAAAAAAAAACATCTCCTTTCAACCCTCAAAAGCTTTGCCAAGAGTCCCCAAACAATAGCCACTCTGCACATTCTCTTATTCCAACCTTGAGCACCCTATTCCCTGCTATTATTTTCTGTTTCCATTGCTACAAGGGAGAAACAAAAATGGCTATTGCTGTGAAGGAACTGTACGCAAGCTGTGTGGGTAAGTTGCTGCAGAATTAAAGGCCGAAGGAAAGTAATATGTTGTTGCCTTGTTTGCGCGAAGGAGGGACATGCGAGGAAGATGAGAATGGCGAGAACAATGGTGGTAGAGTGCGCTTGAGAGTGTGAAGCAGTCAGGGAAATCACGAGGAGGGGAAAAAGAAACGAGAGAGAGGGATGATGAGTGATGATGATGGATGGTGATAGTGAGGATCAAAGTGGCTGGTGGAGAGAGTCTTAGTGGGATTTAGCTAGCTGTCAAAGCTTCTTCAAGAAGCCACATACAAATTAATCCATATTTTATTCATTTGGCTTCCTTTTTTTTTAATTTAAGTCTTATATGGATTTTTGCTAATTATATTCTAACTCATTTAGATTTATTTTACTACATGTTCTTGATATTTTCATACTTTCTATAGTAATTAATTTGATTGAGTAGAATTATATATTTATATTCATATATTAATATATAAATGACCTGAATGTGTGTGTGTATATATATATATAAATGTATATATATATATTAACACTTTATTTATTCAATTTTATACCTTCATTTACAAATTCAATAAGGTAATTTGGCGGTCTTCACATTCTCCCCACCTTAGGAAATTTGGTCCTCCAAATTTTTCAATGTTATCTCAAACGTGTGAAGATGCCTCCTTTTATCATATCTTCTATATCCATAGGATCCAAGTCTAATAAGCTTCTTAATCAAAGTAATATATAGTCGCCTATCTAAAGATCAACTTATTCCATGTTAACCTTATAGTTTGATGTTCAAAAAGTCCAATAATTGGATGTATCTCATGGTTCACACATTAAGACCATATGTCTTATAATTCAAAAACCACCAACTGACCTAACAAATTGATCTTGAGTCTCTTATCTCCCATCTTTACTTTACATACTTTAGGCACACAGTCTGAGAAACTTCAAGGTCCAACTCACATATTATTACTTATCCAGATATCCTAATTACTTAAAAATTTAAGTATTTGAGCATTCAGCAAATCAAAAGTACCTCTTTATCTCACACTTTGCAATATACATTCTTCTATAAATCAAAAACCTTCAATTGAGGTAAAATCAACGTTAAGTTAAGACGATCTCGAATGTCTTATCTCATACAATCTTAACTTTCAAGTCAATTGTTATCTTGCATAATGCGTCCTAATAATTCTTTAATATTTACTTCAGGATTCACATCTTTATACATGTCGTGTTCAAACTTGACTCTACCAGTGGAAGGTTTTGAAGTGTCCTTTGATTCTCAGAATTCCACATGTTTTTGAGTCCATAGTTAAGGACCGTATATTTTAGATCGTTGAGTCTTCAAAATCCTTGTAGTTCAAACTGTATAATTTTAAGAGTCCATAGTTAATCAAGTCAATATGAATTTCAATGCAAAGTAACTAAATCTACACTTAAATCTTTAAGTCCAATTTCAAAAAGGCAATTCCGAATTAAAATTTCATGAACTCCAAATCTTGTTCATTCATCATTTTTTTTGACAAATCTAATATGTAGATCCATGAAACTTTATCTAATAAGATTCAATCAAAACTCTTAACTATCCCTTATCGGATAACGCAATCAATAAAAATTTTATTTCAAATTCTATATAGTCCAAGAAGGTGACATTCCAACTTTTCAATCTCTAAATCCGTAACTTAACTCATACTTTTCTGCACACTCTTATATTTAATTTCAATATAACCCAACCAGTATCCTTTGCACTAACAAAATCTCTTGTCCATGACAGCACTTAAAATAAGGTTGGTAATTCATTAATTGTCAGTAACTTAGTTACCACAAAGGTTTCGTATATTAATTTCAATTTCCTTCACATTGACAATCAAAATTTTCTCCTTTACTAAATCATCGAAAACGTTAATAAATATCAAACCACTATAGGAGATTTTATCCATAATTTCACACTACACAAAATTCGAATATAAAACTTTTAGTGCTCGATAGAACTACGAATTCAGTTATTGCCTTTCAAATTTGATCATGGTGATCTTAGAATAGGTGGGGTTACTTCGCTTTTATTAACTTTCCAATTCCTATTTAGCTTCTTGCGAAGAATAATGTTGTCAAAGTATTTTTATCAAAGAAATCACCTTGAACCTCAATACCTTATCCCTTTCTATCCATAACTGGGGAATTCAAAGTCCAATTCATAAGTTACCATTTATCCATGAATCAATTTCATTTTACATTAGACTTTAAATCTCAATGTTTAAGCAATTCACAAATCGGGTGTATCTCATTAGTTTATAAATTAAGAAATGTACGCCATTTATAAATTCATAATCCTTAAGTTGAGCTAAAATCAATGTCATTTTAAAACGATCTTGAATATCTTATCTCACAAAATCTGAACCTTCAAATCAATTTATCACCTTGCTTGATATTCCTTAAAGATTTCCAATAATACTCAAAGATTCATAATTTCTATAATCAATCATATTCAATATTAGCTCTACTAAAAGCTTCTCCATTAGCAGAGGTTGAAGACCAAGGACTTTTCAAAATTCACAGAGTTCACCAAAATCACAGAGTTCACCAAAATCACATAGTTCAATCAATTTTATTATTATTATATTTTTTTGCACGATAAAATAAATTCAAATAACAATTTCTTGCTACTATTGTAGATGGTTTCAAAACCTTATTGGTCAAGTCCAATAAGCACAATCAAAATACACCAGGTGTTGAGACTCTACTAAAGCTCATCAAGGATACCTAATCCTTAAAACTCAAGTTTCATAGATTAAAATCGCAATCCCAAGTTTCATATAGTTCTCAAAACAAAAGCCAGATCACGTACTCAATCAAGTTTTATACTCTTTTCATAGGAAAATAATGTCAGCATAAGATTTTAGGTTCGAATGGCTTTATAAAACAAAAAGCTCAATGTACGGTTCGATTTCTTTCCCGTCATTCGAAATAGCCCATATTTAAGATTTTTAAATACATTAACACTTAAATCCATGTATAATCAAAATCAAACGCTTCCAAAAGCTCAAAGCCTATGATAAATCTGTCCATATGTTACATCAAGGCACATGTTGAAATTCTTAAGCTTCACAGTTATGTAAATGAATTCAATATGCAATTAAGCATATTCATTACATGCCATTCTCAGGATGCACTATCAAAACTCAAATTTGTTTTCCAACACAATTCCGATGTAACCAAGCTTCATTCCAAAATTTCATAGCCTCTTATCCTTATCTTAACATAAATTTTTATCGTTAATCCATCAAAAGCCTCATAGTACCCAACATACGTTCCTACAATTCCATATTAACGAAGTTCTCTTTCATCTTTCAATCATTACCTATTTTTGCATCAATCACATAAGATACAATAATTCTATCTCTTTGAAAGCAAAACGTATTTTAACCGATCATTTCAGATCATTGCATGACCTATCTTAGGCCAACTATGCTAGGTTATACCATTATTATCTCCACTAAACAAAATTCCATTCCTTATTCATGAGTCTTGATAAGTACACTGCATAAATATTTAATTCACATAGGACAGTGCACCTCTACTAACATCACTTCATTTTGTTCAAAACTGAACAAATAACATTTACCACTTCATTATTTATCAAATCATAGCATATATGGATTTGGTAAGGAAAAGCTATAATTTATCCATATAGAATAAACACATTCAGTGCTATTTTAAACAGAATGCATAGTTTATATTCAGACATGTACAGTACTTAGGGGATGTAAACAGTTCTTAACCTATCGACACTAACGTACATCAGACCAACATTGCTCTGATATCAACTTTTGTAACGACCCTTTATACTGAAAATACAAACCAATTTTTTTTCTTTTTTTTTTCACTTACTTGGTTGGGCTGTACGTAGTGTCACTAGTCAATTCTTAAGCTAACTTTATATTAACTAAGTTAATATCTTTTAATTACTTTAGGTTCCAGTCAAATTCTCTCACTAAGCATGCATTTACAATTCCAAATCATTTTGCTTGACTAAATATATCTCTACCCAAGTTGCATGCATTGTTTTAAACCATAAATATATCCTATACTTCTTTTTTACATCCCCATACTATAAAAGTACTGAAATTATAAGTCTAAATATGAAAGAGAATACTGTACGTCACATACCTTCAAGCGTGGTACAAAAGTCTCGAAGGACTTGCTTAAACCCCGCGTAAAAAGCACCTACTACAAATAATCTGGAAGGTAGAGAGGGGGTGAGCTTTTTGGAAAGCCCAATAAGAAATATATATATAAGAAACAGATACCGAATTTCTATATGCAAGTTTCTAAAATATTTATTAAAGCTCGAATACCATATTTCATACCATTCGAAAAATCAAATCATGCTTATGCAATGCATCAGAAAGCATTTCATTTAAACCAAAACATAAATAATTGAATTCCGAACATAATTCAAAATATACATGCTTATCACATTTAATTTCAATACGGATTGTCAAATCAAATTCTTATCAGTTTCAGAATCCAAATATCATTCATTCAAAACTCATATACGAAGATAAGCACGAAAAAGCATATACATACTAAGCTGGAGACATAATGACTAAGCAAAAATCAAGTAGTTCAAATTGACATATGGCCATAGTCTAGAGGGGGTCCACAGTGAGCACTGATCAGGTGTCAACTGGGCCCGCTATGGATTGGATCAAGGTCACAGTAATAGAAACTCTACTGTAGACTAGATCAGGATCATATAGTAGCCCAAAAAATTACCTTCTGTGGACTGGATCAGGTTCACACAGTAGTCCAAAACGTTACTGCAGTGATTGTTAGTCATGTCTCAAAACATTTCCATACACATAGTTCCTATTGCGGACTGATTCAAGGCCACACACAGTAGTCCGAATATAAATACCTACTGAGGACAGAATCAAGGATACACACAGTAGTGTCAAAACAATACTATACTGACTTTAGTTATTCATGTCTCAAAACATATATATATTTTCGGAATTCAAAATAGTATCTTTTTCGAGCTTTAGGAAAGTTCATAACAAAAGTCGTATACATTTCGTTCAAAAGCATATAAATCATGCATACTCATAATATCTTCGAAACAATACCTTAAGTTTATAATTTCCTTGAGATTAATATCTCGGTTGAAAGTCTTATAAATAGATCAAAATCGTAAGATTTAATCGTTTTCAAAATAAAGCTGCCGGATAACTTGTCATTTTCAAATGGTTGCTTAAGTTAAGCTTAAATTATAAAACCATTATTTTCATAAAAATTCCAATAGCATAATGGCTTATATTTTCTTAAAACCCTTGCAAGAAAATACAGTTTATATAACCACAAAGCAGTTGATTTTAAATAGCATTCAGTATCTCTTACGTTCCGATATATATCTCTTACCTCAATCAAGTATAATCGCAGCCAAATCACGTAATCCTGCAATCAGTATTCAATAATTGAGTTTGTGTAATCCAAGTCACCAAATTAGTCCTGAGTTGCAGAAAAGTCATTTGAATATTTTAATTTCCAGATCACCACCACCTATCCGACTAAGTCAATTATTCCACAATTTAGTGTTCGACTATATAGTTACTAATTCAATATTCAATTTCATGCTATATTGTATCATTATCCAATTTAACAATTCTATATAGCCTATTCAATATAAATCTACCATAAGCTTATATACCAGCCTTACCGGCTCCTATGCTCAGGGCTCGTGCATTGAGCTTAGACCAAACTCAATTTGTCGTCTTAGCACCTTGTTACACCTTAAACACACTCGTATCGAGTTAGTGCCAATTTACCAAAGTTATTCCTTGATTTCATTTTTTTACAATTTGTGGCACTACAAAGTTTTCTTATCGATTAAAGCTCCACGTGCACGAATCCTGAGTTTCGTACCCGTACACCAACCGTTGCGCATACACTAAGCTTGATGCTTCCAATTATCAATAATTTGGTTAGTATAAATTTAATGAAATTCAACTGTAAATATTTTAAAATTTAAACGACATTAGCTTACTTATAAACCCGAGCCAATATATACATATATTTTTACAAATATAGATATATTTATTTTCTTTCCCTTTTCCTTTCTTTTCTTTCTTCCTTTTTCTTACCTTGTTCATGGTCTTAGCTACCTTACAGCCCTTAACAGTATTGACTGCCATGAACACCTCCAACAACTCTGCCCAAACTCCGGCCAAATCAACCTCCAAAGCCGCCCAAAATCAACACTAATATAGCCTTATACTGTGCTTTAGAAACCCCTTTGCTGGCCTCAAGCAAATAAGTTTCATTTTCCTTTTGTTCTGTGCCTAAGCAATAGACACGTAGTAGCCTCTAAAACAGCCACCACACACGCCTCAAACCACTTACATTACCAGCCATGTCTCAAGCCTAAAACGCCACAAGGCCTCTTCCATTTTTTTTATTTTATTTTTAGCCATCGAAGTAGCTTTGCTTAGCTATCTTTAATGCCACTTCCACGTTAGTTTTGGCTTCCGGAACCACCTTCAAAAGCCAACACAGCAACTCTACCCCACTACGGGTCTTGTTCTCACACGATGCTACCACTTTAACCATCATTCACAGCACCCAAAGCTAGCTAAAGTTCGCACCACTCACACACCCCTACACTACCCTGTTTCAGGCTGTTCACAGCTTCAAATCTCGTCCCTGAACACTACTCAGAACAGTCCCTATTAGGCTTTCTCCTTCCTCACTCTAACGTTGCTTTGTTCCTTCACTAATGCCTAGCATTTGCTTCAATCCTTACTTCAGTTTTAGTTTTAAAAACACTGTTGAAAACCTTGCCTCACCCCTGTTACACAGCCCTAAAAAAAACATCTCTTTTCAACCCTCAAAAGCTTTGCCAAGAGTCCCAAACAGCAGCCACTCTGCACATTCTCTTATTCCAACCCCGAGCACCCTATTTCCTGCTATTATTTTCTGTTTCCATCGCTACAAGGGAGAAACAAAAATGGCCATTGCTGTGAAGGAACTGTACGCAAGCTGTGTGGGTAAGTTGCTACAGAATTAAAGGCCGAAGGAAAGTAATATGTTACTGCCTTGTTTGCGCAGAGGAGGGACATACGAGGAAGATGAGAATGGTGAGAAAAATGGTGGTAGAGTGCGCTGGACGGTGATAGTGAAGATCAAAGTGGCCGGTGGAGAAAGTCTTAATGGGATTTAGCTAGCTGTCAAAGCTTCTTCAAGAAGCCACATACAAATTAATCCATATTTTATTCATTTGGCTTCCTTTTTTTTTAATTTAAGTCTTATATGGATTTTTGCTAATTATATTCTAACTCATTTAAATTTATTTTACTGCATATTCTTGATATTTTCATACTTTCTATAGTAATTAATTTTTGAGTAGAATTATATATTTATATTCATATATTAATATATAAATGACCCGAATGTGTGTGTGTGTGTATATATATAAATGTATATTTATTAACACTTTATTTATTCAATTTTATACATTCATTTACAAATTCAATAAGGTAATTTGGCAGTCTTCACAGGTTAAATCCGAACCAAATTCAAAACTAGGTCAAAATCGAAAATAATTGGACTCGAAAATACTAAAAATCAAAGAAACCCGAAACTAAACGTACCCGAAACCGAAAAAACCCCAAGACTAGAAAATCCCGAAACAAGGAAAAATCAAAACTGAAAAAATTTGAAACGGAAATAACCTGAACCCAAATAGAACTTGGACTGAACCTGCCCAAACCAGCCTGTTTGCCACCTTTATTTCCCGAAACATCATTTCTAAGCGATACCATTTTAATTAAATTTATCAAATATTCTAATAAACTAATTTATTTTTATCGACTTTTCATCTTGAAAAGTCAATTTCTTAGTGTCCTTTACGGTTATACGGCACTTGGGAATTTTTTTGAAATAAATTTGGCTTCAAACGAAGGTCATTCTATATATTCGGCACGTTTTCACCATTTCTTAAGATTCTGATTCTCAGATAAATTTTGGGCCAGACTTAACCATGAGATATTTAAACTATATTGTCACTCTCCAATTACTGAAATTTCACACCAAAATTTTCCTTTTTCATTCAGATTTTCACTCAATTGGTTGGACTGTGCTTAGTGTCGTCACTCAGATATTACAGTAAAATTTATTGAGCTATATAACATTTAGCTATTCACATCAGTCCCAGCATAGTCACTCACAATACATATTTATTTTTCCATGCAATAATCCATAATAAAGACTATAGTAGATACTTAGAATTCTTTAATTTATTGTTTACATCTCTTTACACACAAAAGTATTATACAATAAACAGCTGAATACCATACCTACAACATATGACATCAAAAATGTGAGACCTAGAATTTTTTAGTATTATTTAATTATATTTATATAATTGAGATTTTTGGAATATTTATAATTAATTTATATTTGATCATATTTTAGGTATTAAGATTAAACAGTAAGTGGGCCCCACCAGTTCCAGGAGGTCCAGATGAAGGTGAAACTTCAGGGATTCAATATTCAGGGTTGAAAAATATTATGGTAAGAATCTTAGCCTCAATTTAGAAAATGATAGTTTAGTCCATAAGCCGTCAGAATTTTTGGAAATAACAGTCAAACCAAAAGGACTTTTGACCCTTTGTTTGTACCAAATAATTTCTCATAAAATAAAGTTTTAGAATATCTAGAAAGATGGAAGAAACTAGAAGTGGAGATAGAAATTTACACGATTTTACGGTTACGAGTATTTTAGTAATTCACCCAAATCGGTAACCAAACCTCAATAAAAGCTTCACCTGTGATAACCGTAAATTTTTCATTTATTGAAATTATAAATATTGGAAATATAATGAAATAAATAAATAAAATTGTGAGAACGGGATATTGGTGAAAATTTCGAGAATTGAGGAAGTGATAAATCGGAAAATTCGTGTAAAGGAAATTAAATTGGAAGTGAAAATAAAAATAACGGAGAGAGGAAAATTAACTTGGATAAATTAAAATCCAAATTAAATAAGGAAAATGAGAAATGAAAATAAAATATGTTTATATAATTACAAATTTTATAACTGAATTTTATACGAATACATATGCATTTAAAATACTATATAGTATATTTTAATATACGTTGGTATATATATGGAAATATATACTATTTCATAAATTTAAATAATACATATGTATATAAACATAATATTTTATGTGTATATATATAATTATATATATATATATGCATATAGAAGAAAGGTAAATGTGATTTTATATTAAAGTTTATATGTATACATATATTGTATTATAACATTTATATAATTGTATATATAAATGTTATTTATTTTAAAGTATATAAATATACATATATATACTAGATATATATTTTGTAATATACAATAAATATAATTTATATATAATATATATTGTATTACATTATATATGAAATAATATATGTATAATATATAGTATATATTATATGTATAAAATATATTTTATAGTATATAGTATATAGTGTATTATATATTAAATATAGAAGTAAAATAAAAACAAAAGAGGAAAGAAACAGAAAATGGAAAGGAAGGATCGGGGGAGGATCCCGACCCACCCAGCCAGAACCGACGGTGGCAAAGCTGCCACCGCCGGTGAGGGAAAAAGAAAGAGACGACATCGACGAAGAGAGGGAGGCCGGTGACTGTCGGAAGGAAGGAAAAATCGGGAAGGAAACTGAAATGGAGAAGGCGAAACCGAGGAAGAAAACGGAAAAGGGATCTGGAGGTGCCGACGGAATTGGCTGCCGCCATTGCGCCGAAGCTTCGCCGGAGGAAGAGGAAGACGTGGGAGGCCACCGGTCAGGCGAAGAATGGCGGAGGAGGGCCGGCGAAGAGGCAGAAGGAGGCCGACCTAAATCGAGTCGATCCATCGTCGTGTCGTCGATTCGGGATGAACAGAGGCTAGATTTGGTTTCGCTGTGGTGCCAGCCAGCTGAGGAATCATCGAACCGTCGGAGAACTGGTCACCGGTGAGGAACTGGCGAGGAAGGAGGCAGATCGGTCTGGACGGGAAAAAGGAAAAAGGAAAAAGAAAAAGAAAAGAAAAAGAAAAGAAAAGAGAAAAAGAAGGAAGAAAAAGAAGAAAGAGAAAGAGAAAGAGAAAAGGAATTCTGGGAATTTGAAAATTTTTCGAGAATTCGAAAATTACGAGAAATCTCGAGAATTATGAGAATCGGTAAGAAATCCCGGAAAGTGTTAAATTATTTAAATAATTTATTTATTTAAATAATTATGAAAAAATTCTAATTTGTAGAATTTAAATTTCAGAAAATTCCTGCGATGACCGAGCTGATGAAATCGGGC
The DNA here is from genome assembly GCA_031772115.1 of Heritiera littoralis. Lineage (NCBI taxonomy): Eukaryota > Viridiplantae > Streptophyta > Magnoliopsida > Malvales > Malvaceae > Heritiera > Heritiera littoralis. The sequence continues at coordinate 4,965,936 of JAPDPK010000042.1, forward strand.
GAGGTGAACACGGGTGCGACCTTTGAGAGTCAGTCGTCGACCCGAGACAGGTAAGAGATGCATGTGCAGCACTGTAAGGATATTCAGTCTGCATGTTTTAATTTTGAAATATTTTATGGAAATATTTTATGAAATTATTATGGTGAATGATTGGTTGGAAATTTTGAATGAAGTACTGGCTGGAAATTATAAACTGTATTTTTCGTGCAGGAAGCTAGCCAATCGGCAGCCGTTATACTGTCAAAAAATTCTCAAAAATTACTAAAAATCATAATAAATGATTTTATATCACGAGAAATGATTTTCAACCATGAAAATTGAGGAAATGAATATTTTCATAAAAACATGAATAAAATGAAAGTGATTTTAAAATATTCATGTTTTTGAGAATGGTGATAATGAAATCACCAAAAATTCTCTTGATATGTAAATTACTCGTAATACGAGATGAAAAACGAAAAGAAATAAAGTGAATATTTTTATATATATTTCTTAAATATTCACTAAATGGTTTTATAACCTTTATGGTTTTAAATGATGAAAATATATTTTTATAAATTCCATAAAGGTTTATTGATGATGAAAAATACTGTTTTGAGACTAGTAGACATCCTATCATGCTGACGTGTGATATGTGATATGTTTAGTCCCAGTCGACACTGATCAGTGATCCACCGAGGACCATATAGATTATGGTCATAGAATTGACATGTTTATTTCTTTGCCCTCCGGGGTCTATAGCATGATATGATTGATGATTGTCTTAGACTCTATATATGATGCGTGACATGTGAAAAGAACATGTTTTATATGATATAAGAAGAAGATCAATTGACTTATAGCATTTTTTTACAAAATGCTCATTACGGTACTGATTATAGTACTGTGAGATGATTTTCATAAGACATGTGTACGAACATGTAATATGTTTTCAAAAAGGAAGAATTGATAAATCTAATATTCTTACCATGATTTTAAATGGAATAGTAGATTTTACGTGCTACAGCGATCTTTGTACCGTGTGAGCCACCTCTAGAAGATTCAAGGGACCTAAGTGTTACATAGATTCTTCGGAAACTATGGGAGCCACCTCTAGAATCCTTTAAGCACTAAGTGCTACACGAGTTCTGATGAGATAGTGGAAAGTATATGGCATAAAGGCCAACCCGAGTAAAGACTCGATCTTTGTACCGTGTGAGCCACCTCTAGAAGACTCAAGGGACCTAAGTGCTACATAAATTCTTCGGAAACTATGGGAGCCACCTCTAGAATCTTTTGAGCACTAAGTGTTACACGAGTTCTGATGAGATAGTGGAAAGTATATGGCATAAAGGCCAACCCGAGTAAAGACTCGATCTTTGTACCGTGTGAGCCACCTCTAGAAGACTCAAGGGACCTAAGTGCTACATAGATTCTTCAAAAACTATGGGAGCCACCTCTAGAAGACTCAAGGGACCTAAGTGCTACATAGATTCTTCGGAAACTATGGAGTCACCTCTAAAAGACTCAAGGGACCTAAGTGCTACATAGATTCTTCGAAAACTATGGGAGCCACCTCTAGAATCCTTTGAGCACTAAGTGCTACATGAGTTCTGATGAGATAGTGGAAAGTATATGGCATAAAGGCCAACCCGAGTAAAGACTCGATCTTTATACTGTGTGAGCCACTCTAGAAAACTCAATGGACCTAAGTGCTATATAGATTGTTCGGAAACTATAGGGAGCCACCTCTAGAATCCTTTGAGCACTAAGTGTTACACGAGTTCTGATGAGATAGTGAAAAGTATATGGCATAAATGCCAACCCGAGTAAAGACTCGATCTTTGTACCGTGTGAGCCACTTCTAGAAAACTCAAGGGACCTAAGTGCTACATAGATTCTTTGGTAACTATGGGGAGCCACCTCTAGAATCCTTTGAGAACTAAGTGCTACACGAGTTTCTCGATATGACACTTAACTCCATTGCTAGTTAGGATAGATGTCGTAACTGAATCAGTGAATTGGGGCTTACATCTAAAGTGATTAAGTGATCGGTTATTTTGAAAATGTTTTCAATGAGTTAAGCTATATGCTTAAAGGTTATTGATTTTTGTTTTGTGAATGGATTGATTTATTAACTTGCATAGTAACCGATTTATTGACGTGTATAGTGACTAATCTACCGAAGTGCTTGCTGCTTTGCTAATGTGATAAGTGGAATAGATTTTAATAACTTACTTTGCTATTTAAAGTATTGTACTAATTATGATTGTACAATAAAACATGAAATGAGTTTTAAAGGAAAATGATGATGATTTAACTAATATTCTTTTCAAAGAAAATATGAATATTAGTTATTTTATTTAAATGCTTTATTTCATAAAAGCAATTAATTTGGAAATAATATGGAAATGATATGAAATAAAAAAAATGATTTAAATTTCAAAAGAAATTTATTACTCCCTACAGTTGCTTCTAGGTTACAGGACAAGACAGGCATTTCAAAATGCCTGCCTTACTCTACCCGAATCCCTAGCCGACTGTAGTATCCTTCTTACATGTGAGCCTAGAGCCAGCTAGGAAGATTTAAAAGAAACTGAGTATCTAGTGAGGCATATAATTCCCTTACTGAGCCGTGGTTTTGCTCACCCCTTAATTTTAAACATTTCAGGTTTTGATGATTGTGAGATCAGTTGATTGTGAATCACGGCTGTACACAAAAGACAATGTGATAGACCGACTGATTTATATGAGGTACGATCATTTATTTTTGTATTTAGACATGTCTACAGTACTACTTATCTAATTAATTAAGATAGGGATGTGTATAATATAAACAATGTTATGTAAAATTGTTTAACAGTTAGTACAAGTGAAGTATCACAGACAGCCCAACTAGTTAAGTTGTGTAAAATAAGGTGAAAAATGTGGTAACGGGTCGTTACATCACCAAACATTAAATCAAGTTAAATATAGTTGATTTATGATTAAATAAAATATTTTGAAGGTTAGAAAGACTGTTTTCAATTGAGTCAAAGATTAGGGGCAATTTTGGAAGAATTTTTTAAGTATAAGGGCAAAATGGTAATTTTTCCCCTAAAATCAGATTTTTATCTTCTTCTCCAGCTGCTTCTTCGTCCATTTCTGCTGGAAATCAGACCTCAATATTTCCTCCATAGCCAACCTTGAACAAGAGAGAGAAAGTAAGAAAAAACTAAAAAACTAACTTAAAATTAAACACTTTTTCACCAAAATTATTCTACTCAACTTGCTCTTCAATTTGGTGCCTAAATCGAGTGCTAGATCAACAAAAATCAGACCCTAAGCCCTCCCACACCATTCGGTGAAGGTGAGATGATTTTGGAAGCTTGAATTTTCATGGTTCTCTTACTAATTACTATGTGATTAAGTTGTTAACATGCTTCCTTTAGCTTAATTCATGCAAGAATCATGTAATTAGACAAGGGAGGGTTTCGGTCACTATTCCATGGGTATGCATGTGATGAGTTTTGATGAAATTAAATATGAAAAATTAATTAGAAATCATGGTAAGCATAAAATTAAGCTTAGTTTAGCTTAAATTGATGAAAAGCAATATGTTGGGCAAGAAGGAAGGTTCGGCCAAGGCATGATGTGCATGAATTTGATGTTATTCAATGTAAAATTCATATGGATTTGATATAGAAAATTAGTAGAATTAATTTGAAATTAATAAAGTAATTAAATTTGTAGAATATACATTGTAGGAAAGGAAGGAAGCATTTCAGCCATTGAAGGGGAGGCTGAAATTTTGTCCATTTCAATGTAATTTAGGTTCTAAAATAATGTACAAATTATTTTGAGAATTTAGGAGCAATTGGAATCGAAATCGGAGTTATGTAGCAAAAGTTGTAATTTTGCACGGGTAAAAATTTGACTGCATTTAGAGAATTTCACAGACCAAGCATTAGTATTTACTTTATTAAATATTCTTTTAACTAAAATATAGTAGATTTATCAAGTTGAAATAATGAATGTGCAGCCTCGAAGTCAGGAGGTGATACCAGTGTTAGAGGAACGGATACCGAAAAAATAAAAGGTAAGGGATATTTGTATGAAGCGTAGGGATATAGCATTGCATGTTTTGATGAGAATTGCAAATTATAGAAATTAAATAAATATTTTGGATTGAATTTTGGAACTGTGAACTGTGGTTTGAAAGTTGGATTTTTATGCAAGAATGGTTAGGTTTGAATTAATTATTATGCTACCGAAATTTTTCTATGCTAACCTAAAACCCCTAAATTTATGAAATCCATAAAATTCATGCTTTAGTATGAAATTTTGAAATATAGAGAAAATCAATTTAGGTATCCAAATTTCAAATCTTTGAGCATGATTTAATAAATATTAAATCACAAATTTAATAATTAAAATGATTTTGGTGGTATTTTATCTATTTTTGGATATTTGAAAATATCCAAGTCTTTAAACACGCATTTATATGTTTTCTTTAAATTGTCTTCGTAAACAACTTTGAAATATTTATTTAAATGTTTTAAGACTGTGGCCCCGCAGCTACCTGTAGACACCTAATTTTGTCTGAATAATTTTTAAATGAATAAAAAATAAAGAAATAAAAAAAATGTCTCCATGAAAACCTTATACGCTTTCCATGTAAAATACCTAAAGTCCCATGCACACCCAAAGTTGACCAAAGGATTTTGTTATTAAAAAAAAATTGAATGACTTGAAGATTGATCATCAAAAATAAAATGGAAATGAATAAAAGCAAAAGAAGGAAAGTAAAGAAAATAAATGAAAAAATAAAGGCCTTTGATTTAGATGTAAAAGGGGAGCCGAATTTTACATTCACACACCATGACCATTTAAAGAGTTGACTTGAAAAGTTTGGAAAGAATTAAACTAAAAGTGTGGAACCAAAAAAAGGGGGAAGGAAATAAATTGAGAATTAGCTGTCAAAAAAATAAAAATATAAAAAAAATCCCATGATTTAAGTACCAAAATGGGGATGTTTGTTTCTTTCCTAAATGTTTAAGGCTAGAAATGGCTATAAAAGCCAATGAAAAGGAGAGATGAGGGGGGCCTCGGTTACATCATTTTCTTTACTGCACCAGCATCCATAGCAGCTCGTCATCACCACAACGACAAGCTCCTTGCTGCACTGATTCCTTTCCGGTGCCAACCTGCTACCTCTTGCTTCCGCAACGCCCATACAGCAACCATCCTTGGTCATCCTGCTACAGTCTACAAATGGACACGGCCTCTGTTACATCATCTTCTTTACTGTTGCTACTGCGTCCTCACTGCTTTGCATCATCGCCATCCCTGAGTTGCTGCCTTCATCGCCCTGCACTTGCAGCCCGAGCCTCTATTGCTTTCACTTTTGCACTACGGAGGTTCCCTGTTGCTGTCCCAAGCGTTCTATACCGCACCACAACATCGTTACTTGGTGCACTTGCCGTCATTAAGTGGTTCTGGAAGCGGGGTGGAGAGGTGGCTAAGTAAAGGGTTCAGCAAATTCGCTACTGCTGAATGCTTCCCGCTTTGCTTCAGCTTTATTTCCTGTAGCTGTTCCACTACTGTTTTACGGCTAAGAAGATTTTTCTTTGCTACAAGTAACCTAGGTTTTGGTCGCTTAAAGAGGAAAGTAAACAAGGAATGAAGGAAACACAAACGACAAAGCAAAGGTTTAGCCACTTACATCTTAAAGTTTTTACATCTTAAAGTGTAAATAATGTGGAAGAAGAATAAAGGAGGCGGACGGGAAAGAAGAATGCAAATAAAAAATTTCTGCGTCCAAGCTTTCTGACCGGGCTTTCCTAAGTTTCACTGCTGCTGTTCTTTCCCGCTCAACAATACTCACTGCATTCGCATGGGCTTCGTGGAACCACTGCATCATCCTCGCATCATGGCAGCCCTGCACCATCAAGCATCTTACCTGTCGTAATTGCCCGCATAATTTTTGCATTCCTTGAAATCGAAGCCTGCTACCTTGTATCGTTTCTACATGAGGCCAACCGATTCATGCAATTAAAGAAGACACAAATTGTTGCCAGGGAAAAGGGAAGTGGAGCAAGGTCACGTCAAAGTCCACTCAATCCTTGGGCTAAAGTTGCTGCAAAGTAGAGTTTGGTATTTATAAGGTATACTATACTATTCATATATCTTATTTTCTTATTTTATTTAAATTATGAAGGTACAAATACACTTTTATTGTTTTAATGGTATTTAACATGTTTATAATGCATATATAATTACGTTCTTCTTTCGTGATTAGTCAACTCATAAAATAGATTTACAAAATTAAATTCATAAATAAATTTGTAAATTTCACTGTCTTAAGATAAATCTTAAAAGCATTTCCGATGATAGATTTCATAGAATTCACAAGTAGTGATTCTTTGATAATCCTTAGGGTCGAAATAAAATCCTTAATGTCACCAGCGTATTGGGACATTTAAGTGATTTTATTCCGATATCAAAATCTCTTAATATAAAGAAAAATAATAAAAATAAATATAAAAATGAATAAATATAAAAATAGATAAAAATGTGAGTGTTAAAATAAATAAATTAATATGTAGATAAATGCAAGTATAAGTGTAAAATATAAAATATATAAATAAAAATATACATTTTAAATAAATAAACAAAAATATAAAAGAATTTCCGATGATAGGATTTCTTAGAAATCATAAGTAGTGATTTTTGATAATCCTTAGGTCGAAATGAAATATTTGAATATTACCAGCGTATTGGGGTATTCAAGTAATTTTAGTTCGATATGAAGATTTCTAATATAATTAACTTTTATAAAATAAATTAATGTTTAAAAAAAAAAAATAAATAAATAATAATAACAATTAAAAGTAAGTAAATACGATATAAATAATTTCCGATGATGAGATGTTACGGAATTCACAAGTAGTGATTCCTAACTGATCTCTAGAAGAGAAATATGCTAAATGTTACCAGCGTATTGGAATACTTAGTATAATTTTTCAATAAAAATAAAATTTTATAAAATCAATAAATTTCAAAAGTAATAATATAAATATAAAAGATAATAAAAATAAAATAAAATAATGGATTTCTCATACGCATTATCTATATTTTGATTGCATCATTTGCATCCAAGAAATTTCAAAATAAGTGTGAATCTCCCGAGGATAGGATTTTATAGAAATCGCAAGTAGCGATTCTTAAGAAATCCTTAGGTGAGGAAATTATCCGAATTGCTACCAGAAGTATTAGGGTATTTCGGAATAATTTTCAATACAAAAGATTTTCATTTATTTTAACATAAATAAAAATAAATTTTAATATTTCAAATAATAAATAAATAAATGATTTCAACATAAATGGAATTCTTTTTAAATGATTAATTAAGACCATTTTATTAAGATCAAAAGATAATACATGATTAAGTAGTACCGTTTTTTAACTGGCGCTGTGGGGGTGCTAATCCTTCCCCACACGTAACTCAACTCCCAAGCCCAAACTTTGTTTTCGTAGACCAAAAATTATTTTTTTGATAAAACTTAATTAATTTTAAGATTTTATAAAATAAATAAATAATTTTAGGTGGCCAATCACACCTAGCCAAAAAAGATTGGTGGTGACTCCATTTTGTATTTTTTCAAAATCGTCTAGCGATCGAGTCCCCGGCCGAAAATCGTTACGACACTACCTATGGGTACATGCATTTCCGTTCTATTCTAATTGCTATTGACTCTAGCCTAATCTTCTAGCTCCCACAGGTGTCACCTGGCTAGTGCACATACTGTGGTATCTTGACTATGGTCATATGTCTATTATAGTGCATGTGTCTATTGGGTCTAGCCTAGTCTTCACTAAAATTCATACTAGGATGGTAAATCCCTTGTAACTTAGATCCAAGCACTCCTAGTTTTGATATATTTATGATTTCAATTTATCCGTATTTTATGTTCTGTGATATGACTATGATATTTTGTGAAGTTATTTATTTGATTTATCCGTTTGAAATTGCTATAAATATGATTTATACTGTTTTCAGAGAAATGGTTTAATTTCTGTTATAAATATGTTTATTTCTCAAAATATTGAAATTTTATTTGAATTTATGATTTAATTAAATCAAATGAAATCCCTATAGTGGCTTTGGATATCAAAACACGACAGGTACTCCAAAGTACCTCTTATACTCTACTCGATTACCCAAGCCACTATAGTATCCTTCCTATTAGATCGTGCCAACTTTATTTCATGTTTTAATTTCATGATTTTGTATAAACATTTGTTTATAAAAGCTGCATATAGGTTACATTATATCAGCTTTCGTATAGATATTCCTTACTGAGCACATTTCGCTCACCCCTTTATTTTCACTCCTAGATTTCTTGCAGTGAGATCGGGTCTGCTTCACAAGAGGACCTGATTCTGATATTCCACAGGCGACCTTTCTGTTTTCATCGAGGTATACTGAGTTTATTTTTATGTATTTAGATTTTTGTACATACTACTTTTATGTATAGTAAACTTGGGTTGTTAAACATTTGTATTTTGTTTATGTAAATTTGAAATTTCAAATCTTGGGTTCTATATATAACTAATAATTTTTTATTTAGAAGTTAAGTGACACTATAGACAAGTCCAATCGTATGTGATTTGAATATGTGAAATTAGTAAAATGTACAATATTCTGGGATGTTACAGTTAAGGTGATACTAGAGCAAGGTTAACTTGATGCCTGTCAGTGTCTTTTGATTTGAAACAATAAACATCCCAAGTAGTACTGTACTTGTCTAAATATATAAATGAATTCGAGACTAAAATCAATTTTGTACGATTGTTGTGGTGTAGTATGTTTGATACACAAGAAGCTACCAGACAGGGTAGAGGACTCCATAAGGGATGCCCTAGGCATGTACAGCCCACCTCAGAGCCTACTCTAGAGCCGATGCTAGAGGCAGCTTTCCCTTTATAGCCTGAGATTTTAGAAGCAAATGTCTAGGCTGGAAAGAATTGTAGCAGACTTTATCGAGAGTTTTAATCAAACACCGGCACCGGAGCCAACACAGCCTTCACCACCACCACCACCACCACCACAGCCAGAGTCGCAGCCACAGCCAGTATAGCCCCCACTACAGCCGAGGCGAGTTCTAGTTAGGGGTTGTGATGCTAATCTGATTCGGAAGTTTAAGAAATTAGATCTGCCAAAATTTCGAGGTGTGAAGGATCCAATGGCTGCAAAAGAGTGGATTAATGAGGTGGAGAAGCTGTTTGATTATATGACCTGTTCAGAGATTGAGAAGGTTGGGCTGGCCACATTTTTACTGGTAGGCAATGTATAGTATTGGTGGAAGTCCATCAAGACAGTCCTATCACCTGACACCCAATTGTGACTTAGGAGATTTTTTTGGAGGCCTTTTTTAAGCAGTACATTCCTAGCACAGCTCAGATAAAATTGAAGTTAGAGTTTATGAGTTTGAAGCAGGGGAACATGACATTGGACCAGTACGAGTCCAGATTTACTACCTTGAGCCGTTTCGATCTGAAGGTTGCTAGGAGCGAGAAGCATAAGATCAAACGATTTGCATCAGGTCTTAAGATATCCATCCAGAATAGTTTAGCCCCGTTCAACATTTCCAGTTATGATGAGGCAGTCCGTCGAGCCTAGTTATGCGAGTAGAATTACGAGGCTCAGCAGGCAGAGTTTGGATTAAGGGCTTAGAGTAAAGGGTAAGAGAAGGTTCGACGGGGCAATGATCGAGGTGATGCTAGGCCAGCTAAGAGGCCTACTGGTATTATGATTCGAAATAGACCTGCTGGAGATAGATCCACCAGATCGGCTGGCATCAGGAGATCCACTACTCCCCAAAGGAGCGTTGTGACTAGGTGTAGATAGTGTGAGAGGTCACACGAAGATGACCCTGCTATTGGACTACAAGAGCTTGTTTTAAATGTGGACAGCGGGGTCATTTGATCAGAGACTGCCCTAAGGACATGGAGGTAGTGCTAGCAGCAGCTCCAGCAACCTTAGTAGCGGCTCCAACAGCTAAAGAGAAGAAGGCGACACTATCCGTACCACGCAGAGTGACAGTAGCAGAGAAAGGCAAACAAGCGATGACTTAGGGACGAGTGTATGCCTTAGATAAGGAGACTACATATGTCTCTTTTGATGTTATACGGTGTAAGACTTACATTTTTTATATTAGTGCCATTGTATTAATAGACCCAAGCTCCACGTATTCATTTATTTCCCCTACATGTGCTGCTAAGATACCGGTGAAACCTGAACCCCTAGGGTACTCATTACAAATTACTAACCCATTTAAAGAATCACAAATGACAGATGTAATTTATCGAAATTGTAAACTAAAGATAGGAGAGAAAGCAACTATAGCTAACCTAGTTTTGCTAAATATATATGATTTGGATATGATTTTAGGGATGGACTGGTTAGCTATGAATTTTCTTAGTATAGACTACTACACTAAGTTTATAATCTTCTCTCAACCAGAAAAGTATATTGTAAAGCTTTCTGTATAGGAATAAAATTGAATTTTTTTTAAACCCATTCGATTCGAATTTAAGTACTAAGTATTTGTGTGTTTATTGAAGGGTTAATAGCCTATGTAGAGGATGTTGAAAGGAAGCGTCCGAAGTTACACGAGGTTCTAGTAGTCAGGGACTTCCCAAATGTATTTCTAGATGATTTACCAGGACTTCCGTCCAATCGGGAGATAGAGTTCACTATTGATTTAGTGCCCGATATTGAACCCATTTCGAAACCCCTTATCAAATAGCACTGGTTGAGCTTGAAGAGCTCAAGAAGCAGCTTCAGGAGTTACTTAATAAGGGCTTTATCTGTCCCAGTATTTCTCCTTAGGGTGCACCAGTCCTATTTGTCCGTAAGAAGGATGGTAGCCTGCGACTTTGTATCGACTACCGGTTGCTTAATAAGGCTACTATCAAGAATAAGTATCCACTTCCCCAGATTGATGATTTGTTTGATTAGCTCAAGGGTGCCAGGTATTTTCTAAGATTGATATGAGATCAAGGTATCATTAATTGAAGATTCGGGAGAGTGATGTACACAAGATGGCTTTCAGAACTCAATACAGCCACTACAAGTTTCTGGTCATGCCATTCGGGCTTACAAATGCCCCTGTAGCATTTATGAATCTGATTAATGAAGTTTTCAAGCCTTATTTGGATAAGTTTGTTATCGTGTTTATTAACAATATTCTGGTGTATTCTAGGTCGCAGGAGGAACACGAGCAGCACTTGTATATAGTTTTGCAGACTCTTAGAGACAGGAAGCTTTATGTTAAGTTTAGCAAGTGTGAGTTTTGGCTGGATCGGATCACTTTTCTAGGTCATGTGGTCTCTAAAGACGAGGTTTTAGTCGATTCGTCTAAAGTTGAGGCTATTGTTCAGTGGAGAGACTGAAGATTGTTACAAATATACAAAGTTTTCTGGGTCTAGCCGGATACTATCAGAGGTTTGTAGGGGTTTCTTCAGACTGCGACTCCATTGACACATCTCACATGTAAAGGAGTGAAGTTCAAGTGGACTGATGCGTGTGAGTGCAGTTTCTAAGAGTTAAAACGACGGTTGACCATAGCACTGATTGGCCATTTCAAGTCGTTCTAAAGGATTCTCGATATACAGTGATGCCTCCTCCTTGGGTTTGGGTTACGTGCTGATGTAGAATGGCAAGGTGGTTGCCTACGAGTCCCGTCAGCTGAAGGATCACGAGAGGAATTATCCCACGCATGGCCTGGAACTTATTGCCGTGGTGTTTGCCTTGAAGATATGGCGACATTACCTATATGGTGAGAGATTCTAGGTATTCACAAATCACAAAAGCTTAAAGTATCTATTCTGACAGAAAGAATTAAATATAAGGCAGCGCAAATGGATAGAGCTGCTAAAAGACTACGACTGTGAGATTCTGTACCTAAAAGACTACGACTGTGAGATTCTGTACCTAAAAGACTACGACTGTGAGTGATGTAATATGCATGGAATTTTTGTTCACAAGAAAATTCTTAAGATGAGTTTCCTTTTTATTAGCATTATATCCTAACCCATCTTTGTCAAAGAAAGCTCTTTGGGTCTCAAGCATGTGATCTAATTTTTGTTGACCCATGTAGAACCTAGAAAATTAGTTTCACAATTTTGTATTCTTTTTATTCAACTTATTTATTTCTAAGTTTGCTTCTTCTAATTTCTTCTCTAGTTCTAGCTTAGCATTTGTCAAGGCTTCCTTTTCTATTTTCAAATTAGCAATAATTTTCTTATATTTAGAGTTCATGCATTGAAATTCATTTGCTAATTCATTAAAGGCATTTTGTAATTCATCAAATGTATAAACATTATCTTCACTAGAACTAGAACTAGAACTAGCCTCATCATCACTAATAGCCATAAAGCATGAGTAAGCTACCTCATCATCTATGTTTTCTGTTGGATTATGCCCTTAGAACCATTCATTAGATGATTGACTTTGGCATTTTTATGTATCATGACATTTTTATTTATAGTTCATTATTATATTTGTTTTATAACTGCGTAATATAATCTTATATGATAATGTCCTTAGAATAGTAATAACACACTATTCTTAAAATATCCCTAGTCAAGTATTATTGTGAACAAGGATAACAATGATACGATAAGACTAGTATGTGGTTGACTGATGACCATTGTCATGGATATAGGATATCAAGTCATCACATAGGTACATGTTAGAGAACTATGTACTGGATCGACCCTCCATGAGAACGCTACATGGATTGTTATATGAGTGTCATAAGCGATTCTCATAGTGATGATGGTGTATGTGATCCTTTGACTTGAGATCATCAGAGATCCCAACATAGAGAATTGCATACTTTAATGCTGCTAGATGTCATTCGTAACAGGATGGACTATAAAGGTAGTAATTGGGTATGCCTCGATCTATGTAGAGGGATGTTGAGTGATCAAGATAGGATTTATCCCTCTTATATAACAAGAGTGATGTCTTGGGCCCTTTGATAGAGTGAGACTAAAATGCATGGCCGTGCTCAAATAAGTCAATATGAGATATTGATTTTATTTGTTTAATTAGTCTACTCAGGAATCAAGAAACGCTGATTAGACTATACAAGTGTGACACATTCCATGACTTGTGTCTAATCAAGACATCAAAGGATAAAAGGATTAGACTACACAGTAACATCTATCACGAGTAAGGTTATGTCGAGTCATTGACATTCTCGTTACATGGGTAGCAATGATGTGTTGCTAGATACCGCTCATTGCCTGTGACAATTTTGTCATTGCCATTGTTTTGAGAACCTATTGGGTCGCACACTTAGAACGGATCAATGAGGAGCTTAATTAATCCTATTCTAAATTGGATTAAGGATATAACTAATCCTATTCTGAATTGGATTAGGGATATAACTAATCCTATTCTAAGTAGGATTAGAGTTCTGTTTGGCAGTAAATTTTAGGGTAAAATTTACTGCCTATAAAAGGATGTTTTCTGAAACATAGCCGCACAACAATTAGAAAACAGAAAAAGTATTCTTTTAATCGAAGCTAGCAGTTCGGTTAAAAGAATCAAAAACGCTCCTTAAGGCATCCAATCGTGAGACGTTCAAGAGTTATGAGATCCGTTCATGTGGATACCATAGAGGCAGGAACGAAAAGTTGCTGCTTGTGATTCGACCAAAGACAGAAAAAACAGAGAAAACGTTAGGTAAAATCTCGAAACCCTAATCAGGCAACCCTCCGAATCGATCCTGGTGGAGGCCGAATGATTTAAATTCCGTTGCATGTTTGTTTCGGTTTCCTTCATTTTCCTCATTGGAGCTATCACTATCGCTCCATGCAGCCATAAATGCTTTCTTCTTAGGCTTCCTATGCTTTTCCTTCCTAAGCAATAGGCAATCTAATCTAGTGTGCCTCGGTTTATTGCACTCATAACACACTAATGGGTCCTTTTCTTTTCTACTTGACTCTCCTCTTTGATGTCTCCTATTATTCTCTCTCTCCTTCATCCTTATAAATCTATTAAATCTTTTAGCAAACATTGCCATTCCTTTTCTTCCTCATTTCCACTCTCATCACTATCATTTCTAGTGTTCTCATGAGCGAAAGATTTAAGTGCTACCACTACTTTCTTTGAAGGCACTTCATTTCTTTTCAATTTCTTTTCAATTTCATTTCCTATGTATGTAGGGATCCCATAAGCTCATCTAGAGACAAAGTATTAGGATCCTTAGACTCTTCTATTGCGGTTACCTTTGCCTCCCAAGATTTTGGCAAGCTATTCAAAATTTTCTTAACCATTTCTACATTGGAATAGGTTTTGCCTAAAGCCTTATGTCCATTGATTATGTCATTAAACCTAGTAAACATATCACTCATGGACTCATCTTCTTTCATCCTAAAAAGTTCATAATCATGTGTGAGCATATCTACTTTGGTTTCTCTAACTTGATTTGTCTCTTCATGTGTAATGGCTAATTTGTCCCATATTTGCTTGGCATTCTCACATAGGGAGACTTTATTATATTCATTGGTACCTAATGCACAAAAGAGAGTGTGCATAGCCTTGGCATTCAATTGTACCAATCTCATGTCATTTGTGTCCCACTCATCCTTACTCTTAGGGACATCCTTTCCATCTACTTTCTTCATTGAAATTTTGAGACCATTAACTATCACTCTCCACACTTCATAGTCATTTGATTACACAAATAACATCATCTTAATTTTCCAATATGAGTAATTCTCTCCATTGAAAAGTGGAAGTCTAACTAATGAGTATCCCTTTTCTCCTAGGGGTGTGCCTACATTCAAGTGAGCCATTTATGATCGTTTTACTCGATGGATGTTAATCCAAATCAATCTCCAGCCCAAGCTCTGATGCCAATTGTTGGATCTATAACAATACTGAGAGGGAGGGTGAATCGATTTTTAACTAACCTTAAGTTCATTTTTCGTTCTTCTAAATTCACTAGTCTATATTAATGTTTTCTAAGTTCTTTAGGCTATGCAAGCATGCAATCCAAATTCAATACAACAAACACTATATAATTGCAAGTAAGTAAAGAGAGAAAGGAAAGAAAAATGTACACAAGTGATTTATAGAGGTTCGACAACCTTGCCTACGTCCTCTACCTTGAGACGCTCCCAAGGATTTTTTCCAAATTCACTAACTTGAATTTGTCTTTACAGTCCCTCTTTTTGTAGGCTTAAGAGAAACCTTTCACTTTTTTAAGGCTCAAGAGAAACCTATCCCCTCCTTTTTTCGGGCTCAAGGAGTAAACCTTATCTACCCAATATATCACTCAAGGGTTCACTCCCCTTTACAATATGTGGGTGGGTTTGCAAAGAGTGTAAACAAAGAAGGCCTCTAGGTAGGCAAATGATTACAAAGGTTTAGCTTTAGAAAAGAAACTCTAAAGTATTTGTGCTAGAAAGTACAAAAATGTTGAGAGTAATAAAAGATATTGCATTCTAGCTCTTGAACTCTTTGAGATGCTTGGAGAAGATGAAGAAATTGAAGAATGATGTGTCTTTGCTTCTCTCACTCCTTTCTTGAGCTTCCAAGTCTCTATTTATAGTCCCTTAGATGTATTCTTGACGTTGGGTGGAGCCAAAAACAAAAGTTACTGTTGTATCTTACAAAACTACCAGTTGGAGTGCTTTTTCGAGGTAGGGGATCGATCCTATGCCCTAGGGGATTAATCTCATGCTTCATTCCACGCCTCCAAGGCATTCTGCGATGAAGGGATCGATCTCTTCCCTTAGGGGATCGATCCCATGCTTTAATTATGCTTCCTGGAGCATTCTACCACTTGGGGATGGATCCCTCAACATGAGGGATCGATCCCTCATCTTAAACCTGCACTTTTCTAGGCCATTTTGAATTAGAAATGATGTGATCTTTGGTTTTAATTCACCCCAAAATATTTATGAATTTTATGGGGGTTTTTCTTGACTTTCTCAAATGAAGATTTTGTCCAAAAACTTATTAAGTAATTTTTTAAACTTGTGTTCAATATATTCTTGAGAAAATTACTTAATGAAAACATTAAAACTCATTTTGTAAAGTATTGATACCAATAGGAATATACAATTGAATCATGGTCTTAATGTTTGATATGAACACTTAAAATGGTTTAAGAGAATTATGTGTGCTAAAGCAAATTTACAATATGAATGAAACATTAAAGCTTACTTAAGTTTTTGTTATTTCAAAATACATATGTCAATTTAAAGCTAACAAATTTAATAAATATTAAATCACAAATTGAATAATTAAAATGATTTTGGTGGTATTTTATCTATTTTTGGATATTTGAAAATGTTGATGTATTTCATGCAATTTAAATAAATAAATTTGGATGATTAAATATTGTTTTAAGTTTTGTTGTATCTTATATGTTAGATATATTGATTTTATGGAATTAATTTTTATTAATATATTTGTGAAATAATATTATTGATTTTATGATTTTGTGATTATTGGAATATATGAATAAATTTATTTGAGGCTACTTGGGATGGATCCTGGGCCCACAAAAAGTAGGTACGCTAGTTCTTTAAACACACTTATATGTTTTATTTAAATTGTCTCCGTAAACAACTCTGAAATATTTATTTAAATGTTTTGAGACTGTGGCCCCGTAGCTACCTGCGAGTACATGCATTTCCATTCCATTCTGATTGCTATTGACTGTAGCATAGTCTTCTAGCTCCCACAGGTGTCACCTGGCTAGTGCACACATTGTGGTACCCTGACTTTGGCCATACGTCTATTATAGTGCATGTGTCTATTGGGTGTAGCCTAGTCTCCACTAAAATTCATACCGGGGTGGTAAATACTTGGTTAACTTAGATCCAGGCACTCCCAGTTTTGATGTATTTATTTGATTTATCTATTTGAAATTGCTATAAATATGATTTATACTATTTAAGGAGAAATTATTTAATTTCTATTATAAATATGTTTATTTCTCAAAATATTGGAATTTTATTTGAATTTATGATTTAATTAAATCAAATGAAATCCCTATAGTGGCTTTGGATATCAAAACACAACAGGTAGTCTAAAGTACCTCTCATACTCTACTCGATTACCCAACCCACTATAGTATTCTTCCTATTAGATCGTGCTAACTTTATTTCATGTTTTAATTTCATGATTTCATTTAAACATCTGTTTATAAAATTTACATATAGGTTACGTTATATCAGCTTTCGTATAAATATTCCTTACTGAGCACGTTTCGCTTACCCATTTATTTTCACTCCTAGAATACTTGCAATGAGATCGGGTCTACTTCACAGGATGACCTGAATGCGGTATTCCTCAGGCGACCTTTCTATTTTCGTCAAGGTATAATGAGTTTATTTTTATGTATTCAAATTTTTGTACAGTACCACTTTTATATATAGTAAACTTGGAATGTTAAACATTTGTATTTTGTTTATGTAAATTTGAAATTTCGAATCCTGGGTTCTGTATATAAATAATAATATTTTAAATCGTATATGATATGAATATGTGAAATAAAATCAATACTTTATATTTTCAAAACATAGTACAGTAGTATAAATACACACTTTATTGTGAAGGCCGGGAGTGCCTGGATCTATGTTAGCTAGAGATTTACCACCCTAGAAGTCACAATATAAACCTTTGAGAACCAAGTTTTCATTTAAAATCAAATCATTTGAAATTCAATATGTATTTCGGTCAATATTAGTTAAATTCAAAACTTTTAACTTAAATCCGAAAATGGACATTTTCAATAAATAGTGTCAGTAATTTCAAAATATTAAAAGCATTTACTTCCATCAGATAAAATTGAACTTTATTTCAATTAAACACTCAAAGCAATTCACAATTAGAAATAGCACATTTCAAGATTAATACATTAAAACAGATTATCACTCAATTCGTAAAACCATTAGGATCAGAGTATTAGCAGTCCAAGAATAAAAATTCAGCAAATATTCTCAAATCAGAACTCAGAGTTTAAAATATTTTATTTACGTATAAGAATGGTGCCATCACTCGTATAAATCATGAAATCAGAGAAAACTATCAAAATTAGTCTAAAAAATTGAGTTACAAAATTGATTTATACTATGGTCTTGTATGGAACTCAAATCAGTACTAACCTCCAAATTTCATTTAAAATGTTTCAGAAATATGTTCTTGTGAATATAAGGTTCAAAATACATTATACGAACTTTCGGCAGCATAACAGTTATATTTGCCCCAACCTCCCTGCACAAGAATACAGTTCAAAAACCACAAATCCAGTTTTGCAATATTGATCAATCACAATTTCAATCAACAGTTTAGAAACCCATTCAAATCACTCAGTCCAGTTAATCAATCTCAAAACAATTCTGATGTTCAATAATGCAAAATTTTCAAAATAATTGATCAATCATATCAATGCAGTCACAGTATCCCTACGTCTTTTATATAAATATATTATATATATATCCCTTACCTAATTTTCAATCACAGTGCAGTATATCAATCATCTCCAATAAACAGATCAGATAAGCGAGCATATATTCGCTTATCGTTTCCTTTGCGTCACTAACTTCGGGGCTGTAAAACGATATCAAAATGCAATCAAATTTCAATATTCCTTTTGCAAAGAATATTCTAGTCTCTAAGGTGCTTCATATTCCCTAATACAACAGCAAATCTAGTCTACTTCACATCGGATGCCAAACTACAAGTATAATCAAAACACCTCATTTTTTTGTTCTGACTTCACCAGTAGTCTTATATTAATTTATACACTCTTAGTACCCAAAACATATTGAATTAAGCACAATTCATGGTTGCCCTTCACTTGGCCAGATTGTACATATAGATTTACATAATTCATTTCAACAAATTAAGCTTGAAATCATGTTTTACACATGTCTTACATCATTTCCTAATCAAACAACGTCATGTTCATGTACAAGAGGCGGTGGCTGAAACCCTTGGTGGATGAATTTCTTGGTTTTAATTCAATCTAAGCTTAAACATATAGCTAAACGTATAGATCACATAGTATAAAGCCATAAACCATGAAAAAACTAAACTTTCTCTCACCTTTCTTCATGACCAGATCTGGTGGGAGGAGTTTCACCTAGAATTTGGCCACTTTAGGACTTGATTTTGGTGTCAAAAGATAGAGCATCGAATTCTAAACAAGGTTGGTGAAGACAATTTTTGGTTTTGGTGTCTTTTTCTAAGGATTTCAAGCACTTTCACTCTCCTCATAAGCTTTGGTTATGGGGGAGATAAGAAAGAGAGAGTGGCAGCCGACTTGCTAGAGAAGATGGGCTGAAATGGCTTTTAAAATAATTTTTATGGTACAAATTACCATTTTACCCTTTACAATTTGACTTTGTTGAAAATAGTCATCCAATCTCCAAAATATTTCATTTAATTATAAAACACCTCTATTTAACTTGCTCTAAACATTGGTGGAGCTTTTGTTGAGGTTTGGTTGCTTATTTGGGTGAAATTACCGAAATACCATTAACCGTAAAATCGTGGTTTCATATAATTTATTCTATCAGTCCACATGGCCTAAAACTTTATTTCATGAAAAATATTTCATCACTAATAGTTGGTCAAAAATCATCTTAATTTGACCATTATTCACAAAAATTCCAACGGCCTATGGACTTAACCGTTATTTTAGAAATTGTTTCATGCTTTTCAAAATATGCTCAAACGAGGTCATTTTGAGATGTGGATTATTGCTATATCCATATTTCACCCTAAATATCATCATCTAGGATCTCACTTAGATCTAGATAGAGAAAGTCCTGGTGGTGCCCACACCTAGTACTTCCTTAAATCTTATCGAACTAACATTTTATTTAAATATTTTAATAATCAATATTTTCTTTTAAGTTCCTACACTCTTTAACTTATATCGGGTATAAGGAAAATAGGGTTCTCACATGTATTCAATCAATGGTCAAAAGTCAACCCACTTTGACTATATTTAAGTTTCAAATTTCCAACTATGGACAAAATCATCATTTTCCATTTTGTTGGCCCTAATTCTTAGATACCTCAAATCAAACTCCGATCGAAATGAGATTTATACTGTAGGCAATTTAAGCTCCAAATATTAATAATTTGCCTTTTTTGAGTGATTCTGGGTTTCCACGAAATCTGTGGGGCTTGCTTCCAATTCTTCTATAGAACTTCAATTGGGCAAATTCTTAGCAATACTCCTTCACCTTTCCATTCCTATAACCTATAACCTATAACTTATGGAGTCCTTTAGGAAAATGTGGTCTTCACAAGAAATTAGATAATTACATTTGTGCATAGTAACATATTTAGTATTCATCACAAAAAATAATTATTAATTAAGAATAATTAGTATTTATTAATTATTAATAGTAATTAATTAATACATAATAATTAATCATTACTAATTATTTTTAAATAATAATAATAATTTATTATTTAATTATAATTAGTATTAAATTTTTATAATAAATTATGAGTATTTATATGATTTTATGAAGATATGTACATATAATTATCATAAGATGTACATATCTTTTTATATAGCTTTGTATATAGGTATTCAATTGCCTTATTGTAAATATTTGAATACTCAAGACTAATTTATCTTTTGGAACAAATGTACATATATTTATGTCATGAAGTATATATAGTTATCATAATATATATATATATATATATATATATATATAGAGAGAGAGAGAGAGAGAGAGAGAGAGAGAGAGAGAGCTTTTTACACATAGTTATTTGAATTCCTTACTGTTGGCATCCGAATGCTCAACTACTCACTAAATTGACTAGATCTCGAGGTAGGAAACTCAAAATTATAATCCGTTTGAAATTTCTGAAGCTAAACTTAATTATTTTTTATACATATAAATACAAACATGTGAATTATATAGAAAAATTAATTAAAATTTCAAATATACCCCTTATGCAAGTGTTGAATAGCTTGCATAATTTGTTTTTAAAAATTCAATATCTTTTTATAAAAAAAACTGAAATTTTAATTTTGTTTGATCCATTAGAAAGTAGAACAATATAGAAAAAACCACATGTGTAGATGTCAAACATCCTACTCAGTTTGTGGTAAAAAGTCAATATCCTTTTATAGAAAAACCAAATTTTAATTTTGTTTGATCTATTAGAAATTAAACTAAAACATTTTTCCAACTATATATATTTTGATATTGAAACTTTTTATATCAATGCATAAAAATAAAAACAAAACCACTGATAGAGCCCAATATGTATATTCAAATAGTAACTTTTTTATTTTTTTGTATTTATTTATAAGGGCAAATTTCATCTAAATCCTTGACGTTTGCACTTAATTTAACTTTAATCTATTAATATAAAAAATGGGCATTTCGCTCCAAACTTTTGTCTTTCGCAAGAAAAATAAGACATTCCGTTAGTCAACTGTTAAAAACTTAAATTTGAGACCATTTTGCCCTTGAATCATTTGGAATACTTTAAATATTCAAAATCAAACAAAAATGAAAAAAATGCTGAAGAGCAATTGGGCTTTGAAAAGTCTTTTTTTTTTTACTTCTAATTTATTTTTATTTATTTACTTCTAATAAAAATGTAAATAACTTAATTTAAAATAACATAACATAAAATGATTTATATCTAAAATTATTCAAAATCAAAATAATTTAAAATTTGAAAAATTTGAAACATTGACTGAAATTATTAAAATTTAAATTAAGTATAATTTTATTTTTAATTATTAATAAGATAAAATCTAATACATTTGAGAAGAAAATCATGGACAACAATGCTCATGAAAAACAGTGAAATTTTTTTTAAAAAAAGTAAAGAACCGTGGAAGATAGATGGAAAATAGAAGAATGAAGAATTATTTATATTAAAAGGTTTAAGGTTGGGTAATTTTATAATTGCTCACATTCCATTAATTTTTGTTAACGGTGTTAAGTTATTTGGGGTGGAGTGTCCATTTTTAATACTAATTGACTAAAGTTAAATTAGGTTTAAATTTCAAGAACTTAGATGGAATTTACCCTATTTATATAGTTTAAATATTCAAATTATATATGGTTGGAAATATTTTTGAGTCTACTTTCTAATGGATCAAACGAAATTAAAGTCCGTGTCTTGTAAAAAGTTTTTGAATTTTTAATACAAACTATGCAAGCTGTTTAGTACTTGCATAAGAGGTTGATTTGGAATTTTATTGTATTATTATTATTATTATTATTATTATTATTATTATTATTATTATTATTATTATTATTATTATTATTACTACTACTACATTGGCTCACATATTAGTATTTTATATGTATGAAAATCTAATTAAACCTAATTTCAAAAACTTTAAATGGATTATGATTTTGAGCTTTCTAGCTCAAGATATAGTCAATTTAGTGAGTAGTGTACATGGAGTTGTTATTCTAAAAGGGAAGCATTCGATTGCCTACACTAAGGAATTCGAATAACTATATGCAACAAACTCTATAAAGATAAATACATTTTATGATAACTATATATGTATATCATGTTATAAACCTATGTATGTTTGTTCGAAAAGAGAAATTAATTGTAAGTATTTGAATATCTAAAATAAGCATTTGAATACTTATATATAAAGATATGTACATTTAATGATAACTATATGCACATTTGATATATAGCGTATGTACATATATTTATAGAGTCACATAGACCTTTATAATTTATTATAAAAAATAATACTAATTATAATTAAATAAAAAATAATTATTACTAAAAATAATCAGTAACATTAATGATTAATTCAATATTTAAAATTAATAATTAAATATTCTTAATTAATAATTAATCATGAACTGATAATTGATAATTAAATATTTTTGGTTGGTATGGACTACGGACTATTCCATGGACTGTGAATGCCATAACTTTTTGAAACTCCTCTTTTTGACCTTTAACAACCAAAAACGATACAGCATTTGCGAATATTGGTGCATTTACTCATTTTTTTATTATTGTGGTAATGTTAATATTTTAAAATATTATTTTCGAAATTTTTAATTCAATTTATTATTGTTTTTTTCCAAATTCAAAGAGAAATGAGACTGCATTTATTTTTGTAAAACCATCTTAATCATATTATAAATATACACGTGTTTATTGGTCGAGTCCGTTCTATTCAGTGATGTCTTAAACAAATTTTTTTAAATTCAAGCTTTGCTTAAAATATTATTTTATTAATTGAAAGAAAAAACAATCTCCTTTTGTTGGTACAGAATACATTTGTATGCATGGTAATACATGATTCTTGTTTAGTGTCTCATAGTTAAGAGCTGGCATTATCATAGGATTGTATGAAGATGTATGCAATTCGATAGCAAATCATTATTCAGTTATTCTCAACAAATACCGTTTACAAGCTTGCATCATACTTTGCCAACTCAAAGAAGCGCAGCAGGTCACATTCAGTGAAATATCTGTCTAGGAGTAATGAAGCCAAATTGAATGATTCATTATTAAATTCAAGCTCGACTCGACTTAAAAATTCAAAGCTCGAAGCTTGAATTGAGCTTAATCGAGTTTAGGTTTTAAAGTTCAAGCTTGACTAAACAAAATACTCGAGTCATTCGAGTTTGACTCAATAGATTCGAACTCGATTCTGTAGGCTTGATTTGTTTACTTTTTTTACCATATATTATCAAGATAAAGTGGTAAACTAATAATAAAATATTAAAAATAACTCATGAGTATATTATAAGGCTCTTGAGCCGCTTGAACCGAGTATTAAAAAACTCGAATTCAACTCGTCTCATTACTTGGGTAATTCAAGCAGCTCGAAAATAAATGAGTCAAACTTGAGTAATCGTCGAATCGAGCTTGAATAGCTGATGAATAGTTTGACTCGTTTACACCCTTATACTCACCACCGCCATCAGTTAAAACAATTTCTATGCTTTCATCATATCTGGCTACTGGTTTCATTGTCCCTAATCTTTTGTTTATTAGAAATAATTAAGAGAAGTTGCTGATTCCCTTTGACACT